>JAREIS010000246.1:0-600000 GCA_030060385.1 Muscicapa striata striata
GCCCGCCGGGCCCGCGGCGCTGCGATTGGCCGGCGGCCGGTCTGGCGAGGGGTGAGGCGGGCGTGCGCCGGGGCGGCGAGGCAGAAGCAGCGGGGTCGGGACCGAGCTGTGTTCGTCGCAATGACCGAGGTGCGGGGGGCTGCGGGGAGCCGGGGGAAGCTGGGGGCTGCGGGTACCTTCCCCTCACTCACCCGCTGCCGCCTTCCCCCCAGGCCGCGTTCCAGAAAGCTGCCGAGGAGGTGAAGCAGCTGAAGTCGCAGCCCACGGACCAGGAGATGCTGGAAATCTACAGCCACTACAAACAGGCCACGGTGGGCGACGTGAACACGGGTGGGTACCGCCCCGGCTGCCCCCTTTCCTGAGGGAAAACCTTTTGCCCATTGCATTCCCTCAGCGCAGCGAAAGTGACTCAGTGCCGACCTGGCACGGATTTGTGTGCGGGAGGGCACAGGCTGACCCGATAAGGCTTTGTGCAATTCGTGGTTTTCAGATTAACCCGGCTGCCGCCGTCTGTGCCGTGCAGTGAGGGCCTGAGGATGCTTTGTTGGGATTGGGAGTTTTGGAGACTTCTGTCAGTAAGTGGCTGCTCAGGCCGAGGGGTGCTGCTTTAATGCAGATATATCTGGGTTATACAGATTTAAACAGCAAGGGTGCAGACTTAAACGATACAAGGGTGGGATCGCAACACTGGAGGGGATGACACGTGCAGTTTATTTAGACTGGATTCGCTGCTAAAAATAGTACTGGAGAGCAAAACCAGAAGAACAGGAGTAAACTTTTATAGCAGCTGCAATTAAATATACTTTAGAAAGACTGTAACAAAAATATGTCTGCAAGTACACAGTGCAAAATGTTTCTGCCTACTTGTCTCGCTACAGTGCTGTCGATGGCAGCTCAGCCTTTGGAATAACATTTAAAGTGAAACGTGTCTCTGTCGACCTTGTGTAATTCTGGAGTAGCTAGAATTAGAAAGGGAAAAGGTCATTTCTTTGCAGTGTTGGCCTCCTAACCCAGTAGCTGGCAAAGTTTATTGAGCGTCCATTGATTTAAAAGCTGGCAGTGAAGTGTACAGGAAATGGTAATTTAATCTCCTTTTTCCAAAGCTGGCAGCATGAGAGGGAAAAGAAGTGACTTTGGGTTTAAGGTGCGATCCTTTTGGTGTGGCTGGACATCAGCATTATTAGTGCTTGACAGGGTGAAATAGTGCTCCAGAGCTGTGAATATGCCACCACTCCTGCGAGTGTCTGCACTCCTGTGAAGCAGCAGCCAACGTGAGTTGGCCAGAGAAGCAGCCTGTGGGAGGGTGACTGCTGGGGTTTGTGCTGGAGAGAAGGGGAGCTGCCAACTGGAGCTGCAGGTCACTGTGCCATGGGAGCTGCACAGGGGTGTTCTGTGCATACTGCCCAGTTCCATTTGTGAGTTATGAGACTTATCTTTAAGGAGAGAGAGAGGAAGTAAAACTACAAAGGGGACTTTACAGGAAGATTAAGCATATACATGTAATTCACTTTCTACTTGGCCACACCACAGCCTGCAGTGAAGTGAGTCAGATTTCCAAGGTTTCCAAATGCAGATGCAGAACTACAGTTTAAAAACACAGTACTAACTTGATGATACTGAGTTCTGAGTTGTATGTTACTACAAACAGCTGTCTGTTTTCATGTCTCTGCCTGTAGTGGACCTCAGGGTAT
This sequence comes from Muscicapa striata striata, assembly GCA_030060385.1. Lineage (NCBI taxonomy): Eukaryota > Metazoa > Chordata > Aves > Passeriformes > Muscicapidae > Muscicapa > Muscicapa striata. Next base: position 1,692 of record JAREIS010000246.1, read on the forward strand.
TTCTGCTTTACTTTAGAGCCTTTCTTCTTTAATTGGATAGCTCTTATGTGACAGCAGGCTCTTCAGAAAGTACAACTAAACCAAATCACAATAGTTGATCTTCTGCTCAAATGCTGCTGTCTCAAGGGAATTTGAAAGAATCTATTTCTGTTGTCACCAACCATGGTGTAACACATTCCCCTGAGGTGATCTGCTGACTACAGGTTAGCAAATAATAGCTGCAGAGATGAGCCATTGTATTTAGTCACCATTAAGAGCTAACTAAGCCTTCAAGTGGGTATTACCTACAGCCAGATCACACAAACTAATCCTGCTGCTTATCCTGTCTCTCTCAGAGCGCCCTGGTATGCTGGACTTCAAAGGCAAAGCAAAGTGGGATGCCTGGAGTGCACTGAAAGGTAAGTGTCTGATTAAAGAAATTAATTAAATTACCACTGGCAAGCTAGTCAGAAAGACACATGTAGTTCAGCAAGAAACAGAATAGTGTTGTCTTTTAAGACAAGAGTTCTTAAAGTTCAGAATGCCATGGTAATAAACTTTAATTACCTCTGCAAGTCAGAAGTAATCCTGAAAAATATGGCCTGTGTGAAAGGGAATGAGGGTGCAAAATGCCCAGCTGGCCTAAGATGTTAAATAAAGAAGAGCAATAACAGCATCAAAAATCTGAATTTATTTTCCTGGTCCCAGCCTGATACCCCAAAAACTGAGATCTCTCTCCAGCTATTGAGAATCTTCCAGTTAGGGAAGATTTGGAGGAAACAACTGAGTTCCCACCTCTAAATAAGGAGCCAAACAAGTGGTCTAATCTACGACAATGGGTCTTTTTTCTGGTGTTTTAAGGAATAAGTTTAAGTTTTCTGTAATAATTGTCAATTTCATTAATAGAACTAATACACTGCTTAGCTGCTGTCTGTGCAAAAACAGCTTTGCATGGAAATAATTGTTTTTCTATGACTTTGTTTAAAACTTTGCCAGTGGATTCACAGCCAGATGACCTTCCTGGCTCCTTTTGTCTCTGGTGGCACAGGCTATAGCAAGGAATTGTGACTTGTAAAAGGCATCTCAGTCTGTGAAAGGTATCTGACTGTTTCCTGTGTTCTGTCCTTCAGGAATGTCCAAAGAAGATGCAATGAAAGCTTACATAGCAAAAGTGGAAGAACTGAAGGGCAAATATGGCATCTGAGGACTGAATAAATTAGCTACATGCACGCCTGAAAACCTGCCTTATTTCTAATAATGTGGAAAACTGGTTTCTAAGAGTAACCTTAGATACCTAATATGTCATAGCCGGTTCTCCTCATGCCTGTAGTTCAGGAGAAATTATGTACCTGCCTAATGTACTGACACGGTATAAATTCCTTCTGGGAACAAAATCTGGAACTCATTAAAGTGCATTTGGTACTTTAGCTGTTGTGCTGGTCATCCCTGAGTGTTGCTGTGAGCTCCTCCCGCTGTTCCGAGCAGAGCCGCCTCCCCTGTCCTTGTGCCACTAGAGGGGGTCGGTCACCTGCGTTCGGGCACTCCTGCCCGTAACACTCCTTCCTAGGGAGCTGAGTGGCAGCACACAGGAGCTGGAGCACCAGAGAGCTTATCTGGAAAATATTCTCTCTAGTGCTGTGTGTGCTAAGAGCAAGGTGCTTGATACTTGGCACCTGGAGCTTTCAGAGGCTTAGTCAACAACTGCCAAATCATCTTTCATAAAACACTTCTGGGACATGTTATTTCCCAACAACAATGTTGGGCTTCTAGAGAAAAGGCAAATGCTGAACACAAAGCTTTCCCTGGGAGAGGAAAGGTTCCACAGGCAGTGGAGTTGATGCTGTAAAAGCAGGAGAATCAACTTGATATTGCCATGCAATTGGCTGCAGTAAGGGGTGAGTCACATAGACTGCTGAACACTGGCAAGACTGCTCAAAGAGAAAGACTTACAGTGACCATCAGCAAAAGTTCAATTGCAAAACACACAGTTGTGACTTTCTCCAGTAGTGTTAGAAAATCCCAGCTCTACAGAGATGGGGTAACTGAGGGATGTTTAAAAATCTTTACAAATCCATCTCCATACTCTCATAGGCTAATTGTTTTGGTCTGCCTAGTGTAGTCTCTTGGAGCTGCTGATGACAAAAGGGAAGATTTTGCTCTAAAACTGGCATTGAACTAGCACAGAGCATTTGAGAATGAAATCACAACTTATACAGGAATAAGGCATTATAATTCCTGCTGTACTGGTTAGCATCTTAATAGGTGAGGACTTCAAGCACTCTTCAGATAAGCAATTGATTTATAGACCAACATGCAGTTTTGTAGCTAGTTATACATGGTGAGGAGTAGATTTAGAGATTACTTCACATGCTTTCAAAAATTTTAACTTCCTCCTTTACTGCTTTTAATGGGAAATGCTCTTTGAGCTGCTTTTTGTCCTTTAAAATGTGTTAGGATAAAAGAGAAAAAAAAAAAAAGACAGTTTATTCTTGTTTATCCTTGTTCTTCTGGGTAAGTAAAATAAGCATTTGGGTTTTTTACCTACTCTTGTGTCCTCTGTTACTTGAGATTATCTTAATTAAATTCACTTTGCAAGAGAGGGAGGGGTAAGAGCAGGTGTTCACCATAAGAAATGCTTTTACCTCGTCTCTAGCCCTAAATTCCACATCATGTACAGCTCCCTCTTGGAAGCTGGTTATCCTTGAAGGATTCTGCCAACCTTTACCAGAACAGAGCTCACACCAGCAAATGCTCCCACCCTGCTCTTGTTTGCTGCCAGCTGATGCACTGTGAGGACACTGTGCTTTGCCAGCATGTTTTCTGTCAAAACAGGTGTAGTCAGAATTTCTGACTGTTAAAGTAGTGGAGTTGGGTCTAAAGGATGGGCTAGGAGAAGGAAGTTCTACATCCCAGTCCTGATTTAGATTAGTTTCCCCTACGACAATTAATTGTTACAGTGCTACTCTCCTTTTTCATACCTCTAGCATTAGGAAAGCATCACTTTGTACAAAGTACTTATCCCAGAGAGGGTTTGCTCTCAGCCAGGCTTAAAAATAATGCTATTTGCCAAGTAATACAAGTGACTGACAACTCTACCTTTTATGTCTTTATTTGGATACTTAATTTTTTACTGTATTAACACCTTTCTCTTTGCAGCTTCACCATCCTTGAGAAAGTAACATCAGTGGTCTTACTGTTTAGTTTGCCCTTTGGCAATCAGCTGTGTGTTCAGGAGCAAGCTGAAAAATTCAAGATGTGGTAATAGCTCTGCAGTAAAGGCTACAAAAGGCACAAAGCCAGAAGCAAAGGTACTGGTGGTGACTTCACACAGTGTTTGTAATAAGAAGCAGCAACACAAAATTTGGCTGGAGGGGTAGTAATTGTTGGGTTGAAATAGACTGAGCTAAGGGGCTTTTTGTGGTTGTCTAGCAGCAGGATGCTGGGCTGCCTGAAAATGTTGCTGACCTGGTGACTGCCTAGTGCTCACAGATAAGTGTGAGGCACTGGGCTGCATAAACAACACTTGGGCAGCAGTGACACCAGGGCAGTGGGTGGTTTAAGGGCATCTACAAACAGATTTGTAGGTAGAGGTAATTGCTTTTATTAAACTAATAAGGTGGTAAGACAACCATTATTGTATAAGCTTTGAGATCAGAAACAGAAGCAGCAAGCCTCAAACCGAAATATAATCCAGAGCCATTGCTCTGCATGCACTGAGGTACTTCTGGTGCAAGATCAGATGCTTTTGGTGGCTGGGCAGTGCTGCAAAACGGGATTGTTCAGACACCCGCTCAGGGAGTAGCTGCTATTTCCTCTTTGTTAGATCAAAGAAAGGCCAGCAACATCCTGGTGCTGATCCTCGCAGTGCCTGGGAAGGAGGGGAGGCAGAGACGTGTGCTGAAGGCAGCCCAGCACACAGGAGGTCAGAGGCCAGCTGGCACACACACCCTGCTCTGCTGAGTTTGCAGTGTGCAGGACGGAACCTGGACTTTGGATATGGCAATAATAAATGTTAACTCCTGCCTGTGATAAGACAGTGTTCCTTCTATCACACTTCTATGATTAGCTCTTGCACAGAGCAGCACGGAGCTAATTGGCACCCACAGCAGGTAGAGATAAGAAAGGGGATGATGTTTTCCTTGGAAATATCTTTCTGGTGGATTTTGCTTGCTTTTAACAAACGTGTGAAGGTGCAACACTCCTGGCACAGATTTAACAAATCTGTATTGGTGTGTTGCTTAAGGCCCATAACAGATATTTCAACCCTGTGAAGTAAATTTTTCAGTTTGGTTAAAATGCCCTCTAAGGCTGACTGCAGTGTGCAACAGACTCAAAATTCTTCAGTACTCATCTGGCGTGATCCTGTTTCACATTGGAAGCATTTTAACCTTTGAACTTACTCGACCCTGTTGATACTGCTAAAAATAAATGACAATTGCATTTGCTGCTGTTCAAAATGTTTGCTCTTCCCCCTGAGCATTCAGAACAAACAGTATTGGGCAATACTACTTTGGGGTGACTGGCCATCTAAGCCATCTTCTGAGATTGATTAAAAATTGCAGAGATAAAAAAGAAAGTATATTTTGGTCAGAACAGTTTTCTAAATACCACACCTCTCACCCCAGAAATAGGTTACATGGTCTTCCAAGTTGTCAAAGCTGTGTAGAAGTAAGACAACTTGATAATACATTGAAATAAGTCCTTTGAGGACATTCACAGGAATAAACTCAGAAAGGTGAAAGTTAATAGAATGAAAATAGAATCTAATTTTTTTCTCCTCCCCACAAGTCTATGAAGTATCTTCCAATCTATGAATTAGCCAATCTTCAGCTGCTCACTTAAAATGCAAATACCATCAATCCATTTTAGATGAGTCTTCATCATTTATAGAACAAGCTTGTATTTCTTCTAGAATCAGAGTATCTGTGAAAGTTACAACTTTTTGAAAATAAACACAGCTTAGTTGTGTTATCTTTAGAGTACGGAATTCACATGGAGTTTGTCTGCAGTGATCTTTTAACTTTCATTCCCAGTTACTCCCAGTGCACATATATTTATAAGCTGCATAAAAAGAAGCATCACTACACACTTTCTTTCCACACCTTGGAAAGAAAAACAATTACATTACTTGGCCAACACAGCCAGGCAAATACCTTGTTTGTCCCTGCCAAAATGTGCAAGGCACCAACTTTTATTGTATTCCCCAAAAGGCTGAGGTAATGGTGTCATCTCCTCCTAGCAAACACTGCTCCTTTGAGTAAGTTCTGAATCTGAGAAATAGACTCACCAGTTTAACATACTTGTTATTTTTAAATCCATTGATCTGACTTTTTACTGAGACAAAAAATATGTATGTGACAGCTGACAAACTGAATTATTTCCCCCAACTTATGTAGTATTGAAATATGGACCCAAATTTTTCTAGCAATACTAAAAGACTTAAAGTTGGGGTGGATTTTTTTTGTTTTGGTTTGGTGGTTTTTTTTTTTTGGGGGGGGGGGGAGTTGTGTGGTTTTTTTTAATGGAATGTATATTTCAAATCAGAATTGTCAGAATGGTCCGATGCGAATGTTTTGAGCTATATCCTATTGCCAGAGGTCTCTGAAAAAGGCTGAATCTGAAATTGAGTGAGTGAGCACCCAGTGTTGGATCTCTGCAGTGTGATGCTGAGATAGGTCCAAAAACTGATCAGAAGTGAAAACACAATTCTTTCTGAAGTACAATATCGATTCCTTTAAGCCTGTCCTGCTTAAAATCTCTCTTCTTAGACTTAACTGAGGTGGGGGATAAAATCACTGTAATGAACTCCCATGTTATCAGCATGTTTCTAGCCCAGCTCTGAGTCCCTCAGCAAGTTTGATGTGGGTGGGCAGTAGGACCTAGACCTTGCTGGTGGGTATTGCTGGATATTTTCACCATGTGCAGCAGCCCAGGCTTCTTGTGCACAGCCAGCAGTGAGTGGGAGAGCCTGGGTCTACAGGGACATGTGGTAGCCCCTGGCTGGTGGCCAGTCTGCCTTCCTGTGGCACAGAAAAGTTGCCCAGGCAGGAGGCAAAGTGAAACCATCTGGCCCAGAAGCTTTCTCCTCTTTAGGTGCTTTTACATGCCAGGATGAGTTTGTCTGCTTGGCTGCAATAACTTGGATGGGAGGAAAATCCTGAGGTAAAGTAGTTGTGATAAGGGGCTGGTCTGAGCTGTGTGGGCCTTGGCACAACCCAAACCCCCTTTTGTTAAATGTGCTGCTGCCTGGGGCACGATTCACCTAGGATGGCTGCCTGTGTTCCTAGAAGTGCTGGGCTCAAGCAGCTTGCCAGCAGCTTGCTGACTTTTTGCCCCATTCCAGAAGCTCTGTTTTGGCCCAGCTAGGCTGAGCCCAGCCTGAGCTCAATGCAGCTTCTTCAACCTAGAATTTCAGTCTACTGCCAGGAAAAAGAAAAGGTAAGAGAACAGTGGCAGGAGACAGTGAGCCTCTTCCTTCTTTCTCATAACACTTTCTACATGTTCACTGTTTTGGGAAGATACAAACATTCTTCCCCCCATGCAGACCTTGAACACCTTCCAAAGTCTCAGTCAAGATACTCAAGATCTATCTGTCTCAAAGATCAGGTCCACTTCTGTCTGCAGAGATGCCTGTGACTAGGGATCTGATAAAAATGAGGATTTTAATGCCTCATCAGGTGAGTTGCTATGCCAATAATTAAAGATGTGATCAGAAAGAATTTTATTAAACAGAAAAATGCATTTAGAGAAGTAATTTACAGCTTCAAGACCAGATGAAGCTCGACTGATGGTGCTTCAGACACTTGTGTTCTGCTTCACCTCTAAGTGATTTCACTTCATTGGGCAACTGTTCCCTAAGCCCCTGGTGATGCTCAGATTTCAGTCCTGAACCTTCTCCAAGCTTCTGCAGAAGAAAAACTGGAATAGATTCTTCAGTGTTAAACTTCCCATGATTTTAAGTGAACCAGATGAACCTATTTCTGTTTTGTACAACAGTCTCTGGTAATTTCCATTATTTATGAACACATTTCCCCGAAAACTTTCTCTCCAGGGATAGGATGTGAAATGCCTACTTAAACAATAGAGAAAAGGACTTTCTAAACAAAATAATGAAACTGGCAATATACCAAGAACTCTGCATTAACACAACCAAAAATACTTCTAGAGTGCTTTAAAGGTCCTTTACTTTGTTGTTATTACATAGGCGATGTATTTTTCAGACAAAAATGGTTTTTCTTTTATGGCACTGAGCTCTTTTTATTGTAAAATGAAAAATTTAAAATATTTTCATGTATGATTTTCAAAAATAGTATAGAGGCATTTTCCCACTTTTTTTCTTTTAAAGTCACATAATATGTTTGGCTTGTTTTGTAATGGGAAATGAAGCTAAACTCATTGCATTTTAAAAGGTGTAGAGTTCTCACAGGCTTTCTAAACCCAGACAGCTTTACCAGAAGGTATCTCCAGCCAGGCAAGTGCAGAAATGAAGCACTCACTGCTACAATCATCATCTTGGGGTGACTTCAGGAAAGTGACCCTGGAAGTGCCTATTCAATGCTGATTATAATTCCAGGTCTAGTTTCATACTCATTTCTAAACTAAATTAAATACAAAACATTAAAACAATTTCTAATTTGCAAAAACAGTACCATCCCCAAACACCCTTTTCCCACAAAAACCAGGCTTGGCACATAAATGTATATTTACTAAAGAATCCAAGTATGACAGGGGAGCAGTTTTGATTTCAAAATAACCACTTAAATTTCCTCATCCATCAAAGCTTTTTATGCATGTGTTTACTCATGTGAGCCTTACAGGGAAAAAAAAAATATCTTGCCCAGCAGAATGCCCCGTTAAAAGTTAAGATTTTTAACTGCTGAAGTCGTTAGGATGAGTCAGATGTTTTAAATGTAGATCTATGCTTAATGATTTTGCTAATTGTGGGCCAAATTGCCTAATGCTTTGCAAGATTGAGCCAGATAAGGGTTGGTATATTTTGTCTGGTCCAAGTCTGCATTTGCAACAAATAAGACAAGACCTGCTTGTGCTTTTTGAGCCAAAAAAAACATATATATTGTTGAATTTGGAACTTTGAAGTGGAAGGGTATAATGGCAAATGCATGTCATCAGTCTGCACAATGCAATGCAGAAATTCTGTTTAACCTGTGGATTAAAGATCCCAGGATGTTCATAAAGATCTTTTATCAACTGGTGAACCTAAGATGAAAGGGATGTGGCAAGCATCAAATTTTCTAGCTTGGATAGCACATTCAGAACACAAAATGTTGCTCACCACAAACCCACAAAATAAGTTTTAACAACCGACCTTGCCAAGATTTCTATGGGTTGCAAAAGGTGAAAGTCTCAATTCTATGTCTGATAGAAATATAATCTAACATTGTATACAACTTTGTAGAGAAACATTTAAACAAAGGTTTTGCAGGAGGAGAGAAATAAAAAAGGTCAGCATTTATCATTAAAATTAAAAGTATGAAAACAAAAGTAAATGTTGTTCAGACACTCACTCTTCCTAGAAATAGTGTTACAGAAAACACCCCCAGACAGATTACAGCAGACATAAATGGTGTTTTAAAGGAAGCACAGTAAACCCTTATGAAATTGCATAGAGATTAAAATAATGAGACAGTCTGTATAGACAAATGATTAGTTCAGAAGTGGAAGCTGCGAGAAGGGTAAAGTAACAATAACTTCTACCTCCCCATACTGGATGGAGACAGATCCTTCCAACTCCTTTTGGCTAGAAAGGGAACGGCCAAATTCTGACCCCTGTGAATATGAGGGAGGCCCAGAACAACGACCCGTGGGGCTGTTCACTGGACCTCAGACTCTCTGCTGGAGTCAAAATCAGAATTGGCACTAAAACAAGAGTTTCTGATGACACAGCAACACAGATGACACAGCTTTCTTAGGCTTTTTTAAAGCTGTTTCAGACAAAAAAAAAAAAAAAAAAAAAAAAAGTAGAGCAGACAGTAATTCATTAGAGGATGGCAAAACATGAGTGTGAAAAAGAGCTAAGGCGTAAAGCTTTATGAGCAGAGAGGTTTTTGCTGACGGTACAGGTAGAGAGAGAGGTGAGGCAGAGCAGGCTGGTGAGAGATAAGAGAGGGCACACCGCCCGAGGTGCGAGGCCATCACTGCAGCGGGGCAAACACGGGCACAGACACGGCGGGGAGCGGGCGGCGAGGGCAGCGCGGGGTGTTCCTGCACCCACAGCTCCTCTGGGGCTGGCTGTGACCGCAGCCCACCGCTACAGCCCCACGGGCGCTCCCAGGGGCTCCTGCGGTGCCCCGGGCTAGCGGGCAGGGCTGGGGCAGCCTCCCCGTCCACCAGGGCTTGGCAGCGGCGCTGCATCACGAACTGCCCTGGCGGCAGGAGCACACCTCGAGCGCTCCGGCAGCCGGGGACACCCGGGGACACGGAGGGGACAGCGCGGCGAGAGGCATCGCCACCGCTGGACACCTCCAGCCCGGCAGCCGCGCTCTACAGCGGCCTTGGGCGAGCCCGTGCCCCGGGCCAGAGCAGCGCTGCGCCCCGCGGGTGCCGGGTTGCGGGGGAGCAGCCCCGCTCCCCTCCGCTGCGCTCGGCTCGGCTCGGCTCGGTTCGGTTCGGCCCGGCCCGGCCCGGCTCCGCCCGTCGGGGCCGCGCTGCTGACTCAGCCGCGGGGGGCCCGGAGGGCGCCCCGGCCCCGCGGGCGTGGCGGGCGGGGGCTGCCCTCCGCCCTCGGGGAGATAAAGAGCGGCGGCCGGAGCCCGCCCGCGCCTCTCGGCGCCGCCGGCAGCATGACGGCCATCGGGGCGCAGGTACGTGCGCCGCTCCCTCCCTCCCGCTGTGGGGCTGCTGCCGCCGCAGCCCGTCCCTGCGCGGCCGGGGCCGCTCCGACCCTTCCCGGGGCCGCTGCCACCCTTCCAGAGCAGCTCCGACCCTTCCCGGGGCAGCGGGGCGCATTCCCTTTCCCGCCTTCTCCGGCCGGCGGCGGCTCCCCGGGGCCGCGGCTCCCCCTCCCCGCCGCACGTGGCTCTCCCAGGGGGCTGGGGGCTCTCGGCCCGACTTTCCATCACATCTCGTGGCACTTGGAAGGTTTCGGTGAGGAAGGGAAGTGCGTTGCCCACGCGGGTCCGCGGGGGCTGCAGCCGAAGGTTCTCCCCTCCCCAAGCTCCCGGGTAGCTGAGCCGTGCGACCCCGGGCTGAGGACCGAGGGCCGGGCTGCTGCTGCTGCCGGCTGGAGGAGCAGGGACCGGCTGGCTGCAGCTCAGGAGGGCAGTGCTGAGAGCTAGGAGTCCCTCCAGCCCCTGCTGCCGCCTCCCCCGTCCCAGCCACCGGCCTCCATCGCCCCAGGGGGCCGGTGGCTTCTTCCAGCCCTGCCACAGCAGGAGGCTCTGTCGTAAGCCCGTAGGGCAGGGACCTGCTTCAGCTGAATTTTTGCTTTTGTGATCCCGGTCCCAGCCTTGACGTGGGAGTATTGTTTTTGCAGGGAACCGGGAGAGCTTCACCCACCCTTCCTCTCTCCTGTGTACAGCCTTCCCCTGCGAGAAAGGGGTTTGATGTGCACAAGTAAATATTTTCAAATAGTGAATCAAACAGCTTTGTCCCTCTGGCTTCATTTCACCCTGAAGTAGCACTGTTAACTCTGTTTTTTCCTCGCGCTCTCTTTCCAGGCGCAGCACCTGCTGGCACACCGGAGACCACAGAAATCCTTCTTTGAGACGCTCATCAGGAGCCTGATCATCCTGTGCGTGGCCATCGCCGTGGTCCTGTCGTCCATCTCCATCTGCGATGGCCGCTGGCTCTTTGCACGGGGGCAGCTCCTGGGACTGTGGCACTTCTGCACCATCAGCAACGACAGCGTCCTGAAGTGTGTCACAGACCTCAGCCTGGCCCAGGTGGAGGGGCTGAGCGTGGGGGTGATTCCCATCAGGAGCATGGTGGCCTTTGCTGTTGTGGTTGCCATATTTGGGCTGGAGCTGCTGATGGTGTCCCAAGTCTGCGATGATGCCAACGCCAGGAGGAAATGGGCAATGGGTTCTGTTCTCATCCTCATCTCTTTTTTGCTGTCAGCCACTGGTGTTCTGAGTTTTTCCATCCTCGTGAAGGATCACCTCACCTTCACAGGCTTCACGCTGACATACTGGTGTGAGTTCATTGCTGCCTTTCTCTTCTTCCTTAACGGAATCAGTGGACTTCACATCAACAGCCTCACACACCTCAGGAACGGGGTAGGCAAAATCTAGGCACAAAGGATGCTTCTGCCTTTGTGTAATCAGCTTTGCCAATTAGACTGGAAAAAAAGAGTCTAACGAAGTTTGAAAAGGATGCCCTGTGTTAATTTGTGTGCAAGGAGGGGAAGCATGAGTCAGTCTTGATGCCTGTAGAAGACGTACCCACCCACTGGTCAGCATGGAGGGCTGTCCAACACCAGCCAAGCAGAGACTGGGACTGGCTGCTACTGCAATGTGGTTTTCTGGAGGAGTGGATTGAAGCAGAGAGTGTCCTGTTAAATGTGCAGAGATTTGGAAGACTGCAATCTATCCCACATGTTGATCTGAGGCTTACACAACACCTGTACTGCTGTGGGTTTGGTGTTGCTGTGCTTTCCCTCATTTTCTGGAGCCTGTGAAGAGTGTGATACAACTTTGGTGTATCTCATGGGTTTGTTCTGGCTCAGGGACAGATGATCTCTGCCTGGCCACGCTCACTGGTGTGGAGTATTGAAAATCTTCACTGGATCTTACTGCTTCATTTTTCTTTCAAAAGAGAGGGCACACAGAACTTCATATGGTCACAGATTTTGTTTCCTTCTGGCACATTCCCTTTATCTGTTCTTTTCTTGGTCAGTGTTTTGGGGACACTTCAGACAGAGGTGCTGATCTGGGGCCAGAGTTAGGTGTTTAGTGATGCAGATGTACAGGGAAGGGATGTGATCCTTTCCTCAGGCAGCAGTGCATATCCCTGTGTTTGTGGCCTCTCCCCAGTGTCACCACTCTCCTGCCATCCCTGAAGGACACGTGCCAACTGGTCAACCAAACTGGCTCTCTCATAACCCTTGCAAAGTTTATGGTAACAGGGCATTACTGGTTTGTTTTCTTTGTTTCTTTGGGGCAAGAGGGACAAGCTCTGTGGAGGCTTCAGGGGTGTTGTGGCTGGGCAGACCATGCAGAGCCCACCACAGCTTCTGGGATGTGTTTGGGTTATCATGGTTTCCACTGGGGCAGTGGGAAATCTGCTTATCCCATCACCTTTAGAATTTCTTTTGGAGAGGAGAAAGCCCTAGATCCTCCTGATCCGATCAGGTCCTTTTCTTCCTCTGACTAACAGTGAGCCTGGGAGGAGAAGCAGCCCGTGATTGCCTAAGGAGGGGCTGATGGGTGCAGCTCTAATCTGTCACCGCTGGTAGAAATGTTGAGATACCTGGCCAAAATTACTATGCTAAGGCTGGTCTTCCTTCTGCCAATATCTGAGTCAAGATCTCTAAAATTGCTACAGCTTTACATGGTGTCTATGTAAAAGGAGAGAAGACCTCATTTGTAGAGTAGATTACACTACATGTGTTCTCCCTGTCCAACACACAGCGCTTGGTTGCTCACAGTTAAAATGTTTTCAGAGTATTTCAGGTTTTCTGGTTTACTCTTTGCTTTGTATCCACTGGTAAAGCTGCTTATATCCTTGTTTAGAACAAATGTTTCTGCATGTTTCATCCCTGTACTTTGTTGAGCAAGGTTTTAGTTTCCTGTGCAACAAGTTTGACACAGTTTTTCACTTAAAGAAAATGCATCACAGCACAAAGGCCAAAAAGCCCGTGTAGGTGAGCCATGAGTAAACAGCTTTGTCTTTGAAAGCTAAGAATCTTAATCTGTGCCTTAGCTGAATGTGCCACACTGATGAATGTGCTCCTGTGGACTCGCTTTCAGGAGGACAGTCCCCATTCCTTGTTGGACTTCTGTAACTTAAGACAACACTCCTAAGCCTGTTTGGCAACGCAGGTTCAGACTTGGCATGTTCTGGACGGTGCCAGTTGTACTCTCACACATGAATCTGCTCATCTTTCTCTCAAGATGATGCAGAGCTGTGCCATCCAGACAGCCCCTGAAGCTCTTGTGATGTTTGGGGCTTTCATGGGGTTTCTTGGCCCATTCTCAAGGACAAGGACTTGTCTCTGGAAAACTGCACTGTGAATGTCTGTTTGTGAAGGTGCTTTTGATTTGCTGAATTTGGCTCTGTTAAAAACATGCTGCTGGGCTGAACTTGCAGATGCTTGTGTGAGCTGCTGCTGTTGGCTTTAGCAGAGCCATTTAGGCCAAACAGACCCTGCAAGGTCTGGTCCCAAACTGCTGCACTTTGGTTTTACCAGGTGTACCAGGAGTATCTTAACAAACTAATGATAATGTTGTGGTGCCCATGCCAGGCAGGACAGTTCCTCTACAAGTGAGGCTGTCTATGTCTTGTCTAGAAACATGAATGTAACTTCAGAGTGACATTTTGGTGACATTCAGACTTGGAAATCACTTGTGTACATCCCCTCACGCTAGTGAGAGGCTGTGCCTCCATCCCTTTCCTTGGAAGGCAGCCATGGCCAGACCAGGTTCCTGGCTGGTGCCTCCTGCTTGGGTTAGAGGGAGACTGGACAATTGGCCATTGAGTTCACCCTAGACATGGTGCAATTGGGAATGATTTTTAGGATGCCCTCTGCTAGCTGAAGAAGAGGCCTTTTGTTGGGGGTAGGGAATCCTCTGGGGAAAATAGAGTCACTTTTTTTCCCAACTGTTTTTTTGTGTAGTACTGCTGTTATGCTGGGGAAAAGATGTACTTTGACAGCTAAATATTTCAAAATAGTTGATTGTCTTGGAGACTCCTCTTCTATAGAGCAAGCTGTGCAGCAGTGGGTCACTGTTCATTTTCTGAAGCGTGTGGAAGTGTCAAGCAATATTCCTGAAGCTTGTTAAATAAATTGATTTGAAATAAAAACTGTAATTCACTCTTTTTATCTTTTGATATTGGGGTGCAGATTTAAGGGGATGAGCAGGGTTTTACAGAATCTCCCAGGCACCATTCTGTGTGTTTACCCAGCTAAACTGATGACGAAATGAGTCCTTGGTGCTCTGCCAAGCTCTGACCAAGGGAACTGAGGCTACTACATGCTCCCCTCTCCTTTTCCCTCCCCTGTGTCTGCACCAGCCCAAGAAGCCAGCACTGCTTTCTTGCAAAACAAGAGGGCCAGTCAGCTGTGTTGCTTCGTGGGAATTTGAGATAACCTTGTAGGCGCTTTAATGATTTCCTGCTGTTGCATGTGCTCTGTTTACCAGCTAAAGAGCTCTTTCCTGTGTCCTTCACCTTCCTGTTCCCACACTGCACCCTGTGTCTGAAGCATCCTTGCTCTTTTCCTCAGCTCTGATTGTTTGGCCTGCAAGAAGTATCTGAGTGCAAATGTATTTACGTGTTTTTGTCAGAGCTCCCTGTATTAGCAGGTTTAGTTAAATGTCAGGAAAATAGCTTCCCAGCTACACCACTGAATTAGTTTATGCAATCCCAAGTTAATTAGCACCTGGTGTTCTCTTTCCAACAGGAGAGGTCGTTGGTCTGTCTCAGTTCAACATCTCTTAAAAGCAGGGTAATGAACATCACTTCTTTTTAATGAGCCGTTTAGACTTACTAACTTTAACTGGACACTTGTACACAAGCCATTGCCTGTGGATAAGAATAAGGAAATGTTGACACAGGGTATGCTAGCTAGGGAAGTATCCTGCCTGGACTGTATTTTTCCAGAATCACAGAATGGTTAAGGTTGGAAGGGTGCACTGGATGTCATCTATTCCAGCCTCCCTGTTCCAGCGGGTCCCCTAGAGCATGTTATTTTGATTTTAAATCTCCAATACGTTCATCAGCTGTGCTTGTAGAGACACCAGGAATGGGGCCGAGCCTTGCTTGCTTTTGCAAGCCACAGGAAGGTGATTACAAAGATGTATTACGTCTGTCCTCCCCTGCTTTCTCTTTCCCTCTGCTAGGGCCTATTGTAATCTGATAATGGCCCTTCTTCTCAACCTTCTAAGTCAGCTGGCACATGCAAGAAAGGCCTCCTTTCTGGGTGAAAACAAGGTGTGCCCCAGGCAGTGTCCTGGAAGGGGTGTTGCCTGAATTCCTGCGGCCATTACCTTCACTGAACACAACCCCACTGAATCGGTACCAGCCCTTCTGAAACAGCCCATCTCAGCTCCCCTGCACCCAGGCGTTGCACAATGTAATTATTCACGGCACAACTATTGGTTTTTGCTTCTGACAGTTTTGCTAGGAACTTCCTTGTTGCCGTGTTGGAGAGAAAATCCATTAACAATTTCCTCTTAAATTCATAAGCTCTTAGGCTGCTGATGCTCAGGCTGCTGGAGCTGCTGCCTGCCCTGCTGCCTTGCAGGACAACTAGCTCCTCAGGGCACCTGGGCTGAATAGCCAGAGGCTGTCACCAGTGTCCCTGAACAGTGATAACTACTTGTGTGAAAGGTGGTACTCAGGTCCTATTTACTGGTAAAGCTGCCTGCTTTACATTGAATACCCAGGAGCAAGTGCACTGAAAGGGAAGTGGGTGGGCCCTATGAATATGGAGTTTGTGTTCACCCTCTGTGTTTTCATCTCCTGCTTTTGCATTGCTCTGCTGAGAAAGGGTTTCCTGTTCCTCTTCATCTGCTTATAAACATGTCAATAACCCCAGAGCTAAGTAGCTCTTTTCTCTAGCATCCTCCAGCACAGCTAACAGGCAAGATCCCCAGCAGTGCAGGGAGCCTTTGCAGTGCCTGCCCAGGAGATGGAGGAGGTAAGAACCCATTCCCCTGTGGTGGTGCTTGGCAGCAGCTTCCTATGCCCAGCAGAAAGCAGGGTAAGGTCACAGCATCCTAACTCCAGGGGCTCCTGGTATCTTCCCGAGTGGATGTGCTCTTCCCCAAGAGCTGAGGACTCCAAATTCCAGCTGACATCCAGGAGTTTTTATGGAGCCTCAGCTCTTCATACAAACAAGGCTTGTGCTTGATGCCTGAAGCAAATATGTTATATGGATTCTGGGAATACTTCCTTTTTCTTGGTTGTTTCAGGCAAGACAAAACTAAAATGGCCATGTAAAACAACAATTTATGCTCGAACTGGGGGTTTAAAATATAAAAATGAGCAACATTTTTTTCTGGGGCCTATGGTATGCCCCTGCATCAATAGGTATCAGGCTCAGCTTGGGCTCTTCCCAATCTTGTGCTGGTCTGGAGCATTATGCACTGCAGGGCTGAGCTCTTACACTGGCTCGTGTGAGAGCCAATAATTGCATCAGATCTAATTAATTACATGTTATTGTATCTCTGAATCTGTATTTCTTCATTTCTGCTGGAAGGAGGCATACACATCTAGAACAAACAGCTGCTTTGGCTAGAAGGATGGATGTTTAATTCTCAGAGAGGACACGTACAAGTTGTTTCACCCTTCTTGGTCTCATTCGTAGGTCAGAGAGAAAATTAAGGTTACATTTTTTTGGAAGTATCTGACTTGCTAAATGCACTGGATAAGAGTGAAGTTCAGAGGCTCTGCTTGGCCTGGGTGAGTCAGCAAAAAGTCAAATCTTTCATTTCAGCCTTCACGGAGGGCCTTTCACTTCTCCTTTGGTCATGGGACTGATCCTGCTTCTGTTCTTCCTTCTATTTGTTTTGGCTGGTTTTTAAAGGACAAAGCCAACTCAAACCCTTGCCATTCCCAAAAATAGAAGTTTAAAGTAATTCCTTGAAATACTTGCCAGTTTACAGATTTACATCTCATTATTTTTTTCCTGGTCATAAAGAGGTTTGTCTCTCCTACTGCTGGGTGACCTGCATGAGCCAAGAAAGCCAGGCAGGCAGGAGCCACCACGGAGCTCTCCCTGCTGCTAAGTGCCCTTCCTCTCCTGGCTGCCCTCCTTGTGCTTCACCTGCTGCACCAGGGAGGATGGGGGATAACTGTCAGCACTGACAGTGAAAAAAAGACTTTCCTGAATCTCAGAGTTTCAAACATAGCTAACAGCACTCCAAAACTTGCTTTGGTACTGGCAATTTAAGCTTAAACCTATCCTTTGAACTTCTCTGCATGTTTGTCTTCTGATAAAATGGCAGAAGCCAAGTAGGCATTTGGTGTGATTTAAAAGGTTGTTGGAGCAGTTTTGGCAGAGGGGGTTGGGGAATGCTGCTCAGGCAGTATGTGACATGCCATTCATGTTTTGCCAATGTCTTGTAGGTGATCTGGAGGAGAGAGAAGTGATAAACACCATTTGCTGTCGGTTCAGTAATCTTTGCCCTTGAAGAAACCCAGCCAAAAATTTCCCAACTAGGGAAATCTGGATACAAAATCAAGTAGGAGATTTGATTTCTTTTGTCAGATGAATTATTTTATCCCTTTCTCATTCAAAGCAGGAAAAATTGCTTAATTATGTCCTTAAGAGCATAAAGCTGTGATAGCTCAGATACTTTTTGACAGCATATTACAGTGCACAGCCTTGCATATTTCAGTACTCTGAGGGACTGTTGACCCTAAAGAGATTTTTGGTAGCCACTATGGTATTGTTTTTCACCAGATAGCTTCAACTGAGCTCAGCTGTCTCAAGAGATTTCATTTCTTCCCTTCAAATATAATCTGGTCAAGTCTCATAGGTACAGACACAACAGGGATGAGCTGTCTTACTGAAGTTTTTTGGTCACCCTTGGAATATGTTGTAATAACTTTTTTACCATTTCAAAATGATACAAATACCCAAATTGGACCACTGTTGTTTCCAAGGTCTGCACTGTTAAAAGAGGCAAAGGCAAAAACCTGTCTGAACCTGCAACTGTCCCTGGAGCAATAGATATGCAGCCAGAGAGGAAACTGGAGCTCAGCTGTGCCTTATGTTCTCAGTATCCATCACCACAACAGAAAGGCTTTGAACCTTGATAAATTCTAGGGATTAATTAATTTTACATTTCAAACCCATGGAGGATGGCATGTAACCTTCATCATATAAAATTCAATGTCCTCCCAGCTTCTGCTGCAGGAAAAATAGAGAACAACAAAAAATCACCAGCCTGACTTAGTTTGGAACATGTTGGAGAGCCACATGGAAAATGAAAGGTCACATTTAAGGTAGAACTAGCAGCAGGTGTGGAAAGAAACACAAATTACTGTGGCTCAAGGAGGAGCATAATATTTTGGCCCATTCTGCTTTGCAAAATAACCATGGTGCTGCACAGGATATACATGAACAGATGTGCTCCAAGAGCTGCTGATATACAGCCAAGTCCCGCTTTGGATGTGGACACAAGACTCCCAGCTCAGTCCATGGGACTCAGCCATGTGTATCTGAGTGTGGAGGAGGTACCCTCAGGTGCACAGGGTTAAAGCACACTTGACCCTTGGAGGGTTCCTCTCCTGTGCTCTGGTGGGCTGGACCTCACCATCTGCATCTCTTGAGTCATGCCGCTCCCTCCGTTACTCGCTGAGGTGCTCAGATGCTGACGCCAGTGTTTGCTCAAATGCCACTGCCTCCATTTTCTCTGAACTTCCAGCTGAACCTAGGTAGAAAGGTCACAATATACTTAGTTCAGCTAGTTTATGTTGGAACCCTGCACTGCAGAGAGCTGTGTAACAGGAAAATGAGAGCGGGTTACTTTTGCCAAGGTTTGGGCTTATTTATTTAAACCCCAGTTTGAGGGGTTAAGGTAGGGCCTGTTTCTTGACATTTCTAGTGATACTGTTGTTGCAGCCACACAACTCCCTCTTCAATTGCAGGTGAAACTGTTCACAGAATCTAGCCGGCCTTAGAAAGTGTTTGGTTTAGATTTTTCCATAATTTTTTCTAAATCCTACTGAAAGATCAGTCAGAGTATTTCAAAACCCACCTTCATTTCAAAATTACTTTTTCTCTGGCAATGAATTGCCTTTTTTTTTTTTTTTTTTTTCTTCCAGTTAGCTCTAGATCTTCCAGGCTTGTATATTTCCCCCTATGTCTACCAGCACAGCATTTCAGAGTGCAAATTCTAGCCCAGAAGCCGGGAGTCCTGCAACTACAAAGGAAACAGTCCCTCTACCTAAAGCTTTTCCTTATAAGAATCCTAATAAACTTGGACTGGGTATAGCTTTTGATAAATTCCCTCCTAAGGATTGAGTAAATAAAACAGCCGTGAATGGGATGGCAGATAATGGTATCATATGTCAGAAGCAGTCTGCTGTCAGTGTGACTGTGTGAGGGATGGTGCTCCCACCTCAGTTCCCAGGCAGTAATAAAGTTATCTGATTTATGAAAGGGTTGCAGTAGCTAAGAGGTGAAGTTTGCACCTGGCATACAATTACCTAGGCTTGCCAGGTCTAGGAGGAATTTCACGAGTGATGTTAGGTAGCTGGGAAGAAAAACCTCAGACAAAGGGTGTCATTCATTGGGGGATGTATCCCACTGATTAATGAGGCATGCTTCAGCAATAAAAAAGAATGTTATACTCACAAAACTCACCTCACCATTAAGAAAACAATAAAGTACAGCCACAACAAAGCCCTAAAAGATAAAAAAACTGTGGTCACAGGACTGCAGTTTCAGCTTTTGAATGGGGATGAAGCATCTCAAGGGAAATCAGACAGCTTGGTTTTGTTATTGAAAACTCAAGTCTTTTGTAGAGTTATAAAAGAGTCCTACCTCTTTTTCTTATTTTAAAGAAATAATAGCTTGTCAAATTTTACCTGGAATGATCCAAGTGCCAATTCAAAAAATAGCTGAATTTCCATTGTGCCGCTGCTTGCATCCTCAGGGAAAAAAGCAAAGATGATATAGTGGACCCCAAAGAGAGGGATGAGGAGGAGTGTTGACTTTGCAAGTCTCCTGAGAATGAAAACAGAGGGAAAAGCTGGTGTAGAAGGAGCAAGAAATACTCAGGTGGCCTTGAATGTCTTATAAGAGATGTAAGGGACATACTTGTATTGGTTGAAATCACTGCTCCGTTTTTCAGGGGAGCTGAGCTTCCTCATCAGGATTCTTAAAATGTTGACAAAGAGAATGAAATTAATCTGAAAAAGAAAAGACCAAAGTAAGAATGCAAAAGCAACCCACTGAACAACACACCAAATATCCACTTTTGTAACTGGCAGGTATCAGCAGAGCCACTTTGGGGAGTTTGGACCAAGCAGAAAGAATAGAGGGGTTGGGGCTGGCCTGCCTTTGTCCATATCCCCATCCCAGTCTCTGTTCCTGCTTCTCCAGCCTGTTTGGCCACCCTGGGCTTAGATGCTGGCTGCTTTCCTTGCTGGTTTGCTGCAGCTTTAGTTCTGGCTATGGTCAAGGCAAATCACCAAAGGGCAGGGAAACCAGGAGCATTGGTTTGGCTGGTCTGGCTGTGGGGCTCTGACAGCCTCAGCACAGCCTGGCCCCACTTTGGATGCCAGCCAAAGGGGCAGCACTGAAGCTATAACTCCTAACTAACTAAGCTTGAGCTAACTGGGACTACAAATGCTCTTTCCTCCCTGCCAAAAACAATCCGTGTGGGAGGGGAGGAGAGGAGAGGAGAGGAGAGGAGAGGAGAGGAGAGGAGAGGAGAGGAGGAGAGAGGAGAGGGAGGAGAGAGGAGAGGAGAGGGAGAGGAGGAGAGGAGAGGAGAGGGGAGAGGGAGAGAGAGGAGAGGAGAGAGGAGAGGAGAGGGAGGAGAGGAGAGGAGAGGAGAGGAGAGGAGAGAGAGAGGGGAGAGGAGAGAGGAGGAGAGGAGAGGAGAGGGAGAGAGAGAGGAGAGGAGAGGAGAGGAGAGGAGAGGAGAGGAGGAGATTGAAGTTCTTCCTTTTGCATTTCCCCCTCCAGAAGGGGGGATATCAGATAAAAATGCTGATCTGCTCAGTTTGGGTGCAGATGAGGCAATAGCTGTTTCTGCTCGTTTGACCCTCAGGCGCAGAGTGGGAGTTGCGGGGGAGGCAGAGCCGCCTGAGCGTGTCTGTCTGTCTGTCCATGAGTCTGGAGAGGGCTGGAAGTTTGGGGAAGCTGGGGAAGGAAGAGGAAAGGAGCAGAGCTGGGAGGAGCTAGAGATGGAGAGCATGAAGGAAAGAAATACTTCAGGGGTGGTGGGGAGCAAGGGAGGTTCAGATCTGCGTATCCTGTGATTTTTTACCCATTAGGCCAGGGAAGAGCAGGACTTTTGCTGATAAGAACCACAGGGGGAGGGAGAGCGTCGGGATTTCTGCCTGGAGGAATTGCCCGCAGGCAGTACAGGAATGAGCATGGGAGCACAAAGGTGTTTTTCGGTGCTGGTTTTCTGCCCTTTGAACTGCTGAAGGCTGTGGGGAATACAGAGATTAGATCTGGCTTCTTGAGATCTGGCTGTTTGTTTGGTTATGGGCTTGAGTAAAGCCTCTTTTGGGGAAAACCTGCAGAGTCATGCAGGCGGCTTCTGCCTTCAGTAGCTAAACAAAGCAGGATCAGCATTCTGAGGACACTTGGAAGGCAATAGCGGGTGGGGGCCACCAAAAGATAAATTAAGATTGTACTTTTTGTCTTGCAGAAAGCCTGTGTCCTTTTGTCTTTTATGTATTGCTGAGTGGCTCCTAGCATGAGGGTTGTTTCATAAAGAAAAATAAATGCCATGGCCTCATTAAGTTGATCCCAAATCATTTGTGCGGTCTGTCTTGTGAGGATGCAGGATTGCTCACTGGTCAATAGGAGCAGAACTTTAACCACCACCTCTGCTGCCTGGGTTTCCAAGAACTGTGCAAGTGTTGCAGTTTGTGTTTTGCAAACAAAATGGTTCTTACTGGAAATGTGAAAACCTCAACCAGCCCTTGGGGTCTCGCTTGGAGTGTCAGCAGGTTACTTGAGAGTAACCAGCAGTTCACATTTCTGGGCTAGGTTTCAGACATAATTGCAGCATGGTCTGACCCAAGGCATCTTCATTGGGAAGAGCAACAATCCCAAGCAGCAGCTCCAGCACCCTGGTACCTGAGGCTCTGAAGGAGAGTACCAACAAATGCCCAAAACACAGGTGCTGAGTATTATACACACCAATCTGCTCTTGTCATCACTACTGCCTTGCACTGGGCAGGCTCACACAGAGTTTCAACTCCCATGCCTTAATTCTCTGACCAGTGCCTCAGTGCTGTCGCTAATATGTGGTGCATGCAGCCTGTGAGCTGTTTTCATTCCTGAAAACAAAAGCCAGTGGTCGTGTAAGGCAAGTTGGTTTTGGCTTTGCTGAGAGTGGCATTGACCAGCAGACACAAAAGTAATTGTACTGAAATGTACAGCCACTCATTTCTCCTCTAGAGCTTTCCTTGAAACAGTCCAAAACAAGCTTCCACAGAACAGCCAAGTTCATGTGAAATCAACAGGATGTGGAAACCTGATCTTCTTCATGCTCTTGCTTCTTGGGAGGACACTCTGGCTTTCCTTGTGAACTTAGCTTTGGGGCATTAGTTACTGACTAAGTCCTGCTGAGCAGAAGTTGCTTAAGCAGTAACTCGTGGGTCACACCAGTTCAGACACATGCCTAAGATCAGTTCATTAACCCACTTCTAAAGCATGTTGAGTAGATGAGCTCTGACTTCATAGTATTTGAAAATATAGTTTGAATCTGCTTGTCCCAGAAAAGACTTACAAAAATAGACAAAACTATGGGGCCTCTAATGATCCACCAGGTATTGGCATCAGTGTTAATGTCCCAACACCTGTAAAAATAGAAGAGAAGGTACAGTCAGTTATCAAAACACTGGTATCTTTTCAAACAAGTTTAGTCTGTTTTATACCTTAGATAAGCCCCTACTCTCTTTTCCACAAAACTAATTTCCTGTTCTCACTGAGTGGTACAACGTGTGTGACAGAAAACTGCCCACCTGCACTGGACAGAAATACGTCCTTCTTTTAAAGTACAAACACTGTTAAAATTTTGAAAGGGAGAAGAGAAAGAAACAAAGTTTCACTGTTCAGAAAGTTAAATATAGATACTGAAAACATCGTGGTCTGAATTCATACCTGAAGGCTACCACCTACCCTAGAAAACTCTCAAATGGAATTGGAACTTTTTCTTGCGTTGCTCAGCTGTACCTGTACTCACACCCACTCCAGGATCCAGGCTCCCACCACAGCAGGATGTTGGTTGATTTACTTGCTTCCAGCAATTAGAAATGAGCAGGACCCCGTGGAACAGCCTGCACAGAGGCTGCACGTTCCCCCTGGCACACCAGCTTCCCCCCCTCCATACCACTCACCCAATATTTTCATGGAGTTGCCTAGCAGTCGCCCATGCAGCCACAAACACCGCTGGGGCACCTGCAATAGGAAAAACCAGTTTGTGCTTCACAAGTCCATCCCACAGGCAGGAAAACCCCAGTTATTCCCACTGAAGGCAGAACCAGTACCCCATCCGAGGGCGATGAACCACAAGAGGAACTTCCTCTCTGAGAAGAAAGAAATCACCAGGAGAGTGTGGAGGTACAGTCCTTCCACGAGGAGCCAGCTGTAGTTGGACATGATGCAGTACTGGAAGAAGACCATGGTGAGCTTACAGCCAGCCTGAGGAAAGAGAGGGTAATTAGCTCCTGCCTGAGTTTGTGCCTACCTTCTAACAGAGAGAGTGAGCTGTAAATTAATCTTGGCAAATAGAGATTTTATAGCAATTAGGGGACTAAATGAGTGTCCTCGAGACAGAGCTTCACATGACAAGAAAGCAGAGCTGGCACTCCCAAATGCATTAATCAACTGCCTCACTAGAAGAACTGAATGTGTCATGGACACTTGGATTCAGGTTATTGTCTCAGGGGAATTTCACCACCTTTTTAATACCAGTAACACTAATATCACCTTAGAGGAGCACATGAATGTGTTGCCAATCCTTTTTTTTCCCCAAGAAAAGCAGTTGATAAAGACAAGCTAAAATGTTCTCAAAATGTTATTTTTCTGCAACAAAATCCAGCAAAACCAGTGGGATAAATCAAAACAAAAAGAGTCTATTTTTGTTCTCTCTAATTCTTGTCTTTTAGTTTAAAGCATTGACCATCATCTCCAGTGTTGCTCACCCCTCCTCACACCCAAATTTTCAAAATAGCTGCCAATAAAAAGGCAAAAATCTTTCAAAATTTGTGAGGTCCCAGACTCTCTGAGTGCAAGCCCTTATCTTACTATCAGGTCTCACCCTGCAGTGTGAGTCAGCAATATTTAATGTGTTCTCAGAGAAGGGCCAGAGCATACCTCTCTTCTCCCATAACCCCTCAAGATGAATATAAAGCTGGGATGGAGATTTCCTGCCCTGTACACTAAATCCTGCTAGGATCTTGCTGGGAAATTGAGGGGTGGAGCAAGCTGGTTACCGTGTATGCCCCACAGTAATTTATGTCTTCAGAGGAAAACAAGACAGCATCCTTGATGAAGTTGGATGAGGCTCGCAAAATGAACGATGTGAAGAGATGCATGTGGATGTAGTTCCTTGTGCAACGAAGCCTTCTGCAAAAGAAAAAGAGAGAGAGATCCAATGAAGTGACATTCCTGGCCAATGTAAGGAGCCTGTGGCTGTAAACAGCAGGTTTCAATCCTTAGTAATGATAAACAGACAAATGAAGGAGAGTGTTGTTCTGTCTGTGAAAGGAAGACTAATGCATCTCCCAAGAGGGACATCCTAGAGAAGACCTTAAAAAGCTACAGTCATATCTGCTCCTCTAAGGTACTAAAACAAGCTGGATGTTGCCAGGAAAGTTGTGATTTCATGCCAATATGCTTGTTCTAGCATCCCTCCCTCCTTTCTGTAGTAACATGAACCCAAGGTGTTTATTCACACCTGGGTGAATTTATTTATTCTACTAGCACACTGCACTTGTGCCTGCAGTGTTTTCTGTATTAAATCTCCACATAGTCTGTGTCCAGAGGCTGTGCAGCCTGAATATAAATTTGCAAAGTAGTTAGGTTTCCTTTTGCCCAGAGGTGCCGCCCTGACATTTACTGTAAGGGAAATGAATTTCACTGAATAAGCAGCACAGTACAAATTCCAGGTTACAGGGATGAGTGAAGATAAGCTGAATGTCAGACTGCTAATAGAAATCTGAAACACCTTGGCAGAAGTTAGTGCAGCACCACTTGGAACAAAGTTTTAGCCACAGTCTCTAGTGGGGAAAAGAGCAGCAGGGGGAAAGACACTCTGCCCAAGGGACACTGAAATCATGGGAAGACCTCAGCAGGGAGTTGGTGCAAATGCCATTTGCAACATGCATCCAGCTATAATTTGGAAAGAAAAGGAGAGCACAATATAATGAGCAGCCCTGACATTTTCTAGGAGACAAGATTCAGAGATAATTTTGTTACTGATTTCTGTGAAGGTTTTCAGATGTACTTCAATTTCTAGTTTGCCCAGAAAGTAAATAGAAGGATTTGTGTCAGCTGGGATGACCAGAAATCCTGGCCAAACACAAACCAGAGATGCTTCTCCTCACCTAAAGGAGGCCAGGACCACTAAGGCTAGCATCAGTGTCACAAGGGAAGTGCAGTATCCAACGGTGTACATCGTCTTCAGGGTCATGAAATAGGAACGCTGCAGGTGAACATATAATCACATCTTTACCTTGCCTGCTAGTAGAGATCAGCCCACACCAAAAGAAAAATCCGCCTCCTATTTAATGAATAATTTTTTTTGCAAAATCAGCTTCCAATCATTTGCAGGAAGTATTCATGCTGAAAACCACCAATAGCAATAGCCCCACCTGGGTTAAATCACAACATCAATCAGTCTCTACTAAAAGTGTTTCTCCCCAGGGTCCCAGAGCAGCAGATCTGTGGTCATGGACACTCAGACTCACTCTGGCCTCGTTGGTTGTGTCGTTGACATTGTAGCCACAAGCAATGTCAGGTCTTGGGTACGGCTCTGACCAACCCTCACTTGTACAGTTGCGGTACACAAAACCTGTGTGGTGACAATAAAAAAAGACAGAATGGGGTATGACCATTTCCAGTTATATCTGTTGTCCTCAGGGTTCAGTCATCATGCAGGATTGCTCCAGGAGCCAGGACAGTGTGTTACCCCAGGCAGAGCACTCTGCATAGCTGGAGGCGAAATGCAGCTGAGCTGATTCTGTTGATACTTGCCCAGTGTACTTGTGTGGGTCACAATATTGTTTACCCACTCAGGGTGACTGTGATGGATGTGTTTTTATTAATTGCAACATAAATAATACTGCTCAGTACATCTGGTGTTTCTTGGCCACTATTCCAAAATCAGCAAACACATGACTTGTTCAATCACAGATTCAAACTCCATGCAAACCTGATACTCTGCTCAATGTTCCCACCTCCTTACTGTGGTTTGTCATGCTCCAAATAGAACACAAAACTGTAGATGGTCAGGGATTTTCAGTAAGATTTAGATGAATACTAAAAGTCTTTTCCCCACACTGGGCATTATTTTACACTGTTGATTTCCTTGCTTACTTGCAAATTAAAGGTTAGGAAGAAATTCCCCTCACTTAAGCTCAGCTTCTGGAAAGCTGAGTACTTGAGTCCAACTGTGTCCCTTGTGGCTGTCTTCGGAGAAAAATGGGCATTTGCAGAATTCAGCTCAGTTTTTGGACTAGTATCCACAGAGCGCAGTTTGTCTGACCTTCTTCTGCTGGGATATCTGACTTTTAGACTCCTAAAGCTGAGGGAGATTAATGCCCAGCAAGTTGCACATGGCTGAATAGGCTAGTTTTAAACTTTATATTAATGTTTATATTAATGTCCGTATTAACGTTTGTGGCCCTAAAGTGGAAGTGGGAAGTCCTGCCCAGCACCACTTACAGTGTCACTGGAAGAAAGTGTCCCTAGCAGGTGTGTGTCTTAAGTGTGGAAGAGAAACTTTTACAAAGAAGCAAAACCACTGCCAGCTCTCCTAATCACATTGATCTGTGTTAAAAATCCTACTTTGGAAACATGGAGTGAAATCCTGGCTTTGTTGTAGTACTGGCAATGCTAGCAGGTATTTAAAGGGGAAATGAAAACAACAAATGAAACCTTCTTAGTACAAGTCTTGCCAGAGGGCACCATAAAAGTCTATTTTTCTCCCACGAATTTAGCCATGAGGACTTTAGGGTGTCTGGCTCTTGCAAAACATCCCTGCAGTGCTGAGGGAACTTTGTGCTGAGGGAGATGCAAATGCAGCCATGTTTGGCAATGGTTTGTCCTCTTTGGCACCTTGCTGGAATTGTCAGGACAGAGTCAGGGCTCCTGCTATCTCTGGGCTAATGCTGGTGACCTGACAGCATGTCTGCACTTGATTTGAACTCACCTTTGTAAAATCTGCAAGGCACAGCAAACATGCTTACAAACCTGAGTGGGAAGAGCTCTGGGTGTGTCCTTATCACACTATTATTCTGATGCTTTTTTGAACAACTTGTTCCATCTTAGCATCTTTGAAAGGGACAGGCTTGCTTTATAAGCCAAGTTTGCTGTGTTTTGCTGCAGTGCAGCAACAACAGGAAAGAAACAACTCTTCCAAAAGGTTCTCCCCAGCCTGTCTTGGCACCCAGCAAGGAGGTGGTGTGGTGGCAGATTCTCTACTTCAACATCAACTATTAAGACACACTTTCTTAACTTGGAGCAAAGCACTGTGCTTGTAAACCTGCCTGTGAATGTTTTGTGCTCAAGGCTGTCAAAGCAGATCAGACAAGAAGAGGTGAAGTTCTGTGTTGGTGTGCACATGGTATTGCATTACATGCAAAGCACAGGAGATTATGTCAGGCACATTGTATGGATGGAATTTTAGCATGAGGAAAATTTTAGCAATGCTCCTTTGTTATGGGTGACACACACTCTGGGGAAACTGCAGCACAGCCCACACAGGGCAGACTGGGGGTCTGCAATCTGTCTAGGGATTTGGTTTGGTGTTTACTGGTACTTTGGAATTGCCTAGGTAAGAAGGAACTTTGGCTAAAGGGATGGCTGTGGAACTGGGGCCATCTGATGTGACCTTTGCCCCTGAATCTTCATGATTCTCACACCTTCCTTCATTCCTTGCCTGAGACATCATGGTCAGTTCTGTTACTTGGTCCCAGATAATTTTGTTTCTTTGGTCTGCTATGTAGAAAAGGACCAGACAGTCTGGGCTGCAAATGCAAGTCTAGATGTGAGTACAGAGACAGGGTTTGGGCAGGGCTCAGAGACATCCACATGGCTTAACATATAGACCTTTGGCATTTGTGGCTGCCCATCTGCTTTGTAAGTGCTGAGGAGAGAAAACCTTTGCTTTTCTTTTGAAGCAAGCAGATCTTTGTTTTTCTTTTTCAAAAGTGTTTCAAATAGGGCAATGACTGTAGCAGTAAACAAACAGAAAAGTCACAAGCCAACCATGCTATAAAATCAAAGAAGAAGGTGACCATGAGAATGAGGTTAAAGTATTGTTGACTTTGACTCAAAATGACAGATGCAGAGACTGAAATAAGATGCTAATGATGATGGACCAGGTCTTGGGGTTCTGTTTCGAACACTGTCACTCTGATTATTTTTTATCAGTTTCTTGATAAGGAGGGCAACTAAAGTTTAAGCTGACTACCTCCAAGATAAGGCAGTGAACATCTGAGATGTAATCGTGACCTTTGGATGTACAAATTCCTGCTATCTTCCCTGTGAGAAGGCCTGAGGCAGGGAGCAGTTCCCTCTAGTGGCTGTACCAGCAGGAATTTCAGTTACTGCGTTTACGGGCCGGGATCACTACACTAAAGATATGGGTGCCAGATGGATGGTTTCTTCAGCGATCTATGCCTTTGTGTAGTTTATCCTTTGGCTTTAAACCAGCTTAAAGGGCTCAAAGGGCAGATAATGTTCGTGTGTACAGAAAGTAGCAAGGTTTCTATTTTAATCTGAGTGGCTCATGTCTGATTTCATTTAAAGAGCACTAAGTGCTTCTCCTCTGAGTTATGTAATCTTTATTAGACAATCTAATACTTTGTCTCCTGTTCCTCCCTTCATAAAATGAATCTGTCTGCTTTTCTGTAAGTACTGGACCTCATTAATCTGTGCCCTATAACTGAAGAATGCAAAACTCTCTTCTCATTTGAAACATCAACTCCCTAAAGAGAAATGTAAACACATTTCTTAGGCATTACTGAAAAGCAGAAATGAACAGAAAGTGGGCTTATTTAATACCTTATGATTACTGTAGCCTACTGGGAGTTAATTTCACTTTATTTCTAGCTTAGATATCACAGGAAAAGGACAAAAATGTTGCTTGAGCTCACCTCTATTTGACTGAATTGTTTGGTGAGCCATGAAATCTGAATTTCCATGTGCCACTTATTTGGATCCTGTCACAGGCAAGAGAGAAATCCCCAGTGCAGATTTCCTCTTAATGAAGGCAAAAAAGGGGATATTTTCTGCCTGCCTAACTGGATGTTTTGCCAAAACTCGTGTGAACCTAATGCTGTGTGAGGTTTTGTCCCCATCAAGCTCCTCTGGGACTAGCCACTGGCTCTAGGAGGTATTAAAAGGTAAAGACAGAAATAAATACAGAGCCTGAGTGGAGAAAACCCTTTTCCTTAAGAAATCATGCTAAAAACCTGCTTTTCAGGACAGCATTTAATTCCTGCACTTTTTTTCCATCTGGCTGGGAAAAGCAAACACTTAAAAGATCTTGCTACTTTAATTCCAGGCTTTTTCATGTTTAGCTTAGTGTTGGAAACAGAGTTGCTAAGTAACTATAGTTCTTTAAAAGCACAAAAATTTCATTTCAAATTCAGACCTGATTGTGGTGTCTTTGTAAATAAATAAAAAATAAAGTGTTTAATAAATAAGTGTTTAATAAGAAACACCTGTGCAAGAAAAGCATCATTTTAGCATTACCTTTTTTGCCAGTCAGCATCTGGAAGAATTCAGGGCAGTGAGCATTGACAGTCTGTCCCACAGTGGCTGAAGGCCAGCAGCTCATGTTATCCCACATTCCAGCACATCTGCCTGGGGGGGACAACAAGGAAATACATCTTGTATTATACAAGCATCTCAGTGACATAATACCATGGAGCTTTTTCCAACAATGAAACACTGGGAGACATCTCCAAGCAGCACAACACGCTGCAACATCTTCCATGGACCAAGGCAGCTACAGGAGCAAAGATGCTCAGTGCTCTGAAAAGCAAGATGGATGAGACAGAGAAAGTCCTGCTGAGACCTGGATAGGACAGAGCAGGTCCTGATTACTTCAAACCAGCCCCAGAAAGCTCCCAGACCTCTCCCATTCTTGTCATTGACCCCACTGGTCTCTACTAGACACACAAATAGCAATTACAGATATTCTGAACATCACATTAGGCCTTTTGCTACCTGTTTGCTGGCAGCCACTGAATGGCCTTGGAAAGATGAAGGAAATGACAGGGGAATTTTTAAAGTTATTTTCAGTCTTTCTAAAGCTTTCACTTTGAGTCTTCCTAATGTTTTCCTGACATAACACTTTTGTTAACAAGAAAAAATGCAACTAGATGACCCTGCTTGAGTAGGGAGGTTGGACCAGATGATCCATTGGTCCCTTCCAGCCTCACCCATCTGTGATTCTCTGACTAGGAGTTTAAACAGCTTCAGGATGATACTTAAACCACAGATCACTTAAATCACAGACTTTTCTGAGTTGCAAGGGACCCAGAAAGAGAGTACAACTTCCAAGTGAATGGCCCATTTGGGATCACACCCACAACCCAGACATTACTAGCACTATGCTCTAACCAGCTGAGCTAATCTCATCATACTGGGGAAAGGATAAAGAGGAACAGCATCAATATCTTCCTTTTATCAACATAAATGAGTTTTATCACCATAAATCCTCTCTTTCACTGTGCTCAGGCTGTGGTGAAGTGAACAATGCCAACAGACCACTCACTGAGTTTGGCTGCCCAGACTCACCCCTTTTCACTCAGTTAGGTGCAAGGGCTGCTTATTTTAAGGATGGGCTTGTCATGGTCCCCTCTTACAGGCAGGGAGGAAGGGAGACTTCCAGCTGCACCTCAGCTTGATTGTATTGCCTTCTGGCAGGGCTGGTAGAGATGCATCAGGGAGCTCCTCTGGTGGCCAATGGAGCAGAGTATGATGGTGATCTCTACTTAAACATCTTGCTTAGGTGCTGGATGCTGGTGTGGATTAATTTTGGCCTGAGGTGCAGAGCATTAGTGGAGAAGACCTACATTTGATGCTCTTTGTACCAAAGAGAAACTGCAATCCTACCATTTCTTATTTTGCTTTTCCCCAGATAGAAATTGAAATCATTCAGACTCATTTCCCTTTGCCTCCACTCCCTGTCAATGGTTTTAGCACAGCCTTCTCTGAGGTTTCTGCAACTTAACAGGGGAAAAAAGGCCACTGGAGCATGTCAGGACTACCCTGTGCCTGCTGTCTCCAGACATGTGGGGAGGAAGTGCTGACCAAGCACTCTCTTCAAACACTTAATGCTTTATAAGGACAACCTCCATTAGCTTGACAAAAATATTTACATTTCTAGAAATGTATTGATTTCCTTCTGTGCAACAGTTCTAGTGCCTGAAAATACAGAGCTATTCACAGCCAGGGAGGCACCTCAGCCCTGGTGTCCTCCTTGTGCCAATGTTTATAAGTTTTGGAAAGGATTTACTTCAAAGCAAAAGTTTAAAGGCAAGCAAAACTTCACCTTGGGTGATATTTATGACTTAACATGGTGTATTGTTTGGTTTATCAAGCCTTCATGCCAACACCACAGGCAGAAAACCCCCAAATCAGACCCAATGCACAGAAACACCCGGCAAAATTATAATTCTGTGTGGTTTCCATCCAGGAAGAGAAAACAAAAACCAGCCAAGCTATTCCTCCTGCAGGTGGGCTTCTTGCCACTCCTCATGGATGAAAGCCAGTGTCTCCCACCCCCAGCTGGATAAAGAGCCTCGGGGTGGAGACAAAGCACAGCAGCATCTCCCTCACAGCCCTGTACGCTTTGGGATCTCCCTCGAGCAGCACTCAGAGCATTCTCCCAGCAGCAACACACACCATGATCAGGGGTTCCAGGTCTCCAGTGGCCTCCCTGCCCTGCTCCTTGCTCCAAGAGAATTTTCTTGTCTTCACTCATGCACAAAAAAGAGCATAACTGTGACTTGGTTTATGTTAATATTACCCTGCTCCCTTTCCCAAGCTAATGTTATCATAAGAGCAGAGTCCCTTTTCCCTTTTACTGCAGGAGAATAAGAAATACTCACAGCTTGGGTATTTTTACCTGATTCCCAGCAATGAATCCCTTTGTTTGTGCCATCTTCACAGAGATGTGAGCACTGCAGCAGAGATAGTTGTGGTGGGAGCTTGTCCCCTGCTTTGTCTTTTTTCCTGCCTGTGCCAGTCAAAGCTGGGGGCAGGTGTAGGAAAGGACAAGGTGTGGAAGGTGCCCAACATCCTGCCACCTTTATTATTCCCTGCATGACCCACCAAGGGTATGCACTGAATTCCTCAGCTTTGTTTCTCTCTTCTTCAAACTGAAATCCTTGTATGGGATTTTCTCCACATGGACTTCAGGCATGCAGATACCTTAAAGGCTGGTGGTATTTTCAGATGTGTTATTTCTCAGAATAGAAGCATTACTCCCTAACTTACCAAGGGTAACAAACCCCTCTTAGAGTTTGGTAGAATTTTAGGTAGAATGACCCCGTTTAAAAATTCCAATAAAAAAAAGGCCTTGGATGAATTTTAACATGTGGATCTAGTTTAAAATTGGATTAAGTCTCTGCTGAGAAGCTACTATTTGCCTGAGATAAAACAAGACTGTAAAATGGTACTGCCTGCTAATGCTGGTGCGGGTCCACACCTGCACAGTCCTGTAGAGTTTTACTTGTCTGCATCTGCTGTGGAGCTCTGGTGCCAAGGAAACACAGAGCTGAACATTAGAGCCATATCACAGGATCAAAGTAGAAAAAGAAATAGGCTGACAAACTACCCTCCTCTTCACTGAAGAAAATAAACAATACTGATTTATTCATATCATCAAACTTCTTAAATGCAATGAGACAGATCTGCCTTGTGGAGTACCTGGAAGCCTGCCATAAAATATCCTGTCACTGCTACTGGCTGTAATGCCCTGAAACTGTGCTCACTCCCTTCAGTCTGCAAGGGACAGGGATAAAACAGTGACAGAGAAAAATGCAAGACATCCTAAAAACAGGCAATAGAGCTTCCCTATGAGTTCTGCCCTTGGCCAGGTAATAGTGAGACTGTTCTGTGTTTCAACACTCTCTATTAGAGAGGAAGGCTTTGAAACTAAGAAAACACCTTAACTCTAGTTCCACGTGGTAGCCTAACTGTGACCAGGATAGCCTGCACACAGCACATCTCATGGGAGCTCCTTCTCATGCTGCTGAGAACCTTGCCCATGTTACTGTCCATAAAGGCCACCCAGAATCAGTTCAGTCTGCGAGATGCTGTGAGTGACACAACCCCATCCTTAGTGGCAATGGCTGGTCACACACAAAAAATAGTCACATGTGTTGCCTACACCCAACATTCTCTCCGAGATGCTGACCCAGCAGCTGCCTGGGGGAACTAACACACAGTTCACAGGCAAAGTTTAATACTCTCTTGCACATGACCCCAGTTGCTCATCTGTGAAAGCAAAGCTGTCCACATGATGGGGACTCAGTACCACAACTTTCCCAGGCCAAAAAACTCATTTATATGATGATAAATACTTGCTGAAATTCAAGAACTCTGTTTGGTGTCAGTAACTTGGAACAAGGAGGAAGCAATGACGACCATCAAACCACATGATTTAAATGTTGGCTACTGGTCTTTATTGATTTTAAGGTAAATATAGTTAAGTAAATTTGTACTTGCTGGGGTGACTTTTTAAATTATCCTTGTCCAAGAAGAGATGATTGCAATTTGCAAGATTTTGTTGCTGTTATGTTCCCTAGTTGTGAAGATTGCAGTCAAGCAACTGGGTTAGAAGGTTCCCACAACTCTTCCTGACACAGTACAGTCAAAATGCTGCCCTCAAAGCCTTGTAACAGATCTTACCTGTTTTTCTGCTCCTAAAGGAGAGATGTATACTAAGTGCATACCTCCTATGGGAAGGGATGCTGGAGTATCTAAGTTTGAGGTATCATGTGATAGTAGCTTTTATCATGTGCATTTGTTCAGCCTTTACCTGAGCTCAGGAGCAGATCATTTTCAGTCGTTCGGTTCCTTTCCTCCAGTGAAAGAGTCTCCACACACTTTTCTTCCTCCCTTTTCAGGACGCTAAGAAGGTCACACACAGGTGGAATAGCTTTGATCTACGAATTTTAAAAGCAGTGGAATCACTTTTCCTCTTAAAACTTATAAAATCTCAACAGAATCTACCCTTTTTATGCTCATATTCCCATATCACTTGGATTGTGGGGAATATTTCCTTGAAATACAGATAATTTTCCCAGTTAAGTCTGTATCTTTATAGTAGCAGCAGGCAAACACAGACTGAGTTTATGTCTTTTGCCTTTTGCTGATATTACTGACATTGAGCAAAATGTGTTATTCTGCTAAATTAAGTACATGAACAGGATGCTCTTCCAAAAGACTGCAGAAACATCCAGGACACTGCTGGATTCTCCTAGAGTAACAGAGAATTAATCACTCACCCATGGCAGTGTTAAACCATACACCTGGCAGGCCATTTTCCTGGGCACAAGTGATCCAAATATGCCCACTGGTTGCAGACCACCCAAGCCTGTTTCACTGCTACCATCTGGTAGCTGCAGGAGCCCACCTGAAAGCAGAATCTCACCCAGATTTTCATGAGAACCTAGATGGTAATTTGTCCTAAGGTCATTTTCTCATTTTCCAATCTGCCTTTCTCATAAAACCATGTGGAAATATTAGTGTTCACTCAATCCTTATGTAGCAATTAAATGTGTGTTTATGTTTTATGCAGCTGGACCAAAATGAGTGAAAAAAACCAAACAGATACAAACCATTAAAATGACAAGTATTGAAAATCATTGCAAAATTATTTGCAGAACAAGGTCTTAACTGTTATGTCATTCAGAAAAAAGTACTTTTACCCTTTCTGTTATTTTACTAGTGTCTATTCTTTTTGATACAATAAACCTGAATATAAGTGGATGCCCATTATAATGAATTAGATAATTTCTCTCTAATGGATAAACCTAAAATCTCTATAAATTCTCACTATGGAACTTTTATGTACATATATATAAATGTGTATATATATATATATATCTATATATATATGTATGTATACACATAATGAAGAGATTAAAAGCAAGTCATCAGGCTCTATTAGTCAAAAAGTATCAGATAGAATTTTTGTTTATGTTCTTTGTTCAAGCAAGTTAACCCAGCAACATCACATTACTGCTCAACCTAATAAATCTTGTAGCATTGTTGATCACTTTCAGATTAGATTTGGGAGACAGAACAATCCCTAAAAACCTTGTAATGAGGACTATTACTTTTCCACAATTAAATTTTAGCATACCAGACATTAGAGACCATAGTCCCACTATTTTGGCTGGAAATTTTTTGAGTATTGTATTTCTGAACAGAGTTCGATCTTTTCAACAGTGTATCATACCTCATCTAATTGGTTTGGTGTGTTTAACTTCAGTATCTTTCTCCCTTGTCTATGTGTATCATGGAATAAATGAACTAGAAACCACCTGGTTTCGCACAATGTAATGAATTTTCTGGAATCACACATGCAAAGACTTTATATGAAAGAAACTCTCTTCTGATGCCAGGATTTGAATGCTGAGCATTTGAAGTGGCCAAAATAACCATTCTGGTTTGCATGCGGGTTGTTAAGATGATACTAAGCATATGTAAAAATAAATGCTAGGAATAATGTTAACAATGATCTCAGGAACAGGGGAATACTCCATCTTAAAAAAGCCTCTACATTGTGTGGGCACCATTTTTCTTTAAGAAATGTGGTTCCTAAAAAAGTTTCTGTTTCAGAAAGATATAAATTCTGTGTTATTTCTTTATGGCTGGAGTGAGGCCACACACTTTTAGCACATCCAGTTGTGAAGACCACCCTGATGGTCTTGTACAGCATTACTTTCTTAACTAAATCTGTTGTTCACAGCATAGATAGTGCCTTACAATTACTCTTTTACCCCACAAAGTGATGTCCACCCTATTCCTCTAATCAGCTGGATCCACTTCCTGGTAATAGACGTGCAACTAATAGGATTTTAAGCCCAGGGAAAGCAGAGAGCTTCTAGGAGTGGGTTTAAGGACCTTGTTTTCCAGCAACACAGTCCCTGAGCCAGTCTTTGCCAACACTGGCATCCGAGGGGGCAGGCTGGGTGTGAGTGCTCGGATGTTTGCAGAGCAATGAGAAATCTGCTTCCCATGCTGTGGCCGGATAACCCCACTCTGCTACCAGCTGTGCTTGGTCTCACTGCTGTTTACCATCCACAAGTGGGAGCAAACAGCCTGCCCCTGCTGCTTGAGAAGGAGCAGGAAAAGGGGCTCCTCTACGTGCGGTTTCTATGTCTCTTCCTAAACAGTTCCCTGATACTGTTTTGTTCTCCTTGACACTTCACCAGCTACTAAAGGGATAATTAACTCTATCCCAACTGAAATCAGGACAAAGACATCCTCATATTTTGTTTAAAGATGAGATATCAAACCCTTTTCAAACAGATATAACTATGATAAATAGATCTCCAGAATGGGCAAAAAGCTACAGTATTGATAGTAACAGCCAACACAGTTTTTAAAGTGTGAAATAAGTGGATCTAAACATTATTCAGAATTCACAGCCATTTCATTTTAAAATAAGTGGATTTAGTGTAATGAGAGAATTTAATCAGGAGCAAAAGATGCCTGGCAACATCAAAATTTTGAAAGATTAGAAGAACCAATAGAAGGAGGTGCTCTTGGGGACACCCTTAGCAGTGACATCTATTTACACAGTCACAGTGCTTTAGGTAGCACTGAGAATAAGAAACCAAAATTACAAGGACCCAATCACAGTCACAATTTTTATTGCAGAAGATGATCAAAAGGAAAATGGTTTGAAGATTGCATTCACTCTGAATTAAAATGTCTAGGCAGAGCTCAGGTTTTGTCACAGCTGGAACCACATCCCCTGCTGGGAGAAATAAATTGATTTTTCCATTTGTTGCAATGAAACATTGATTTGAGCCTTTCCTAACTTCTCACACCCAAGCTAGACATATTTCACCCCTTGTTCTATATGCATTCAAAATCTGAATAATCTGGAGATTACAGCCCAGGTTTCCCTCTCCTTTCTGACTGATTCAAGTGCCTGGAGCTCAGCAGTAACAATCTTCTACATAAATCTCCATAAAGTGATAAAGCTAAAAAGAAAGAAACAAACTTTGTGGTATAAATATCGCTTCACATTCCTTCAATCTGAGTCCAGTCTGAATGCTAGACGTGGGCATTGCCCCTTAAGGGATTGATTGCTGGTGTAAATCAGTAAAGCTTCTCTGAATGGAGTCAAATCTTTTCTCCATCACACCACCTGCTGTGTTTGTTGAAGTGGGTTAGTAACACTTCTGTCCTTATAAAGGTGGGGAAACTGAGGCATCCAGCTTCTAGTCATCTGGCCACTGTCAATTAGTGCAGGAAGCAGCAGAAGCAAGAATAAAATTTTAAAATCCTGGGATCTACACAGACCTTTTTAAACAGAGACACCACAACTTCATGGAATAGTGGTGCTCAGAATTACTCAGATAACATGTGATTCCATGCAAAAGGGAATAAATAGATCTGAGCACCTACCGGGACAGTTGAAATCCAGAAGATCACCCAGATGGTCCACATAGTCAATCACAGTCTGTTTTCTTCATCCCTCATGCATCAGAGGTCAACAGGCTCTTTGTCTGCTCTCCAGCGTGGTTCCTACCTCTTTTCACTTCATCCTTTTCCCTCCTTGCTTTTTTCCCTTCCCAGCTTTGACCATCCTTAGCCAATGTTTCTCTCCAGCTGCTGAGCTCTAGAGAGCATCAACAGCGACAGGACCCCCCCTCCCGTCCACCCTGCAAGCTCTCCTCCTCCTCTGCAAAAGCTCCCTGTCCCAAGAATTACAGCACCTCTCCCGAGCATGTTCCTACTGCTGTCTGCCTCCCTTCCTGGCTATTATTCACTGTTATCGACGGGTGTCGCTAGGGAATGATCATTCCTCATGCTCGATAAGGGACCAGGCAGGACTCCCCTGTAAGATGTCAGCCCCACAATGGCAGGGGCAATCAATCAAGGGGAAGTACAGCCCTGGAATAAGTGCTCTGCTGAGAAGCCGAGTTGGAGGAATGTGATAAGCTGCCTGCACTGCTTCTGCTCTCGACAGCTCTGCACATGCTTCTCACAGAGAACACACATCCCTGATAGCCAGAAATCAGGAAGCTGGCAGATCCTGCTGCATGCATGTCCCACCAAGCCCAGCTGAACACAGCTGCCAGAGCCAAAGACAATTTCTAGTCTTGGATAAACAGGGAATCTGCTCTTCCATTCTAAAGAGGACTCCAAACACTCTCTCGATTTCATCCTCTTATCCAGCATCTGAAGAAACAGCCAGTCTGCATTTCATCCCAATGCTGTAGGCTGCAAGGTGCATTTGGACCCCATTGGTACCTCATTGTTGGGATGTAGATTCCAGACATCCTGGGTTTCCCAAAGATTGCTCCTTGGCAGTCCCCTCACCTGTCAGCAGAGGACTCTTTGTTGTTCCTCCTCCTTTTTGCTTCTGTGGCAAAACTCTTGTAAAGGGGCTGTGTGCTTAGCTGGGTATGAGCTCCCAGCTGCCAAGGCAGGTGCTCCAAACCCTTGCTTGTCACATTCACTTCTAGCAAAATACTGATAACGGCTTCAAAAAAGAGCCAAAGTTCCCACTGTGTGCCAGGGATCTTTCTCAAAGCTCAACAGTCCTCAGCTTGTCTCAAAACATCTTTTACCACCTATTCCAATTTACCATCATCAGACAAGTCAAATTTAATGAAGGGCTGGCCCAGAACACAGATGTTCTCCAGGTTTACCAGTAAAGTCAATGACTAGGAAAAATACATGGCTAATTGCCTGTGCACTGAAAATCCTGCCATTGGATGGAACAACTCATCTGCTGAGCAGCACAATGAAGAAATTTGGGGTTCCTAGCAAGTGTTGCCCTTTCCATACCCATCCCGACTCCAGCTCATGTTTATATGCAAATCATGAAGATTGCTGAGTTGCAATGCTCCCTCTTTCCCTACACACCACCCTCTATCTCCCCACAGTCCCAGAGCAGCAGTCAGGCAAGTGGCAGCATTTGCTTAACCCCACACTAGCTTTGTTCTGCTCATCCACCACACTCACACAGCATCCTTTTCCCTCAAAATGGAAAATGCTTCAGTCTTCCCTGCCCTAGTCAATACTAAACTTGTAGGGTTTTTTATTTCTTAAGACATCCGCTTCCCAACAGAGTTTGGTTGAAAATATCAAAGGGTTAAACAAACTGTTGAAAGGGGGTCTGAGAGGCAGCCAGACAATGTCACTCTAGTAGTCTGAAGAAACCACACTGACAATGTTGCATCATCTCAGTGGGGAGCCAAGTCTTTCTCTCTCTTCCTTTGGCTGAAGGATTATTTTATTATTCCATTCATATTGCAGCATCTTCCCCTGAAAGCCAGCACTCTTTCTTGCATTTATGTAATTGAGAGAGCTTTGCTTCTGAATGTACTTTGAAGTGTAGGGTTTTTTCCAAAATAGGCCCAGAAGTCTGGATATTCAATGTTGGATTTAAACACCAACAGTGTGAATCAATAATTTGTGATCCTCCCATTTTATTTATGCATTTGAAAGCATTTGAAAGATGTTATGAAAAATAAAACCTGGGAAATTCTCACCTGTGCAAACTATTGCTTGGCTCACAGCAGATGCCAGCCCAGTGGGACAGATAGGGAGAGCTGGGAAACCCAACAGCAGCAACAGACTACAAAGAATTATTGCCCAGAATTCACAGAACCCCAAATGAGATGTTTGTTTAATTAAACAATAGCTGTGTGCACTTGCTTTTATACCTACTCAGTATACCCCTTGTCAATTTGTCACAGTTGGAATTTCTTTCAAGTCTGGTATTTAAACTGGGAAAGAAACATCCCAATTTGTTTGCATGATTTTGAAAGACTTTTTATTTTAACTTAAGAGTAAGTAAAAGAAATTACTTTTCTTCGTACTACTCTGATTGTAGGATTGTTTGCTTATCAAACACTAACCAACTTTGATGGTAAATACTTATTTATTAATACTTAAAAATTCCATTAGTGCTTGAAATAACTAATTTTTCTCCTCCCTTTGCTAAATAATTAAATTGTTTGCAATGCCTTTACTGCAGCTTGACAATCAGGCCACATGGGTTTCATCTGACATTTAGAATACAGAGACAAAACCTTGGCAAGAATCACCTCTTTAAACACAGGTTAATTTTCTTTATTTATATCAGCCTTCCCAAGGAAATCTGAAGCTTTTTGGCTGATAATCCCTCTTTCCCCCTATGTTTTCCAGTCATTTGCTGCTTCCCAGAAAACTTTTCAGAGTGCTTCTCCAGAGGTGCATCATGTTTGGGCCCTCTGATGTGGAAGCAGACATGGTTTTTGGTTTGCACTCAGCTGTCACTGTCCAAACAGACTGATGTACATGTGAATTGTGAGGAGAAATATTCTATTTCACCTCTATGTTAGAAAAACTGAACGTGACCAATTCTATTCTTTGAATATATAAGGGAAAAACTCATTGTGGAAACAATTCTGGCTTTCTGTATTAAGCCTATATTTAAGACATCATGTCAAGGGTATAGTAATAGTTTTTTCTAACCAGAAACAATTACATCTTACTAAGTATGGGAACTTTGTTCTGGGATCTTAATTTTATGATCTGAAACTTTTCTTGCTTATATTTTTATCCAAAATGCACTACTTTTGGACACATTTTACCTCTGCATTAGAAAAACTGAAAGTGAATTATTTTATTCTTAGTCCAGATCACCTGTCTGAAGGGGAAAAATAGAAAAAAAAAAGGGGGGGAAGAAAACTTTGTTTTCTTTGCTCTCCCTTTTCCCCTGTACCCACTTATGTAAAAAACCCTCATAATTTATGGGTGGTATGAAAAATACACTGAAGAAGGGTTTCCAGGATTTCTTTCCAAGGCATGTTCTTTAATGCTGAAAGCAAGAACATATAAGCGAGGAGAGGTGGGGAGGGAAGAGAAAAAGAGGGGTTTGTTTTTTTAACAATATTGTAATAAACCTTTCAAAATCTATTTTAAACCAAGTAAGAACAATTTAGGTGTTAACAAATGAGAGTTTTTAAAGGGAAAGAAGTGCCTCTGCTCTATCTGCAGCCTCACTGGGAGGCCTGAAAACGACGCTTACTGGAGGAAAAAAAAAAAAAAAAAAAAAAAGTGTTTACTCTTTTTTTTGTGCTTTCGCCATCAGAAGAGCTGGAGTGCCGCTTTGGGGATCCCGCCCAGCCCAGCCGCGAGTGCTGCGGGCCAGCGCGGCTGCCCCGTTGCCGAGAGACCGCCGCGGGGCCGCCGTGAGGGCCGGGCCGGGCCGGGCCAGGCCGCGGGGCTCCGGGAGGGCTGAGCGGGGACAACCTGGCTGTGCCGGGGCTCCGGGAGGGCTGAGCGGGGAACCGGGCCGGGCCGGGGCTCGCTGACAGGAGCAACCGGACTGTGCCGGGGCTCCGGGAGGGCTGAGGGACAACCGGGCTGTGCCGGGGCTCCGAGAGGGCGGAGGGGGGAACCGGGCTGTGCCGGGGCTCCGGGAGGGCTAACAGAGACAACCGGGCTGTGCCGGGACTGCGGGAGGGCTGACAGCGAGAACAGGGCAGTTTCGGGGCTTCGGGAGGGCTGGCAGGGAGAACCGGGCAGTTTCGGGGCTCCGGGAGGGCTGACAGGGAGAACCGGGCAGTTTCGGGGCTCCCTCGGGCAGTGGGAGCGCAGGTACCGGCTGTGTGCACAGCGATGCCTTTTCCAGCCTCACGCAGCTGTAATGGCTTTGCACCGCGTCCTTTGGTGCGGTGAGGTGTGCGAGGAGCCCCGAGACACGAGAAGCGATCAGAAAGCCCGAGCGCAGACAAGGACAAGGGCGATAACCTG
The DNA here is from genome assembly GCA_030060385.1 of Muscicapa striata striata. NCBI lineage: Eukaryota > Metazoa > Chordata > Aves > Passeriformes > Muscicapidae > Muscicapa > Muscicapa striata. The sequence continues at coordinate 43,726 of JAREIS010000246.1, forward strand.
GTCTGAGGGCCTTTGGGGTGAGTTTTCATGGGCTCTCAGGGTTTCACAGCTCTGTTGGTGGCTTCACACACAGAGAAAAAAAAGTCTCAATAAACACAGCTGTCCTGGAAAATTTAAGAACGTCAGGTATTCAGACATTCCAGGACCTTAAAGATTTGTCCTGTATTTACCCTTTGAGCAACACACAGCGTTGATGATGGCATCATCACTGTAAATTACTAAAAAGGTTACACCAGGAATCCTTAGAGGAGACTTACGTCTCCCTACACTATTTGCAACCTTGTGTTCCCGATGTGGAATGCTGATCAGGAGAAGGAGGGTGGCATTGGTATAAATTAAAGTTGAAGAGCACAAGTGGAAAAAATGTAAGCCTTATCCTTATGTTTAGAATTTTTTTTGCAGTGTTTTTGTCTGAGTTTGGTCTTGCTACCTCAGAAGAAATTTACTGTTGTGCTTTACAATAATGCAGCTCCTCTTACAGGTTCTCTGTTGTGAGTGGAAAATTTGTGCTTGGAGTTATTGAGTGGAAAATATTGTGAAGGCCAGGGTCCTGGTAGCACATTATTTTAAGCTTCTTACTTATTTATTATTTAATACTCCACAAAGCCATAAATCAAAACAGCACTTTATGAGCTTGAAGCACCTCTCAAGTTGTGCCTGAAAGATCTAAAGCAGACTGGGAAATCAAACAAATACCAGAGATGAGACCATAAAATATAATGGGGGAGGTGGAGTAATGATTCAGCTTTGAAACTGTTGAGTGCTGCCTGCTTGAGGGCTGAAAATCCCAACACGGCTTTTGAATTCAGTACTTATTCCAAAAGTATCGTGTCTTTTTCTCCACACAGTTCTCCAGTTCATACAAGAGCCAAGGGCTCTGCATGCTGTATTTACAAAGATAATTTCTGGTGGATGGATCATGTCTGGTATATTTATTATGTAAAATTTGCACTTATCATTAGAGAAGTTTATGTTCTGATAACTCTGCATTCTTAACACAGGATCTGTAATACCCACAGCTTTCTGCGTTTACAGTTATCTTCACTGAAAAAATAACCCAGATTATGCTATCCAAATGAAAGATTCAAATGCCAGTTTTCTTATCTCTCATATTAATATTTAAAAATATAAAATTAATCTTCAAGTTAACAGCTCGAACACCCAGGAGAGATTGAAAGAACATCTCTGCAGAAGTCAGTTCAGATGGTGGAATTAACAGTCTGCTCTCTTCCTCTCTGCTGGGGGACATGAAGGAAGAGACAAATCTTTTACACAGACCTGAAAGGCAAATGTTCCCAGCAAGCCTTAGAACAGATGCCCAAAATGCTGGGCCTCACAGTGGGAGTGAGGTTTACTGGAATTGTTCTCTCCTTGTGCTTAGCACACACAGAGTAATCTACTTCAGCAGGGAAAAAAAGTAGCTCCCTCTCCTAAATGTTTTTAGGCAGTTTTAGGCAACAGGTAGTACCAGTGTGAGGAAGATATTTTAATCATTATGTTGTTTTCATTTGACCACAGGCACTGAGGAATTTTAGTGTTACATAGAGCCTGTTTCTGCCCTGACATGGATCAGGTTCAGTCAGCCTCCCCAGACATCACAGTCACTCAGGGCTCCTTCAAGAAAGTACCCAGTGTCCTGAGCAGCCTCGTGGAGGAGCCTAAAAAAAGACATGCTGTCCCCCATCACCTGCTGGAATCAAGTAAGTTCCTGCTCTCTGACTGTTCCAAACCTTGTGGCAATTCTAGGACACACTTGGCTGTTATTTTTTTGCAAATCCCATCCTGTTGCTTAAATTGCAGCTTCCTGAGAGCCCAGATCATGGGAGGGGTAGCCAGGAAAGAAATAGTGGCTGTGCTGTTCCTGACCCTAAAGTTTTGGGGTGGCTTGTTGAAGCCATGATGCCAAGAGATGAACTGGTGGCAGGATCATGGATCTGTTGGGATAGTGGATGGTGCCACAACTTTCCATTTATAAATTCATGCCTGCTTAAAATAAGAAATAGTCTCTTTTTTTGGTTTTTTTTTTTTCCTTGATAATAAATCAGTATAGCATAACTAGACTGCATCAATATAAGTTCCACTCATCATGTGTGTTTCTGGTCTCTTTTTCTCCCTGTTTTGTGACCTACAGAGATTTATTCAGAACATCAGAGGAGCAGGGTTGTACAGGCTGAGCCTGCTGTGTTACACTATGGAGGATACGAAGTTGGAAAACATCATCAACAGATGCTGGTAAGTTTTGGACCAGGGATCCTCTTGGGACTCATAAAAGGACAGCAGAATCTGAGTTGACTTCTTGTGGTCATGAGGCCTTTGCCCTGCAGAGTGCTCTAAAAAGCAGCACTTAAATTCAATGGTCCTGCGGTAACGAAAGAGCCGAGTACCAGCATCACCCTCCTTTATACTCCCTGTTTCCCATGTTTGCATCAGTGTTTGTGATATGTGACTTGCACAACATGAATTAAGGATTTGAGCTTTAATTCCACAGGAGACTTGTTTTCAAAATGTCCTTGGACTGTCACTGTGTCTGCAAACACGTTCACTGGTGGGAAAGTTTTGAAAGCACCTCTGGTCTTTTGCCAAGAACAATTTATTCTGAGAAAGGAAATTCTATGCATAGGTTTGATTGCCTTTCCTTGTGAATGGTTTGGCTATTTCCTTTTCTGCTCTCTGCTTTCTCTTTGTCTGCCTTTGTTAGTCATGTTTTAAGTGTGTTGAGACAGAGGTTGGTAGTTATGTTGGTCCAGGTTCTCTGAATATAATGAAAGTAAACAAATGCAGGAGGCTTTGCCGGCTGAGCTGTCACCATCCACAAGTTTGTTGTTGTACACCAAAACAGAACCATGAAGTGTTATATAATTCCTGCTGTTTCAGATGTCCCTAAAAGTGATCAATAAATTGTTTGTTCCAAATAAAATATTTATTCCTTTTGGTTTCCTTGGTTTAAAATTGTGACTTGTTTCCAAAGAATAAAAACACAGGGTATAAGTTTTGCATAATTTTCTTTTAAATTCAGAGCATATTTAGAATTATTTTTGCTAAAGTAAAAATTATTACTTTTTTGCTATGGAAGGTTTTACTAAATGTACAGTTGGCATTCATAACTGACTTATTGTAAATTGTTTTGTGGTTTTTGTATCCTTTTGTTCTACAGAAGCTGATAAATATTTCTACCAATGCAGTAAACCTTCTCATTATACCACCCCAGACAATGTATTTTCAGATCAAATACAACAAAACAGTAAGTGTCAGAAAGTCTTCCCACTGCTCTTTGCATGCAGCACATGTTTTGTGCCATACAAGCAGTTTTTACATGGCTTCTGTCTTCTTGTGGGTCATTTTCTAGCACCGACTTGTCCCTGGTTTGTCCCTTGTGGTTACTGTTGATTTTTGCCCTGATGAGTGGAGGTATTACTACGACTGCATCCGAATTCACTGTGAGGTGAGGATTCATTGCAAAACATAGTTAGAGTTGTAATGGAATGAAACAAGTATTAGAGCATGATGATAATGATAAAGGTATAGTTAATCTTGTAGAGACACATTTATTCCCAGTGGGTTTTGACTGGAGTATTTAACTTAAAGCAGTAACAAATTTTCTCTGTAAACATCCCAGAGCAGTAGGCAAGATTATATAACTTATTCTGCTATTCTTTGCCAGAATATCAGTCTTTGTGACAAATTAATGTAATTAATGTCTTAGCTGAGCAGCTCAGAGGAGCTCTAGAGAGTTGCATAAAGTATGGAAAGACAGGAGGATACTGAAAGCAGGCAGAATATTAATGTTCTGAGGTACAACACAGTGATAATCTTGAAGGTGTTTTATGGCCATTTACTGGCCAGCTACTAGAGAAACTTTTTACTTCCACGGTAGGCTGAGACAGTTGAAGCTGTTCAGTCTGGAGAAGAGAAAGTTGCATGGAGGCCTCATAGCATCCTTCCAGTATCTGAAAGGGACTCCAAGGAAGCTGGATAGGGATTCTTCATCAGGAACTGTAGTGATAGAACAAGGAGTCATGGGTACAAATTGAGAGACCAGAAATGTAGGTTAGGTTTTAGGAAGAAGTTCTTTCCTGTGAGGGTGGTGAGACACTGAGCAGTTGACCAGGGAAGTTGTGGATGTCCCCAACCCTGGCAGTGTTCAAGGCCAGGTTGGATAAGGCCTTGGTCAGCCCAGTCTATTGGAGGTGTCGCTGCCAATGGCAAGGGGGTTGGGACTGGGTGATCTTTAGGGTTCCTTCCAACCCTTCACATTATATGATTCTAGTTTTGCTAATTGTAAGATATAAATATTTGCACTTTGTTTGTTTGTTTGCAGGGAGATGATACCTTAGTTGTTCCCATGCATGCTTACCCTACTACGAATGTTGTAGAATTTCCATCATTTATAAATCTATCTGATGTATCGATTGGTCAGAGGTGAGTTAAGGACACACATTTGTCTACATTCTGCAAGACATGCCCAAACCCTGAAAAATCCAATTTTCCTCTATTCATACAACATAATTTTTGAAAGCCTTAAGAAACTCAGCTACCATCTGGACTACAAAATAATTCTGTATATGAACTGTTTCAGGTGCATATTCACTGTAAAGTAAATGCTGTGCAAGCCAAACATATATAAAGATGGGGCTGGTTTTTTTGCTTCTTGTATTTAAAAGTATTTAATGAGCTAGATTTCATCTTACTTTGTCTATTGCGTGTAGCACTGACTGTTCTCATGAAGTAATCAGTAATAGTTGTTAATAGGAACTGGGAAGGGGAAAAGGAGAAGGTAGATTCTGTTGATTAGGGCCTAGTTGTGCAGTATATTTGCTATATTAGTTGTAATTATGGTGATTTGTGTTAGTGTAAAGGTTTGAGTGAATTCTAGGAAGTGAATGTCTTAGCAGGTGGTTTTGTCTTAGCCTATGAGTTGAAAACAACTCATAAATTTTACTGAAGCACAGAAATATGAATAAGGAAGGCACATACAAGAAATGTGCAAAATTCTGCAGTAAAAATGAGCCCAGCATTGCAGAGTAACATTTGTGTCTTTTTATTTGTTTTTCTAATCCCCTTTAGTCTGTTAACCTTCACTATATCATAACATTGTGAGTTTTTCACAGGACTGAACATAACTCCTGATATTCTGGGGCCTCTAGGCGTGATGTGGTTCTGTTATTTGCTCCATTTTAGTGCTGGAGTACACAGAATTTTCATATTATTAGTATACAGAGAAGACATTAGAAAGAGAACAAAATATAATTTTAAATAATGGGAATTTTTTTCAACACATCAGGAATGCTCAAAGATACTCCTGAGGAAATTTGGAAGAACTCCTGAGGACAAAACTTGTGATTTCAAACCTTAACTTTTACCAGTATTTTTCAGCATTAAACTATTAAAAAGTTTCTAAAAATGTTAGCTTTCTGAGGTAGCTAGTACTTTACAGAACCTGAGAGAATTTGGGCTCAATCCATACCCCATGAAGTCACTGGAAAATTGCCTTTTACTTCCATAAATGCAGGATAAAATCTATCTATCTATCTATCTATCTATCTATCTATCTATCTATCTATCTATCTATCTATCTATCTATCTATTCTACCACCTATCATTCTCCTCAGGTACAGAAGGTCCATCAGGCAACAGGTGGCATATTTGGCTTGTTTTTAAGGCACTTTGGTTGCTGTTCAAGCTGCACTGTACCCTAAAACCAATTGCCTGCCCAATCTGCCATTGTATCTTCTTTGTGAACAGGCAGAGAAAGAAGAACATGGCTATTATTGCTTATTTCTTCAGGCATTTTAAAATGTGCTTTCCAGAGGAGCACTGTGTGTAACATGCATTCTTTGCTAATCAGCAGGGTAGGATTTCAGTCAGAGAATTGATAAAAAACAGAAATAAGCCTGTGTAAATGGAACTTGATTTGCAGGGTGATGAATGGTGGAGCACCAATGCTTTTGTGTTTCATTTGGTCTGTGAAAACACTTGTATGCAAAGGCAAGACAGGTTCAAAAGATGTGTGCTAATACTCCTCACACAACCTGCATGAGACATTAAGGGCTATTCTGAAAATTAGGCCCCAGCATCATTATTTCTACAGTGGTTAAAGTTCAGTCATTCTGATATGTTGGAGTTTTCAACACTTTCTTTTCTCGTTTCATGGGAAAAGGCTGATTTCTGGTTCTGTACTCATTGTTGCTCCAGTTTGAATTGTTTGTACTTGCTAGATATTACAGTGTAAGAATTTGAGGATGGGCATAAATAACTTCCAGAAAGATTTTTCCACAATTAAATTCTGTATGTGTAGGAGAAAGTATTGTCCAGCATTTAAATCAAGATTTAGCTCTTATTTCCTGGGGGGATGAAAGATCTGAAATACTTTGCTGTTTTGGAACAGTGAGAAATTATGATTTTCACATTAATAGCCCACCCCTCTAATGCAGATAGTTTAGTGCATGGTATGTATAATACAATTTCTCATCTTATAATTGATGAACAGCTATACTGTGATTAATTTAATTTTTCTTTTATCTCTTTTCAGTAAGGAGTATGTTATCCCGTTGCAGTGCAGCTGTCCCATAGATTTTGAATTCCACATTGATATTATTCAGCCTCACAGAGCCTTCACTGTCCAGCCAACATTTGGTAAACTGACTTCTTTAAAATTATAAATGTTAATCTGTATTTATTAAGTGTAGTTACTTGTAACAGTATATTCAGTGCTGTACAGAAAAAACCTTTGCCTCAGGCAAAGCTTTTGTAGGTAAATGCTGCCAGTCATTTGCAGCCTCATGGCAAGTATCCATCTTGGCTGTAAATTTCTTTAGGCAATGCCCAGCTCTGATAAAATGCCAGCTCTGACAAAGTACAGGATGTTCCAAATGGTCTGTGCAGCCTTTATCTTCACAGAAGAATATTCCTGAAAAAGGAGTCATCCCAATAAAACTTAAGTCAGAAATTTTGATCGCCTGAAACTATGGCTGAAGGCCATCTGAAAAGCACTAAAAGGTTTCAGCTCCTACTCAAAGCCATTGTGGTCAGAGTAGTCATAATATCATAGAATCACTTAGGCTGGGAAAGGCCCTGAATGTTTAGGGATATGAATGATGGTTAAGGTGGTTGAGAAAATAATGGAATAGGCAGTAAGGAAATAAGGTCAAGCAGAGATAGGTAATGTGTCAAATCCAGATGAGTACCCTGGCTTGGAAAAGCACAGAGGAATATGTTTATAAATGCTTTGCCCATGAAAGCAGAAAGTGCCAAAGACTTAAGACTAGCAGATGCAAGTGCAGAATTTCTACATATAAACAGGCAGTGATTTTCACAGCAGTATGAAATATTATAGCCCTACTATCAAATCTCTCTGCTATTGCAAAATATCTTCTATTATCTGGCAGCAGACAGTTTTTGAAAGATGCTTTGAGACCTGAAAGATTTTCCATTGCTACTGCCATCCATTCAAACAATTAGGTTGTTAAAAAAAAAAAAAAAAATAGCCCAGAATCAATTCCAGCACACTTAAGTGGGCTCATGTTATATGGACTCTTACTGTTTTTCTCCTCCAATCACAGGAATCATTCCAGGCAATGGAAAAGTCAAAATAACTGTGAAGTATTCCCCATTTGAGTATGGAACAGCACAAATGGCAATGCAGTTACGGATTTCAGAGTTTCACTCAAAACCCTATGTGTGTGTATTCACAGGAACATCAATACCACATCTGGCTCTGATGTATGTGTGGTCTTTGAGTGTTTTTGCCCAGTTCTAGAAGATATTCATGTAATAGGATTTCATACCATTTTGCTATGATCATTTTAAGCATTGGTTTCTTTGGAGACTTACAATGCACTGATGTAATTCTACTGTTGATACATGTATCTGCTTTTTTACGCTTTTTGTTTAGAACATCCTTAATCTATATGAAATGAAGCAAGCAAAATAAATATAATGAGAAGTTGCATATCCTTAAAGAAATGTTGAGCACCCTCAGCTTTTATCATTCCTACTCATTATTCTTTTTGTTGAGGCCTTGCAACATGCAGGTGGTTTTGAGCTTTTTGGGCTGTACTTAATTTTTTGGTGAAAATATTGGACTTATATGCCATTTAGAGACTACTTATGAAAAGAATATGTGTCTTTCTGACATCTAGAAAAGACTATTTTGATGAACAACAAAGTCTTCCAGAGAAAAAAGCTGTGCCTGGAAAACCTGTGTTGTGGAGAAGAGACCGATTCAGCCAGCTACAGTCAAAGCCTATTCAAAAACTAAAGGTGTGAAAAGATAATAATTGCAAGTACTTTTCTGGGCTGGAAATCTTCCATGTTTCTGTTTCTTCCTATTAATTTATATCTCATAGGAAATTGAATACCAGAACCTCAAATTCCCCACAGACTTGTCAAATCCGTATGCTGTAGCTACTGTTTTGATTCAGGAACCAGGCAAATTGAAGTTAAAGGATATAAAAGAAGGTAAAGTAATTAAGCAGCATAAACTTGGTCTTAGCATTATTTGTAGCTCTGATGGGAGCTTGGCTTTAGAATCACTGATGAGACTGTTGTTTCTGTGAGAACTCTCAGCTTTATGTATTAATGGGTACAGTTATCTTAATGGATGGTTTTCACAGTTAAAAATCAAATCTAGACTGGGGTGTGATATGGCTTTCTGATGTTCCTGCAGCCCTGTCCCAAGGCAAAGAATGGAAAAAAACCAGAGAGATGAAGGATGCTATATTTCAACAAAAAGTCAAACAAAATGTTCAGGAAGAGGAAGCAAATCATCTAAAGTGGTAGGTATTAGTTAACCATGTTAATTAACCATGTTAACAAGACTGGGATTTGCTTAACCAAGGCCTCTATGAATGATGTATGCAATATCCACTAGTGCAGAATGCTGCCATTTTGCATCCTGATGTTTGTTTTAAGCCTGAATTACTGTTGTTTTATTTGGTTTTTTTTCCTCTCCTGCTAACAGCAGACTCAGTAGTAATCCATAGTAATACCCAGTGAGGACTATGATTGCCTTATTGTTCCACTCAGAAAGGAACCTGCTGAAAACCTGGTTTCCTAACCTTGTTCTTGGCCATCTCCTCTTGTGCCCTTAAGGGCAAAGGAAGATTTTGTCATGGCTGTCAATAAATCCAGTCTAAAATTAATAATGGAGTAAGAGCAGCATTACACTTGGAAGTGTTCAAAAACATGTAGATGCAGTGCTGATAGATGTGAGCATAGTTCAGTGGAGAGTTAGGCAGTGTTAGGTTAATGGCTGGGCTCAATGGTTTTAAAAGTTTTTTCCAACCTTAATGATTTCATTATTATATTGTACATCAAATGGTGTAAAGCAGAACACAGTTGGATCTGTAAGCACATCATGGTTTCATTTGAAATCCATAGATCAACTCATATACTGAATGTCATGGACACCTAGGCACCACAGGAAGAGGGGAATAAGTCTGTTAGCCTTTGAATAAAACAAACTGCATTAAGAAAAGCATTTTTCTTGTCTCCGCTGTAAATGCAGGCAAGTTCATAAGGGAAGTGATCCAATCTCTGTGGAGTTTAAAAGAGATTATTGAAAGCCGACAAAGGGAAGAAGAGCAATACAAGGTTAGTCTTTGATGTTTTTTCTGTAAATTTAAAATCAAACTTACACTTCCAGATTATGCAGTGCATTGTGAATTGTATCAAGTTCTCTGCATGTTCAGTTTTTCTTTATTAATCAGTGCAAACCTGTACTAGTTGTTACTGCAGTCATATCTTTATTGTACCTGTGCATGATTGTTTCAGGGGTGTTTTTTATCTTGATGATAGACAGAGAGAAGGGTAAGGTATTACCAGAAATGTGACAGTATTTGCCCAAATGAGCAGATTTGCACCCAGCCACCCAGTTTCATCAGAGTGCCACATTCCAGCATAATCCTGTCAGTACCAAGGCCACATCCAACATTCTGTTTGTACTCTACCTCTGAGGAGCTGCTGTCCTGGATGGCTCACATTCCAAGAGCTAGATCCAGTACCTGCACACAGAGCCATGGGGAGAAGATTCATCAGGCTGCACTTCTGCATTTTCAACCTCTCTCTTTTTGGTTTCTCCCAGTCACTGTAGACTGCAGGTCCTCTTCCATACAGGTGACAACAGCAATAAGCAATATTCGGTGGCAGGAAATATTTTTCCCAGTGTGGCACAGCCCTCAGGGACAGGTAGAGCCTGTCCCTCTTATCCTGCCTCCTGGGTATTCAAGTAGCTTCTGGCAGCCCACTGACTTCCAACTGTCTGTGGGAGTGAAATTACTAATACATAGGGTAAAGGCTTGATTTATACACTGAATTAGGCAATATAAAACATTATATTTAATACTAAAAAGAAGGAATTGAGTGAAAAAAGAATCTGAATTGTGAGATTGATGTATCACTGAGTTAGATGGAGGTTAACTTTGTTTAGAAGCACCTATTTCCTTACTGATATGGCTATGCAAAGCAAACCATGTTTCATTAGGACAGAGATTTGATTGAAACTTAGACCTGAAAAGAAATTTTTTTTGTTTGTTTGACTTGCTGAAGGGTTGCAATTATCGTACCCTAAAAGGGAATGAAGTCTGTGTTTTGTTGAACACCTCTGGAGTGTTACATTGTGAGTTTCCCTAATTGTAGTGGAGGAAAGAATTCACTGCATACTTTGTGCTGATGTGATTTTTGTCTCAATTAGCTCCAAAGAGGAGATCCTATCATAGAACAGGAGTTTCAGAGGGGTGAAGTAGAAGTTTCCTTCAGACGTGTTACCCGCCATGTTGACCAGGTTTGTTCATATGTTTTTATTCCCTGCTATATGCATGCTAAATCATCACCTCCCAAGCTAACAAATAGCCATAGGTGTTTGACACTGAATACTTTTCCTCCTGATATTCCTATTTCTGTGTCAGTGCCTTATTTCTCATTTTACTTTTAGGTAGGGCAAGCAACATGCTACATGCACAACTTACCTTGTAATGTTCTGGTCTAATGTGAGAGTCCAGTGGAAATCTGCAGGCCTAACCTGAGATTTATATTGCTTGTTTCTGAAAGATCTCTCTGGGGAAGCTTTCTTATGCCTCATTGTAAGGTTAAGCATATCACAAGATTTCGAACTTTTGCCTGCAGGTCAGATTGACAGGAACCTTTCTGCTACTTAGATTTTTTTGCCCTTCTCTTTGGTGTCTTTCACTCTTCTTTGGGTGTGTGCAATTATTGGAGAAAGGATGCTGGTCTTGCTGGGTGCCTGGTTTGAGTCCTTACAGCTATTTCAGCTTCATGTCTGTGCAAGATAAAGTGTGTGTTTGGTAGAGAGCCCCTGTCCATTCTCTCTGCTGTCCAACTGAGCATTGAAGTCATACTCTCTGTTGGTCATTTGTGTGGATGCAGACCATGCCACATTATCTCTGCATTCCCTGTGCTACATCTGCAAACACTTGGTGATTACCTCCCATTAAGCCCTGCAGTGAAGGCGTCTGGTTAACTGCCAATGCTGCAAATATTTTCACTGGACCTAATTTCAGGATTTAGAAATAACATACAGATTCAGGCCAAAGAATGGCTTGGGATGGAGAAATTTCTCCCTTATCTAGTTGTAAAAAAGGTTGTCCTTTTTCTTTTCTGTTTCCTTTTTTAAAAATATACTGTGCAGCAACCAAGTGTCCATCCCACGTTTGACTTGCTCCATAATAACCCTTGGGACAGCAGAAAGAGGATGTTCAGGAAATTCCAGCAAGCAGCATACAAGGTAAAGTGAACAACCAGAATGAAGTGTGAGGGCATGACACCTGGGAAACAGCACAAAAGAACATGCAGCCAGCACGTAAGGAGTGTTCACAGCTAACTAGGGATTTGGTAGTTTGATAAATATGCCCCTACCTCACCAGGAAATAAGGATCTGGAGTAAATTTTGTATTTAACTCATCTTTCATATTGAAATTGATCCTAAACAAATGCAGATAAATTCAGACTTTTTAAAATAAAAAATATTGCTGTACAAAAAAGAAGATTAGAAAATGCATATAGAATATTGCACCCAGTTTTGTGTCCCAAGTACAAGAAAGACTTCAATAAGCTGGAGTGAGTTCAGTGTAGAGCCACCAAGATGTTCAGGACTTAGAGCACTTACTCTGTAAGGAGACACTTAATCTGGAGAGGGAAAGTAGAGGGAGAGAGCAGCACCTTCCAGCTCCTCTGAGGTTACTGATATTGGAGGATCTTTGCAATGGGAACATGGGAAACAACAGGTAGAAATTCAGATATGGGAGATATTGACCCAGAAACTAAAGACCCATCAGTAAAATCCCTTATTTCATTTTGTTTAAATATTATCTTGCATCACCACTGCTCTTTCCCCAGTAAATCTTAATGTAGCAAGCAAGATGGAAATGGCCTGCTCTTCCAGTGTCCAGTTTGGATATTCTTCAATCTATTGAAGAATATATTGAGATCTTGAAATTAAATCCTCTTTTCTGTATTGTACAAATAAAGAGGTGACCAAATGTCCCCATCTGGTATTAACACCTGGGATTCTTCATTTTTAACCTGTAGGGTATGGGCTAAAACACAATGGAGATTGTTGTTTACTCTCCTCATCTGAAGGCCACAAATATTCATATGGCCCTGGTTAAATGACTGTTCACCCTCTATTTATGTATATGCCAGGTAAACACATCTGAAGGATTAGGACCTAGCCAAAAAAAAAAAAAGTCTGATTAACCTGTAAGACTAGATTGAAAATTTTAACTTTATTTATTGTGTCATGTCATTATAGAGTTGAGATCCATTCTACATCTTTCCTTCCCATTTTCTCCTGAACAGAAAACTATATTAAAAATTCTAAAATAGAGATGTCTAAGTGAGCTCTGGAGAATAAGTACAGGTGTAACATATGCAGTATTTATATCGCTGTAAATCTTAGGGTGTTTGACTTAAATTTAAAAATCATTCTCTCAGATTTTGGTTCAGATTCGCCTAAATCGTTTATTGCTTCTGTTCCGTGGACTGACCAGGGAGGCCAGAGGTCTGGAGGAAGGGTCTGTGTCTGGTAAGGATTAGAGGAATAAGTTGATATTTTGGCCATGGGCTATGATAATTCAGGTTGGGCTGCAGTGTGTCAGGTGCATTCCATATAAAGACAGAGCCCTTAAAAAGGAGTCTTCCAGAAAAAAAATAGAAGTGTGACAAGGTAGAGGCATAGAGTGATTTGGATTGGATGGCCTTCAAAGGACATCCAGTCCAAACTCCTTGCAATGAGCAGGGACGTCTTCAACCTTCAAGAGCAGCTCAGAGCCCTGTACAGCCTGACCTTAAATATTTTCAGGGATGGGACATCCACCATCTCTTTGGGCATCTTGTTCCAGTGTTTTACCATCGTTGTTGCAAAAAAATTTCTTCCTTACATCTAGTGTGAAACTACCTTCTTTTAGTTCAAAAACCATTACCACTTGTCCTATGGCAACAGGCCCTGCTAAAAGGTGGAAATGGCTGTAGTCAAGATGCATTTATTTTACATAAATGTGTGTGAGAGACAGTGTGAGACTGTGTGAGAGACAGTGAGATGAACAGATCAGGTGGAGCCCAAGAGGTGAAAGTCACAGGATGAGAGGAACTTACTGCAGTGGGATGGAAGGGGGAAAGACATTTGAATGTGATGAAGGCAAGATGTCTGAACTCAATGCGATGAGACAAGTAGGAACCATGAGACACACTGCCAGGTGGCCAGTACTGGGTTGAGTTTGTGTCCTCATTGTTTTCTCATAGAAGTGTTTTTATCAATCACACTTTTTTCCCACTGAAATGAAAATGGTGGTCTGGAAAAGTGACTTGTTATTTAACATTGTAGCAGAAAACTGGCTTTGGATGGGAGTCGCAGTTGGGTAAATGGAAGACAGAGAAGAATTTGAATCTCTTGATTTCCCACTCCCTTGTGGACCCACACAATTTGACAGCTCCTGAGACACGCTGTTCTCTATTAGGCCTTTTCCTGCTTCTGCAGAGAGGCCTCTGACTTGTCTCAGCCTTGCTGAGAACCATGCTGGAAGGAGTGGGCTGAAATGTCTGTTTGGGAAAGGGGAAATCAAATCTGTCTGCTATTCAAGGTATTGTGCTCGTATCTTGTAGATGTGACATTTAAAGTCTTTAGGAAGTATTAACTTACTTTTTATATTAAAATTACTGGACATCCTGGTTTAGGAAAAAGGTAAATACATTTTGTGGCTTGATTCTATTTCTGAAACAGTGTATTAAGATATATTACAAAATCTTAATATTTGGTTTCCACTCATGACAGAAAGCAGGAGTTTCAGCAAAGCAGAGAAGATTGAAGAACATAAGGATGTTCCTTTCAGCATATCTGAAGATTCTATATTGCCTTTTGAATTCCCCTTTTTCAGTTCCAGTAAACTAGACAGTTATTTGGTAAGTACAGTAATTCAAATGTTAGTCAGCCCTCTAGATACAATTTTGTTGAAGACATTGGCCCTGGGGCTGGTAGTTCTTTTATTAAAATTTCACTATGTGACTGGTGCTCTGGGGTTCTGGCAAATTAATTCAGGGCTTCAGATTTACTAACGGTTCTACCGAAAACAGTAAAAAAATCTTTTCGTTCTCTTAATTGTATCCTAACACTGTGAGCAATTAATTGATGTTCAAAGATAGTTAACATCCATTTTTCAGAAGAAAAGAAAAAAAATAACTGAAAGAACAGCAGAAATATCAAACTATATAAAATAAACATTTGCATAATTATTTCCATATGTTTTCAATTAGCTGTGCTCATGGATTACTGCCAATACAAAACAAAATGCCCACCATATTACTAGCTTTAAAAACTGTTCTGTTTCAGGCACCTGATGCTCTTGGCCAAGTTCCTATTGAATCTGTAGATGTGAAAGTCGAACACATTCTTCCTTTTTACGACTTGAAGGTGCGTCAGTGCAGCTCCCTCATGTTTCTCTTACCTGTCCAGTTAAATGTTTCTATCCTGATTCAGTGCCCTCTGCACAGCCCAGTAAAAGTGTTGCCTTGATAAGGCTGTATGATTAGCATGCTTTTATTAAAACCAAATCTCACCAGTTTCCATAAGTAACCAACCTACAGCCAGCAATAGCCCCGTCTCTCCAGAGATGAATCACCTCAGCTGAAATTATTGTATCTCAAAAATCAAAGTCCTTGTGAAGTATGGCTTCTCGAAGTTTTGCTTATGTATGTTCTGGGAGAGTGTTACAAGTGTCTTTGACTATGGAAATGTGATGTGTCCATGATAAAGCCAAATATTCCTGTCCATTTATGAGTTAACTGAAAGTGATTATTGTCATTTCCTGCAGTGCATCTTTTTTCTTTGCACTTAGGTTCCTCAGCACTGCAACATTATGAAGTATCAGCCCTTTTGTACACACTATGCAGCTACAAGTTACAAACCTGTAAAACTTTCCCGACCACTGAGGCAGGGAGCCCGGGTAACAAAGTCACTCTCAACCCTAAATTTCCACAATTATTTGATTAATTTTGTCTGAAATATTTACTATACTCTGAAAATCTTTGATGTCTGTGTTTCTCAAGGATGAATTGATTCAAGCAGTTCCTTTTTCTGAGGACCAGGTCTCTCAGAGTACAGATTTTGACAAAAAAGCTGCAGAAGGAGATATTAGCCTGTTAAAACTGGTTCCTCCCCAAACTTTAGTCCAGCCAACAGAGAGCAACCCACTTCGCATTTTTGTAAGTAGGATTTGACTTCTGTAAAGAACCTAAGAAAGGAGCAGAAGTGTGCTTGTTTCATCAGAAACCTGATGTGGAATTTGTGGGCAGTTTTCTTATTCAGATTGGTTATAAAACTATCCAGAGTGGGAGTAATCCTTCATGGTGCAAGCTCTGGTAGACAGAAGTCACAGAGTTCATCCCACTGGCATCATTTCAGTTTAGGGTGAGTTTTGATCAGTTCAGGGGAGGGATGGTAAGACAAAATTGCAGTGATAGCAGAGAACTGGAGACTCTTCCAGTCTGACAGTCCACAAATGATTAATAATCATGGGATTTCTGGGAACACCATGGAACCCCTCCCTTTTCTCCATTTGTTTCCCCATTTGGATGTTAGAGGAAAAGCATGATCTTGGCATCTCAGTCCATCTGTAACCTCACTTTCTTGCCCAGGTAGGTAGGACAGGTGCAGTCTAGCTGGGTGACTACAGATCTGCCTAATCCTTGGGTAAACTGAAAAAAGTGAAGTCAAACTCTGTTCACATTGCATCCTGCTGCCTTACAGCACAATGCAGCATAGCCTGGAGGTCCCCAGTGCCTGTGAGACAGAGGCAGCTGTAGGGCTCAGTGCAGGGCTGTGCATGGGCACAGGCAGATGTCCCAGCCAGCATGGCACTGTGCCTGCCTTGGGTGGCTCTGGCTCCCAGCCCACCCTAGCTGCAAGGGGCCAGAGCCCACTGTGCCAGTCTGGTTACCTTGGCATAATGTCTATGATGCAGACTTGTCCTTCTCACATGCAGCCAGGACTCCAGTGCTGATGAGATCCTCTGTGCATCTCTTTCATCCTCACATCAGTGTAAGAGCCAGGCACAGCTTGATGCCACACTACCCAGCACTGGGCTTTATCCAGAAACAGATGCTAGTGCAGGGAAATGGATGGCAAAATGTTCACTGGCTTCCACCATAGCAAGTCCATTTTCCCTTCTCGGTTTCTGAACTATTCAGAGAATCAGCAATGGATTTCAGAGTAATTAGGCAATAATTTTTTTCTTCCAGACTTGGAGACAACAGCTAAATTGCTGTATTTTAGACAGTAGGGATCATGAATAAATCAGACAAGATTGTAGGGGAAGATACAGAAAATAAAAGATCATACGAAACAGAACAGTCACAGTGAGACAAAGTTGTGAATCTGGGGAGACTATAAGAACTTCATTTTCATTAATTTGATTTGTTATGGTACTCAAAACAATTTTATAAAATAATCTCTTCATTGTTTTTAGAACCCCATTCCAGGATTAGTTCCATTTTTACTTCCTTTGGCCTATTGTGAATCAAATATGGAATATCATCTTTGTCCTCATCCAAAATATACCTTTACCAAGGAATGTCCCAAAGGATCCAGTATTCCAGCCACACAAAAGAAATTTCTGGATCACAAGGTATGGCCTTTTGGGTTTATTGTATGAGTGCCTGTCTTGGGTATGCTCTTCCTGAGAACTTGCTGTAAGGAATCAAAATGGAAGGTGGTCATTCTAAATAGAAGATATTTCCAAACATAAATTATGCATGCACCTAATAGTCAGTACGGGGGTCAGAATAGTTCTAGTTAGGCTTTATCCATGCCTCTTATTTATACCTAAGTGTTTCTTTTCTCTTTCCATGTGTTCACTGTTGTATTTTCATGTCCTTACAGTGATGGAAGGATCTTTGAAATATTCAGCTCCCCAGATTAAATTCTCAGCCAAGATGCTCTGTTCTGCAAGCCTCCCTTCCCACAGCATTATGTATTAGATAACAGTATAAGTTATTACTTATCATTTCAGGAAGTGATTTGTGGAGTAATGGAATGGAGAAAATTCTCACCACCGGAGTATTCTACTTTTTCTAACATTCCCACATTGACAAATACAGGACTTGGGTAAGAAAGAATTTGTTGAATATAAGAAAGAACTTAATATACAATGCCTATATCCTGCACTAATTTCTGCTGCCTGTAACTATATTAATCAGTCAGTAGTCCCACAAATGAAAGTGGGCCTATAGGTGGAACTGATTGCTGCTCAGAAATCCAAAACCAATAGAAAAAACTCCTACTGAACTCCTAGAAGGGTGGGTTAAGAACAATATCATTAGAAGAAATTACTAACCCAGGAAGGAGAATTCCAGTCTAGGCTTTCAATAACATTTCTCCTGAGAGCTTGTTGACTCAGTCCTAGAAGACCCCAGAAGGTACAAACTCTGTCTGTCTGTATGTTTAACTTCTGGGCACTTACACCCAGTGGTAGCCAACATCTCTCAGGTTCACATTCCCTCATATCACAGCAGTTTCTAGTGCAGACGGATTTTCCATGAATATTTAAAAATACATAATCTTCATTGTAACTGCAACTGCTGTAAAGCTTCAAAAATGAAAATACCATTAGTATTAATATATTAAATTAATACCATTTCCATCACAGGGATCCTTACAGTTTAGATATGCTTCCAAGAGATGTACCACCAGTGCTGAATGACTTACCTGAAAGAGACAAAGAGAACGTAATTGACCGGTAAGTTTCTTCTCTGTTTTGTATATGGTGTTATTGAGTATGTCTAAACTACTTCTATGGATGTTTCAAAACCTGTCCCAAGAGATCCTCAAAGGCAAAAGCACAAAGTCTCTTTTGCATAAACCATACTTTTGTTCTTATGGGTTAAAAAAAAAATACTTTCAAAAGGACAAAGGCAAATTGTTCATCATCTTACTAATTTTTAGTGAGACAGATGAAGCTGAGTTCAACATGATTCTTACTCCAGAGATGGTGAAAGCTGAATTTCCCCAGATTGAGGGGGAAAAAGATGAAGAAGAACCAGCAAAAAAAGAAAGGTAGGTATTTTTTGAAATTAGGAGAGAGGAATGAAATCTGAAGTCAAGCATCCCTTTCAGAATTGCATGGAAAGTCATAATGAGATGTTCTAGGGGCTCCATCACAAGTGAGATGCAGATCTAGTACTTTGAGCAAATTCCGTCACTGGATTTTACTTCAGAAAGAAGCTGTGAACCCTAGAACATGATGCATTGGCCTGGATCTCTCTCACTGTGATTATATCAGTATGATCTAACACTTGAGGCACTTTGCTTGCTTTCTCAGAAATGTTCAACATTCTTGGACCATTCTTTTGCTTTTCATTGACCCTTTTGGTTACCTATTTATTAATGCTGGCAGAGAAAAGGGCCCTTAGAATTTCCCCCTGGCATGGTGCTTTTTTCTCTGGCTGTTCTTAGGAGTGTTTCATGTTTGCTCTGCCTGAGCTTCATGCTCCCTCAACACACATCACAGCCGGCAGTGTGGGTGACAAGTGACTGCAGAGCAAGTGCTGAGTGGAGGTGAAAGTGCTGAGTTCTAACCTTGGAGCAATTGAATCCACTTCTGTCCAACAGTTGTCCCCTCTTTAAAGTGGTCGTGATGTGGCTTAGATACCAGGATGTGCAAGATAACCTGAAGCTTTCAGAGCTATCAAGAGATTTGAATGTCTCCTCTACTTTTAGGGAGGAATAATTTGATTGGTGTTTGAAATCCCATTCAGCTGTCAGACATTAAGCTTTAAGACAGTGCTGCATATTGTGAGGTCTCTGACAAAACCCTGATTGCTGTCTAGTGATTATTACAGCACTGACTGAAAAGAATTTGCTGTAAAAATGTAGATGTGTTGCACTCAGTGCTGGTTTTTACATTTTGTGACACTGGTTGTCAGAACATGGGGATTTGGGACAGCTTCTGTAGCTAATGAGTGACCTTTTCCTCCACAGTGACACAGTGCTGGATGGAGCTTTTCCTAGGTGAGTCATTTTATAACCTTATGCTTCTTCCTTAAATCTTTGATGTTTTCAGAAAAAAAATAAATTCAATGTTAGACAACTCTGAATATTGATATTACTTGTTGAAATCTTCCCTATTATTTTGGGTTTGTAAAACGGGAAGCAAAAATTTCTTAGCAAACAGTGAAGTCCCAATCCTTTATGTTGTCACTGAAAGGTTCTTTGTTGTTACTGGATTGGTGAACATACTGCTCCTCTGCAGCAGTTTCAGCATTTTTGTTCTTAAGGCAAATCAGGTTTTCATATGGCTGCTCTTGTTCTGGCAATCACGGCATGTGTTCTTACATGGATAAAATGTAATACTCTGTCCGTTGTGTTTACCTGTCAGATGATTAACTTTTCTAACTGGCCAGGCCAAGAGTTAAGTGTTCTTTCCACAGTTTCACTACTTTTCCAGTTCTGCATAAGTAATTGAATACCCTCTGTGTTCATTATGAAAAAAGAAATCACAAGTGCCTCTTTCTTTGGATTTTGAAGACATTCCCAAGTAGTTTCCCTGATTATTATAAATTTCAAATGATGCTTTAAATTTCTTGCAGAGACCCACGCAATGGTCCAGATGGACATTTTCAACTCCAGAACAAGATCGGAGAGAAAGTTCAAAAACATCTGGAGACATTGAAGCTGAAAGCACTTAATAAAACCCTTATTCTGGGATAAAAGTAATTTTACAAAGTGCATGGCCTGGCCCTGCTTATCCTGTTAATGTATGAGGCCTTCCCTGCCCCAGCTACATTTACTTTTGTTCAGTGAGGTCAGCAACTTCACATGCAAAGAGAAGAAAATCACCAGTAATGCCACCTCTGTCAAGGACTCTCACTGTGCCTCCTACCATAAACACAATAATTACTCCAGTGAGAAACCTCAGCATTGCACCTGCTTATTTTGTTCTGGTATGAAAGACCTGAAAACCTCAGTACTACCATTTAATTTACAGCCCACAGTTTTCAAATAAAATGTGAAAAGATCTCATGATCAAAATCTTCTGATTTTGTATTTTTTTAGTTATGACCTGTCCTTGAATTTTTGCAGGTAAGTTGCTAAATCTCTGACTTGACAGTAAACCATAAATTTGATATTTTAAAGGAAAAGGAAGCTTTGAACACCATTACTTTCTGCAAAGACAATATCCAAACAAGTCTCATTAGATGTTCAGGGATTTAATTCAGTGCACAGGTCTTGGCAAAAGCGTGCATGGGTTGAATGAATGAACTGCAGAGCCTCCTGAGAAACCTATAATGCTCTGGGTGTATTTCCTAGGAAAGGAGATTTCTCAGCATATCGTCTTGCAGCTGAGATGTCTCCCACTTTCTAGCAAGCTGGACTTCAGACAAAATTGTTTTTATCCATAGTGAATTGATTGCTCATTTTACAGAGTGGTCCAGGCTGTTTGTGCTGAAAAGCACGAATCTTCTATACTAAAAGGCGTGGAAATTGCAGCAACACGCACTACATTCCTAGGGGCCATGCTTCTTTCTAGGCATTGTTAAAGCCCCTAAGAAAACAAGTTTATTTCAGAGAGTGATCAGTGTAGACAAGCTGTAAAATGCCCAGGGAGATAGAAAATGCGAAAGCAAGTTGAAAAAGCTGCAGAATAGCCTATATTACACTAGCTGCAAACTATCTCTGCTCCTTCAAAGAAATAAAAAGCTGTTAAGCTTCTGCTAACTGTCTAATTGACAAGGGATTGTTCAGAATGCAGGTCTGGGTATCTACAGATTTCTCTCACTACAAACAACTGCTTGAACTTGTACACATTGCTTTTTTTCTTCTACAAGTCCTGAGAGAAGGGTTGATCTTTTAAGAGATGAGCTAAGAGTTGAGTATGTTTGTTAACATGACTATGACAAAAATATTATCACAGTTTACAGTGAAAGCATTCACAGTTCATAATTCATAATGTGTAGGTAAATCAGGCATAGATAATTCTTTGGAACTGTTATCTATCAGCTAAATATCTACTCTAGTAAAGATGGTAAAAGTGTCCAGAAACAATAGTGATCAAAGTTAATCTCTTTTTTTTTTTTTTTTTTTTTTTTTTTTGGACAGCAGTATTACCCTGTCTCTTTTCTCCAGAACAGTTTCCTGATCATCCCAATGGAAATTAATCATGCTTTTCCATTCTCCAGCAGTAGACACCAGCCTTCAAAGAAATGAACCCCCTTTCTGTAGAAGTCATTGTCCTTTCTGGTTTTTAAGGTTTTTAGGGCCCAGGTTTCAGTGTGCAGAGAAGGTAAGAAAATACTATTACCTTGTGCTAAAATCTTTCTAAAATTCAAAGTCAGTGATGGTAGTGTGCAGATGTCTGTGCTTTATATTCCTCCAGGATATGGAGGTGATAAGCCATGAGAGCAGGTTCAGCTATGTCTAAGAACATGAAATTTGGCTAAATAATCTGAAGTTTTAGGTTTCCATGAGACCTCTTAAATCCTGGTGAACTACTGAACACTTTCAGAAATGGGACATAAATCTTAAGAATGAAAATCTGCAGTTGCTGGCTTTTCACAGTTCTGTGTTCAGTGTTTGATGAAAAGGACTGAGATGTTACAGAAAATTAATTGGAAGGAAAGGAGTGATATAATGTAAAATGTGCCTTATTTGGGAAATCTAAGGGTTGCATTTTACTGATGCAAGTGGGAAAGTCAAAATGTGTAAATTGATGTGCAGAATGTGCAGACATGTTTATTTCCATTCACTGCAAGTAAAATTGCTACTGCTTTCTTTGTTTGGAAAGGATTAATTAGCTAAATGACAATGCAACTGTTTTATTAATTAAGATATATCCATTTTGCCTGAAAAAGCCTGTCCTGTTAGCAAGGTTAATAAACACTGACTCACTTTTCAGCTTTTCTCCCTCTTGTTACAT
Source organism: Muscicapa striata striata (assembly GCA_030060385.1). Classification (NCBI taxonomy): domain Eukaryota; kingdom Metazoa; phylum Chordata; class Aves; order Passeriformes; family Muscicapidae; genus Muscicapa; species Muscicapa striata. The sequence continues at coordinate 66,144 of JAREIS010000246.1, forward strand.
AAATTAGCATTAACCTCTAAATCAAATAAAAGGTACATTTTAAAAATTAAGAAAATGTTACTGTGGAAAATGATCCATGACCTTGAGTGCTCAGTAACAGGACTATTAATCTCACTTACTCTTTCATGATGAGAAAACCCATCAAGGTCTTTAAAATGTAAATTAATTATATTTTATAAGAAGGCTGGGAGAAAAACAACAGTGTTTCTGATGTAAAGAAATGGGTGAAATTATATTTTCAACTCATAAGAATATTTCATAAACTAAAGAAACTTTGTTACCTTTGAATTTGTGATGCATGGTTCAGTTATTCCAAGGTCCCATTGAAGGGTTTTTGTCATCTGGTCTTTTTTCTGCACAGGTTTTCTTCTGTCTATGCTTACATTGCATACTTTGCCTTATGGAAGCACCTCAAATGCTTGTCTCCAGCTCTTTAACCATGGAGAATTTTAGCTCTTGCTGAGCCCTCTCCTGCTCTTTCCATTTAGATGAAAACAGCAGGCAGGTTTATAATTTACTGGGTGACATGCAAAATTTTATCCTTTCCTTAGGAGACTGGATAAAGGTAGAGAGTAAGGACTTCTCTGTGTACAAGTGTAGGTAAATTTCTTTGCAAATGTAATTGTAAAGTGCTGCTCTGCAATCTGTGAGTGCATAATTCTTGTGGTTCCTTTAGAGACACCAAACAGCCCATGTGAGGGCTTCTATGATCTTTGAAAATCACAGCTGTCACTGATGTACCTAGGTTTTGTATAGAAGTTATTTTAAGGCAGAATTGGTTTCAAAATTGAGGGTTTTCTCCTCTGTTTTCTGCTTCTCCTGCTGTGAGTCTGTGTATCCACTGGATACCAGCACTGGTTGCTTGGAATAAGTCCTTTCCTTCCAGCAAATGCAGCTTGTTAAGACAGCCTTCTCAAAATATTTTTGTTGTTTTGGGATTTTTTTTTCCTGAAGTATAAAAAGCCTTCAGAGAGGAGTTCTAAGCAGTGGCCAGTGTCTGCAACTCTTTGGTGTGGTATGGAATCAGCTCTTCCAGCCTGAACAACCTCCTTGGCATCCTCCAGCTCTGCCTGCTGCCAAAGTGTGGTCAGTGGTAGCTGCTGTGGTGTAGGGCCTGGGGAACCATCAGAAGTACAGTGCTACAGTCACACAATCCTTCTCTGGGCCTTGTGGTTTGGGATGTTGTCTGTAGCAGAGTCTCTTGAGTTGCTCAGAAGAACCTCCTGTCATTCCGAGAAATGCAGTTCCATTCATACCACTCCCACAGACTGAAGGACTTGGTCAAAATTGTCTTCTGAGTGTTCATTTTTATGGACCTCTCAAATAATGTGTTATTTCTCCAAAGCTGGAATTGCTCAGAAGTCTCCCATAAATATTGCTGTACTGAGCCATCCTTTCATTGGCTGTGTTCCTCTGTGTCCTCCAAGAAAGCTGAATTTGGCCAAAAAAGAAGCCAGGCACATCTGACAGGGCTATCTTTACCACTTAACACCTGCAGAAGGTAATTGGTCGTGAGGGACCTACCAGATTATGTCTGTATGACCACAGCAGGGACTTGAAAATTAAATCAAGCAGCTCCTGAAAAACTCCAGGTGATTTCAGAGCACCTGCAGGAAGTATTTTTCCAAAGCACTGGTACATCAGAAAACATCTTCTGATGAGCTTCTCACTTGTGCCAGGCATTGTTTAGTTCCAGCACATTAATGTTTTACCATCCAAGGGTTAAACTGTGTTTAAGTGAGTGAGAGCTCTCTGAGGTGAAGTGCAATAACATATCCTTCTGCCTTTAAAGAAATAAGATTTCTAGTTCAGGACCCAAACCTTTTGTTGATGCAGCACATTTTTAAATGGTTACAATTTTTCCTTATGTTTCTAACTACTTCAGTCAGTTTCTCTGAGTTTTTAATTGCACAAGAGACCGAGTTAACAGTGCATTATTTTTAATCAGTTCATTTTATCTGGCTTCAGAATTCTGATCCAAATTATCACCATCACCAACTAATTACTGGTTTATAATAATTTCACAGTGTGGAGTCTCCAGTAATCCAATATACGTTGCCTACAAAACAACAATGCACTGTGTCACCTCAGGGATTTTGGCTGTATGTGTCACTGGCTGAATTTCAGAGCACCAGATGAAGAAACCAAGGCTTATTTCCCTTGAGTTTGGATTTGCATGATTAGTTCTCTGCATGTTATCCCGAAAATGGACATCAAGTATCAAGAGAGAATTGCTTTCAAACAATTCTCTTTTTGCTTCCCTGCCTCTGAAGTACCTTTCCCTGCAGGCAGCATCACATTTTAACCTCCTTCCTACTTCTGGTGACACAGCAGGAACAGATGTCCCTGTGCAGGTACTGTGAGCAATCATGGATAGTTGTTTTCCATATTGGTACAGGAAAGCTCAGGATGCTGCAAAGTGTTGATGAACTATGTCCACCACCAGAGCTGGGGACTGAAAAGCTTCTGATTCCTTGTGAAGGATATAGACCTGAGAATCTCAGATTTCTGAAGTTTGGTTCTTCCTGCTAATAACCCTTCCATGGCAATGTGAAGAGTATTCCCATCCCCTGCTGGCATACAGCATAATTTGCAGTAGCTGTTTACTAGCACTGTAGGACAGCTGAAAGGGAACAAAGCAGCTGTGTCTGCTATGACAGCAAAATCCACCTTGGTCATTCATTTATCCCTTCTGCAAGTACCTGTCTGTCTGCTTGGATGAACCCTTCCTCTATGGATACTTCCTCCTGGAAAATGCTGAAGATCATACTGATGAGTTGTCTTTCAAACCTGCCCCATAGTGCTGGGGTGCTAATCCAGCAAGGTTTTCCTATCTGCAGCTTTCCCTTTAATCTGTGCCACTGGAAATAGTGGTTTATGGAACCAGGGCAATTTCAGTGCTGTTCCCAGTGCATCATCTATCATTTTACTATCACTCAAATTATCATAGTCACATTCTTGCTTTGCTAAAAGTAGGTGATATAGAGGGTCTGAGCCTCTAATCCTGATACTCACACACTTGCTGAAATGAAGAGTGATCCAAGCTAACTGAACAGTTCCAATCCTGGTAGTAACAAAGACAGGCTTCAGTGCAGACTGGTCATGAACATCAGTGTCCAGCATCCAAGAAGGCTCATGGTGCTCACATTTGAATCAACCTTGGTTGAAACTATCATGGACAGCTTTTTTGTGCTGCAGTCAGTCCTCCACTTTAGAAGAAACACACTTGAAGACTCCTGCATTTTGGAGTGCAACTCTGGTTCTTCAGAATTAAAAGTTAACAGTGACTAATAAGATACATAATGAGTGATCCTGATTAACCAGCAGGAAGAAAAAGAGAGATCTGAAAAAGCACCCCTGGATATCACCATGAAGCTTCAGCTGATGCAAACTGATCCAGCCCTCTGGAGAACACACAGATTTTCAGTGTGTTGGTGTAGTTCACATTTAGAAAGTGAGGCAAGAATAGGTTCACGTGATTTCAGCGCTAGGAATGAGTGTCAAAAGGCAAAACTTCTGTCCAGATCTTAGCCAATGTGTCAGTAATGCCAAACACAGACATTTAAAGCTTGAGACAGATATCCAGAATGTTGGAATTATATTTAACCAATCCATACTTCTTTCTCTTTTACTTCTGGTTTCTGAGCTGCAGGTTCTGCTCCAAGTATGTTTTAAAGCCTTTTCTGAAATTTTGAAAGCTAGAACCTTGATTTAATTTATATTAAAAGATGTATTGCTTAATCATCTGCAAACCAGTTATTTATAACAACACCAGACACTGTTACTGTTACTGCTACTGCTGATGTCCTAAAACCGGTATTTCTCCTCTAGTATCAATAAAAATGAAGCTTCAGCCAAGGACTAGTTTAGGATCAGATCCCATTTTTATGGGAAAAAATGAGCCTCTGAAGAGTGACCATGTTTACATATATAGATTCTTTCTGTCTGTCAGTGTTGTTTGAGAATACTGGCTGTCATCCTCGGTGCTTTCTGGTCCAAAGAAAGTGCAGTAAGGGAGTAGCAGCCCTCAAGGAAACTTCAGCAGAACACCTCTGTAAGAAATAAACTGTAAACAGCAAGAGCTCCATTAACATTAAAACTACTTTTCTGCCATTTCCTGTGGAGACTCAAACACTGTGTTGGTCACAAGTTTCTGGTCACATCTTGATTATTGTGGCTATTTCTTGTCATTATTGGATACTTTATCCTGATGTATTATTTAGAAGACTGTTTATACCAACAGACAGATAAAAGGAAAGTTAGCTTAGCTAAAGCCACATATTGAAGTGTCTTCAGAAGTTCTGAGTTTCGGCTCTGATGTGCCTTGGCTGCAAACAAAAGGCAGTGTGTCACTGGCATCAATGCCATTAGTATTAGCCCTTTCAGGTTTGGTTGTTTCTTACTGCATTAAACATTTGCAATGGACACAGTTCTATATTTAAGGTGATAGATTGGAACTTGGTTCCTCAGAGATCACTTCATCCTGCTAGGCTGGAATGACACAGAAGGGGCCTGACAGTAGCCTGCATCTCTTGGAAAGCCTTACTTTGTTCTGCTGTTAAATGCTGCTAAATGTTCTCTGTTAAATCTTGTGTGTTTATGATGGTATCATATGCTGCTTCAAATCACTGAGGGAGCAGATGGCAAAGAATTCAAGTCCTATCTCCCTCTGATGCCCCTGGCAATGAAGCATCCAAATATCTTCATAGATCAGAGTGTAAGAGCTATGCCAAAATGCAAACAAAAGAATCTTTAATCTCAGGCATTGCAGCAGCTTGCTGATTGTGGACTGTCCTTCTTTCAGTCTCTCAGACCTCACAGGTTGTTTGCACTTATTGCTCTGGAGTGTTCTAGACTCCCAAAGAGGCAGAGCAACATTACTAATTTATACTAATCACTCTAAAAAGAACCAAAAAGTTGTGGAAAAATATCAGGGAGGAGACAGTGGAAAAGCACAACTATCCTATCTGCTTCCCTGTAAATATAATGAAAATCTTTTTTAGCAAAACATGGTGACAGAACTTTGTAAGTATCCTGAAAGACATCAAAATTCCCCACTTTATGTACTGCTGACATCTCACACGGGAGAAGTAAAACTATTCTTATACTCTGAGAAAAGAAGTAAGAAATTACTGCTGTGCTTATGATTATTATTTAAGTGAAAGTCTGTCACAGGAGTTGGAGATGGATGTACAATTGAAGTCACTGCTGAGGTGGAGTTTATGTATTAGATTAAAACAAATATTCAAGGTAAGGGGGATAGACAGTGGGAGAAAATGCTTCCCAAAAGGGTGAAGTGAAAATAAAGACCACAAGGGTGGCCCACATGAAAAATATTTTCCCAAAGGGTCTCTTCATCAAATCAGAACAGTCCAAGTCTGATAAAATGCTCATACAGAAAACCAAAAGGGAGCATCTGTGATGGAAAAAGGTGCCTGTGTTTGATCACTGGATTTTTTGGCTTTATGCAGAAGTCACTGGATGAGACTGAACACATTGACCATGCAAGAGGTTGTGATAGTCTCTTATGATTAAGACAAGGGAATATATACAAGTCTGTCTCTGTTAAAATATTCAGATGTGAGGAGGTGATGTTTACAACCTGATTTCAGGCCTCTGAAAATAAAGAAATCCAGACATAATGACCCAGAGACAACAGAACTGTTTACATGAGCTGTTATTTGTTTAACCTGCAGGCAGAACTCAGATCAACCTCAAGTCATTTATACATAGCTTAGCACTGGAAAATCTTGCATATGTCCAGACTCTTGTTTGGCTTTGTAATTTCAACATTTGCCTATCTTTTATCTTATTCCCTTGGAGTATTTGTTGCACTTGCAATGTGTAATAGAAACAGTGTCATAAATACAAATGTTCCTTGGCATAGAATACTTTTGGGAGGCCTATTTACAGGTAATATACCTGAGGTAAATTTTTCCCCTACACAGTAGGACAATGGTGGAGTTTCATAGAGAAGACCCTAATAATGTTTTATTTTTTGTAACTCAACATAATATTGGAATTACCAGTCCTTTGATTTCACCCATGGTAATCAGATCTCAGAGAGTTTCTTGGTCTGTCCTTCAGCCAGAGATTCCTGGTCACTTGTAACACTTGCACCTCTGAATGCTTTATGGAGTGTTGCCTTTTACAAATATTACAAATACTTGAAAAAGAAAAGTCTTTTTCAAATTAATTCTTCATGTAACACACTGGTTTATATTTTCTTGTGTCATGCTACACATTGCCAGGGAGATATTTAGTATTTTTATAAAATCTCTCTCTTTTACCTTTGTTTAAAAATTATTATACTTCTGGTTTTCTTCTCTGTGGAAAGCCTGACTTTCTCTGACCCATGCCTTCAAGATATTTTCAGCTGTTTATTTGGGGATTTAACTGTTTGTTTCAGGAATTCTTTAGTGTGTTTTCTTTGATGAAATTAGCAGCAGCAGCTCAACTCTTAAACACATCCATAGTTATTACTAATGAAAGCACCTGTATCATCACCTTATTCACATCTCCAGGTAAGACTTTAATTAAATTCACATTACAGGAAACAGACTCTAATATTTGTAAAAACTGCAGCTGTTGACTTGAACAAGTGTCTCACTGGCTTCTAGAAATCTCAGATTTGAGTTGTTCTGATTTATATACTGATTCTGATTGAAATAGACTCGAAATATTTTGTAGTAACCACTATTAAATACTGTGAGATGTCTATTGAACTTACAGACTCCATGGGTTGTAAAGTGTCTCCAGCCAGGCCCTGAGAATTTCTAGTTGAGTTTAATATTTGGCTTGATTGATTTCATTATAGGGCAGCAATTGCATCAGAAAACTACTTGAAATAAAGCTGACTGTCTCTGAGCTATGTTTCTAATGCATTTTGAAATCTTTTAACTTAATGTATTTTAGTGTGTCTGCAGCTACTTGAGTAATGTAAGAGGGAACAGCTTGTTTCCTTTGAAATGGAGATACTATTTGTGAAATAGCCTTTCCAGGAGTGAGTCACTGATGAAAGCAGGAAGTTCATTTAATGTGCCCCCATGAAAACTGCAAAAAGAAAACTGAGTTTTCAGTTTGTCTGAAAGGAAACCAAGGGCTGATAAAGTCAGGCAGTATTAAATATGGGATCTTCAGCTGCCACATGAAATAAACTCTTTCCTTTTGTTATGATTCTGATAGCACTCAAAGTCAAAAATTATGTCTGGACTGCCAAGGTTTAACATCTCAAACTGCTGAGCCAAACTGAGTCCTGGCTAGAAACAAGTACTGCATGAAGTACTTGGTCCAGTCACATGTAATTAACTCTGAGGCACAGCCACCTCCATGGAAGTAGGGGACCTGGCAGTAAAGAGTGCACAGATTGCAGGTCCAGAGAGTGGACATCAGGTGCCCACCCAGAGCAGTTCTTTCCTGAGAGTACCCAGGGGCTGGTCTGGCTGTGAGCATGAGATGGAGCCAGGCACTGCTCCTGCCTGTGCACATCCCATGTGCCTCTGGATTGCCTGCACAGCATGGAAAGGACCTCCCAGGAGGCACCTTTCACCCCTGAGAGCTCAGATCACAAGTCCTGCTGGAGGGTGGTGCTGCCCTGGGAGCACAGGGGGCCTATGGGCCAAGTTCAAGGCCTGGAATTCAGCTCCACTGATTGCAGCTGGTGTTGTCTGATCAGCACCACATGGATCAGTCCTGTTGGGATTTGCTGACTTCAACTAATAATTGTCATGTTAGGTTTATTTTAATTTTAGTCAATGTCAGAAGCTTCATCTTTTATAGGCTATAAATTTATAGTCATCAATCTGTTCAGAAAGAAGACCATCTCTTAGTTCTTCATTGTCCAGTCCTGATTGATTCATGACAGCTTTCATTCAGCAAAATGTAGCTTTGGTATCTTTCCTTCTAGGCCTTTTCAGCACATTCTGCTGGATTCAGGCCTGCCCTCCAGTGGATGTATTTTCTGCACTTTGGCCAGACTTGAATTCCCTGTAGGAAAAAATATTATTGAAAAAAGCCAACCAAAATCACATGGTACTACTGGAAAAGCTGCACAGTTTTAGAGGAGATAATAGTGGGCCTTTGCCCTGCTCCTCTGAACAAAAAAAATTTTGTAGTAACAAAAACATTAGAAACAAATGCAGGAACTGGGGAAAAAAAGGTTATTCTAAGCTAATTTTTAAGCTAATTTTCAGGAAGAAGAAAAGATGCAAGAAAACTTGGACAAAGAGAAGGATTAGTGCTGCTGTTGTGTTTCCAGTTTTAAATCAACCATGAGTTTATTGGGTTTTATTTATAGTATATGAAACCCAAATTTCGTAGGAGTTCTCTTGAGCAGAAGAGGAGGAGGTTTTATTCTCATTATTTTTTAACAGAACAATTAAACTTTCTCTTTTCTGTATCAACAGGCTTTTCCATAGGCAACTCATGGATGCAAGCCCATAAGAGAATGGAAACTGATTGGAAGGTAAGTGAAAGAACCTGGAGCTATGATACTTCTCAAAGATAAATCCTTCAGTGCAAGACCACCAAATTCCCACAGAGAAACAAAGGGGAAAATGCCTGTTGTAATGATAATTTTATAATTTAATGATATTCTAGCTGCAGAGAATTTACACTCTCTAGAACAGTAAAAAAAGTGTGGAAAGCTGAGTTTTTGCTAAGGGAGAAAACCAGGAAAGCAGCCCTGTTTTTCTGGTAGTAAGTAAACAGCGGACATATGCTTTGTGCTCTTCCTTTTTTTTTTTTTTTTTTTTTTCCCCAAAATCTCTCAGCTGAAGTGCTGAGTAACCAGAATGATATTTTCCATGTCTTTGAGAGCACTTCTGTTCACACCTTTAACAGAAAAATGCTGTTATCGGAAAAGTAGATCACTCCCAGCCATGCACACTCCCAGCCTGTCTTCTTTTGGGCTATTCCTTCAACACTGCATAAAGCTGATGGTTTAACAGATTACTCAGTTTCAAATCCAAAGGCAGCACTCACACCCAAAGTTTGTCTTCAGTGATTTTCATTTGCATCCATCAAGATTTTTTTGGCCAAAAATATTTCAAATCTAAAACAAGCAGCTATAGTGGAACAGTGACCTCCAGTGAGAACTTTCTGCTGATGATTAACACAGTCCTGGTGATGTTGTCTCTGCTACTGTCACCAATAAAGTATCTACTAAATCTTAGCTGGATTCCGGACTGCTGACACTTTAAACAGATGCCAGGATCTCAGTCCTGGCCAGCAGAGGCCACTAAAAGATCATAGGAAGAGCTGTATAAGACCCTGGAAGCCTTGTAATTCAGCATGCTCATTTCTGAAGAGCTAGTATCTGGGATGTGGATCAGGATTTTCCCAAAAAGAAGGAATTCTTGGGAGGTTTTACAAATTTTCCAAGCTTTTTAAAATAACTTTTGGATGAATATTGCCTTTGCTGCTGGTCTGCTCACTATGTGGGCTGGTACTTGCCAGCAAGGCACTAGAGCAGGTGCAGATGGAAAAACTCGTGATAAAAAGAGGTCCAAGATACTCTTTTACTTGAGCCCAGTGCTGTGGAGGAGTTTGTAACTACACCGTGCAGTTTGATACAGTCAGCTGAAAAGGCTAAACTCACTAAGCAGAAACTCAGCAGGAGCTGGGAGGTGCAGCCTCACAGAGGGGAAGATGCTGTCATTGCTCTTCTGCAATAAGTTGGCTCAGGGAAAGAGGCTTTTGAGTGGATTCCCAGCTCTGTACCAGCCTGGTGTGCTGTTGCAAACTGTGCCTGTGCTGTCCTTGGCAGCCCATACTCCAAGTGGGAGATGGCAGGCAGGATGTTCCTCTGTCAGGATCCATTACAATGAAGGGATGTTGAACAGGGAAAATTGGGAACAGCATTCTTCACAGTTCACATGCACTGCCCCTGTTGTTACTCTGTAGGTCTGAATGTGATCTGTGTCCCTTGCTGAGTCAAGCACAGACCACAGACATGGAGAGTCATCTGGCAAATCTAAACTTTCAATTCACTTTAAAGGTGGTGTTAAATCTGAAACCTGCAGAAAACAGAGAGGAGCAGAAAGTGTCAGGTTTTACCTCTCTCCTTTCAATCTGGGGAGAGAAAGTAGCAGATAATGTATCCATTACTTCTTCAAAGCCTGGGTGTAAAAAATGCTAGTGGAAGAGGGATGGTGTTATTAGGTAAAGCATAGTATCATAAAATCATTTAGATTGGAAAGACCTCTGGGATCATCAAGTCCAATCAGTAACCCAGTGCTGCTGAACTCACCACTAAAAACGTTGCAAAGTTCCATGTCTACACATCTTTTAAACTCCTCCAGGAGTGACTCAGCCAGTTCCTGGGCAGGCTGTTCCAGTGCTTGAGAACCCTTGCAGTGAAGTAATTTTCCTAAAATATGATTTAGGGCTCTCCTAGCACAACTTGACCTTTCCTCTCATCTTGCCACTTGTTATAAGAGACAAATACCCACCTTGCTACAACCTCCTTTCAAGTAGTTGTGGAGAGCCATAAGGTACAGTTTATTGAAAAACACCTTTTGTTTTGTGACTCTTCAAGTGCAAGGTGCCAGCTAAACAAGATACACTTTCAATGTGTTTCATGAAGGCTGAGCACTCAAATTCCTTTAAGATGTTTCTGTGAGCTCAGTCAAGACCTTTAAGCACTTGAAAATAGCAAGATCTAAATTGCACAGATTAGACACTAAACTGTAGATTATTAATATAAGATTGTTCTGGAAATACATCATGCACTTGAAAGGCAATTTTTATAGCCTAATATCTGTTAGTACCCTGTACCAGCAAGCTCTTTCACTCAGCAGAATCAAGAAGGATTTAAAAGGATGGGAAGACAGTTCTTTTCCTTGGGTTTTCTTGTTTGCCTTTCACTAACTGACAGCAAAATCTAGAAAATATTTTATCCTCCAAGAAACGTGTTGTGCTAATTTTAGACCAAAGATATTGTATATTGTGCTCACAAATCCTGTTGCAGAAACAATTTTTCAAACAGAAAAATTGAATAAATTCATGTTACAGCAATGGCAAAATTTAAACCAAACAGATTTAACAGACTTTGCTTTTGAGATTGAAATATATAGTACAATACAAGTTGTAGTTGACAAAGATTTAAAAAATAAACTTAATTTCTTGGGCTCATCGCAACTCTCTGCTGATACTTCTGTGTGTAAAATATAGTCTAACTTCAGCAAGATTTGACTTTTCTGGTGGAAATTTATTTTTCCTCAATCCAGGTTATAAATGTTGTCATGTTCAGTAGGTGGCACCAGCTGCCCGTGGCCAGTGCTGACTCCAGGATGACACCAAGGTGTGCTCATGTGCCTTGTGTGAAAATCTGAGTGGTACCCAGAGCCAGGGAAGTGACAGCTCCAACTCGCAGGCCACCTCCAGCAGCACTGGATAATGCCCTCCACACTGTAAGGGAAATTTATTTTTTTCTTCTCTCTGATGCCATCATATGTCGTGCTTGTATTCTTTCACATTCTTGTGCTTCACCTCTGCAGTTACATAATCTGTGCATGTACAAGGCAGAGCTTTTCTCAGTGTTTTGCTAACCCTGCTGCCCAGTTCCAGGGCAGTGTGGGATTTGCTGGCAGGAGGGGCAAGGCTGGGCAAGGAGCCGTGGGCCACACCATACTCTTACCTCCTGTGGTGGACACTGCATCCTCCTGCACACCCCTTGCATTAATGACTGCTGTAAAAGAACAAGTGGATATGTGAGATAAATTACTGTTACTGCCTTTGTTATCTTGTCAAAGTCCTAGCTCTGCAGTGCCTCTCTACTGCCTGCTGTACAAAAGCAGTGAGGAGCCATCAGCCAGACACGAGGCCCAGTATGGGGAGTGAGCACAGTGGAGCAGAGCCCTTTAAGCAAGGGTCATGTACTCCCAGACTGGCTTTGCACATATTCCCAATGAAAGCCCATGGCTTGCAGTCTTCTGCTTGTGATTATTTTTCACAGGAGAAGAGATCCATTAACTTTACCATATTTATAGATAATACCAGTTAGCCTAGATTTGTATTTTTTATGACAATGCAATGATTCCCAAAACAGGACATATATACATAATTATTTTCCTGAACAAATTACAAATATCCCACCAGAATAATATCCCTGTCTGAACCCAGACTCTTTTGAGTTGCCCAGTTCATATTTAATTTCTGGACAGAACCAGCCAGCTTTCTCTGGAGCAATGCACTCCAGATTTACCTGAGCACAGACAGCAGGAGTAGATACAAGGCTTTTGCCCCATGATAGGCAGGGTCCGGATTTGGTTTTGCTTGACAGAGTGAACAGTGCATGGATGGAGAGTATGAAACCAGAGGAAGCTAAACAAAAATGCCTTGTCAAGTGACTGGGAGTACCAAAAGGGACAATAGCTTTAGTCAGGTCTTGATACAGAAGTCATTCTGTTAACATAGGGAGCTAAGGTTTTAGCCTTATGTAAGTGTTTTGTATTTTGCTGCGGAGGCTCAGAAAAAAAGACATACTGCACCTCTAACATTTGCTAACATTAAAGAGGGAATTTCACAGTGATCACAAACCCTGAAGCCACAAGAAAGTTAAATTAGAAAGTCATCTTGAGTAAACCCTTTGATAACTTGTTGGTATGTGCTTCAGTTGATTCTTCAGGTTAATTCCTTTGCATGTTCTCTGTAGTTAAAAAGCGTTGGCAGTTTTTCATAACTCCCCACCTTAAAAATGGGTTGCCTTAGTTACCGTGGCCAGCTTGAGAGACAGCAAATTTAGTACTAATACATTTTCAAATCTCTGCAGTTTCTGTAAAATCTCTGTGTCATAATCAGCTACAAGATATACTTTTATCATAGTGTTTGATAAGCATAGTGGTGATGCCTAATCAAGTTAAATAAGGAGAGAAGATTGTCACAGGCCAGAACAACAGCCTTGGGTCATTACCTTAGAGACTGTCCTGTGAATATTAGGTGAAACAGCTTGTGGAATTCCCCTGTAACTGGAAATAAGGTTGGCTTCAAGTGGCTCTGATGTCTGGTGCTTGGAAGCAACCTGCTGCAGTCAAGGTCATACTTTCCCCAGGAGGAAATTGATAAATCTCAAGCTGTCTTCTTAATTGGTGATTCAGTATTTCCTCTGGCACTTCAGAAAATCAGAGAAACCAATTAGGATTTTAAAGATTATTTTTTAAAGGGTAGCTACTATTCATGATAAACAGAGTTAACAGTGGTCTCAAAAACTATTGATTTATCCTGGTCTCATCAGCACAGTATTTGGTTTGAGAACACCTCTCTGTGTAACCTGATGTGATAAAACTAATTTTCACCTCTTCTCTTTCTTTTGTTAATCTTTTAAAATTTGAAGAAGGGTGAGCTAAAGTTTAGTGGCATTTGATATTACTTATGTAATTGTTTAAAGTTCCTAAAACCCCTTTAATTACAGAAAGATACTTCCTCTTCTCAAGACAAGGAGTTGGCAGTAAAGGAATGAGCAGTGCCTGAGAAAGTGTGGCTGTTTCCAAGCTCAGGGTCTTAGGGGACAGTGGAGGAAGGAAATTAGAGTTCTGTTTTCATGTAAGCATCTCCTTCTCTAAAGAGCAGCTGTGGGCTGTGCTGCAGGACTGGAAGTGTGTGGGTCGTTTGTACAGAGTGAGTGCTTTTATTGTCCTTAAACCTCAGCCTAGGTTGTTGTGATCAGCTGACTGAAGAAGAAGAAACCAAAAACTGTGGTTTTATTTATTTATGAAGTTTAATGTATGAGATTAGCCAGTATGTATTTCACTGCAGCCCCATTGTTTTTCCTGCTCAATAAATTGACACTTGTTGATGCTTCTAAACTGCTTCTAACTGCTCTCAGAGTTTGAGATAAACATCTCAAACTCAGTAAGAGTAATAATGTGAAGGAGAAAAACACTGAATCTACCTTTTATAGCTTCTCCTAGTAACAAAAGCAACCTTCCAAGTCTTCAAAAATCACTAAAAGAGCCCACTTTTTCTTATAAGCTTCTGTTTTTCTGAAATGTGGGCTTGAGTCTATCCTTGTGAAGCTTCACATGACTGAAATGACTTAATGAATATGTTTTATAAAGCTTTAAATGACAGTGAGGAAAAATAAGCAACAAGTCAGCCTCAGTCTTTGGTCACAGGACAAAACCAGGTGGTTTTGTGCATGTAGATTTATCTCCTGAAACATTTAATTGTGCAAACTGACCACTGTGTGGTTTTTAATACATGGTATCAAGAGAGCAGGTACTACTTCAGCTTCTGTCAGGTTCTGGACGTTCCTTCACAGCTTTACAAACAGATATGCCCTCTGGGGTCAGCCCACTGTCCACTTGTTCCCAGTGGTGTTGCTGTTTAGGGGGAGAGCATGAGCCCAGGCATTTCCTGCTGTCCTTTCTCCCCAGCTTCCACAGCTGTTGTGTCTATGATATTAGGGAATACATTTCTGGGCCCTTTCCTTGAGAATGTACCTAATCCCTTTTTGAATCCATTGATACCATCTGCCTTGCAGCCTCTTGCAAGTTCTAGAGATTTACTGCCACTCTGTACTGAAGTACTTCCTTAAGTGTATTTTATAGTGATTTATCTTTGCAACATCCCCAGGAAGAAGAGCATAGTCATCCTCATTTGACAGTAGGGAAAGATTAGGAGGGTTGTTTCCAAAAGCACCTGTTAATAGATGTCTCATGCATGAGTTTCTCTAATGTGAGGCATTTGAGTTTTCAGATGCCTGAACTGATTTCTAGCCCAGAGCAGTCATGTGTAATGATTAACAAACAAATGAGGATCACTTGTGGTGTTGTTTGATTTATCGACTGACCCATAATTAAATACTAATTCCATAGCAAAGCAGAGACCAAACTTCGTTCTCCCAGTCATGGTCAAATTCTTTTTCTTGGAGGTTTTTGTCTGGCTCATCATTTGTAATCTTGTGAAGCCAGTATCAAAAAGGGGCCACAATAAAGGCTGGCAGTATTCACTGATGTTCCAGGCTTATCCACGGAACAAAGAGTGGCATTTGCCTGATGCAGGGAAAGCTGCAGTGGAAAACACAGTGTAGAACTGTACAATTACAGCCTGTCTGTTAAGGCATGTATATAAAGGTATAGAACTAATATCGCTAGGGGGGAAAGCATCTCAAAAACCATCTTTTAGAAAACATGCCTTACAAGGAATGGACGAGGGAGCTGGGTTTACTGAGTCTAGAGGAGACTTAGGGGTGACCTATTCACTCTCTACAATTACCTGACAGGAGGTTGTAGTGAGGTGCGGATCAGTCTCTTCTACTGTGCCTGCAGTGGGAAGCCTGGAGGACTATGGCCTCAAGCTGAGGCAGGTGGGATTCAGATTATATGTCAGCAAAAAATTTTCCCTGTGGTCAAGGGGTGAGAGTGCTGGGTGGATGGACTTTTTGATCTTAAAGGTCATTTCCAGCCCTGATGATTCTGTGATTCAATGATTCCATGATTGTCAGTGTTCCAGGATCTAAACTCCCACAACATCCCCATCAAAATCAAAAGAGGACGAGAAGAAAGTGCCAAAGAAGAAGGAAAGCAGCAAGTGTCCAGAACCAACAGGTGGTGCGTGGCCGGTGCAGTTCCACATGCAGCCGTGACGATGGGTCCCGGGGTGTCCGTAGCGTCCCGGGGTGCCGGGCTGGCCGGGAGGAGGGCGGCGCGGCGGGGCGGGGCCGGGCGGGCGGAGGAGCCGCGGCGGCGGCGGCGGCGCGGGGCGAGCGCACTCGGCAGGGCGAGCGCGGCTCGGGCTGTGGCTGTGGGCAGCCTGGCTCGGGCTGTGGCCATGCACCGCACGGCCGCCCCGCGCCCCGCCGCGCTGCCGCGCCTGCTGCTCTCGTCCGCGGCGCGGGCGCTGCTCTGGCTCGGCCCCGTGTACCTGGCGGGATACCTGGGGCTCAGCGGCAGCTGGGTGCTGCTGGCGCTGGCGCTGTGGCTCTGCTGGGGACTCAACCGGCGGGGGAAGCGCGACCGCCTGGCTGCCGCCTTGGCGCTGCTGGAGGACGAGCGGGAGGCGGTGTGCCGGGGCCTGGCCGCCCGGCACCTGCCCGCCTGGGTGAGTGGGGACCGCGGGCGCTGCCCCGCATCCCGCCGCTCCGGGGATGCTGCGGGGCCCGGCGCTTCCGGGCGGCGGGAGCGGGACAGAGAGCGGCGTGTCCCGGAGCGAGCAGCCGAAGGGATGGCAGTGATGCCCTGGGCCGAGCAGAGGCGTCTTTGATTTTGAGGTCTTGCTCAGGAAAGGAAGATTAAACTAGAAGTTGTTTTAGCCCAGGAGATGTGCTATAAGTGGGTGTGTAAAGCAGACTGATGTATTGCCAGGGACACCTCCCTTCAAATGCATGTTGTTGCATTGCAGGTATTTTGCTGTTGAAGATACTTATTTTAGACTTTCTCATCCAGCAGATTTTCTCCCCTTTAGTGCCGTTTGACAAACAACAAAAATATGTAAACATAATATTCTCTTCCTGCTAAAAACCCAAATATTTAATTTTAAGGAGTCATCTCTGGATGGTACAGAAGGCCAACCCCAGTTTGTTGTTCACATTTGTTTCTAGTCACCCTACGTTTTGAAGTGAAGAAACTAGAATTTCTGCCTGCACATTTTATTCTGTGTCTTGGGTTATTTATTGGGCAGCTGTGATTGGAAAGGATGATGAGGTGTTTTGGTCTTTTTTCTTTTATCATAATTTACTTAGCATTTAAAAATCTGTCAGGGACTGGTAGGGAAATGCTTTTCTTGTAAAGAATGTTGCATGGAGGCATTTATAGTCGGCAAACTTTTATGTAGCCTACAGCACTTGGCTCTTCTTAATTCTGTGGGAAATGAAGGCAGCTGGCAGTTCTGAGGAGTGAGGCCAGGGTCTCCTGCCAGGGCTGATGCAGCTCCATGCACATGTTCCCTCCTGCCAGGCACAGAAGTCTGTCTCTGAATGAGGTTTCTGCTTGTTTGTATTGACAGAGCGTAAAAAAAACAATTCAGGGATTAATGAATGTGGTGGTGTCAGCTCTTGTCCTGATGCTGAGAGTAGTGTTGTGTTTTATCCTCAAGTGCACTGAATCATTGTAACCAGAAATTGAGCCTCTTAGTCACTGTTGAAAAATCAGCCTTGCCCCCACAGTGCACACAAATTCAAAAAGTTCCATTAGGTTTTGTGGTTGGAAGTTTCAGGCTTCGTTAGTGGTGGTCCATTATTGATTGCCCTGTACTTGGCCTTCACAAGGCTGCATGGAGAACACTCTGTGCCCCAACCCAGGAGAGGTTTGGGCAAATGGGGAGACTGCAGCAGAGGCCACTGAGATGGTCAGGGGCTGGGGCACCTTGTGTCTGACAGCACTGGGGCTGTTCAGCCTCCTTCAGGAGAAGGGAAGATTTAAGGGGTATCTCATTTCTGTCTCCCAGTGCCCAGCATGTGCTCATAGAGATGGTAGAGTCAGACTCTTTCCAGAGGTCTGATTCATGACTTGGGAATCCTTGGACCTTACTCCTGGAAGGCAGGATGTAGGACCTAATGATAAAGAGGCTGCAAGGTGTGCTTTTAGTTTTATCTGTATTGTCACTTCCTTTCCTTTTGTGTATTGGTAACTTTGTTCATCAGTTGGGTGTTTGCATCCACATTACACTTGCCCTTGATGCTTTGTAACTCCTCAGTTTTGATTTTCCTTCCATCCCCATCCTCTATTTGATCTACTTTGATGTGCCCATCTTGGAGGCTGATTCTCAGCTGATGTCTTATTCAGTTTATTCTCTGTGGTGTTGTCTTTTTTATCTTTTGTTTTTGCCTTTCAGTGTTCATGGACGTTCAGCTGCAAGCTCTAAAACTGTCCACTGAGTTCTTCTCTCCTGTCACACAGAGGTGGCAGTAGGAATACAGCTCAAGGGGAGCATGGCTTGGATTTGTGGTGTTGTAATCTTAGGAAAGGTTCTGAAGGTGTGAAATGATGGCAGTGTCTTGGGATTCATAAATCTTTGCCTCTTCATGTGGTCTGTAATAAGATGAGGGGGATCCATCCAGTGAAGAGTTAAGAGCAATCATTGATTGTGCTGTTGGTTAAAAAATGTTCTCCCTAGGAAGTAGCTTCTTTAAATTGGCTTGGGTTCTGCTCAGTCCTGTATCAATAATACAGAGTGCAGCCTTTCCTTTAGGGGAGATGCTGAGAGGGTTTCCCTAATCTACTCAACCATCTGTTTTGGAGAATTTGCAGGATTGTTTTGCAGCACCAGTTTCTTGGCTGAAACCAGCCAGTGAGTTTGGAATAGGCACATTCCTGTGCTAGACAGTGTATGTGGGCAGGCTGTGCTTCCTCAGGAAACCAGGCTGGAAATCTGCTCATGACAGGCAGTCAGATCCATGTCTTGGAGAGTTGAGACTTTCTGATTTCAGCTTTTGTGGCCTCTAGCATGACTTCTGCACAAGCAGGCAGTGCTCAGAGCAGAGGTAGCCAGGCTTCCACCTTCATTCCAGCTCTTGGGGTTGTGGTGACTGCTCTATGTTGCTTTTGTACTTCTGGGTACAGAACTGTCCTTTTAAAATGTTGCCTTTTAAGCCATTGTTCATACAAAAGCCTTGTTTACACTTCTTTTTTTTCCTCATGCATGAGTAGCCAAAAATCTGATTTTTTTTTTTGTAGAAAGAAACAAACAAAGCACCAAAATCCCCAACGAAACCCAAAACAGCCAAACAAACAAGCAAAAACCCAAACCAAACCCTGATGGATAGATTGCTGTGTTGTATTTGAACAGAATGGTGCTGTTGTGTCAGACGTGGGTTTTGTTGTTGCTGTGATCCATGGTGTGGCTTGCTCCAGGGCTAGGTGGAGTCATGCACAACTTACACATTTTCTTTACTTGCTGGTAATTGTCCCTTACCTAGTGCTTTTGATCTTCAAAGCTCTTTTCAAATGCTAAATAATTTTTGCTGCATTCCTTAAACTTTGGCAAGAAGTATGCCTGCTTTTGTAGATGGGTAAAACTGTTTCTGATAGTGGGACTTGCCCACAGCTACAGGATTAAATCTTACTCTGTGTTAATACTAACTTTGGCAGCTCTTAGTGTCTGGTTCTGGGCTTAGTAGGAAGTGTTTTGGGCTCCTCCTACCTGTGCTGTACTGATGAGCAAGACCTTGCTGTTGAGGCTCTCACCAATAGCAAGGGCCAGGTGTGAGCCAGAAGTCCAGAGCATGTGGTTCTGTGTGAACCAAGAAGTATGGAACTGCAGATGATTTTATTTTCAAAACATATTAGGATAAGTTAAATTCTTGGAATAAATGGTTGGGTGAAGGAAAGAGCTTGGTGGTGTCACTGGGCAGAACTGGCTATGTGACATGCTAGCTAGCATGCATGTTATGGGGATACCCCATGGGTAGGAAAGGACTTGCTCAGACCTTGTGCCTTACTACACAGTGGATAATGCAGTTGCAGCACCTGGATACCAAGCTCTGCTTCCTCACAGAACTGCTCATTTAGTTCATACCATTGAGTGAAGCTGAACTTTGGTCCTGAGAACCCACTGAAATTTGGTGGCCTGTCATAAAGGGCAGAAAGCTGGTTTTCACCAGTCGTGCAATCAGCCAGTTTCTGTGGTGTAAGCCCAGTTGTGTCAGCCCAGGAACACCTGATGGTCCTTGGTACCAGCCTTTGAGCTCCAGCTGTGCCATTCCTTCAATTTGTCAGAGGAAACTGAGACACCAAATGCCTGGCTAGGAGCTGGTTGCAGACACCTGAATGAGGGGGTGTCAGGTGGGGTGGAAATGTACCACAAATGTCTGCTATCACAGCATCTGAGGTGTGACACAGCCCACTGTGATTCATTGCAGTTGCTTCAGGGGTTTGCTGTGGGCTGTTGGTGGTTTGAGTGTCTGTGGCACAAATAATAAATTCATTTTTACTTTTTTTTTAAGGTGAGTCTACCTACAGCCTCATTCTTGTGGTTTTTGCATCTTTCCTGATGCTCCTTTGTGCTGTTTCAAGTCTCTAGGAGCCTTGCCTCTAGTGAATAATCCCAGATAATTTTAATGGTTTATAATGGCCCTCATTTCTCCCCTGCACATATGGGCTGTGACTTTCTCATTGGGAAGAGGTAGCCTCACTGTTGTCCTGTCCTTTCTTTTGGGTCCCATCCCTCTCCTGTCTGTAAGGTGTTTTGAAGAACAAGCTCACCATGCTACTGCCATCCCTGCTCTGTCCTTCCTACATCCGATCCCCAGCTGTGGCCCAAGTGCTGCAGGATGTTGGCACTTGGCAATTACACTGGAGCTGAGAACCCAGGATTTATGTGCCCTGGTGGAGAACCTTTAGGTGGAAGATGAAAGGCTGGCAGGTGAAGTGGAGGTCCCCTGATTCACATAATCTGCCTCACTGTAAAATGTCAGCAGCAGTTTGTCTGTGTTGATTGTCCCTTCAGGTGCTGAGCTCTTGCTTCATTGTGCAAATAGACCTGTGCAGGCTGACATTTCAGTGAACTTCTATTGTCTTATTTAATGGAAAAGTTGCTATTTAGAGCATCAAAAGAAATTTCTTACGAAGAATATGATAATGTTACTTTGGAGTTTTTTAATGAGATCATTTGAAGCATTATTTGACAAGGAAAAAGGGCTCTTTAATCATCTATGAAGCTGTACTGAAAAGCAGGCTGCTGTCCATTCCCTGCAAACATCTCTGAGCACCTCTCTGAAAGCTGATGAACAGTAAGCCTTTGCCTGAAAAGTGTAATTCACAGCTCTTGTTAGGAGGAGATATTGTCCTACCCAATTACTGTTATCAGGCTAGATGACAGTCAGATTTCCTTTGTACTTAGGTGCTCTAATGTGTATTGTGAGAAGCTGCTGCAGTGTCCTTCCCTTCTGCAGCAACCTGCTACCAGCTTGTAATACTAGCTGTAAATATCACATCCATAAGACTTTAATATGTGTTAACCTTGTAGAAGGTTGAGTGTAACTCTTCACTCAGTAGCTTCTTGCTGGGGTCTGAGAAGTCAGTTACTTGAGAGTGGTCTCAAGGACCCAGTTGTCCTGTTGGTGACTAAGCAAGTCATCACTTCAGAGAACTGGTGGGGTTTTATAATGGATATATACACTTCTTGTTGGCATTTGGTGTGTCTAACTTGAAAACATGATGTATAAGTGACTATTTCATTTTAATTTGTCCTTACCATATTAAAATGTTCTGAGGGGTGAAAACACTGGACTGTTACACATCATTGTGTATGCTAATAGGCTTGAACTCTTAGAGAGCTTCTTTTCCCTGAAGCCGTTGGCACCATGTTGATATTAGCAGAGAAATGCTGCCACAACCATTAAACTGAGTTTCCCAAGCAGGTTCTTGTTTTCCAGAGTTTGGTGTCCTGGTTGAGGTGAGCAAGTACAGGAAACAGGTCCTGCACAGCTCATGCTCTTAAAGGGAAATAGGTTCTCGTGGCTTCCCAAGGCATGACAAAGAGAAGGATGAGAAATCTAATGCTGCTTTACATCATGAACAGGATGTGACACTTGCTTTAATCATGTAAATGTGCCCAGAGGCATACTGATACATAGTGCACGTGGGTTCTTTTGCCTTTTACTATTCTTTACTGGTTTATTTGCATTTTACAGTTTTTCAAGGAGGTAAATTATAAAGGATGTATGTATGAAGGCCAAGGGATCTCAGCTTACTCTAACACTTGTTCCACATTCCATGATATCTTCTGCATGTGTTGCAGTGTGCTCAAACAGATGGCACGTGGTGCTCACTTTATTTTTCTTTGCATCCAGGTTCACTTCCCTGATGTTGAACGAGTGGAGTGGCTGAATAAGGTGAGGAGCTCTGAACTCCAGCTGGTGAGGCCACCTGCTCTGAGCTGCATCCCTCCCATCCAAGTCTGAGAAAGTTATCAAATTACTACAGTCTAGCTCAGTTGTATCAGTGTCTGTACTGAAGTATGGAGTAACTTAAGTGTGGGTTGCCACTGAGGTTGAGAGCCAGTGTGAGCCTGGTTGGTACAAGTTTGATAAATTTGACAACACTTCATCCTGAGATTAAAGCTAGTGTTTGTCTGTATATATGGATACATACATGTGTATGTTATTATTATTATGTCAGCAAACCTAGTGGTATCTCCTCTTACCAGGAAATTTCCAGAGAGCACTGAGGCAAATGCTCCCATCAGCAGGTGTGGTCAAACTCTCAAAGCAAAACAGCTGAACTTGCAAATTAGCATCCTCTTTTTTGGTGTTTTTTTAGCAAATTTTCATTTTTATATAAAAGCTCATCTCAATACTCTCCAAATAAACCTAACTCTAGGGAACATTGTGACACTTTAGAGTAATTAGGGACTATTCTACTTTAGAAATTTAACCCTGGGCTTTGTTGGCTCCTGTGGTTAGAAGAAGTGTCTATGGTGCTGAAAACTCACCCTTCAGTTCCTGAAACAAATTCCAGTTCTGAGGAACAGAGATGGATCCTTCCATAAGGATGACTTAAGTGCACAAAGTTCACTTGGTATTTTAAAAGGACAGATATTAATGGCCAGGGTTCTGTAATGGGTGTGTCTGTTTCTCAACAAAAGTTGTCTTGCTCAAAGAATCTTCAGTGTGTTCCTGCTTTTACTGTTTTTAGGTCCTTGTACAGGCTTGGCCATACTTCGGAACAATCATGGAAAAAACATTTAAAGAAGTTCTTGAACCAAAAATCAGAGCAAAGAGTGTACATCTGAAAACATGCACCTTTACCAAGATCCACTTTGGCGAGAAGGTAGTGGCAATCTTTTGTAACACTTGTGGTTTACTCTTTTCTGAAAAGTTCAGGTGCAAGGGGAGTGAGATGTTCAGGTCTGTAATAGCTTTGTTCCCTCCTCATGTTGACTTGAGCATCTTCACCATGAAGGAAGGATTGTACAGGAAAGACACTCATCTCTTCCCACTTGCTGTCAATATCCTGGGAGTAGAGATAGAAAAAAAAGGACCATATCCATATTTATTTCTGTTGTACACTTGCAACAGGAGTTTTCAGTGCTCTCTAAGGCTTGCAGGATGGCCTGGGGCTACTTGCAACTAGCCTTGTGTTTGAGGACTGCCAAGGCTTTTCTGTCTTTAAAGAAAAAACGAACTAGTGTGGTATACTCATATTTTACATGCAGTTTTGCAAAGTATTTAATGCTTCTGTACTCAGATTCAACAAAGTGAGTAGGACTTTTCACTTGTGCTTAGCTTGATAGATGTATGTTTTTTGTCTCTATTTCAGTGCCCTAGAATTAATGGAATAAAAGCCTACACCAAAGAAATTGATAGAAGACAAGTTACCCTGGACCTGCAGATCTGGTAACATTGCATTGTTGATTATGTTGATGGTTCTTAACTTAGTGCCTGTGTATGTGTCATGCTGGACTGGGCATGGTGCACTAAGGTGAGCCTAGAATGATACGAAATGATCTGTCTCCCAGCTGGATGTCCTCAGTAGTTACAGAAGTGAAATGTGCATCAGCCACTAGACCAGAAATAACCTGCACAGCTCTAAGTGTTACCTACTCTGGCCCATCATAGCTGCCATGGGTATAAGCATGTGTCCCTTGGCTTTGCCATTGATGGCATTGAGAACCCAAGTTTTCAAACTCTCTTTCCTGTTCTCACAAAAGCTCTCAGGTCTGGTGGTGCTCAGTCTGTCTTGCCCAATATGGTTTCTCATTAATCCAACCTCTCCAGTTCTTCCAGAAGTACTTGCACTATTTTTTAATTCCTTCCTCTAGATTAATCCTCTGTTTTAGTCATCATTTGTTCTATATGCCATCCAACCCATTTGCTTTTTTGATTACAGCTGTTCTCTGAGCAGAATACTGCCTCTAGCTCTATTAACAACAACAACAACAAAATTAGATGAAACATTTAATACCTCCCAGGCTGTTTTGAATGAGCTTGTATGTTTTGTTAACATCAGAGCCATTGCAGAGCTAAACTCTCTCTTAGTTTAGCCCTGGAGAATGGAAATGCTGGGGGAATTACCACTTGCATGCTACTGTAGCTCTGTAAGTTTAGTGGGTGACTGAGCTGCCTAATATAAATGGCTTTTCATGGTTGTGCCAGGAAAAAGCTGTGAAATTATGGAATGTCTTGGCAACAGCACAGAGCTCCTCAGAACTGCGCCGTGTTGAGATTGAGAGATCTGATGCCTGTTAAGCCTTGCAGAAGGTTGCTGCTGTTCTCTGCTAAACTGCTTCTCCCACATGCATTTTCACTGTCTTTTGACAAACCTCTGCAGAGGGATTCCCCCACCTCTGTATTCCTGTCCCTCTGATAGACCCATCAACATCTCCAAACTGGCCAGGCACTTCTTTTCCTCATGCTGATGCTGATAACCTAAGCCAAGCTTTGAGCTTTAGTGGAGTTTGGGATGACTAAGTTTGTAGGCTCTTAAAAGAAATTGAAAGCATTTTGGAAACTGGTCAGTCTTGAGCAGAAGGATACCGCTGTCCCCAGAAGCCTGACTGAACAGGGAGAGGGGAAAGGCAGAGGTGATCTGGCTTTTCTCATACCCTGTGTTGCCTGGTTATATTTTCTTGTCTCTCTACTTTGTGTAATTTTGTGTGTTCATCTTCCAAGTCCAAAGGCAGACTAAGCATAGTCTGTGTTACAAAGCACTTGGGAAGGTTGGGCCAAAGGAGCTTTCAGCATGGGGGCCATGAGAAGATGGGGCCCAGGGGTGGTTACTTTACAGGGAGGAATTGCCCAGGCTTTTTCTAAAAGGATGTGCAGACATCTAGGTTAGTTAAACTTGCCAGCTCTGGTGGCAACCCTGCCTTCAGCCAGTGGAACCTGTACCATAAACACTGGGCCCAGTTTTTCCAGCCAAGTACAGAAGGGACAGATAAGTGCACTTGAACAAGGTTTTCATCCACAGTACAGCCATAACTGCATCACTTTGTGCAGTAGGTGATGTAGGAGAGAAACAGGTGATTCTTCCACCCTCCACGGGTGGGTGAAGCACAGTCATGTGTAGGCTGGAGGGGCTCAGCCCTCACCCTTTTAAGTGTCAAGGCTTGAGTTTGGCTCAGGTGTCAGGACAGCAGAGAGCACAGCAGGGTTATGCTGCACAGAGGAGCAGATGGAAGAGCAAGCAGCTGGGACTGGAAATGAGGAATAAACTAATGAACAAAGAGTTCATCCTTCCCACCAAGCACCCTGGCAGGGGCATGATATCCCCCTGTATGAGGCAGGCTTAAGGCTAATTAGAGGCTCAGGCTCTGATAAGATTTCTCTGACATTTTTGCTGGAGAAAAGAGACATCTAGGACTGAGTGGGAAGAGTTTTTGACTGTGTGGAAAGGTAGAAAGGCTGTAAATTGAAGCACCACAGCTCTTACTTGTATTGTTAGACATTTGCAAAAGCCGAATCAAATCCTCTTGGATTAATTACTGCAAATTAAGGAAGTAATTTTGGCTTCTCATTTAGAATTTTATTGTAACAATGCTCTATTAGCACCCAGTGTAATGACCTGTAAGATAGTGTCAAATCTGTAGAAGTTAATAGACATAAAATAAGTTTAATTATGTCACTAGCTTTTAAGAAATATTGTGTTAATTTTGGCATGGTTTGTGAGGTTGGAAATAATAAATGAGAATGCTCTAACATTAAAGGCTTTATTCTGTGTGTTATGAGCTCCTAAAATTCTGTTAGGTGACTATCTGTAAACAGATATACAAAGAACCTTGCTTGCAAAGGTGGAGGCAAATTCACAGTCTTGGCACGTTTTTTGGGGGTGGCAGGGAATCTGTCTGTGCAAATTACAGTTTGAATTTGTGGCAACTGCAGCACTATTTGCCCATATACTGTGGTCAGAGCAGAGTTCCTGCCCTTTTCCTTTGATTATGGAGTGAAGCTATGCATGCAGGCAGCAAGCACAGCACATTCACTGCTGCAGTACCTTCACACCCTGCTTTACCTTCAGGGTGTTTGTGTGTCTGCAGCCAGAGCTGTTTCTCAGAGGGCTGAAAGGGAACTTGGTAGCTCCCTTCAATTATTTTCTGCCAGAGGCATCAACAGATCTGTGAGGTTCTGCTCCCTGGGGAGTGGCTATTGGTTTCTGCATAAGGTGATGCTTGTACTTTTATTAAAGTGTAAAGTGCTTTCCAAATTGTCAAAGTACTGCATTCAGCATTTGCTTTATTTAAAGCCTGATGTTCTCCATGGCAACTGACCAAAATTTGATCTGAGTTGTTGTCTTTGAATTCAGCCTCAAGGAAACCAAGTTATTTTTAGTGATAAATTTGTCCTTCAGGTGAGTTTTTGGGTTGTGGACAAGGGTCATCTATGGGTTTTTTGGGTGTGGGCAAGGTGGGAACCCCATAAGTAATGGCAGGATGGGTCTGCACCAGCATGGGAGCTGGGTCACCAGATTGTGGGTGGGATCAGACTTTTGGCAGAGAAGGGAGCAAGAGGACAATTGAGCAATTGCTCTGACTCCAGATTTGAATGAGCATCTTGGTCCCCTCCTTGGAGCAAGCTTGCTTCAGCCAACCACTAGTCTTAAGAATGGAAAAGTAACCTGGAAATACAGATGTTGTTTCAATGTTTTACAGGTACATCAATATCCCAGCTGACTGCAAGGTTTCTCTTGTGAAAGATCTGACCTTTGTTCAACATCCCTTTTTCAGTCACTTGAAAATCCATCTCTGCCTGTGGGATCATGTTGTCAATCCTTAAACCGATTTCAATTATACTCTGTACAGCCCCAAATTTCTCATGGGACTATTGCAAACTGTGGAATAATATGAGAATTTTCTTTCAGTTATATAGGGGACTGTGAGATTCACATGGACATATCGAAATTTAATCTTGGCGTGAAAGGTGTCCAGGTGCGTGCAGTGCTAACATTCTCTGTTCACGGCTGTGTGGGCCAGGGGGTAGCACTTCCCAGTGGGGAGGTCATGACACTTAACTGGGAACCCAGCAGCTATCAGGCTTGGAATGATTGGCTTTATCTCCTTGTTCTTGGCTAGGGAAATGAGGCCTTCCGTGGAAAGCACTTAAATACCATTTCTGAGCTTCATAGTGTAACTCCTAAACAGGGTCAGTGCTGGAGCATTGAGTATGTGGAAGCCAGCATCTGCCACTGGAGTTCAGAGGAGCTTAGAGTGCTGGTAGAGAACTTCAGAAGAACCATGATGTTCATAAACTGGTGTAGATTAAACCAACAGCCTGTTCTTAGAATGTTAAAAGCTAGTAGGCAAATGGCTCCATTCTATGACAGGATTGCAGAGAGACTCCACAAAAAATAGACAGCATTGACTGGTATCAATAGCAATGGCTTGAGGAGAAAAGTTTTTTGTTATTAAATTCTAAATAAAATTACTTTAAGTAGAATTCCTAAAATAATCTTCATCACTGAAAAGCTCACAGTTTTGAAGCTGCGTTGTGAGAGTACTCTAACACTGAGCTTTCCTGTTCTGTTTGCAGTTGTATGGGACACTGCGGGTGATCCTGGAACCCCTCCTAACCGATGCACCTTTTGTCGGAGCAGTGACCTTGTTTTTCATGCAGAAACCGGTGAGTCAGGAGTGAGCTGCTCTCTGCAGGCTTCTTGCTTCTTGGTCTTTAGTGCTTGGTCTTTGGTGAGTGATACCAGTCCATCACTGATAACCCAAACTGCATAACTGTGAATACCTCACAGTTCAGATGCTTAAATGACAAATTTCTAATTGTTTGGTGTTCCTCTTGATGTGAATTCATTCTCTCTATACTTTTGTAGTAGTGTCTAAACAGTTACTTGCTTCACTCTAAGAATGGGAGAACTATCTTGTGGTGGCAGCACAGGAGCTGTTGCTGCAAGGTTTCTGGCTGGTGATTTTTCCCATTCATAGATTTTAAATACAGTCATTTTGGAGACCATTCAGTCATGGTTGCCTTTTAAAAGCTTACCTGTTTAAGGTCATGTCCCTTGTACTCAATTGTGGTTTAATAAAATATGTGAAACCTTCTAGTCTTTTAAGAACCAGCTATCTTACAGCACATAGCTTTGCTTGTGGTTTATGCTGTGCTTGAGTTCATGAAAGTCATGCATTTTTGATCTTGAATGAATTGGTGTTGTGTTGAGATGTAGCAGCATTATTTTAGCACATGAAAGAACCTCTTCTTGTTTATTGTACGAATAGGAATACAGACTCCTGAAACTGGTGGTATTTGTAAATCCCCCTGCCTCAGGACATAGGCCAACCTCCTAAGTGAAAGGATGAGAGAACAAGTCTTACTAGAGTTGCTGAATTTCCTTCATGACCCCAGGGCATCTGCCAGTGGACACTGCTATGGTCTGAATGCTGAGTTTCCTTCTGTTTGCAGGTTAAGTTCCAGTGATACCCTCAATTCAGGATGGCAGATAAAATAGATAAGGGAATTGATACCAGCTGTTGATTCTAAAGCACAGATGCAATTGGTGGTGCAGGTTTTCCTTTCTTTAGACATCTAATTTTGTTCTAGAAGTATTTCCCTTTTAAATTCTACATTTATTTTGAAATAAATTTTAATAGACCTGTATAATATTTTCTCCCTGATCTTGTTGTAGCATTTGGAAATCAACTGGGCAGGCATGAGCAACCTTCTGGATGTCCCAGGGATTAAGTGAGTGTCTGCTTTACTTTATTCTCTGAAAAACCTTTGGAAGTTGGGATGTAGTTCTTGGGTAACCATCAAAGCTGTTGTTGAGAGCATTGTGTGCAAGGTGTTGTGCTAATATTCATCCCATCATATCTGGCTGCAGCAAAACCTGAGGAAGATTCTTTTTAAGTTCTGTCAAAACTGTTTCAATCACTTCATTGCATTTAGGATGGAAATAGTAAATCCCCCAAACAGCAATGGCTTATAAACTAAAAAAGAAGACAATTCCCCTGTGCCAGTTATTTGCAAAGGTAGATGAATTAGGTTTAGACTGGCAATCTGCTTATTTTAATTTACAGTAAAGTGTAAAAAGGCAAGGTATCACAGAATTGCCAAACTGACAATCTCAAGTACCATCCATGATAAAGAGAACTGCACCAGGTTTATAAGGAGAAAAATTCATTTTTTCTTTCTATGTAATCATCTCACCTTTTAGGTGTAGCTCTTTTCCAGTGCTTATTGGGTTAGTATTACATAGAATTTGCACAGCATGAAAATGTTAGTGTGTTTCAGTAGTTTCAAACTGTTCTACCAGATTGGGGATTCAGTTTGTCCTTGATCTTTTTTGTAATGAGAAAATTCTGTTGCACAAGAGGAAAACACTGCAAATGCAGACACTTCTGTTCTTCTCTGCTTCCCTGCAGCTCATGGTTTGCAGACTCATAGTAAGTGTCTGGCCACTTTAGGTGCCAGTTTATTCATTAAAGATCATCTGAAGGCTTTTGATGTTGAATGAGAGGAAGTTTCCTTTTTTCTCTTAATTTGAGACCTGAGTGGCCTCTGCCCTGAAGTTTAGCCTGGGAGCTCCAGTTTTTATCAGAGGAATTAATCTGTTCTTTTCTAACTTGGTTTCCCTAATCCTTGCAGGAAGAAGGCATGTAGGTGTTCCAGCCTACAGCCTCTCATATAATTAAGTGCAAATTTGGTGTCCTAAATTTTTACTGCCTGGTTCTCCCACAGGGATTTGCACACAGAAACCTTTGCCTGTTCCTCAGCAGTGCAATGAAAGCTGGGAGCAAAACATGCCTGACCATGAATGGGCTGAAGTACAGGTTGAACAAGAGCCCTCCCTGTCAAATTAATTTAGCTCACTTAAGATAGCAAAGAAACTGGATGCAGTCATCTGTCCTCACATACAAGCTGTGTTTACTTGGGTGTACCCTGAGACTTGAGAGAGGGGACAATTCTGTGACATTCCTGTGGCATTTTTTTATGGGAAAGCCAAGAGCCTGACCAAGGTTCCTGGTTTACCATTTGGGGTAGAAGACTTTCCTTATGCTTTTTATGTGTGAATCCACCCTCCTCTGTGAATTGGGACAGTTTTGTTACACAGTCTTACCCTTATAAGCACTAGATCTGTCAAGAAGATGAGTCTTTCAGATACTTGGTGCTCTTGAGATTTTCTCTTAATGTTGTTTTTTGGGTTCACACCAGGTTGTAGTGGTGTGTTGAAATGCTCTCATTAATCACCTGGAGAGTACTTTGACATCTGTGATAGCCATACACTTCTTGTACCTTCTTCTGTGCAAAAAGCAATTGTAAAGAAAAGATTTGAACTGAAAAGCTAAAAATGTGCAAGTTGTGATTAGGCTAGCAAGCTCCTTGAACTACAAGATAGTGCCCTCAATTCAGCTAGTGTGATCTCCAGTTACTTCAAATGAAATTTTCCTTCTTAGTGCAAAATCTACCAGGATCCAGAACCTCCTCTGAGAAATGAGCTTGGCCTTTTTTTTTTTTTTTTTTTTTTTTTAACCTTTCTGGGTTCTTCAGTTTTGCAGAAAGGTCTCAGCAGGTGGCCAAGAGCAGGCAGCACTGTGTGCTAAGTCTAAAAACAAGCTACCTTGAGGTAGCCCCCTGTGAAATTCTGAAACTTTCTGATTTCCTTCTTTCCTTGTCCATATCTGGTGTCATTCCTAAGGAAAGCCAGAAGGCACTTGAGTTTGACACCCTTGGGTGTGTGCATGAAGATTTCACACAGCCTAAGCTCCCATTTATAGTTTACAATGATGAGCCAAATTCACACCCTGCAACAGGGACGTTCCATGTTGCAAACCTGCACCACAAAATTGAAGTTGAATGGCCACTCTGCAGCTTTCATAGAATCATAAACTTTGGAAATGGTCTTTTTTAGATCAACCAAGTCCAACCATTAACACTGCCAAGTCCATCCCTAAAATATATGCCTAAGCACTTTTACAGGTCTTTTAAATACTTCCAGGGACTCAACCATTTCCCTGGATGTCCTGTTCTAATGCTTGACAGTACTTTGGGGGAGCTAGACCACACCACTCACTTTGCAATGCCCATTTCTTCTGCTGTCCCTCATTTCTCTATTCCAAGTTGTGACTGATTGTGGAGATTGAGGTTGCTTTTTTCCCCTCCTGCAGTGTAATGTCAGACTCACTAATTCAAGACTTCATTGCTGCACGGCTGGTTCTACCAAACAGGATCACAGTGCCTCTGAAAAAGAACATGAACATTGCCCACTTGAGGTTCCCTGTCCCCCAGGTGAGTTGTTTTTTCAGTGACATAGTGTTTGCCTACCTGAGTGTGCAGCTGCCACCATGTGGATGCATCCAAGCTTAGTGTCTTTGGATGTTACATCAGCTCTTTCAACCTGAATTGTGGGCTTTCAGTAGGTAGTATTTCAGACATATAAAAGCAGTGTTGGATAGTTCATAATTTGGGACGGGGAGACACAGGCACTGGGAGTTCCTACGTTCTCTAAATGTCATAAGGAGTCTGTTTGTACTCTGAGCTCATTTACCAGTTAAACCTTTAGTCTGTAACTGCAGATCTGTGGTACATGCAAATGAGTGGATAAATGCATAAGCAATGAGTGTCAGGCTGTTTATTACTTTTACTAATGCTGTGAAGAGATTAATAGGGAATTTGGAGGATGACATCGCTGTATTACAGAAAAAAAAAAAAATCTCCTAAATACTCAACATGTCCAGGTCTTCAATCTCCTTCATCCATTAAATACTTAATACACTTACTAACGAGGATAAATATGAGTGACAAAGGCATGGTCCCAGTTGCAAACTTGTATCGCTAAATTGAAGTGGAATGGTTCCTGTACAATAAAATAAGAACCTGCCAATGAGTGCTTAGTTCCCCCTTCAGTCAGTGGGAGTTGATCTTCACACTTGATTTGACTGTGGCTGTAATGCTGTGTGCATATGTATACTTCTGATTTTAAAATAAATTTCATAACATTTCCTACACAGTTATCTAGATTGAATTGTGCATCTGTTTAAGGGGACTTTTTTTCCCCCCTCTAAGTAAATGGTAGAAAAAGTGTTTTATTACAGCTGTCATTGGAAATGTACTGCATCAAACTGCTTGTCTTTGCAGAACTGTCATGGTGACTACCCTTGCTGCCTGAAATAAACAGTTTTAGGAGGCAGCATATTATAATTCTTCAAATTATTTGCATTTTCATTGCCAATTCTGTATCTTATTTTATCCAGGGAGTACTAAGAGTTCATCTGTTAGAAGCTGAAAACCTTGTCCAGAAAGACAATTTCCTTGGTGCCATCAGGGGGAAGTCTGATCCGTACGCTCTGCTCCGCGTTGGCACCGTGCAGTATCGGAGCAAGACAGTCTCCCGAGATCTTAATCCCATTTGGAACGAGACATTTGAGGTACTGAACCTTTTGATCTTTCCATCTATAGGATGCACAGCTATTTACCTCCCTGTGCTTGCAGGACCTTCTCTTAGCTGACTGCACTGGGACAGGTGGACTTCCTTGTTTCTTGATTAAGGCATTTGTGTCCCCTAACCAAGTTCAAATTTACATTGTAAACTTGAAATGTCCTTCAGGTTGATTTGATTTACATGTGTGGGTTTTTGGAGGAGGTGCAAAGCACTGCTTTAAATATCAATTGATGCAGCTGCAGGCTGCTCTAGCACTGGTTCCTCTCTGCTTATTAGGGATACCAGTTTGAGGGGTTTAACTTGTAGCTCAAAAACAAGCAAAGTGAATGTGAAATATTTTCACCTATAATCAATTATATTTGTTATGCATTTAACCATAAGAAAGAACAGGGAATGTCCTTTATGTGTTGGACCACTATCAAATGTCATATTCTTGTCCACAGCCTGAGCCTGAATGTGTGAATGCTTTTTATTTTTAATCAATACCTCTTTCTCCTCCAGTTTGTTGTTCATGAAGTGCCTGGTCAGGACTTGGAAGTGGATTTGTATGATGAAGATCCAGATAAAGATGACTTTATGGGCAGGTAAATTAGCAAGACCTTTGATCAGGGTCCAGTAGCCTCTGCTGTGGGACACCTGAATTATTCATACTGGAAATTTAATACTGTTGGAAGTGATTCCCTTTGCACAGATATTGATACCATGTAATTGGTTCCTACTGCAACTAATGTTGAACAAGGTTACACTCCTGCAGGGGATCCTGGGAAGCCATTAGAAGTGATAGTTACTTGAGATTTACTTCAAGTTTATTTTAGTTTTGGAAATATTTCAAGGGGGAGACTTCAGAAGCATAAGTCTGTTCCTGCATACATGTACACAGGTGATGTGGAGAAGTTATTATTTGGAACAGACCTGAGAGTGGGCTCTTTTGGTTGTTTATGCTGTATGTCTCTATATATACTGAAATTTGCTTTTTGCCTTTCAGCTTGCTGATAGGCCTAGTGGATGTAATGAATGACAGAACTGTTGATGAGGTAAAGATCACAGCTTGTTTCTAAATGAGGCAGGTGGTGTATGCCTACATGCACTGATTTGTGCTGCTTCTCTGCTACTGCAGTTTCTTTGTACTTGAAGCTTCCTTGTACACTTGCACTGTGGTATTTTCATAAAAAGATAATACCAAAGTAGCCATTACAATAATTTTTATGACCAGGCTGGTAACCCCAGAGAGCCCTGAGGTTATGCTGAGCCAGCACTTGGGTATCTTGTTGATAGCTTGTGTCCCACGTGTACCAAACATTTTGTACAAAGCTGCAGATAAAGTTTGGTGAAGCAGCCTGTTTTCTGAGGGAAGAAATTAAATTACCTTACTGTGGTTCATCCTGCAACCCAGCACTCTACAAACAATGCCAGGGTGCCTGTCTTGTGCTGCTGCTGGTTGGAAATATCCACATGCTTTGCCTGTTTATGGGCATCTTATTTTAATTTTCTTCTGCCTTGTACCTAAGTAGATGGACGTGCTACAATCTAATTGTCAAAAGTACAAGCTAAGGTGCTTGGAGGAAAATTTATGTTGTCTATTGTGTACAAGTCTCAGAGTATGCAACACTTATATAAAAGCTCTGCCTCTCAGTTCTCAAGTTGCTCTTTGTTATCTCCATGTAGTGGTTTCCCTTAAGTAAGACGACAAGTGGACACTTGCATTTAAAACTGGAGTGGCTTTCACTAGTAAACGATCAAGAAAAGCTACATGAGGTGAGTGTATTTGCTCAAAGGATTCAGCTATTCTTATTCCTGTCCAGTCATCAACAAAGGACTGTGTAAAATTAGAAACCCCAGGCAAACTCAGGAGAGTTTATTTTTGTCTGGCAAAGTTTTGATGTGATTCCCTCCCTGCCACTCCTGCAGAGGAAGGGCATTTGCTTGCCCCAGGTCTCCTGGTAATTCAGGAGTAACTCAAATCTGGCAGCTCTTTTTGCTTGAATTAGCAAACCTTTGTTTGACTCATTGCAAAGTGGTTTCTCAAGGGTTCTTTTCTTTCACAATTGGTCTCCTCCCTCTTCATCTAGGATTTGTGTAGGATCCTGGACCCCTGAAATAATCTGTACTAGTCATAGGCGAATACCCAGCACTGGTGCTTGGTAGGACCATGTTTCCAAATGATGTGTTGTTTGTCCAGCAGAACTGCTTGGATAAAGCCCATCTCTCAAAGAGGCTGTTTCTTCATAACCAAGCAAAACCATTTGAGTTCCACTGAAGTGAATAAAGTTGTTCTGTTGACACTGGATTCATATTGATGTATGTGGTTGAACATGTTTTTAGGTGTCTTGGTGGGAGAACCCAACCAGTTCTGCACAGATTGACAAACATTAAAGGCAATACATTGAAGAGAGTTTCACATTTTCTTACTGGTCTGCTCAGAACTGTCATGCTGTGTTAACATGGCCTCCTCTAAACTGCAAGTTTTAGGAGAAAGGCAGAGAACTGCCTAGCCTTCAGAATCTGTCCTTGGAATTTTGCTATGTGTTGCATTGTCCT
Organism: Muscicapa striata striata; assembly: GCA_030060385.1. Taxonomy (NCBI): domain Eukaryota; kingdom Metazoa; phylum Chordata; class Aves; order Passeriformes; family Muscicapidae; genus Muscicapa; species Muscicapa striata. The sequence goes on from JAREIS010000246.1 coordinate 100,940, forward strand.
TGGTGGGTGATCATGACTACTTTGTGTTTTGGTTTGTTTTCTCTTTCCCTGCCTTTACAGGATAAGAAGGGTCTGTCTACGGCAATTCTGATTGTCTACTTGGACAGTGCCTTCAACCTTCCCGTAAGTACAAATTCCACACAGCAGCCTTCACTCTTAACCTCCTTTTTTTGAAGACAACAAATTAATTGCTTTAAATATTCTTTCACTAATTCAGAAAAACCACTTTGAGTATTCGAATGGTGAATGTGGAGCAAAGAAGATCAAAAATAACAAGTATCTCAAGGTAAAATTTATATTCTTCTCCCATGCTTGTAAAACAGGATTATGTCGTGTCATAGGAACTGAAACTGGTGGTGGTCAAAAAGAACAAACCTGTCAGAACCTAAGTGAGCAGGGGTTCAAAATTGATTGAAAGCCCACTCCAGTGAAAGTCTAGGAGGCCAAAGTGGGAATGCAACACAGAAATGTTTGATTGTGTGTGTGTTTGTCTTTCTTCTTTACGCAAAAGAGAGCCTCCAGACATCAGACTAAGTCATAATATCCTTGCTGCTGCTGCTGCTCTTTCTTCCCTTGCTGAACTTTTCCAGCTTGTCATTGAGCTGGAAGGAATATGCTCATTTGTGGTGACTGGAGACTTGGCCACCAGATTCCTCCCCCCTTGGCTTTAGAGGGATTCAGAGTTCTCTCTGACATTCACACCTTCTCTCTCTCATGGCTTCTGTTTACTTTTCCCCCAAAAACTGCATTTTGATACTGTGATATAAATGGCAGGTATAGGGAAGAATGTCTTTCTCCCTTCTTTCTTGAACAGGCTACTCACAAGTACAGCTCTGAGCTATGGAGAAAGCTTCCCATTCTCTCCCAAGTTGCACTTCTCCTAAATACCATCTTTACAATTTAGATGTGTTACCAGCACTGTGATACACATCACATTCAATAGTCCTTAATTCTGGACCTCACTGTGTGCACTTTGTCTGTAGTGTTGTGCCAAGACCAGATCCTCAGCCTTAACTTCTATAGCATTAATGCAAAGAGGTGCAAGAGGTTCAGTATTGTTGGTTCCAGACAGGAATTGTTATTTGATTCCAAAAACTCACTTCCAGCTGCTTTGCAGCAAGTCCTGAGCCTTGGAAACCGATTCTGAGGTTCAGTCAGGAAAGATCAAGGCTTCCCACTGAGCCTTCAGCTCTCCTCCCAGTTTCTGACAAATTTTTAACTGCTCACATGTTGAAACCTAAATACATAAAACTTTGGCTTAAATGTGTACTCTTGATGGTGGAGGGTAAGACTGTGCTGTGTTATGGTTGGAAGCTTCCCTGTGTGTTACACTCCTCAGATGTCCCACATCCAGAAAATCCTGTAAGCTTTCCAGCAACTTACTTCAAGTAAGAGTAGTGGTTTGATATTGCTTCATGAAAACTATAAATTTCTTAATGTTTTTTCTGCCTTTTTTTTTTCTTCCTTGTATTAAATGCCAGAAGATGGAACGAGAACCTTCCTCCTTTGTCCTGCTCACAGTTGGGAACAAGACTCAGAAGAGTAAGGTGAGGCTGTTTAATTCTTCTGCTTTCATTAGATACTTTCCATCTTATTGGTGACTGTCTCCAAGTATCCACTAGGAAGGGAAGGACTTTGTGTGACGCTGATGAGAAGAGCTGTAGTTGTAGTGATAGCTGCAGAGTCTGGGAGTGGAACCACAGTGTCACTGAGTTGTGGTGGTGGAGGGTGTCTGATCAGCTGCGGTACACGTGTTGTTCCATGCCTGTGTCCAAGAATCCATGTTCACCCAGATAGTCTACATCTGTCAATCTCCAATCCAGCTCATGAGTTCTCAAAGCAGGATGTCATTTGCATCAAGCTGGCCTTTATTCCTTCCTCCTGGCTCCTGTGTATCACAGTTTTACTGTTTAGTTTTGTGTTGTGTTTTATTTAGTTTAGTTTAGTTTAGTTTGGTTTGGTTTTTTTTGTTTTTAAACCCAGACAAGATGGATCTGCATCTCCTCCACTTCACTTTCAGTTCATTTTTCACTATTTAAAAATTACTTTTGCCTCATGAATATGAGCAACAGCTGAGCTCTGCTCTCCCAGTATCTGACATGTTTACTGTCCTGCAGCTGGATGTGCCCTTTGTTCTTTTGGACTCCCAGCAAATAGGGCTGAATCCTGTTGGCTACACATGAACATACAGAACTGGCATCAATTTTCCTTTGTTCCTTCCACCTGCTCCACCCAGAAATTGGGTTCTGCTTGCATTTTTACCTTTTGTGACTTTCCCTTTCCCTACCACATCATCTGCCTCTCCTAAGTTAGGTCAGGCTTCCAGGCTTTCCCTGCTGCCTTCCACTTGCTGACAGCACTCATGGCCTGGCAGGGGCAGCTGGTTTACAGAGCAGCCACAGTCCCTGTAGGTGCTTTCTGTGCTCTTTCATCTTTGAAGTGGATGCTGCTGAAGCTGTGCCCTCCTACTCTTCCCACAAGTTCTACACCCCTGAAACTGCCCCTCCAGCTTTCCTGCCCTTCCCTGTCAGTTCACTGCAGCTTTGGGAGCTGGCTCAGAGTGCTGCAGGCTGGAAGCAGTGCTCTGGCTTTCCCTGGGTGGGAAGGTGGGAGGGAGGGAGGGAGCAGTGCCTTGCTGCAGGTGAGGCAGGCTGTTGGTCTAGGCAGCACTGGTGGGGCCAACTGCAGCTCACCAGACTTGTTCTTTGGCATTTCCACACCCCAAAGAACTTGTTCTGGTTTTGCCAGAGACTTTGTTTCCATATGCTTCTGACCTGGAATTTCCACTCTCTCTATACATCTGTAGCATCACTGAGGGTCACCATGGCCCTCTCAGGTAATCAGTGTCATGGATTGGATTCTTTGCTTCTCAGAAAGTAAGCTAATGCATGTTCTTGTTGCAGACCTGCAATTTCAGCAAAGATCCCAAGTGGGGCCAGGCTTTCACCTTCTTCGTCCACAGTGCTCATTCCCAGTCACTCCACATTGAGGTGAGAGAAAAGCCTTTTCTTTGAAAACCAACTGTACATCTGTAGGGAGAAAGCTCTTCTATGGAGCTCAGTGCTGGTTGTTTCTGTGTGGGATTGTCACATACTGGGTTCCTCCTACTAAAGGTGGAAGAAGTACCTGTTGCAGACAACTCTGTGGTGGTATCTCCCTTTTTTTGGTATCTACCTTTGGTCTAGCATCATGTAATGTGCAGTATCTCATTTCTAAGTGTGGGATGTTTCTGGCTGCAAAGTGCAAAGGACATTTCATACAGGTCTGTGTGTAGTAAAGACATACATTTTGCTGTCAGAAGTTGCAGCCTTCATGATTCTCAACCAGAGCCCTACATTTTCACCTCTGTGTTCTGGCTCATTAAGCAACCCTGTCTCTCATTAGTTGCATTGCAGCCACAGCCAGTTCTGAGGCTGGTCACTTGGATACAGAAAGGAATTGAACTTGGAAGGTCTGTTGAGGTTAAATAGGCTAAACAAGCTATTACTTAAAATACATGTAAAGATTTAGACCACTTGCCATCTCAGCTGCTTACAACACTGTCCCCAGAGCAACTAAGGAAAATCAAGTAAATCTTGGAGCATGTTTTTTCTTCTGAAGCAGTTCTTTCTCTGCATAGTTAGAGATGGGATTTTTTTCTCTCAAATGTACTAACTTGTTACACTCCTGTAATAATGGCATCACCCGTTTGGATGTAACCATACTGAAGCAAATAAGATAATTTTGATTTCTGTCTGAAATACCATCTTGCTTTGCTGTTCCCACTGGTATGCTTCCCAGTTTGCCAGCTAATAAAAACTTTTGTTTTCTTCTGTCCTCCAGATAAAAGACAAGGAGCGGGACAGTGCCCTGGGAACTTCAGTGGTATGTCTCTCCCACTTACTTAAGGACCCAAACATGACTTTGGATCAGAGATTCCAGCTGGACCATTCTAGTTCAGACAGCTTCATTAAGATGAAACTTGTATTGCGGGTGAGTTGTTCTTTCCCACAGTCACTCTGTTTCCCCTGCAGAAGCATCCAGTTGTAACCAGGAAAAAGAGATGAAAGGTGGGTATGGAGAAAGGCAGCTTTGCTTCACAGTTGAGTAGAAAGTAGAAGTGTGACAAGGTATTTAAGTGAAATTAGGAGTGTATGGTGGAATTGAGAGGTATCCCTGAGGCTTCCTAAAACTTAGTGCAGTGCCGTGGCTGAAAATTTTCTCACAACAATAAAGAGGTGAACTGAGAAAATCTAAGCTGGGGAGGTCAGCACTGATGCTTAGTTGTTTCCTCACTGTGCTCTGGATCAGTGTTTATACACTGCTGAGTACAAACACAGTAGGACAAGAGGAGAGAACACCACAGTGAATCCCAGTGGCCCCTTTCATCTCTAATGGCAGATTCCTGCTGTTACAGTTTCATGGTGAAATTTCCTCATGGGTGGTAATGCTGGCATTCACCCCAGTGCTATGGGAGCAGCACTTACTGTCTTCCCTTGTGATTTTTAGGCACTGAATGTTGAAGAACCTGATCCACAGAGAGTCAAGACTGGTGTTAATGCCTCGAAGCCAGGTCCTGTGCATGTCACAGAAAAGGCTGGAAACCAGCAGAAGTTTGCTTCTCCACCACAAGTCTCAAAAGTACCTCCCATGAGCAAAGACACTGCAGCACTTGAATCTCTGCCAAAAAAGGACAGTGGAGAAGACCTGGGCACTAAAGACAGTTCAGAAGCCCCTGTACCAAGTGAAATTGTGTCTGGCGTTAATGAAGCAGAGGGCAAGCAAAATCCAGAGCATGGCCCACCATCAGCGTTGCCCAGTGGAACAGTGGCTGTGCCCACACTGCCAGTCCTGCAGGAAATGAGGGTGGCACCCAGTGTCACTTCACTGGGGTCCCTGCCTTCTTCCTGCTTTGAATTAAGTAGCAGCAACCTGGACATTCATAAGTAGGTTTTCTTCCAGCTGAATTGTTCCTCTCTTGGGAAAGTTTAGGTGTTACTGTTGCACAGAGGTGAATTCAAGGCTGCTAAGTCATTTGGGGTCTTGGGTCTCAAGTCACCTTACAAAGAATTGACCTAAGTATTCCAGTCAACAGCAAAGTAAATTACAGGGCACTGACAGAGCAGGTGTAAAGAAAAAGCATTTACTTTGTGGCTCTCCTAAGAGTGCTGCATGTGTTGGCTTTATATTGTTAAAGACAACACTCATTTGGAATTGGATAGCTCACACATCCCAATTCTGTGATAACTTAAGACACTTGACAGGCACCTCTGGTTGCTTAAAGCTTTGGATGCATTTATCCAACACATTTTAAACCTGATAATGTTGTGAACAAAGTTTTTGTGGATAGGTGTGCTTGTGTGTGTCCTTCCCACAGTGCTCAGTATGAGGCTGCTCTGTCAGGCAGGATGGAGAGAAGGATTTGTCCTTCCTGGGACACAGGAATGGAGCTTGTGGAGTAGTTAATGAACTGAGGTTACAAAGATACTCTCTTCAGTGAGGTGTATCAGAGTAGTTACAACTTGAACATCAAACTCAGCTCCAGCTGCAGTTTGGTGGATTGGTGGCTGGTGAATTTTCTAGTTCTTAACAGGTCTTAATTTATAAACTGGTTTTGAACTATTTTTAAGCAATGCTTTGGATTTTAAGCCACTTTAATAACATGCAGAATGAAGTATGGAAAAGGTTCCATTTTGCATATACAGACATTCCTGAGGGAATGTGTAACACACTGATCTGTACTTTGCTGCTCCATCTACAGGGAGCCATGTAGAGGCTTTTTTGGCAGTTTGTGTTGTGGGACTGAAATTGGGTACCTGCAGAGTAGGCAGGGACAGGGCTTCTGTGGAACCTCTGTGGTCCATCTGTTCCCTAGACAGCAAACCTTAGGATGGCAGGAAGAAGGATGGTGCCCTGAAAGCTGGTTTTAGTCTGCCTGTGAGCTATTCATATTTAAAGCCTTGCCTGTGCCATGTCTTGCAGCGGGACCGAGATGCCCCTGGGGGAGATCCAGCTGACGGTGCGTTACGCGTCCATTCGGCAGAGCCTCGTGGTGCTGGTCAATGGCTGCAGGTAATGCTTGTGCTGGCTCACAGAGGGAAGAGCTCTCTGAGCTGTGTCAGTCATCCAGCAAAAGCTGGAGCAGAGCCACGTGCAGCAGGAGATGCCTTAGCACTGGCTGGCTTCCAACTGTGCAGCCTTTCTGTGCCCAGCTCTGGTCAGTGCCAGCAGCAGGTCAGGGAGAGAACCCAGTGAGTTGTGCTTACTGTAGTAGAGGTACTTCAACTGTCATCCACCCAAAATTTCCTCTGAACAGCACTGACAACTGGTGTGTGTCTTGGGGTGTTGGGATAGGCATCCCAACTGATACCTATGACTGAATATGTAATTGCTAATTTAGGAACCCCAGTGAGTGGCCACACCCACAGGAGTAAAAATTTTAACTAAGCAACCTTAACTTATGTTCCAACTCCTGAGATGAATATTTTTGGCCTGTGAAGGATTGGTCTGATGCCAAGGGAGCCAAGGTATGAAAACACACAATGGGAGAGCCTGCCTTACTTCTCTGTATTTCTTTTAACAGAAACTTGGTACCCTCTTCCAATCGTGGAGTCGATCCATATGTTCGTATATACCTGCTTCCAGACAGAAGATGGACAAGCAGGAAGAAGACTTCTGTTAAGAAAAAAACTCTGAACCCCCAATATGATGAGAAGTAAGAAAATGTAAATTATGATTATGGTTGGAATAGTTATGATCTCTGTGTAATGACAGGGCTTCCTAAGGTGTACTGCTCTAGCTCCTAAGGACTTTCTTGTCCTTAGGAGCTTTTGCAGGTTTTGCTTTTGCAAAAAGCCATTTGCAGCTTTTCTGAAACAAATGGCACTTTGTGATTTACTTGGGGCTGGCCTTGCTCTGCCTGTGATGTTGCAAGTCCCCCAGAAGAAAGGTACACCTTCCCTGCCCACGGCTGCATTTGCTTCTTTGCAAACTGACATCCTCCCACCGTGTTTAACTCCCTGTCACAGCAGAGGCAATCTGCTCATCCTTTGGGCACACAGGTGGATGTTGTCATCAAGGCCTGGTGGGAGCAGGGTAAAATGCTCTCACCTCTTTGCTGGCAGTGTCACAGCTCTGCCATTGAAATGGAATGTGTTTTGCATAAACCCAAACACAGTAACGCTTAGAAGTAGAGCTCTTTTGAGAGGTGGTTTTAGTCCCATAATTAGAGGAAGGTACACATGAAAATATGTGAATATTAGGTGATCCTCGGTGGCTTATATTTTCCCTGTGTTGTGTCCTTTCTGTGTAAGTCGGAAATGGAGAAAAGATTTTAAAACATTCCTTCTTAACACCAAAGCTGAGGATTCTGCTTATGTCTATTCTTAAATAACTGCACTGATTTAGTGCCATCCCAGCAGTTGGGAACAGCATCTCCTTTTCCTCATCCTCAGTACTGACGTATCCTGTACATCCTCAATTAATGCTTAGCTCCAAAACATGTTACCTGTTTCACAGCTCTGACTTGAAGAAAAACTATTCAGGTGGGCAGAACTGGAGTGATTTAGCATGGACAAAACTCACTTGACATTAGCCATGTGTGCCAGAGGCTTGAGTCAGAGCCATTAAGAATTTAATTGCCAGAGGTTTCAGCCTTTGTCTGTTCTTGGTGTGGTGCAAGGCTGCTCTGTGAACTTGGGGGTTGGCTCATGACTATTTCCTCTTGAGTAATGAACATTGCATGGAAAACATGCTGATCTTCCATGGAGGGGGAAAATGATGTTAAATGGCATTTCATCATGGATGCATGTTTTCCTTCTTCCCCTGGCACAGTGGACAGTCTGAACAGTGCTGTCATCTTTTATGAGGCCTGGAACAGATTTCCTGCAATGTGAATAAAACCTCACTCTAGAATTGCCTTTTCTGTGTGTTCCTTCCCTGGTAAAGTCCTGGCCATTGATGCTGTACTCTGTCACTATAGCCTGCCTACTGGTGCTCACAGGATTTTACTTTCTGCCTTAAGTCTCTTATTTTTAAACTTTATTTCAAGGTTTGAATTTTTTGAATCTTTGGAAAATGTCAAGAAAAGGACACTGGACATTGCAGTGAAAAACAGCCGGCCATTCATTTCACAGGAGAGGAAGGAGCTGGGGAAAGTAAGTTTAAAGAATCTCCACTAGAGATATAACAGAGCTGAACACTCTGGGTTGTTCCTGAAATCCTGAAATGTGGCTCCTGATGTGTAACTGATTCTCAGTAATAGGACTGGCAATCTGGAAACAACTTTTTCCTGCCAGATTTTCATCTGAAATGAGGCTGTATCCATGTGGAAGCTGTGTGGTCTCATTTCAGAAGGGTGCTCCTGAAGTAAGCACTGCTTCCTGGGCCTTGATGCTGCCTGTGTAGGGAATGGCTCCAAGAGCACAAACAGAGCACAGGAAGGCCTGGGACTAAACCCCACAACTTGCCAACAGTGCTTTGAGCTTTCTGTGAACAATTTTGATTCTGTGAAAAGTAAACTGCAATTGCTTTTTCAGTGACAGATAAATTTCCAAGTAATACTATAGAAAACTGAGCTGGTTCATGCCTGCACCATCCTGGGAATGTGGGAAGCTCCACTTCTCCTGAAGCCTGAGCTGCAGCCCCACAGCTGGAAAGTGGGTCTGACATGGGAGGAGTCATAGCTTAACTAATCAATTTATATGCTACAAACAAATAAAATTTGCTTTTTAAAGGTGCGCATTGACTTGTCCCAGGAGGATTTAATAAAAGGTTTTGCACAATGGTAAGTACTCATCTCCATACTTCCAAATCCTGCCCATTGCTTTGCTGGGAGCTTGCCTGGCTGCAGTGGGAGTGAGTGCTGGTCACTGGGCTGTGTTTGGGTGTTCATTTGACCTGCAAAGGCAGGACTAACTTGAGTTAATCTGGTAGTTCTGTCTAAGTTGTGTGTTAATCCATCGGCTGTGCAATGCCTGCCCTGTGAGACAGCTTTAATGAGATGCCTGTGTCAATTATAGTCTTCAGCATATTTTAAGTTGCCATAAAAGCCACAGGGGCACATAAGCAAAATAATTTTGTTTATTAAAGTAACCTTGCAACAAATTTTAACTTGAATAAAGATCTCAACTAAACACTCTGATCAGCAATATATATGTATGATAAAACTTTAATTACAAAGCATTTATAGAAACTATTATAATAAGCCACTTAAAGAGTTTTGCCTGTACGTTCATTGTGGTTCTGAGGTTTGTATGTTCCTGGTCTGAGGCAGAACAGAGAACCAGGCTTGGGTGTTCTTTTTCACTTCTGTGTCTTTAGCTAATGGCAGGAGTTCTTCCTTCTTTCTCCTCCAGTGGAGCCCAAGGAATGTAGTGTAGGTAGTCCAGGAGCTTGCCATCTGCACAGGCAGTGAGCCAATATTCCAATAGGAAAACCACATTGTTCTGGCCAGCTTGTGTGTGTATCTCAGGGCAATTATGGGAAGAGGAAAAAAGGATGCAGCCAAAGCTCCTGGTGAAGAGCTGAAGTTTGAGGCCATCTCTAAAGCCTCCTTTGCTGTGCTGCCTGTGAAGCACAGCACTAAAGCAGACCAGGTTCTCTCTACTGTGCCAGTTAAAACTTTTAAGAAAGTTTTCAACTACTGTAATTACTTATTGTGTCTGTCTTGCAGGTATGAGCTGACAAGGAGCAGACGCAAGAAAAACTGATTTTTCTTCTCATGTACATAAGTTACTCATTTTCAACTTTATATGAATGTACATATCTCTTGTAATTAACCTGTTTTGCACAGTCATTGCAAATTTGAAGCAGGCTCCAGCTCAGGACATGCAAATTTAATGATCCTATTCGGGGATTAGTTCTCACTGAAGTTAAGCATATTTTCCCCCACACAGGGAATAATTTGTCCTTAAAGAATAAGTCCTTTATTTTTGCTGTTTCTGGCAAATCCCCCCTCAAAGGACCTCTAAGTATAAAACCTCTCTTAAAGGAGGGGGTTGTACCTGGGGAGATTTTAGACTGTCAGCCAAGTATCATTACTTTGCTTGGCAGTCTGATGGCCCTAGGAGCTTGTTCATGTTGTTTTAACATGGAAGTGGTGTACTTTTAAAATAATACATTTTGAAACAGTATTCTTCAGCTATAGGGCTACAAAACCTGTTAAAAGAGAAACTCTTTAATAGCTATTTTTTTGAGAAACTAAGAAGTTGGTAGTCCACTGTTCAGCAGTAACTTAGCAGACTGTGGCTGCAGGTATGTAAATAATAAGCTTCCAAAAGCAGGGAGATGAATTTACCAAGATGTCATTAAGGTTTTAGTTTGTGATGCCTTAACTGGTTTTGTCCTTTGTTACTGTACATTTCAAAATCTTGTAAACCCAGATTCTGTCTGAGGAACAGCAAAGTTTTGTAAACTAAGCCCTAATAATATTGAGGCAAAGTATTTTTGGAAGCTTGGTGTACTTGTTTCTGTACAATAAACTTCTAACTGTCTTGCATAAGAGACTTGATCTATTCCTTTCTAAAACTGACTTTTGAAATACAATGATGGTAAGTTCAAACCATCACCTGAAGCAAATTTCAAGTATTTTTAGCCTATATTACATTAATCCAGTGTGATTCAGTCCATAATCAGACAGAATGCTCACAGAGTAAAAACGTGTTCCCATCCCAAACTGATCTGGAAATGTGAAGAATATTTTAAAAGAGGCTCTCCAGAAAACCAAGATTGAGCATCTGTGTAACTGTGATGGCTATGCCAGTAAGGGCATCTTTACCTCCTACTTACTGTGTCAGCAACATAAAAAATGGTCAGTGGTTAGAGTTTGCCTGGTGGTGTGCTGAGTTCAGCTTCCTGGACTGATACAGAGTATATTGGTTCTCTTTCTGGCACTGAGTAAACCAGTTGATAGCAGTCAAAATTTTTCTTAAATTGATCAAGAATTTAAAAAAAAAAAAAAAAAAAAAAACAACAAAAAAAAAACCAACAAAAAACCACTTTAAAAGTGCAACAACTTTTATTTATGTTAAAAAATCTGGAATTGTTGCTTAGGATAACAGTGCTTGGAGGTAGCTGCCATGTAATGCACACCAGCAGGTACATTCACAGGTAAGAGAAATCTTGATTCTTGAGCAGAGTCACCCATAACCAGCTCCCCATTTCAGGTTTTGCACTGCTGGTAAAATATCATCCACGTTATTGATCTCTGCAATAGAATGGAAAGCAAAAGGATAAGGCTGATGAACTCAGAACACCTTTGATTTCAACCAAAATTCTAACTTAAACAGCTGGTGAATTAAATAAACTCCTCAGACCTTTTAATGTTTTCAGAAAAAAAATCAATTTGGCTTATAAGTAATATGCTTAAGTAAATGCAACCCCATGTTCAATGAAAATGAAGTATTTTGGTTGCTATCTGAGAAAAGGTGGAAAGAAGGAGAGTGAGACAAAAGGCAGCACCTTCCCTCACATTCTCCTGTTTTAGCACAGCAGGAGTAAACAAAACACTTGTAAACTGCTTCAAGTTCTATGAAGATAATTACTGTTGCAAATATTACCTAGAAGGCACAGCAAATCTTGAATGAGAGCTTGAAAGGGTGGAAAGAAGCAGTCATGTTCTTCAAGCTTATTGATGATACTGGAATGGAAAGTGAGACTATCAGGTAAGAGGTGCAAGGACATGGCAAATTCATCCCCTTGGCTGTTTTGTTGTTCTGTGCCATGACTTTATGAAAATACTGCTACTTAGTATATAAAACCATGGACACCAATGTTCTGTTCTCCAGTTCTGAACCCTGCAGTCAACATGGGAGCTGTCATGAGAATCTCTGATTTCACTGCTAATGCTGTGTACACATCCTTCCTTTCCCCCTCACATGGCACGAGGTAGTCTGGCACCTGGAACATTTGTCTGTGTATGCTAAATATACTGCCTGGGGGTGGCAGGTATAACTGCCTTGGAGGTGGAGCAAGAAATGCTTTATAAGTACCTGTTCTCCAGTTAAAACTGAGAAATGAGTGCAGAAAGGCTGAGGGAGTGAGTATTGTTAACTCAGCATGTGTCAGACTTGCTGCCTGCTCCCTTTTTAGTCTGTCTGTGAAGCACATGCCAAATGCAAGACCTTAGGGTCTGCTACCACCGAGATGTGGCTGTCATCTGTTGAACATATAACTGGATTTGTCCAGTTCCTAAAGTATTTATAGACAGCTTGAGGCAAACCCTGCCTTAGCAACTAGAACACTTCAATATTACATCTGAAACTTGCATCACTTTCTCCTCCCCACCCAGGTGTAGGATTTGTCTCCTGATGAAACATGTATTCCATTAAGGCTTGTTTGGTCACATTATCCATGTAAACCAGAGGGTGTTTTGGAACCTTCTGGCCTCAATTTTTCCCTGTGTCAGCTTTTATCCTTTTGATAATATTCAAGATTTGTTTCAAGCAGGACAGCAGTAACTAACAGCTGTGCTGTCACAGCTCGCTGACTTTGTAGCAAATGATGAAAGTTTCTTTCAGCATCAGTTTTTGCCAGTTGTTAATTACTACACTCGATGTTTGAAGAATGGTCAGCAGTGGAACAGCCCCACATACCTGTGGATGTCTTGGGTGCCCAGAAGCTGCTGTACCTGCTCAGTCACGTTCTTATTAATGATGTCACACAGTTTCCCAACAGTATCCACTACCACAGTGGGTGGAGCTGAACTGTCTGTGGAAAAACAAACACCTCATGATTCTTGTAACAGTAATAACAGGGAAGTGTTATAGACACAGTTGAATTCTTGCAGGTGCACAGATTTTACTTGGTTTTCATAGATCTAAACATACACATTCCATCATCCAGAGAAAACAGAGTGCCCATGGTCAGAAATAAATGAGTGTTAGCTAGGAATGGGGATTCTCTCACTAATCCTCTAGTGGTCCAAAAAAATTTGGCAGAGCTGTGTGTTCACAGCAGAAAGTGTACTAAAGTGCACCCTCTTCAGTGTCAGTGGAAATCAGCCAACTGAAATTATATATAGAGAGAAGGGCTTATTCATTAGGTTCTTGTGACACAGCAGACACACTATAGGGGCTAGGCCAATAAGGAACCTGCTTAATAAACATTTTGTTAACACCCAGAACTTGTTTTGGTGTTGAATTTTAACCTGTCTGTAGTGCTGTGACTGAAAGTAGCTGCCCCCTTGTCCTTTCCTCCTTCAATTGCAGAAGAACTAGACTTGGACAAGGCATCCTCTGAGCTGCAGTCATTAGAGGGAGATGAGGTTTCCTCATCTCCCATGCTGGCTGCAAGCAGGAACACTGCTTTCCTCCTTGAATGAGGCCCAGCAGCCCAGGAGCCTTGCTCTGGGACTGAACATGCTACAGCCCAGCCCAACCTTTTCACCCAGGAGCAGCAGCAGCTGCTGTTCTACAGAAGTTCCCAGCAGAAGGGAAATAGCCAACTACACCTTTGAGTACTGACAGTATTTGACATTCAACAAGTTGTTTTAGGTTTTAAGTTTAGCAGCATAAGATGGAACTTCCTGAGGACTGGACCCAATTATGCTTGAATTAATTACTGAGTAGAAATCTGAGGCTAAGTTATTTTCTTCCTTAAACTTGTTATCTTTCAAGTGGAGAGTGAACAACAATTATGAAGTCAGCTCACCAAAGAAAATGCTTTGTGGAAAAAATAAAAATTCTATTTCCCCTGTTATTCCCTTCTTCTGCCTCCCTGTAATTCCTTAGAAACTGCTAAAGGCTTACAAGTAATGGGGATTTGCTATTTGAACTGTAACTTGACAGGGATGTATTTTTATCTTCCCAGTAAAGTAAACACCTAGTTAATTCCTTTCTCAATAACTCAACATTATTTTCTATGAAGGAAGACAACTTTTCCCTTGTTTCCTTTCTTTGGAATAGTGTGAACAAGCAGCAGGTGGTAAGTCTTTACCTAGTTCCAGGAGCTCCTGGAGATTCCTCATAGCATTGGTCATTTCCCCCAGCTTTGTGTAAACCTCATTCATCCGTGGATAAACACCACTCAGAGAATTCACATCAAACAACTTCTGGAAGTGAGAGACTATGGCAGACAGGGTTTGCAAGGACTGTGTCTGGCTGTTCTGGAGCAAGCAGGAAGAACTCATCAGTGGTACTGCTTAACAAGACAAGGGTGCTTTTAGCTGTGAAACATTCTTAAAACCAGTCGGAGAACAGGTATAACTTCTCTTATGAAATCTTAGGGTTTCAAATATTTTTTAAATCTGAAGACATAGTTTCAGTAGTTTTCAAGCATAAACATACACCAAACTCAAAATACTATTTTGAAAGTTTTCTTCTCTGTTGCTGAGAGAAGCATTTATGTCTTCTCAGCACTGAGAGACAGAACAGGATAATTCCTGAGACTACAGGGCAATGCAAATTCACTGCTGGTCAAGTGCCTTTGATTAAAGCAGTCTTCCCCAAGGAGAATTTATCCATTATGTTAAAACAACCTTTGACTATTGAATGTCTTCAAACAGGTATTTCTTAAATGCTGCAAGGCTTTCAAATGCACTGATCTAATCACTGTGTGAAGAATGCATTTAAGAATTCCGCACTAACTTGTGATTATAAACTTCTGGTAAAAATTACCTTTTCCTTATGTTCTAATTCTTCCAAAATTGCATCTACTATCAGCTGGAGGTCTTCAACTCGTAAGAATTGTCTGTTATCCTGTGGATCTTTAGTGTTCCCAGGCAGCAATTCCAGAGACAGTTTTCTCAGGGACCTATGCAAATCCTTTTAAAAGAAGGGAGGGGAACCAACTTATTTTAGAAACTGCTTAAAGTTGTTTTTATTATAGAAAAAGGCATTTTTCTGTTTCTCATATGCAGTAACATTCCAGCACTGAGAGGTTAAGGTTTTAATTTTTATGAATTTAAGTACAGTGACTTGCTGGCATTATTTGGTTTGAAAAGAACAGAGTAAAAAATATTACATTTGCTATGTATTACAGTTTCAGTGAAATAGGAAGTATTGGTCACAAAGAGCTTGGCTTTAAACAAAACTATTTCACTTGCATTTGGATCAAAAAGTCACTGTTTTGTTCTGGTCAGACAGAAGGAAGAGAATGCATCATCACTAATGTGCGAAGTCCAGACTCTAAAGCTTAAGTTTCTTTTCAGGGACTCAGTTAATAAAATGAACTGAAAGATTTACACAGAGAAGCATCTCTCGTACATATTTCACATGGACAGCGGATTATTTGTAAAATTTATCACCAAGTCAGGCAATAAAAAAAGCTACACACAAAAGCCCCCACAACTACACAGAGGGAGGAAAGGAAGAGTGGAGATCAGATGAAAGGAAGAACAAGAAGCAGAGCACAACAATGTGTTGTTACCTTTAGGGCTATGAGCTGATCTGCCCACATTTCTATAGTGAGTGGAAGGTGCTCAAATCCACATCCCTGTCCATGCTCTTTAATGCAATTTTGCACTGGCCCTTTGCTGAACTGGAATATTAATGGAGGAGCTCTTGGGCTTCGCAAAATAGAATCAATATGGGACAAAACCTTCAACAACAAATAACAAATGTTATTGCTCAAATGTGTGTGATGTTTTGTAATAAAATCCTTCTCTATCACAGCCATGATTGCCTAAAATTAAGTCATAAATAGCTCCAATATTACTACAATATTACTACACATGCATTCAACATGGAATAGACTCAAAGATTTAAACATATACCAGCTAAAAGATATGTAAAGGTAATGCAAGTATACAGCTCCCTTTGAGGGATAGTTAATATTTATCCACTCAAGGCATTGTAACTTTCACAGTTTACATTTTGCTAAGTTTTATTATATTTAGGCTTTTTAATTAAAAGAAAAAAAAAAGGACACTATTGCCCAATATCTTGAACAAGTGCCATGTCCTGAACAGACTTCAGCTAAATGATATTTACCAGCCTAGTGTCTGCTGCCTTGCTGTGTTTTCAGGTAGTTTATACTGAGACAGAGCAAGAATCAGCCTACACTGACTGCCAAATCCAGAACATGACTCATCTTGCATAGAGGATTTGACAGGCATTCTGAGCCTCAGACCAGCATGCTCCAGTTGACACAGCTAAACAGAACAAGAATAATATTTCATTGTAACACTGCTAGAAGCACGCAGAACAGATATAATTTGGGTACCTGCAAGTATTGCTGACAAGCAGCCTGCAGCTCATCCACCTCTCCAATTCTCCCAGAGTCTTTCTTTTCTTCTCCTTCTTCTCCGGTCCTGCTCCCTGAAAATCTGCACAAAAATACACACAGTGGGTCACACAAGCAGCCTTAGCAGGAGATGCTACCTTTTAACTTGATGGAAGAACCAGGAGTGTAGCACATAAACATACAAAGTAAATATCCATGTTATGATGCTGGCCAATAGAATTCCATCAGACCAAGTAGCACAGACTGACATCACCATACCTAA
Organism: Muscicapa striata striata; assembly: GCA_030060385.1. Taxonomy (NCBI): domain Eukaryota; kingdom Metazoa; phylum Chordata; class Aves; order Passeriformes; family Muscicapidae; genus Muscicapa; species Muscicapa striata. Next base: position 117,363 of record JAREIS010000246.1, read on the forward strand.
TGAAAATATCATTAATTTATCTCTAGTCTCCAGGCTGAGGCTATGCCAGACTGCTTGCTGATTCAGAAGGAACACCACCAGCTTTTCTGTTGCCAGAGTTCTACTATGGTTGAAGACTTAAAATACAGAATTTTACTCTAAAGGTTCAAATTCCAAAGTCAGTTGTTATCCACTTCTGCTGGAACATCTTTCCTGGCTTATTATACAAAACTCGCTACTACTCTTCATCTAAATGATACCTACTGCACAAGAGAATAGACCATTTAAATATACACAACATGTATATTTGTTTTAAAGCTTAAGTGATGTTTTTTTCAGGCTATAGAACATTTAGCATTCAGTATATGCATGGACAAATGACTATGTGAAATTACAGATAAAAAACACTTTGCTAGTACTGGATCTTTTATATCTTCCGTGTATTTTCTTAGCAATATTTCAGAAAAAAAAACCAGTCAATTTCTAAGATTAATAAGGACATAACTTCAGTAACTGCAACATTTTGCCAACTCACACTTTCACATTCATAATCCATAATGAAACCAGTAGCTTACTTTACAGCTTATGGAGGCAGCAAACACCACAGACGGGCCTGTACATATTGCCAGCAAAAGAACTCAAATCAAATTCAGAAAGACAAAATGAAATAAAAAACCCCACACGGCTGTACCCCCATTTGGAGACTCTGCCATCATTTCAGAAATACAGAGGGCTTTAGAGGTCTAGCAGCATTTGCTGCCCATAACCAGTCTCCAAAGAATGCTGATAAAGCACATGCTCTATAAGCTACTCTCGACACTATGGGTTTCAGGGTAACTTTGCCTTCAGAAGTCCAGAGGATTCATGAAAGTCCCTGAAAGAATATGCTTACTGGGTAGTTTTCTTTAAAGTTTTCTGTAGTTTCTTCACTTGGTGCTTGTAAAATTTTAAGTCCTGTGCAGTTGGCCTGTTAGAAAGAAAAAGTACCATGTAATATATCTTGCATTGGAAAGTATCTATAAAATTCATTCAAGCAAAAAAGTAAGAAAGCTTTGCCAGTGCCAAAACATCATTCCGGAAATGAAATTCTGCTACATTTCTACATGACAGCAGCAATAAAGAGCAAACTAACCATTAGCAGCCGTTATTAACAGTGCAGGGAGAAGAGTGTGGCTGTTGCTGCCATATCTCATTTCTCTGATCACTGATTTACACTTCACTTTTACAGTTGCTGGTGCTTTGTAAAGCAAGTCTACTGAAATGGCCTTACAGAGGATGATACTTATCCTTTCTCACCTTATTTCCAAATCTTTCTTGAGACCTGTATTTTCAAGCAAAAGCTGTTTGTTCTTGGCTTTTGATTCAGTAAGCTGCTTCTGGAAAGACTGCAACATAGACTGGGTTATTTCTTTTATTGCACTCCTTTCATAATGAACAAGCTTCAACAATTTATGTACAATTTAAGAAAGGTTCCCAGTTGCCTGGACAGCAAAACAGCATGGATGAGGAAACAGATGATTGAGACCAAGAGCCTGGTGCATGACCCCAGGTGGAGCACTGTGATTAAAGAGATCAATGCAGTCCTCAGCAGACTCACAACATTTTGCTGAATCTTTGCACAAGGACAGGGAACTCTACCCACAGAGGTTACAAGTTCAGAAGACATGACAAGAACAAGAGACAGAAACCAAGCATGTTTATGTTTCAATGTGGCTCTTGATGGGTTACCATTGAGAGATCTGCACTGACTTATTCTTGGCTGTTCCATACCATGAGCAGTGCTCTGTAATTAGGAGTAGCATCCAGATTTAAGAACTCTTCCTTGTTTTTTACTTCTCTCTGCACCTCGTCTTCATCTTTTTTATATTTCCTATGGGAAAAATAAATTGGTTCAGCTTACTGCAGTTCAATTAGCTCAAAAATTTAAGTCGGTTTAGTTAGCAGTTATGTATGATAATAATGTTTCCATAAACTATAAAGTAAATAGAATAGAAATTCTGCCCTAAGATCCATGCTCTAATTTCTGGGAAAGCTGTTTCATATGCTAATGAAGTGCACTTATCCACAAGAGAAACACCAGTACAAGCAAATCCCATTTCAGTTTTCTCAATAGTAATCTCAAGCTACAGGAATGTCTTGGGGATCTGTTTGTTGCTTTTTGCCATGCAGGCACTGGGACAGAGCTGAAAACCTTTAGTTTTTGGAGATCAATCAACTGAGCACAGCTAATGCAGTAATTCTGCCTGAGAACCACAGCAAAAGAAAGGGAAAGGGGAAAGAAAAAAAGAAAGACTCATAGTTCAAGTAAATTAATACCCCAAACTTCCCAACTGTCCTGGTCTCCTGACTGAGAAGCTGCTTAGCCTGACTGCCAGTTATTCTCTGGAAAAATCAAAATTTCCATGACCATTAAAACCCTTTGCTGTTTCTTACATGCTAGTGATACCTGGAGCACAGAACATTTACCACTAAAAGATTTAAGAACAGTAAGAGCTAAGAAAATCTTGAACAGTAGAACCACAAGGCATTCAATGAGACCTACCTCAGCTCCTTTTTAATCTGACTAATCTGAGATTCATAATAATCAATTAGACAAAGGTACCTGAAGAAAGGAAAAATGTTAATTTTGAATTTCAGTTTCTCACAAAACTCATACTGTGACCAACCCAGAGGAACAGGTCAGCTTACACAGCTGCACTGCAGTTTGTAAGTGGCTGCTCCAAACAGAAGAGTTACTCTTATACTAGACAAACAGGGTCACACTTTGCCAAAATGGAAAAGTAGACACATTGAATCTGTACTAGTTTAGAAGTAGCAAAATATTCAACAGGAGAAAAAGATTAAATCTGCCCACCAGCCTCCTCATCTTATGCTTGTGGTTACCCAGCAAGATCAACAGAGAGGCACAGCCAAAAGAGAGTGTCTTGAGCACTCTCTGAGATTGTATGGTTTGGAGAGACAGATGAAAGAGGATAGGGAACCAAATACAGTGATCTTTCCTCTGATACAGTGAGGACTCAAGGAAAAAGCTGAGCACACACTATCTCTCTTAAAAGCTTCCCAGTTAAACATTGCTGCCCAGGCCTGGGAAGCCAGGTGATATCAGCACAATAAAGCAATGGCTACCTGAGGCCTAGGAACTGGCAAATGTCTGATTGTAGCAGAGCTGTGGAAATCCTACTAGCAAGAGACATTGCCTTGTGATACTTTGGGAACTCACCTAAAAGTACTTGGAAATTCACAGAAAGCCTGCAGTCAGCAGTTGCAAACATCACTTCCCAAAACTGGAAAGGCTCTTTTTTTGGGGGCTAAGGATGGTGTTCATTGGGGGAGGGGTTTGTTTATTTTTAACGTATATTTTCAAGTGTTAGAATCTCAGGATGAGATCATCCTAGCCAACACTGCAGCTACACAGCAGTGAATCATTCCCTTCCCTTTGCTGACATCTAGTGTGGGCAGTGGGTGGCAATTTTTAAATTTCTGCCACAGATTTATCTCACTTACAATTTTACAAAAGGAAAATACCATTGCACTGAGGTGCCTTCTCAAGAATTCATATTTCCTTTTGCAATCCTAAAGTATGCAGATTACTGCTTTTTTCACATATAAATATCAAGAAGCATTACTTTAAAATCTGTTTCTCCATTTAATGTTACAGGTGGCTCAGCAGAAGAGAATTGCTTACTGGTGATCCAGGAGAGACTTGGGAACTCTTTTGCAAAACTGACAAAACATTTTGTTTTGAGTGGCAACTCGCTGCTGCTCCTCCCTCCCAGCTCTGCTCAGCTCCTTCTGCAAGTGGGCAATAATCTCTTCCTGTTCTTGCAGCTTTTCCTGCTGCTGTTGGTATTTTACCTGTGAACAGGCAACGGGAGCATTATTGAATTGTTCTGACCCACAAGCTGACTGTACTGTACAAGCCCAGGTACACACTTGGTCCCAAAGAAGATGAGCACTTGGGTTTTAGCTGTGCTGAAGAGACAGTGGAAGAGAGATACAGATATTTTTCTAAATTATTTCTAGAAAATTCTGCATAGTTTGAAAAAACTTAGGTATAAACAGTGTACTAACCTATGACCCAACACTCATGTTTATTTAGATCAATGTAAACATTTTGAGATCTTTTATAAGTCAAAAGTTTGAATCCTCAGGCAGCACCATTTGAATTACCTGTGAAGCCTGTTGCTCTTTTTGAAGTTCCTTGACTTGGTTCTGTTGCTGGCATGCTTTTGCTATTGTTTCATCTTCCAGCTGAATAATTTTGGCCTTAATGCTTTTCACCACATTTTCCAAATCATTTGCCCGTTGCTCCTGACGAGATGCCCGACCTTGTTCCAGTCGTACCACATCTCTGAAAAAAGAAAGAAATCCTTGATTTTAAATTAAGCTCATTTCACAGGGCAGGAAGCACACACCTGACATCATGTGATGATCTTTGATAACATCCTGTGGCAGCAGGTACAGGAAATACAGTGACATGAGAAGAACCAGCAGATGAAATAACAGAAGAGCTTGAAAGGAACTGGGATAACATAGCTGCATATTGAGCAATAACCTGCAGGAAAAAGGCCTTAGGCCAATGGTGAGATACAATTTCCACCAGGCTACAGATACACACTGATAATACTTTTACTCTGCAGATAAATTCCTTCCACTGCCTCTTACCTAAGACATCGATTTGCCTCCATAAGTCCCTGCATCACCTTCTGCTGTCGCTCAGTGTCTTCCACCAGCGTTTTTAATGCAAGTCTTATTCCTAGAGAAGACTGACAATCTAGGACAAACATATCTGGAGATACAAAACATAAGCCAAGTCACAATGAAAGGGTTTTAACAGCCAAAGATTGCCTGTCTGCTGCCACTAGCAAGTGACAGCTTTGGAGACGCCTTATGAATTTAGGGTCACTATTTCCGAATACAGAAATTACATTTCCTTACCTGATCTATCTCTGCAGCAGCTTTGGGGGGCAGCAAGATTCACGGGTTTCAAGCCATGACGCATTAATACCTTGTTTAGGTTTTCCCACTCCGCCTTCTCCTGCTGCGTTGGGAGAAAGGAAAAAGAGGCAGAAACCTGAGTTCTTCACATCAGCTGTGCAGCAGAAGGTACCAAACACCCTCAAATTAAAGCAAACCAAGAGACTACAAGTGACCACTACAGGAAGGCTTGTGAGAAGCTCCAGTAGGATCAGCAAAGCACATTGGGGAAAAGCGTACTTAACAACAAACAGCATGATCAGTTTTCCTGATCCCTTTTGAAAGCAAAACACGCGCATTGATTTAAATTCGCCTCTTTTGGGTTTAGGAAACCCAAAGCACCGGCCCTCGGGTCCCTCCAACGCACCCGGGGCGCAGCGGCCCCGCCGCGCGCGGAGCCCTCAGGGAGGCGGCGGTGGCTCTGGGGGTTCATGGACCGTCCCACCGCGTTTTGTCCCGCTCCGACCACCCCGCAGCGCCAGCCGGGGCCGGCAGAGTACCTCGGTCATGGCGATGGCCGCGGAGCAGGAGCGGGCCGCTGCTCAGGCCGCGGAGCCGCTCGGGCGGGAGCGGAGCGGAGCGGCGGGAGCGCGCGGGCGGGGGCGCGGGGCGGCGCTGCGCGGGCGCCGCCATCTTGCGGCGCGGGGAGGCGAGGGGAGGAGACCGGGCGGAGGTAGGAGCGGGGCCACGGCGGGAGCTGCGGGGCTAATAAAAACAAAAAAAAAAATAAAAACAGGAAAAAGGGGGAAAAAGCTCGTTGCTGGCGGTAACGGTGAGGGGCAGATCTGCCGTTCTCGGAGCTCATGCGCTTCCCGGTACGCTGCCCCGCGATGAGCGCTGCCAGGATTAGGTGGATGGTCTGGGAGCCGTAATCCCAGCCCGGTGTTTAGAAAGAGCCCTCCTGTGAAGGAGTAACTATTGCCTTGTGCTGCCGGGTTGGTGGAGGAGTGGGGGCGGTGGACGCAGCGCTGATGCGTGTCCCTGGCTCGGAGCAGCGCTCGGCTTTCCCTCAAGACGCGGGGGGATCGGCTGGCCTGCAGCGAACACCCCGCCTAGAGTCTGCCTTGGGGTCTGGTGTAAAATAAATGCGTATTGCTTCATCACCGTGATGTGAGGGGAAAAAAATTTAAATAATCTCTGTGTGTTCTGGGATGCTTGCTAACCCTTTCAACATCGATCCTAAAATGATGCCCAAACTCCACGCCGCGAATTGCGGCCTGCGCGGGTGATGAAGGCTCCGGGCGATGAAGGCTCGGGGCTCCCTGGGACTCCTCTTCTGGCATCTCCTGCGTGCCCGAGGCCGCTCCCTGGGCTGTCCCTGCCGGGGACACGCGGGGCTGTGCCCAGCCTGCTCCCTGGGGCAGAGGAGGGAACATTCCCCGCCCGGCTCCCACAGCGTGCCCGCCTTCGCAGGAGCCAGAAACTCCAGGAACGGCCGAAACAATCTCCTCGGCATTTATTAGCACGTTTTATTATCTGTTTGTTTATTGATAGGCACAGACAAGGCATATGATGATGAAATTAATGAGTGAGAATAATACATTAAGAACCAGTGGTTGTAAAACACTTAAGGTCTAAAATCCTCTTAAGTAAGACATTAGCTCCTTGTGGCTCACAAACATTTTGTGACTGAATAGCCAGGTCAAATTTACTAATGTACTTGTTGAAAGCTGCTACAGTGGTTTAGAAAAGGGAGGAGGTGAAATTACTGCCTGTATTATTTCCCAGTTCCAAATTCATTGTGGTCTGGGACTGGGATGGGCAGCTCTGGATTGGGTTCTTTCTTTGGTCAAGTTGTTAATTTCTAAGCTTTGTCTCACAAACCAGGCAGCCTATTTTTCCGTCCAGTAACTGACAAAGTTATGAGGAGCTAGTAAAGTTAGGACAAACTGCACTTACTCGGCTTTGTAAAATATAATATTTTAAAAATACACTTGCCTTTCTGTCGTAGAGAAAAATGGTTGTGTTTGAAGTGTTTTTATTTCATCATATATACGACAGCACTGCATGTTAGTTAATGATGCTTTTAAAAATGTCCTTTATCTTAGCTGGAGAAAATGATGAAAGTTTAGACCTCAGTGCTTCTCTGCTACTATTCTGCTTTTCTATTTTTTCTTGCTGCTAATTGGATTAAAAGCTCTTTTGGCTTCTATGGCATCCGGTGAGGAGATTACTGTCTGTGACGATGAAGTAAGGTAAAAAATCAGAACTGTGGTATGAGCAGATTTGGAAAGATATCAACAGTTTAATGGTCACTTATGACTGCATCTGAACTTTAAAAAATACTTAAATAAAAGGACATCTTGCCAGATCCCTTCCCTGTGTCTGTGTGTGCAGTTGCATATCCAAATGATGTAGGCAGTGTTTATGAGATTACAGACAAATCTGTTAACACAGCAAATAGCTAAACTAGTCATACTATTTTTTCAAGTCTAAAAAGCTGAATAATTTTCTTTGAGACCAATCAAATAATGTATTTTAATGCCTACTAAGAAATAGCAGAACTGTCTAGGAGTATTTTAAAACTAAATATAATTTTGTTACCTATTGTCACCTGAAATGGGGATTTTACATGTTAGATGGCTAGCTGCTGTGTCTGTACTTTTTGGCAAAGTGAGTCTGTTTAACTGTTTGTATTTTGTGATGTTTTGTCATATTTGAATGTCTGAAAAACATGAAAATATAAGCAGTTCTGTAAGCTTATTCTTCCAAGTCTCATTTTTTATTTGTAAAAAGTGACTTGCTCAGAAGCAGTAAAGCTTTGAACTGCAGACATCGGGACTTGAACTTTCAACGACAATTAATTTACTTTGTTGGTTTCTCTTTAGGTCTCGGTACAGCCACTTAGAGAAGATGACAGATTTGGTGGCTGTTTGGGAAGTAGCTTTAAGTGATGGTGTTCATAAGATTGAATTTGAACATGGGACCACTTCAGGAAAGCGTGTTGTCTATGTTGATGGAAAGGTGAAATTGCTATGTGCTCAAAATTCACTGTGATACAGATTATATGAGTGCACTTCCATGCAACACACATCACAACAAACAAAAGACTAATAAATGCGAGTGAGATATATTCAGTTAATTACCTAATTTAATAAACTGCATCATTCTCTTTTTCAGTTCCAATTAAGGTGTGAGTATTCATGAAGTGCTTTGCTGTCCTTAGGCAGAGGCACTGCACACAAAGCCCCGTGTATGCATTCATTCCTAAGAGTAGTTCAGTTCTGAGATGTCTCCTGAGTTCCAGTTCAAGTTTTTAATATTAAAACATGCACTCTGATTTTTCAGTTAATACCCACTGTCTTTGTTTTTTTTTCTACAGGAAGAAATAAGAAGAGAATGGATGTTTAAATTAGTGGGTAAAGAAACATTCACTGTTGGAGCTACTAAAACTAAAGCTGCCATTAACATTGATGCAGTCAGTGGCTTTGCATATGAATATACTTTGGAGATCAATGGAAAAAGTCTCAAGCAGTATATAGAGAACAGGTTAAAAACAACCAATACTTGGATATTGAACTTGGGAGGTACAGACTATAGAATTGTTCTAGGTAAGTAAACATTGAGTGACTACATGTTGCTGCCTTTGAATAAACTTGTGTGCATTTAAAAACTGGTAATTAAGAGAAAGCACAATTCACTGGGTAGCTGTGATGCAGTATAAAGTCCTGAGGGATGTGGAAGTTTGGAATGAGATGCCAAAAAAAGTCTGAAAAATAATGGTCTTGTTAATACACATGTGAGCCTATAGCAGCATGGTCTAGATTTGCATGGGGGGAAGCTGGGAGACATTACTGCTGCCCTAGCAAGGCAGTTCTCCAGATGAAGCCTGTTAGAGAAGTTTAACCTGCTTTGTGATCAAAGTGTGTGTCTAAGTTCGTTCAGCAGGTGTCCAGGTTTTCCTTTCAAAAATCATCAGCCTTGGTCAAGAAGTCTTTATTTGAAGTGTAACAATGTTATTCCACGTTTTTGATAGATTGATGAGCATCCTTCTTTCTACATCACTTCTTACCTACAAACTTAAAGTAAAACCTTCCAGTGATGTTCTTTCACTTTCTTAATAGCAAGGCAATACATAGCTTCTCTTCTGCCCCCCTCTTTCCCAGTTACATTATAAGCAGGTGGGAGGCAGGGATCCCTTGAGGAATTTGTCCATGGCATCTAGTGGGAAAATTTCCTCTTAGGCATTGCTGTATAGTTAGAGCTGGACATAAGAGATCTCAAACTATGTTTTTTTCTTAAACCTCAGGATAGAATGAACTGCCCTAAGATGAAGGGGAACAATGAAGAAAGACAGTTTTAGTAGATAAGTCTCTTCACAGAATTTTAATTTCCCTATGATTACCGGAAAGGCAAGCAGGGTTCAGCTCTCTACTGACGTTGTGTGAATCACAGTGTCAGTAAAGGGAGTTTTAGAGCAAAGTAATTTAAGGAGGATGTGCGGGGAGAAGTAAAAGAATATTCTGTTTCAAATGCAAAAAAAAAATAATCTAAGATTGAAATTTAAAGTGGTACTTGGTGCTTTCCAGATGTTAAGAATACAGACAGTTTGATGGATGTTAAATAATGCTACTTTTGAATTAAATTGACCTGGAAAAAGAGTTAGAGCTTTACTGAAAAAAGAGTACTCAACTAATTAGCAGAAATTACTTCACTTTTCTGTCTTTCAATTTTTTTCAGTTTAAGACTGTCAGAGTATCTCTGGCACTATTCAGAACAACACTGTTAATAGCCAGTGCTAGGGAGGGGTAAAAATGTATCTTCAAAGCAAAAGTTGATGACAGAGCCTCCTCTATCTCCAGTGTGAGAACAAACCCTGTAGCTCAGATACTATGGCTACTTAGGAACTTCATTTGGGAATTGAAAGTAAAATTAAACAGTAGATTTTTTAAATCCCTGGATCCTTGTTTATAGGGAGAAAAAAAAAATACCTTGTTCTACCTTGTTTTCATTTTCCTTCACAGAAAAGGACACTATGGATGTGTGGTGCAACGGTGAGAAAATGGAAACAGCGGTATGTGATTCCTTCCAAAGGCTCTTCCCAGGCTATGGATATATAACCAAAGCTTAGCAGAATAAGCCCCAGAGGGACACATTATCTCCCTCTACAAAGAGGCTGAAGCAGCCAGGATGGTCCTGGTCTGCTCCAAATAACTGTCACTGAATTTTATAATAGAGGCAGTATTTCAGTTCAGATGCCAAACATCTGCTTTTTAAAGGATAAATTATGCTTTTCTTTACCCTTTTTAGAAAACAAAAGAAATGTGATTCAGTTGTGCAGAATTTTTAGGGAGAAAACTTTCTGGGGATTGGGAGGGATTTGAGTTTGATGTAGTGTAGAGCCACTGCATCCAAACCTGCTTGTCACTGAACACGTGTAGTCTGACTCATGCTTTTTTCCATCTAGAGATGTTCCTAATACTTAGTGCTTAGAAACCTCATTGGAACAAGTCAAATCTTTTATCTTGATCACATCTGCATTAATTTTTAGAGCAGGCTGACAGCTAGGTGGTTTAATCTCTTTGGTGTCTCTCTGCTTATGGTGGCTCTCAACATGCACACCAGGTAGGCTTCCCCATCCTTGAAGGATGTGCTTTCTCACCAGGGGGCTGTCAAAGTTGTTACTGCTGTCACAAGGAAGCCCCTGGATGAGTACAAATTGTAAAATCAACAGTTCTGCTATACCTGAGAGTAAGATGAAAAGATTCACTAAATGTTTGCTTAGTAATCAGTGGAAGAAACCTCCTCTCTCAGTAAATCAGGACTTCTGCTCCTGATGGCTCAGCTTTTTCTATAATGTACTGAAAGCACTCAGAGCTGTCCTTGCAGTGAGTGCAGGTTTAGTGCCAAATTGTGCTTCCATTAGAGCAGCACAGAGATTGTTCTGCTGTCATGAACATCATGACAAAAACACAGCCCTGCTGGCAAAATCTGTAACAGGAAATTACAGAACTGCAGCAGGAAATGCGTATCTCAGATACACAGTTGTTGGACTCGATTCAGGGATCTGCTGTAGAAGGCATCCTAAATACTTCACTTTTCACTGCCACTTGAGCATAGGTTTGTGTGGCACCTACTAGCTGTACAGCACAACTTGGCAGGATGCTGCCTTTTCTGTTTTTGTTTACTGAAATGAATCAGTAATATTGATTCACAAACTCCAACTTTACCATTTCTGATTTGTGTGAAATTTTCATCATCATCTATTCCCCACAAGTGTTTAACTAGGCACCTTAAGAGAGCCCTGCCTGAGATTCAGCAGCTTTGTTCAGCTTTCAGGCAGTATTTGTCACAGGTACCTAAAGCTGCTCTAACTGTGGGAACTGCAAGTGATCTTGACATTGATGCACTCAAGCTTTTCATTTATTAAAGTATCACCTGTCTGGTTTTTTTCTTGTCTCCTTTCTCCCAGGGTGAATTTGTGGAAGATGGGACTGAAACTCACTTCACTGTTGCTAATCACAGCTGTTGCATTAAGGCTGTCAGCAGTGGGAAACGAAAGGAAGGAATTATTCATACCCTTATTGTGGACAACAGAGAAATCCCAGAGGCTGTGGAATAGCCTCTGGTTAACTGATTATGGTAGGACTAAGATCAGGAATTTCCAATTACTGTGGTAATTATTTTAATATGTACTACTTGGTACATCTAGTTTGTGCTGGGTTATTTTCTAGTATCTGTACACGAAATTATTCTTTTTGAGGACCAGATGAAAATAATTATGTACAATCTCTTACACTACCAGTTTTTAAAAAAGCAATATATATCTAGACTATATAGCATATCACTATGTGTGAAGAACACTGGTGAAATAGAAATTATACATCAGGAAAAAAATCATGCTATAATAAAATGAAAGATAAATATTCAGTAACACTGAATTCTTAACTGCAGGTGTATGTGGAGGGAAGAGAAAGCTTGTACTGGGCACAGGAGTAAGATGTTAAAAGCTTTCTTTATAATTATGTTTTCTATTAAACTGACTAGAGACCTTTTCACACGCAGTTAAGGGGAGTGATACAGTTAATAAAAAGGTTAATAATGAAATACATAGTTACCAATATTTGTGTTACAGTATTAAATTAATACTGAGTTATGAAAGCTGGTCTTTATTCCCACTAGGAGCAAGATGTTACATTGTGCCAAAAATAACATTCTTTTAGGTGTTCTGAAAACTGATGCTGTAGTTCAGAAACTCTTTACTGAGTTTTTTCTAAAAAGAAACAGGAGGAAAAGAAATTCCTGCCATGAAACCTCTTTAAAAATGACATCTCTTGAAGCATGCTGACATAAGAACTTACCTTTGTTCAGTGCTAACAAATCTTAAATCTGCAACTACGTGTTTTCATGGCAGTAATGTGTGAATCAAGAAATATGAGGAGAAGAAATGGAAAACAATTGATAACTTTAATGGAATAGTTAAAATAGGAATAGACTAATTCTGTTTTCAGAACTGCAGCATAATTTCTAAGAGCAACCTTTGGATTTCTTGAGAACAAACTCTTGTGTTAGAGACCCACTACAAAACTACTCTTTGCAAGAGCAAGCATAGCTAATCTTGAAAATAATTTTTAAAATCACAAAATATTAATATATTAACCTAAAATTTTCTTTTGTAATGGTTAAAAAAAATTTCCACTTGTAACCTCAGAATTAAACTTTTACAACTTAAAAACTTTTGGACTTGTGAGTGGTTCCTAGCACTACAACTACTAGCTTGGGAGTTGCAGGTGCAGTACAAGCATCCTGGGAATCCATTAACAAATTACTTTGAAAAATTTTATTAAATGCTAATTTCATCTGTGTTTTAGAGATCAGACTGGTCCCCATCAGCAGGCTTTACTAGAGGAAGTTTCCATGTACCCAAGTGCAGGACTGAATCCCCTTTTACACTGGATTTATTGTAACAGCTCTCAGGCTTTTCTGTGTATTTGCTTCAGGTCACTGCAGAAGCAATGTGGGGATACCTGGCTACAAGGCTGACACTGTAATCTTTAAAAGATGTTGGTAAAGGTAGATTAATTGAAAAATAATTTCAAGCTGTAGCTTGAACCAGTTCTCTACTATTTTGTAGCCTTTCAAAGAGATTGAATTTTGCTGAGAAATCTGAAATTCATGTACAATACAAATCACATTCTTAAGATTATAGAAAAATACAAGTTAACAGATAGTGACATTCATACTTTTTATTTTGAATATGTGTATCTACAATGCTTGAAGTAACTAATAAAAACTGTACAGCAACCACTGTAAGAAATCATGAAGTATTGTCTCGGGTTTGTCAAAACTGTATATAATAGCATGTCTCTAAATAGAAAACAGCTCTTATGTACTACATTCTCCTGTCTTAAAAGAAAAGACTCTGAAGGCACAACCAAGATTTCTTGTGTTTCCTTGACATCTGGAATGTGTCAGATTAAGTAAATGCAGTGGAAGAATGACAGCCTACACAAACATCAAGCATATAGTCACAAACTGGGATCACTTTAAGGAATAAAGTAAATGACCAGGTATGTTAAATGTTAATGTTAAATGTTACACTGTGACATAGCACACTACTAAGCAAAGCGTCCTTTTAAATTTAAGCACTAGACTTTGTTCTCAGAGGGTCTTCACCATAGCTACAGTTCTGGCTTTATTCCCACTGAGGGTCCTGCTTGTTTCCTCAAGGAGCTACATACCTCTCAGTCACTGGGGTACAAGTCAGCAAATACCGTGGAAGGGCTGCAAAACCATTGAAAATTACAAAGGTCTCAGGAAAGCGTACATTATCTACTAAACTGTCATATAATGTAAAGGTATTTCTATCCTTTATTGGTGGCATAATACAAGATGGCTTGCCTCTAGTGTATGTGCCAGTTACTACATCAGCCTCAAACACATATATTTTAGAATCTGTTTCCAATGTAGCTTTACCCTTGGTCAGGTACCTCGGGTTCTTTGTAAAGTAGATGCCAGCTCCATATTTTTGTTCTGGAAAGAAAAAGAAAAATTTTCAGAAGACAGAGCATTTAGCAATTGGTTCTTTCAGGGTGTTAATTCCAAGAGATTGCTGTTTGATTCAGGGTTACAAGTGATGTGACTGCTCAGTGCATGCCATCCTTCTTGAAGTTAATTTGCATGGAGTGGCTCTGATGTTTGCACTGACATCCCACTGAAACCACAAGCAATGACAGCTGATGGTCATTCCAATTAACTGTTCAGATTTATCTGTTAATCACATTGAATCATCGAGGTCTAAAGAATTTATATAAAATAAATATATGGTTCACACTTCACTTATCATGTGTGAGGGACCGATAAACAACAAAGGCAGCAAAATCTTAATAATGCAAACTACAAAACAAAGCTTTGAGATTTATATGAAAAATGTCACATGATGTGCTGTTACAGTATCAAATGGAAAAGTGCAAAGAAATTAGACCATCATCTTCTTGCTTTTAAAGTGTGGAAATCTGCCATGTACATTGCATAGACAAAGAAAGGCTAATCTCTACTTTTTGAAGTTTATTGCTTGAAATCCCTGAAACAGTTTATTGCCTGAAATCCCATTCTGCAACTGACATGCAAAATACCATACACTTCATCTACTGCAGGATGAAGCACTAAATGCTTATTCTTTCCCTTTCTGAAAGCATCTGTCTACTACACTGTCTACTACAATATTTAATGGATTCACAACTTTCCTCCAAGTGTACTTTACTCCAAATGGCAGCCCAAGCAATGAGATTTTCTGCTGTCTCTAACTACACCTGATCTGAGCAGAGGCCTCAGAAGCCCCTTCTAGCCTCAGTGTTCTGTGATGCCCTTGAACATGCTTTAGAGTACCAAGCTGCTGAATGCATGTTTGCAGCTGCTGCAGAAGGACAGTGCCTTCCTTTACAGTGATGCAACAAAATAAAACTTGGACATGGGATTATGTGTATACTAGTAATTCTGTTCAGTGTTTGGGCTAGGCTTGAATTCAGGCTTATCTTCCTAGAGCCTTGCTGGCTCTACAGTATCAGGAAGGGAAACCTCACTGTATATAATAAAGTAAGCTCATACAAATCTAAATACAAGAAAGAGTTCTTGTTTAAGAATGCCATTTTTTCTAATTTTAACCTGAGTTTAGTAGTCAGTCACTATTTATTTTGATTAAAGATGCCAAAGGAAGTTATTACCTTTTGGTGGAGAATACATCCTGTGAAATCCAACTTGGCAAACTGAGCAACAGAAATCAGCAGGAACTTCCTGGTACAACCTGTGAGTTGGTTTGGAGCTACCATCTACTTCTTTTGTCATTTGTTGGAATGCAGCAGATAGAAATTGATTATGTATCTCTTCAATCTGTAACATAAATAACAGAGTAGCATAAGCAGATGGAGGCCCATTATGAAATCCGTAAGTGCTTTTATTCAGACTTTGTTCTTCAATGCAAGAACCTTTGCTTTAGCCTTTATGCATTGACCACATAGTGGACAGGATATCTGAAGCATGCAGCTGACCCAAAGCAAAGAACCATACTGCTATCCCATGCTTCCCACTGAAATCACTGGGAATATTTCCTGGTGTACTGACTGCCAGTACTTGACTTGTGCTGAAGAGATTGAGCCCACCTCCTGTCCAGTAAAGCAGTGATACCCAAGTATGATTCCAGCTTTAACACATAATCAGGTCACGACTTTGGCAAATTCAGGTGGTAATTTTTGGTGTTAAGCTCACAAAAAGAAAATAGACGCTGTGTAAGTGTCCTGGAATATTGTACTTAATTTACCCTACCAATCTTGTGTTTCTAGAGTCCTATAAAAGGGCATTTGAAGCATGAAGTACGAGGGAGAACATACAGTACAATTAAAAAGACGTCTCAGAATTTAATCACTTTTTGAGTGATTATTTGTGTTACTTTTAAAATACTTTTCATTAGGATTAAATACTTGATCTGTTTTAAGGAGGAGGTTGATTTCATCTTAATTTTTAAAAGCAATGCATTGAAATAGTTCATCTGAATTTTTTAAGCTTACTTATTACTTATGTTATTTTTTAACATGAAATATGTTAGTTCAAATACGTGAGCTGAGATTCAGCTTCTCCATGAATATCCTCTTTACCCTGAGAACACGAAGTCCAGCTTTTTCAAACTCTTTCTGTCTGCATTTAAACTCCGGGAGGTGACATTCTACCGGTGAAATGCGGATGCAGTCAGCACTACTTATCATGTCGAAGTCTCCTGAAAGCTCATCTGCTTCTGGTTGGCCTGGATATGAATAAGGGAATAAAATTTTCATATCATCCTGTCTGAAGCAAAGACAAGGGAGGCAGATCCACTACTTTAGTTGGTGGTTTAGTTAAGAATATATGTATTCTCTGAAATAATGACAGAGGCTAATACTGAGAGGGACTAGTGTGTGTATATATATATATAGATATAGATATAGATATAGATATAGATATATAGATATAGATATATATAGATATATATATATATATATAGATATAGATATATAGATATAGATATATATAGAGATATATATATATATATAGAGAGAGAGAGAGAGAGAGAGATTTAAATGTATAGAAATGTATTCTGTTTTTCTGCATTTATTATTAAAAAACCAGGGAACGAAGAAACAAAAGGAAAGCAATTTATGTTCTCCATTACAACTCTCCACAGCTGAGCTTCTATATAAAGGTGTCTGTATTAAATGACTATCCAAACATGAATTAAAATTGATCACTCAGTAGCTTTCTGTAATGCCACTGTTTTTATAAATTTTTCAGGACAGCCAAGGACTCTGCAGAACAAGTCCACTGCTGAGCCCCGCAAAAGTGGTCCAGCTGTAGCCAGCAAGAGCTCAGCAAAGGCATGTGTTAATTAAGTGCACATTTTGTAATCTCCAGTGGCCAGGCTTTAAAGTGAAGGCATCCTGGAGGGAGCTCCACTACAGCTGGATATACATCATGGCCAGCTCCTGTATAAACTGTGCCCTACTGGGAATACTGCCAAGTGAGTGACCACAGCTAACAAATGGTGTTCCAGGGGCTCACATGTTAAAAGTACAGGGATATCAGTAATTAAAGCAGTGCTCAGTATTGTGTGTATGAACTGAATGTACATCTGTCCACTCTCAGCAATACGAGATACATGTTGCTTCATATTTGACCTTGTGTAGGCACTTATTTACTTAATTAGTGTTTAGGCACTATTTACTTTACATACACTTTGAGTAGAGCAGTTGCTTTTGTTCAGCTATAGTCTTCTCTTGCATATGAAGCAGTAATTCTTCAGTTGCGAGCACCACATCAATCAAAACATCAGGAGGCCCCTGAAATTTCAGTTTTGCTTGTCCCTCTTTCACTTCTTCTGACACACATACACTAGAAGGCTGCTTGAGAGAGAGTTCTGCAAACTCCTCTTTACCAAGGCAAAAAATGTAGTTGTTTTCAATAACAGCATGGTGACCTTCCTGAATCTTTATTATATTTTGGAGCCACGATTCTGCTGCTCCCAGTGCTGTGGGTGTGCTCCCTCTAAGTTCAATCATAGGTTCACTGCTTGTAGTCTCTTTTGCAGTCTGACTGCCTGACCTTGTACCTGAAAGATATATATATTTTTAATACAAGTGCATTGGAAGAGTGAGGAGCTTTCAAGGGCTGATGCAAATTCCTACCTGTAATCCCAGCTGTACAATGCAAGAAACACATGGTATGCTCAAAAAAGAGATTAGCTCCAGGAGGTAAGGTTTCCAGGATACACACACACATATGGAGAACTTATCTGCCTTTCACAGACTTCCAACAAGTTAGGCAATAACAATGGGGTTTAAGAATTAATAGGGACTGCACAGTTCCACTCCTGTAAATATAAATATACAAAGTGCTCACGAGTTTTTGCTTCCTCCTCTCCCCAAGACACATATGTAAATACTAAGTTCCCTATTTTAAAGGAATGTGATTACAGATTCTCAAATTGGGAGTACTCGTTTACTGGAAATGCCCCTTGTGTTCATTACTTACTCAAAAGATCACTTGTGTTTTCCAGTTTGCATATTGCTGAATAACATTTTCTCAGGACAACCTTGAAAGATAAAAGTTTAGGAGCAGTTTGCAATCTCTTATCAAATATACAATTAATATTTTCAAAATTCTGTTAGACAAGCCGTTTACACCCCCACCCCCGATTCTGGAATTGTTAACACTGGCATTAGTCAGCTTTTCCCAAAATGTTATTCCTGAAAATACCAAACACATTCCTGTTCTTCTGCATGTCCTGAGGTAACATACCTTACACACTGAGGGCACCTTTACCAACTCTTTGTGGTTGTGGCATTATCTCATGTAATCACGTAAGATAAAGGTGTTCATTACTTGCAGTTTAATGCTGATGCATCCTTACTCAGTTTTAAAATCCAGACTACTCTCCTGCCTGTCTACTTGAAATCATTCTATTATGTTAGCTCATATAATCTGTTGATAATGTTTTGCCTTAGGAGCTCCATACAAAAAAACAAAACTGACTGAAAATATTTCCTGAGGACAAACATTTGTTCCTTTATGAGTTAAGAGTAGACTATTTCTTATACATTCACTGACAGACATGAGACTTTTGAAGTACTCTTCCCTTTTTATCAGACTATAGGCTGAAGACATCTAGTTTAGTGAAGAGAAAATAAGTATTTGCAAAAATTGAGTATCTATTAATGAGAGTAATAGCTTCATAAAGGGACCTGCTGCTCATAATTGTTGTTAGTATAGAATAGACTATCTTAATTTTTAGTCATTTATGGAAATATTTTACAGTTTTGTGTTTTCCTTATGAGTAGTTAACAACAAATTTGTTACCTTATAGGCATCAATGTCATCTGGGCAAATGACAAACTGCACTTCTTTCTTCTTTGTAGGATGTTCCCTGGCAAAATTTAAAACTGCTTCAATCATGGTCTCTGCCACTATGTCAACAGGCAGCACTGGTGACCAATTTATTGGAAAAGAAACTGAGGGAGGTGAGTGGTCCTGAAAATAACTCAGACATCTTTTCACTGCATCCTTCAGTTCCTGCAGGAAAAACAAAACCTTTCAGTCCTCACATCACCCAACATGAAAATCTATTAAAATCCAAAGTAAGTGATCATCACCTCACACTGTAACACCGGATGCTGGCATTTCAATGCCACGTGCAGAACAAATGTAAAGGGCAGCTCACGCTTTTTGGTTACTATGGGGTCCTTAAAATGTGTTGGATATCTAAGATGACGCTCAAGTTCCTTCTGAAAACCTGGACCCTCTTTTTCCAGCAGTCGTCTTGAAGATTGAGAGGAAGGCTCACCCTTTGCATTCAGGGGGTTAACAATGGCTGTATTCTGCAAGGAAAGAGTGCAAAATTCAGTGTACTTCAAAGTGACTATTTGCAAGCTTTGCTATTATAGAGAGCATTCTTTCTAAGCACAATTCCTGTACAAAGGCTTGAATGCCACAGATCAGCTGCTTGAATTTTCCTACTACTTACTACTACAGCACTGGAATACATCAAAGTATGCACCTTGAAGGCAGTTCAGAAACCAGCAACATGCACAAAGCTATTCCAGTCATCAAGAGTGTATTGAACAGAATTATTACTCTCACTAAGTGACCACGTGCCAATTATGAGCAGGAGAGAACTGTGGATATGGCTGTCATCCCACCTTAGGAGAGCAAGGACACATCACCAAAATAGCAGTGTCAGTACACACAAGGGAACTGCAAAGCTATGATTGTTTCCAACACCCAGTGGAAAAAGTAGATTCCTATAGTAGGTGCCCTGTATTTCAAATATGGAGAACACAACTTGTTTACAGAATGCTGATAACAGCAGGAATTGTTCTAACCTTAATTGTTGAATGTTATCTAAAGACACAAGAACATGTTTTCCTCACAGTCTTGAGGGCATGTGCATCATTCAGTGCTGTAGAACTGGTTAATAAAATTCCCTGCAAGGTCAACTTTGCAATCCTTTGTTCTTACACCAAAAATGAACTTCCTTTTCAATTATGATATACTTCTTTAAAAGAAAAGTTTATTAAGATATAGTATTTGCTAAAAGTAAATGCCACTCCTGTCATGTACCTTGTAGTCTAAGAGCTCTGTTGAATTCCTACGACTATTCCTATATATTTTGCATCAGATTTTCTAGCTAAAAAGTTAATCAATTAAAGTAATGACGTATTTAAAGGTAAGGTGCGCATCTGTGTAAGTTATTTTCTGCTGTGTCCGTGTTTGCTGAATAATTCCAGTAATGGAGTTATGAGAACATAAATTGTAGGAAAAAACGCAAGGCAGAAAATAAGAGAATATTTCTATGGAATGCAGGATAAAGTGTGAATTCTGACATAACAAGAAGATAAACCTTAACACAGAGATGTATTACTACATCATTCAGTCTTCAGCTGCTTCCTATTGTAACAGCATGCATACAAAAATGAAATTAAAACATTCTGAAGTTCAATATCTATGTAGACAAAAACCAACTCCTTGCTACTGTGATTTAATTACCTTGTGTAAATTCTCATCAAACTGAGAAGAAAACCATTTAGTGGACTGATACAAAATGTGTTCTGAACTGTTGGGCTCCAACGGAGGCAACACCATATTCCACAAACTACAGGACAGACTTACCATCAGATTTTCAGGGCGTTGTTGTATGATGCGCAAGCGAATGCTTCCATACACAAAGTGAGTTGGGAACTGGCTTGGTGAAGCTGACTCCATGGTATCACCCAGAAACTTTTCACAGGCCTTCTTTACTTCTGCAACTGTAGACTCCTCAATGTTCACCAGGCGGATTTCCCTGAGACGGCTTGGTGGACTTGCCTCAACAAATCCCCTTACAGCCATTGCAATCACTTGAGAACACAAGTCAACTGGGAAGCCATAGATACCTGAACTCACTGCTGGGATAGCCACAGACTGTAAAGCTTTTTCTGGAGCACTAACATATCGCAGAACATTCCAAATAGCTTGCTGAAGTAGAAAACAACACATTTCCTTTTCACAAGGATCCCACTTTGGACCAACTGCATGAATAATTTCCTTACAAGGAAGCTTCCCTCCACCTGTCACTGCTATATTGCCAACTTTGACTTTTCCATTCATCTGAATAAAAAGCTTGCTTTGCTCTTTTATTTCTGGCCCTCCAGCTTTTACAAGGGCAAGAGCAAGACCTCCTCCATGTCCAAGATACTCATTGGCTGCATTCACCACAGCATCAACCTTGTGTCTTGTGAGATCATCCTATAAACACAAACATCAATGCCCAACCTTACTTTTTTCCTGTATACTTCAACAGCGCTTTTTGTTGCTTTGCTGAAGGCCAACATACAAGCAAACTTTTTGGAAATGAGATCATTTAGACAGTTGTCTCTTCTTTTAAGAGCTTCATAGGCATCTTTACTGATGGGGATCATCAAATTGACCTCATCCATTACCATGCTTGACTCTAGGATACAGAATATAAAGTGAAACAGAAGTTATTACTATCAAAACATTTTTTTAAATCTAGAAGTGTGGTTTATAGCTCTCAATTTTATCCTATTGTCATTACTAAACAATATTTTTTTACACACACTAATCTTTTCTCTCCCCTTTTCAGAGGTTTAGAAAACCCAAGAAGGTTCATTTAACTTTTAAGTTTAAGTTTTAATTCTGTGACTCTCATTTGCTCTGCATTTAAAGCCCACAAGCAAGTTCTTTCTTTGTATGGAACTTTGTGTGAACTCAGAAAGGCTTTTTTAACCACTGTTTTTAAGGAACCGTTTTTACATTATTACGACGGCTATACAGCCCTCTCCTGGCAGATGTCAGAAGTACTACAATGCAGCAGTTATGTTAATTAGTTTAAATCAATTCCTGTGAGTTTAGTTGAACTTTCCTCCAGGCCTTGCTACCTGCTTGTAAAAAGTCTGACGTTTTGCACTTATAAAGTATACATGCCGACTCATCAAAGCACTTCTGAGCTCTTGCTTTTAAAAGAGAAATGCAAGCAAGTCCTGTTGAAGTAATTAATAATAATGTTGATTCATAACCGTGTGTATTTTACATTAATTATGATTTTCAGGTTTCTTTTTAGTTTTGTTTTCCAGTTTGCTGGCACTTTTCAACTTACAAGTACACACTTCGCAGATGGCTAAAGGAGAGGCTTACCTAAAGCAGGCTTCCCTCCGACGAAACTTGAATATAAACTCTATTGTAATAAAAAGAGAGAAAAGGAAAAAGAGAAAGTAAATGTTACAAGCAACAAAGTACATGGGCTGCATTCCTACGGGAGAGATTCTGTTGCAAATCAAACCGGCAGCACCAGCTTTTCAAACACCTGCACGAAGTTTTCTAGTTTTAAAATGCTGCTGGGAGCCGCGGGAGTTCTGCGGGTGAAGTTACCCACACCTTGCTCTGGCTCCGGCGAGCTCGCAGGAGGGAGAAGCCGGGCAGAGCCCCCCCACAAGCGGCAGGCCAGAGTACGGGATTGTTTTGTTCTGTTTTGTACCCCTCAACCCCGCCGGGAGCTCCCGCCGTCCCCAGAGCCCCCGAGGCTGCCGCCGCCCCTGCCCCCGCTCCGGTACCTGTACGATCCCCATGAGCCGGCCGGGGCGGATCCTCAGCGCTCGGAGCTGCAGCGGGGTCCGAGGCGGGGAGCGCGGGCGGAGCGGGAAGCGAAAGCGAAAGCGGGCGGCGGAGCGGGCGCGAGAGCGAAAGCGAAAGCGAGCGGCGCAGCGGGATCATGGCGGCCGCGCCGCTGCTGGTGCGGGTCAGCCCCGCGTCCGCCGGCGAGAAGGCGATCCACAAACTCCACGCGTACTTCCAGTCGGCAAAGCGGTCGGGGGGCGGCGAGTGCAATGTGCGCGCCGGCCCCGAGCCCGGCACCTTCTATGTGGAATTCTCCAAGGAGGAAGGTACGGCCTGGCGGGACGGGCTGGGGGGGCCGTGAGGGGACGGGAAATGGCGGCCGAGACACCTCTGGGAGTCCCTGGGCAGGGCGGCTCCAGGGCCGCTGGCAGCTACCACGTTGTCAGGTAACTCTATCAGCTTTATGTGCCTTTGTCCAAATCCAGAGGGGATCTCATTAGTGCGTGTAAATATCTCAAAGGCGTGCCAGACTTTTCGGTGGTAGCCAGCGACAGGACAAGGAGCAGAGGGCATAAACTAAAACACAAGAAGTTTCACCTTAACATGATGGAGAATTTCTTTACATCGAGGGTGGCAGAGCAGTGGAACAGGCTACCCAGGAAGGTCGTGGAGTCTCGGTCTCTGGAGACGCTCCAGGTGACCCTGCCTTGGCACTGGGATTGGGCGGGATGATCCCCAGAGGTTCCTTCCAGCCATAACAATTCTGTGATTCTGTCACTCTGAAATTACCACAGATAGGAAGAGCGTGGAATCCCGCCCGAAACACACCTTGGAGCTGAGTGCAGAATGCCTGGAGATAGTCATCCTGCCGGGAGAAGGGCAGCCGGGCAGGAGCCAGGTGCCAGCGCAGGGCTCTTCCAGCTACGGCGACACCGCTGCCAGCCCTGCCCTGCCCCAGCAGATGCAGCGGGACCGCGGTGCTTGCGGGGCCACAGCCGGGGGAGACCTTACCAAAAAGGTACATCTGGAAGAGCAATGTCACAACCTGCCCTGCTTGTGGCTCCATGAGTCCTTTATGTTGCACTTAAATATTTCATGCCAAAAAAATGTCCGTTATGTGATCCGAGTCAATAAAATGAGGGCAGAGACTGACATTTGAGTGCAGGACTAGAAGTCAATCTGTGCATGTTTACAGGCAGCGTGTTTTCCAGCCTGACTCTGGCACGTGCCAACCACTATTCCCCAAAGCAGCACTCTGGCAGGTTTCAGGGGGTAGTATGCACCAAGGGCTGCTCCCAAAAGGTAGAAGAATTGTATGAGATTTGGATCCTTTCCACCTACACAGTCCTCTGACATTTTCAACATGGTTTTCACCTTGAATCAACCCTAAGTATCTCCATCCCTTACTTCAGCATTAAAAAAGTCTGCTGTGATGTGATGTGATGTGATGTGATGTGATGTGATGTAGCACTGCAAACATGATTTCAGACACTTTGAACTAGAAGTTACACAGAAAAGATCAGCTGTGTTCAGGAGCATGGGATAGGGCTACATGATGTGGATGTGGCTCTACCAAGACACTGATATCTGGCTCAGAGGGTTTTACCCTGTTTTTTGTGGTAACATAGATGTAGCTTTTGAGGTATAGAATGTGCTAATGTAGTGTTTACCTGGCATCTATACTGCAAATTTCCCCATTCTTCTGTCTATGTAAAGTAGAGAAGTGAACAAGTTTGTAATTATTTTTCAGAATCTTTTTTTTCTGCCCTAACTCTTAGAGTTATTAAAGCATGACTTTTGGGAAAGTTTTAAAGAAAGTTTTAAAGAAAGTTTAAAGAAAGATAATAAGTGGAAAGTAGAAAGTCTGATATTAATGAGAACAATGAAATATAATTTATAGGTTGTGTTAAAACATGTTGTATCTATGTAACCTGGCTCTAAGGGGCAAATGCTTCTGGGGATCCTTAGTAGAATAATGATGGCACTAATGATCAGAATACCACAGGATTTCTACAAGCAGAATCAGTGTAATGTAGGACAGTTTTATAGTGTAGCTATTGCGCAAATATTTTTATAAATAGTGTAGCTATCAAACTGTGTTTGATAGCACAGCTTAGCTTATGGTTTCTAGTCACCTGGACTCTCTGCAAATCATGTCAAATCTTAATACTTGGGTTGCTGTATTGATAGAGCAATCAAAATCTAGACCTGAATATAAATAAAAGCTTACGTGTCATCCAGTCAGTCCTCAAAGGAAGCAGAGGGCAGTGGGGATCTCCCTGGCCACCAAGGGGTTCCATGGGTTTCACTGGCCAGTCACAGTTGTGGTCCAGATTCCCAGTTAGGACAGTTGATCTTGTAGGCAGTGCCATTAAATCTGTCTGCTCTGTGCTGGGGTCAACAGCACCGGGTTGGCAGGGTTCCTGGGACCTTCCAGACCAGTAAGGAGGGCACCAGTCAGCCTGGTGCCTAGAAACCTTGAGGATGTTGGGAGGGAAAGAAAAATTCTGTTTGCTTTGTCTGCTTGGTGCACAGGACTTTTAGGGCCTGATAATGATGGGAAAAGGGCCTAACACACAATGAGCTCAGCCACAGAGGTTGTCTGCCTTTAGTTATGCTAAACCCTGTTGTCAGAGGTTAGCATAAAGTGTTAGGGAGCAGGGAGTGCTGGTCACAGTCTCAGCCTAAGTAGCAGAGTTACTGTCTTTCCTCCTGCAATGCTGGTGACATTAAGACATTTCATTTTTGCTGCTGACTTAGAAGCAGATTGTGTTAGTTGCCTGTTCGTACTGTTAGTGTACATGACATAAAATAAATACTGTGTGCAAACTTGTTTGTCGTAATCTGGCACTACTGGGATGGACAGAGCTTTTCCTTGCTGAAAATACAGAAAGTAGCAAGCAGAGAACCTTGGAGAAAACTAATGTTGATGTATTTTTGTCTTTTCTTTAGATATTTCTTATGGTATCTGCTACTTTGAATACCAGTATGTTCACTGAAGACCAAAGGGAGAAAATTACCATTGTATGTCCAAACTTAAAGAGGGAAAGAAACCCTGGCATGGATGGCTCTGAGAAATTGACAGGAGATTTTGCAGATATTGAAAAAGCTTATCACTACTTTGAGTCTATCCTTGCAGGCAAAGACCCAAACCATGTTTTTTCACATTCTGAATGTAAGAATGGTTTGAAAGATGAAAATGGCCTGAATACTGAAGAAATGCCTGAGTTTACAGTTGTGACAGCTCTCTATGAGTATTTTTGTCATACTCGCAAAGAAGAAATCAGAGAACTACATGAAAGGTTTGGAGCATGTCTAAGAATTAAAGGTTATGACGGGGATAACACATTAATATACATATCTTCTGATAAAAGTCCTACAATGTTACAAGCAGCTAGTGATTTTTTTATCAAAACTTTCCAGGAAACTACAAAAGATCTGACACAGGAAAAAGTTTCCATAAGTTTTCCATTAAAAGAGACTATAATGAAATTAAATGAAAGGTTTAGAAATCTTCTTGCTAAAGAGGAAGGGAATCAGTTGCTACTCCGTGGTCCAGGGAGTGAGGTTTTAGCTGCCCTAAAATTCCTAGCAGAGAAAGGTGAGAACAGCCAAGCTGAGAAGAATATGAAAATATCGTCTGAAGGGTACAAATACAGGAATGGAATTGAAGTTGATGCTTCTGTGTTTAAATTGGTGGAAACCATATTAAGCAAAGAAATTGAAAACATAAATCGCAAATTTGATACACAGGTAGAAATAAAAGAGGGTTCATATGGCCACATGGATGTAATATTTAGGCCTAAACCCAAAACTTCTGATATGTCATCACATGCTACTGAAAGTTTCATCAATGCATTTCAGAGTGCTTCTGCAATGTTAAGAAAAAAAATCATCAGCATGAACCTTTCAGAAGATCAGAAGAAAAATTTAAATAAGCTACTTAATGCTAAGAAATTGGAAGATCTTAATGTAAAACTTTGGAAGAATGAAGATAAGTTATTTATAAGTGGTTTACCAGAACATCTTTGTGCTGCTGAAAAGTACATGAAGGGCCTTTTTAACATTGAAGACTCAACACAAACTAAAAATAGGGCACCACTGTTCTCTAATCTCAGCTCTCAAGAAGCTACAGGAGCATCTAAGAAGTCCAGAGTTAGGCGAAAGAATAATCTTTCTTCTGAAGGACAAACTCAGGCAAAGGCAGAAGAGAACGAAGAAGATAAGTGTCCAATTTGCATGGACAGAATTACAGATAAAAAAACACTAGAAAAGTGCAAACATGCATTTTGCAAAATTTGCATTGACGAAGCCATGACTTACAAACGAGCTTGTCCTGTTTGTAATTCTGTCTGTGGAGTCCTGACAGGAGACCAACCAGATGGAACAATGTCATTTAGAACACTCCGTCGCTCTCTTCCTGGTTATCCCACTTGTGGCACTATTCAGATTGACTATGATATGAACGGTGGTGTTCAAACTGTAAGTATACTTAAATATTTCTTAAAGATATTTTTCTCACAACAAAACCAGTATTGAATATAAAATTAACTATTTTTGCATTGTTTTAATGCATGTTCAGGCAATGTATTTCTTTGTTTTGTACAAATCTGCAAATGTTTAATTCAATATTTTTGGGTGCAATTAAGTAAATACACTAGAAATTAAATGCTCAGATGGTCAGTCTCCATTTTATATGCACCAGGGCACAGGTACCTGTCTTTAATTTGTACATTGGGAATAACTGAACTGAAATCTATGCAGTGATATCATAAAAGCAACGTTTTGCAAGTATAATGAGCATTTCGGTGGACACCAATGGACAAAAATAAATAGTGGGCTGGCTTGGTAAGAGCATTCCAGGTGAGAAATCTCCTTATGTGCTTAGATTCATGACTAGGACTGAGAGTGCAGTAAATTAAAAAGTTACAGGTGCAGCACCATGCATTTGGGAGAGAAAAAAGGGAAAAACAATTTTAAAAATAACAATGGATGCATGAGTGATGAAAAGAAAGTGTGAATGAAATTTGTATGGAAGTATCTAAAGAGAAAAAAACTCAGCATCAGTTATCAGTCATGCTATGTCCTTCTGAATGATTTATGATACACAGTGTGGTTTTGTTTTGTTTTTCTACAATACAGAACAGCCATCCAAACCCAGGGCAGCATTATGGGCCAACTCACCGAACAGCGTATTTACCTGACAATAAGGAGGGACGAGAAATTCTGCAGCTCCTCAACAGGGCCTTTGAGCAAAAATTGATTTTCACAGTGGGGCAGTCACGTACTACTGGTGCACAAGGTGTTATCACATGGAATGATATTCACCACAAAACTTCCATGGAGGGAGGACCTACCCAGTAAGTAGTCTTCTCCTTATGCAATACTGTTGTTACTCAGATGTGTCAGGAAGGCTGCCTTGAATATATTCCACATTTAGAGCTTTCAGATTTTGTTACTGACAGAGTGATTCTGGAATGCCCTATGGATCCAGACGTTAATCACCTTCCCCTATTTGGACAGTTGGAACAAGGATGAACTTAGTGTTCTGCTGCCCCTCAGGCTACTCATTCACTAGAGTTTGTAAGGCACTAAGTTAATAACTGTTTTGGTTAGAACCTACAGGACAGCAAGCTCTTGATGACACCTAAGGTTGGATTCGTGATCTGTGCCTCTCCTGTTACCTGCTGGTGTGCACTTGGAGGTGCTGGTCCATTATGATCCCAGTAAAGATGGCACTCAGACTTTGTAAAACATGATTTGAAATTCTACTTAACGGAGCTAACAGCAGGAAGTGAGAGTGTAGTACAGATATGGTCGTGCCCTTTTAGATGCTAGGAACCATGAGTTGTGCAGCCCTTAGTGGGTCTGAGCACAGGACACACTGCCAGCCCCATCTGTAAAAAGGTTATCCCATTTTGGCTGCTCAAGCTGTCAGGATTTTCTGAGTAGATGACAGCCCTATCCAGTATTTCTTGAGGATTTGCTGCAATTAAATGAAAGGAGCAATCATCAGTACTGAGTGTGAGCTGCCTGCAGCAGAGACTTGGAGAGAGGGAGGAAGGAATCTCGGACCAGTCCTTCCAAGCTTGTTGCAGCCTCTAAGGAGTGGGTGGTGTCCTGTGAGCTTTAAAGGCTTGTGTCCTTTGTGTCCTTGTGTCCAGATCCTCCTGACTGAGGAGGATCATTAAAAGAGCAAAAAGTATCAGTTTTACTTTATCCTCCACTCTGCAAATTCTCTCTCTTGTTTATCACTTGCTTCATAGCGGTTCTGGTGTTGCACTACTTCAAGTCCAGAAGTGGCATTATGTTTCTAATTTGAATGCTCACTTGGGTGTGCTTCAGGTCTGATTTTCTTTTTATAAAGATATAAATGCAAGCACCCTATAATTTTGAAGTGAGACCCCAGGCAGCTTTGAAAATTAAGTTCTTAGTGTCAGTTTGGACAACAAAAGGTAGTAGCTCCTTAAGTTTGTAGCTTTATGCTGTCTGTATCACTTCTGTGACTCTCAGTATGAGTCTGTTTTCTCTTTAGGGCAAGAACTGCATAAAATTTGTAAAGAGATTTCTAAAAAGGTTTTGATGAGTTAGTTCTCTAGAATTGTCAAGTGCTTCATTGCAGAAATATCCCAAACAATTCTTCTCTTCTTCTCCTAGGTTTGGTTACCCAGATTCTTCTTATCTGCAGCGCGTTCGATCAGAATTGAAAGCAAAAGGAATTGAATAAGGAAATCTATCAACTCTCAGCTCCTGAGTGTAATGGCTGAATATGCAGCAGTTAAGTTACTTTGTTTAACTGATTTAAATGATTTGTTTAAACTGTTTGCGTTTCATAGTTAGCTAAGAAAAGTAATCTTTTCTCATCAAACAAAATAATTTACTTCCTGATGTATGTAGCCTTTACAGAATTTGCTTCTTTTGAGTATAGTATCAGTACTGTTTGCACTTTGTAGATCTTGCAGATCTGGCAAATCTGATCTGCACTTCCCCCAGATCTCCAATCTGATTTCCAAAACCCTTAGATCCACTACTGGCTTTTATTAGATGAAACACTTCGTTTAGCTTTCTGTTATGATGTCTGTCAGCATGGCTAGAATCATGTAACTCATCTAATGGAAAATGTTTATGCAGCTATGACAGTGATAAGGCTATGGAGTTTTGCTTCTTTTCATGGTAGAAATGGCCTTAGTGATTTGGGTTTCGCACATGAAATTAGCCATGGATCACGTTCAAGTGGGTACATGGATGCTTCTGTATTTTTAGCTCTGCAGAAGTGCTGAATGCAGAGAGCTGTGTTGCACCAAGCAGGAAGTAACAGTATCTGTGGCCATATCTGATAGTGGGCTTCTGTTTCTGTGCTTGCCATTGTGCTTAAATATGACTTTTAAATCAGTTTTTCACTATAAAACTGTATTCTTCCAATTGCATCCAATGCAGGTTTAAATTGTATCATAGAACTACTTTGCAGTGCCTAAATAACCTGCTGATTACCTGTGTGGTGGTATGTCACACACAGAGACATCATTTTTAGTGAGTTGAATAATTTTTCTAAGGCTATTGAGTACAACTAATAAAACAAATATAAAAATACCACTTGTGTTTCTGCATTCTTCTGTACACGTTTTTCCTTCTTTTTGCAATAGATATAGCTGTATATTTTTTAAAAATTTAGGAGCTTCACTACAGCACTGTGTTTTGGGCAGTTTGGATTCCATGCCATTTTTAAAAATGGATTTTTTTTTTTTTTTAATTTAAGATTCCCACATTGTGAATAGGAAGTACAACTTTGCTGCCTTGACTTTCAAGTTTAGTAGTAGTGGGCGCTGTTTGGTTTCCATGTGGGTTGGGATCTTTCCAGCCCTGATTTTGTGTCACTGTATTTGTTTTAATATTTTGCATTATTCCATGTGCCCCCTCCCTTTTCCGTGCAGTAAAACACCAACACTCCAGTTGTTTCTAAGTGACTGAGCTTTTCTGCATATGGAAACAAGCTGTTGTCGTGCTTCAACCACAGCCAGCAGCTGCACACCACACAGCCACTCGCTCGCCCCCAACCCCAGCGGGCAGAGAAACGGAAAAGTGAGCCTTGTGCATTGAAATAAGAACAGCTTATTAATTAAAACAACATTAAATATACTATTACTAATAGTTGTAATGAGAAAGAGAGATGGGAGAATAAAACCCATGAGGAACAAGTTACACACAGTACGGTTGTTCAGCCACTACTGACCGATGTCCAGCCTGTCACTCAGTGGCAATCATTCCCCTCAGCTGACTGTCCCCAGTTTCTGTTCTGAGCACGATGCTCTGTGGTGAGAAATATCCCTTTGGCCACTTTGGGTCGCCTGTTCTGGCCACGCTCCTTCCCAGATTCCTGTGCACCTGCTTGCTCACAGAGCATGGGAACTGGAAAGTCCTTGGGGTAAACACTCCTTAGCAACAACTAAACTGTTGGTGTGTTGTCAACATTGTTCTCATACTAAATCCATTACACAGCCCCATACCAGCTACTGAGAAGAACATTAAGTCTGTCCCAGACCAAGACAGATGTGAGGATCAAATCTCAGCTATTTTTGGTCTCTCCTTTCACTTTCTGTCCCGGTAAGCCACTTCATTGAGGTCAGACCCCTATTGGGTAACTCACCAGCTCCCCTTTTGTCTGTGTCAAAGTTTGCATGCTGAATTGTGCAGCAGAGTTCTGGTAACTGTTGTGGAAAGCTATTGAAGCCTTTAACCAGCTGTACAAACCTTTATTTTCTAATCATACTTGTACAGGTTAGGATTAAAAGTACTCAATTTACAATGACAGTCAGGAGTTTTTTCAGGGTTAGAGCAAGGGAGGAGAGCATGTATCTGGGCTAATTGTGGGGACAGTGCATTAGGAAATAACAGATACATCAGTTGCCCACCAAGAAACAAAGGCATTCCCATGTGTCACTCAGCAGTGTCTGATGATATGTAGGCTTAGCTGGATGCTTATAATTTTTAATGACATTTTGTTATCTATGCATTTCTTCAATGAACATTCAGTGAAGTTAGGGGGGAAGATTTCATTTACCTGCTATTTTAATGGCTACAAGGGTAAAATATACAGCACAACTGAAAACTAACCTTTGCAAGGGAAAGTTCTGAGCACTCAGTTGAAAACTTCTCAGCTAGCTGACAAGTTGGTATGAAATAAACTCCCATTGCAACCTTCCACAGTTGTGGAAGCATCTTTGGCAAAGATTGATGAAAATGGTAATTTTACTTGGCATCGTGACTTCATTGGAAAGGGTAAGGCAGAGAAAGCGTGTGTTGGCCAGTGGTTAACCACTGTAAGTTCAGAGGCTGAAAAGACTGTGACACTTGGTTCTTGTCCGGCTCTGAGGAGGCACAGGGGACAGCGCAGCCCGGGCGCGCTCCGGCGCGGTGAGAGCCCGTCCGGCCGCCGTGGGGAGGCGCGGCGGGGCCCGGGGCTCCCGGCCGTCCCGGTGCAGCCGGAGGAGGCGGCCAGTTCCCGGCATGGGGCGGAGCCCCAGGCACCGCGGGCTTCGCCGCCGAGAAACGAAACCGAAAGCGGCGGGAAGGGGAGAGCAGAGCCGAGCCCGGCGGCCATGGAGGGGCAGCGCCCGTGCGCCTTCCCGCTGCTGGTGCGGGGGGACTGGGGCCCCGCCGAGCCGCCCCCCGCGCTCAGGAAGAAGCTGCTCTGCTACTTCCAGAGCCAGAAGCGCTCGGGCGGCGGCGAGTGCGAGCTGCGGACCGGGACCGGCACCGGGCACGTCATCGTCTGCTTCGTCCGGCCCGAGGGTGAGCGGCCGCGCCGGGGCGCGGGGCGGTGATGGCGATGCCCGCGGCTCAGGCGGGCGGGGCGGCTGCACCTCCCTGACCGGTGCCTGTTGTGTTGGCAGTGAGGGAGCGGGTGCTGCACAAGGCGGTCCACGAGCTCGTGTGGGGGTCCGGCGAGCGGCTGTCGCTGCGGGTCACGGCGCTGCCCGCGGACGGCGGCCCCGCGCAGGTGAGGCGGGCGCAGGTGAGGCGGGCGCGGGTCGGGCGGGGGAGGCACCGCGGTGACTGCTCCTCTCCTCTCGTTCCCGTGCAGGAGGCGGGAGCGGCCGCTGGGACACAGGCGCCAGGTAGGAGCTGGGCAGGAGGGCGGGGGGCTCCGGGGCTGGCGAGGCAGCGGCCCGGGGAGCCCTGCGGCGAGCGGGGATGGGGAACCGGGCGGAGCCGCCTGCTGGGCCGGGCGAACGGCGCTGGAGCGCTTTGATTCTCCTCCCCAGCGCTCCCCTTCATTTTGCCAATCCCAAACACGATGTGATTCTAAGGTGCAGCCCCCGAGCCACATCCCAGGCACCGGACAGACCGACACACACACGGCCAGTACACAGCTAGTCAGTATGTGACCATCAGTACACATAGAAGTAATCCTTATACACGGGGCTAATAGACACAGCTCGCTGAGCTCTGCTTTCCGAGTACGTGCTTGTGCCTGGCGGGGTGATTGCACAGTGAGCGCTGAGGGCGCAGGCTGCAAAAGCAGTTTGGTCAATCCTGCCGCTGTATTCCGTTTTCTAATGTAGCTGTAGTTCCTGTTGTGCTAAACTAGGAAGTTGAGCAGTCATGCTGAATCAAATGCATCCTGACAGAGGCTCTTCCAAAGGTCCCAGTTTTCAAAGGCACTTCCCTCCCAAGGGAGGATGTCCTGAGCACTTCTCATGTTCAGAGCAGCTCTTTGTGCGAGGAAAGTGCCACAGTGCATGGCAGGGCCTGCTCATGGTGGTTCATGCAGCATGACTGTGTGCTAACATTATGCCCAAGGCTTCTTGAGCTCAGAGTGTTTCTATAACCAATTCAACATATGGTTTAAAAAGAGGAATCTGTGGAGGTCTGTGATTCTGACAGTGTCAAATGAAATGTAACTCAAGCTGTGTTACCTCCTGGGTGTACATTAATGTGTCCATTTTCTTCTTGAAGTACCCAGCAACTGAGAAACCATTGTCATTTATCTCTAGTTAATGAATCCCAGGTGTCTCTTCCCATGTGCCAGAATAAGGAAACTCCTGTGTGTCCTCAGGAAGAGAAGACAGGTAATTGTGTCACTTATCCAGTGGTGACCATTATATTTTTGTTCCTTTGGTTTCTTGGACCCCTCTGCTGCAGCAGTGCCCTGGTCACACTCGTGGCTTGTGTTGTTTGTCTAATGTAGTGTAGGAATTGTGATCCCAGGCTAAAATAAATAAATGTATTTTTTCCTTTCTGTGAGTCCCTTCAGAGCCCCCCCTTCACTGGCTGCCTCAGACAGGTAGTTCCCCAGGGGACAGCAGCAGATGCTGGCCTTTGTTCTGGCTAAGGCTATCCCTACCCAGAGCTCCCCAGCTGCTGCCAGCCTTGCTGGGGCAGCCCTGTGCCAGAGCACTGGGAGCTGTGTACCCCAGGTACACCTGAGCAGCCGGGGCAGCCAGCAGGTACAGACCCCAGGTGACCCACAGCAACGTCTGGAGCTGTGAGTGGGGAGCACTGGTTCCCCTCATTGTGTGCTGGTGGAAAAACTTTTGTACCTTTTACTTCTGCTGTCCTTGCCTGGTGATAAACTGAAGCATTTCCTCCCTATGTGCTGATACAGCAACTCCCACTTGTGATATGCTTAACTTGTTTGGGATTCTTACCCTGTTCTTCTCCCTGACCTTAACTGTGATCTGTGAGCAGGAAAGCTTGGAAGATGGGAAGTTTGGTTTTTTTCTTAACTTTTGCCTAAGGCATTAGGGTATGATCTTTTATTTCAGAATCGTGTGAGAAATTGGAAGCAGAGAAAGCAACCTCTAGGAATTCTGCTGTAGTAGTAACCACTGCCTTTGGGGAGGAAATAGAAGATGAGCTTTTGGAAATGTACTTTGAAAATAAAAGGAGGTCTGGTGGGGGGAAGATTGAGTCTTATGTCAAAAAGGATGAGCAAGTGATCATCACCTTTCAGTATGAGCAAGGTAAGTTATGGGTATTACACTGCTTAAGCTCCCTTTTAAATATAGGCCTTTGCTGGTGCAGGATCTCTCTGTGGGCATTGCTCCAAGAAGAAATGGTGTATTATTTGTTTTGTTTAACATGCTACTCTGCTGTGACATCTCTGTTTTTCTGTGGGACTAGATGCCCAAGAAGTTTTACATAGAAAGCATCACTTGAAAAATGCTGATCTGGTTGTGAGGCCGTGGCAAGTGGAGACTTCCCAGGAGTTGTGCCAAGTGGAGAACGCTGAAGGATCCCTGATTCCCACTGCAGTTGTGCTGGAAGATGTGAAGGAGACAATAAAAGATGACATGTTAATTCTGCTGGTAGAGAATGTCAGCGGCTTGTCACATGATGATGGTGACTTCAGTGTGGAAATGATACCTGAGTTATGTGCTGCTGTAGTTACTTTTACTGGAAATACTGGTAAGAAGGAGTCAGAGATGAATTTCTTTCTTATTAGCTACATGTTTGCATGTGTATGTGTGAGTGAGATTAAGCTTCATATTTTTAAGGTTTGATCTGATATTGTATCCTTTTAAGGGAGGATTTACTCTATAAAGTTAATGCCATAACCTTTATCTGTGAGGTATAGAGACCAGTGCAAGTTAGAAAGAGAGTTAGTTCTGGTCTGGATAGTAAACACGACAGGAAGGACTAAAACCAAACTATAACTTAAAACAAGCAATGAAGGATGTACTTAGTGTGATAATGGATTGATGGTAAAAGCTGTCCTTGACAAAAGCTGTCCTTCAGAGAAGGTGTAGGTTTTTCTGCCTTAGAAATGATTTGTATATCAAGTCTTGCTACAGTCCTAAATTTTGGTACCCTTTAGGAAATAAGTAGATCTTTAAGAAACGTAATTTTATTTCCTTGACAGATGAAAAAGTGATTTGACTCTTTTATTGTGAGGATAACAGAGGGAAAATAGCCAAAATGAAAATGTATTTATCATAAAACTGAAAGAATTTGAACTGTTAACTTGTGTCTTAGTAGTTGTACACAAAGCCATAGCCAAAAAATTAGCATGATCTTGTTTACTGCTGGGCTTAAAGAAACCCAGTGATAGTCAGTAGGAAAACTAGTGGCAAATTCTGGCTGTGGTCATTGTAGTCAACAATTGTGATCAACCATGAGGGGAATATAATAAGTAACAGATACTGAGTATGTGAAAAGAAGTAGCTTTGTGGGCAGCTCTGAGCTGATCTTGTAATTCAGTGCTTTGCAGAGTTTGATAATTTCTTTTTACTTTCTCTTCCTAGATGCAAAGGAATTTGCTAAAAAGTTTAATCAAAACAACAGAGCAAGGAAACAAAACATTACTGCACGGTGCCTTGAGCGAACAAAAGTGTTCGGGCTGAAAACATTCCACCCAACACCCCCAGCCACTACATAACCGTCTACTTTGAGAATGAGAAGTACGGAGGGGCACAAACAGTGGATGTTCAGCTGCTGCCTGATGAAGATGCAGCTATCATTACATTTGGTAACCCAAAAGGTAATGCAGAAATGCAGAGCCCTCACTTCTTTGAGAACATCTCATTTAAAGATTTAAAGAAAATGTGGATTTTCTAGAGAAATGCCTCCTTTGCCTTTGTAAAATGGCAGATCTGGTGCTTTGCCCACAGGTCTCATGCTAACTGGAGTGCAAGCTTCAGTTTTGGACCAGCTGGGCATAAGGCTTAGAATTTTTCATTTTCTAGACAGTTTAATTCACCCAGGCCTTGATCTTTACAGAGTTCAGGTTGCAGTTTGAGTTCACAGTCCCACAGGCACAGGGGACTTCCCCCCAGCTGCCATCTTGACCACCAGCTGCCCATGGCAACATGTCCTGTCTGGCTCATCTCAGGACAGTTTCCTGGGCAGCTTTTTGGCTGGAGAGTCGGTGTTATGGGTTGTCCAGTCAGTGGCAGAAAGATGAGTGACTGTGAAAAGTGTAGGACAAGGGAGAAGCTGGAGGCATTGCAGTGAAGGGGAGTTGAAGGAGAGAGATGGTCTTTTGGGGGAAAACAGAGGAGCTGTGGTTTGAACTGCTGAGTGATAGCCCAAACAGCTGTGAAGCTGGGCACTTCAAATACAGCATCTAAGAGAAGTGAGGGCAGAGATTATGCACGCTCCTCACAGAGGTGGATGCTGTTGTGCTTGACTGTCTCTCTTCAGCTTAGTTTCTGGCACTTAAAATAAGTAATTCTTATAAAATTGGGTATTATTTCTATATAGGAAGGGGGAAAAATTAATCTAAAATGTTCTTAAAAGTAACAAACATTATTACACAGAAAATATAGTTTAAAAAACACCAAACAATGAAAAAAAATAAAACAAAAGAGAAGATTTTAAGTGCTGACATTTATAACTTGGGGGGTTGTTTGTTTGTTTTAGATGTGACAAATATCCTGGCAAAGAAGCATTCACTCAACAAAACACCAATCTTTGTCTATCCTTACTACACCTCACTGGAAACAGCTCTATATGGAAAGGAAGGGCCGCAGATAAAGAAGCCAGATCCAATTACATTGCCTCTGGATCCCTATATCTGGAATTATTTGCAAGGAAATAGTAGCTTAATTGAGGCAATAGATCATGAAATGGCAGAGTGTAATTGTGTGCCAACGTGGCCTGACCGCCTCTGTGCAGATCCAAAAGTTACTTTGCATCCTTCAGCTATTTTTTCTGAGAGGAAGAGATCAGTATCTCAGTTGGTCAAGACATGGAAAGAAAAAGTTCCCACAGCATTTTCACACAGCATATCAAAATATAAAGCAATTCAATGTCAAGTAAACACAGAGGTGTGGGAAGCCATTAGGAACAGCTTTCCCCATGATGTTCTGATGATCCCACATGTTTCCAAGGATTTACATGTTCTAGTAGGTGAAAAAGAAGTTGTGAAGAAGGTTGAACAAGAACTGAAGCTTCTGATCCAAAAGGCCACC
This sequence comes from Muscicapa striata striata, assembly GCA_030060385.1. Lineage (NCBI taxonomy): Eukaryota > Metazoa > Chordata > Aves > Passeriformes > Muscicapidae > Muscicapa > Muscicapa striata. The sequence continues at coordinate 154,805 of JAREIS010000246.1, forward strand.
AGAGAAATTGAAAGAGAAAAGCAAAGAACTGAAGAGAAAATCAAGACAGTGAATCTAGGGGAATATGTAATTTTACAGATTATTGGTCTTGAAGAAAAATTTCGTACAGAGTTCCCAGACTTGCAAATAACTTACGATTACTTGCAGAAGTGCATTAACCTATCTGGAGTGCGTGAGGAAGTTTATAAAGTAAAAGGAGAAATACTTGATCATGTACACAAAATGGCAAAGAAAACAATTAATATCCACCCTTACATTCTTCAGTTTTTAGAGCATGTTGATAATGAAACCCTGTCACAGAGCCTGTTTATATCAAAACAAATTAGTGCCTTTTATGAGCTTGGTGCAGGAGAGGTCATCCTGAAAGCAAGTGGTCCTGAAGATCTCCTAAAAGCAGAGGAAGAAATGAAGAAAGAACTGGCCCACGAAAGTATTACTTTGGATGATGAATCAGTCCTCCAGAAGGAGGAATGGCAGATGCTAGCCAAGGCAACCTGCTCTAATGGAGCTGTAGCTGTCACTCAGGTGGAGACTCAGATTGTGATTGCTGGTCTTTCTGAAGCAGTAGCAAAAGCCTTTGAGGAACTTTCCAACTTTATAGATGAAAACACACAGGTGCGAAGGGTCATTGAAGGTAAGCCGATGGCACTCATAAAGTTTTTTGAGAAAGAGAAGGTCAGTGTTTGGGCTCCATTAGAAGAAAAAGGTGTGAAAGTTGATTTTAGCACACAGAAAAACTGTAACATATCCTTGAGTGGGCCAAAAACAAAAGTGCTGGAGGGAGTCAGCTTAGTTGAGCAAATTTTGTCTGGCCTGCATTTTAAGCGTGTGGTAATTGACTTGCCAGGAGCCAAGGCATATATAAAAGAACAAGCACACCTTTTGGATCTCCATATAAAACAGGTGTTCAAGTGTTTAGTTCTACTGGAAGAGGAGCCAGAAAAGCAGCTGGAAGAACAGAAAGTACACAGTAACAGAGGCAAGCTCTATACGCAGGTGACCGTGGGTCGAACTGTAGTAGCGCTTTATGAAGCTGACTTGTGCACTCATCCTGTTGATGTTGTGGTGAATGCATCTAATGAAGACCTAAGACACATTGGTGGCCTTGCTGAGCAGCTGTCACGAGCAGCTGGCCCAGCACTGCAGCAGGAGTGCGATGAGCTGGTGAGGAAGTGCGGGAATTTGCAGCCTGGCAGCGCCGTGATCACGGGCGCTGGGAACCTGCCCTGCAAGAACGTCATTCACGCTGTTGGGCCCAAGTGGAACGAGAAGGAATCACAGAAGTGCACGTGGTTGCTGAAAAAGACAGTGAAAAAATGTCTACAACTAGCTGATGTGTACAACCATTGTTCCATAGCTCTGCCTGCTATAAGTGGAGGGATTTTTGGCTTCCCACTGGAAGTGTGCACTTACTCGATTGTATCCTCCGTCAATGAGACCTTAGAAGAATACAAGGGGAGCAGCAGATTGAAGGAGGTTCATCTTGTGGGTTTTGCAAAGGATAACATTCAGGCTTTCAAGAAGGCATTTAAAAAAGTGTTTCCAGGTTCTTTACCTTCCTGCAGGCCATCTCGTCATGTCAGTACAGTTCCTCAGCCTAGTCAGAAGAAGTGCATTAAGAACTTCCCAGTCATAACAACTCAGGAAGGCCTTGACATCGTGCTGCGTACAGGAAACATTGAAGATGCCACGGTAAGTGTTCTAAATTTTTTCCCATTGAAATATCAAGTGGGTTCTTTTGTGTCTTTTTTAAAACTAATAAACATGAAAACAATGTCGTTGGTGAACCCTGGCATGAAACATGCAGTTGGTATTGCACTTCCTGTGGAGAACCAGTGTCATTAATTGATTTCTAGTTGCCTCCTGCACTGAATTTCTGTTAGCTGGCTGATAGATACTTTACTGAGATCACCAATACTGGAAGCAATTTGATGCAGGACACTTCCTGAAAGGGGCCTGAAAAACCTCTGAGGAGTGGATGCCTCCCACAGCTTGTGCATGCAGCTCCTCCAGCTGGCCAGGGCAGAATATATGTTAAAATGTTTATAGAGGCCCTTCCTGAGGAGCTAAGTATAGGGTTTGACATGATGGTCAGTGCCCTTTGTATTTCTCTCATTCATAAATTACTGGTTTTCTCACTTCTTTCTCCTTAGTCTTGTTTGTCTTCAGCATCTGCTTGTCCCCCTAAACCAGGCATGCTTGAGAGTCTCTGCCTGCCTCAGTGAACTCAGATTTTGGTCTGCAAGCCTCTCTTTGAGAACAAACTTGTACAAATGTTTTTCCAATGGAGGTAGAAAGAATAAACAATGAATGCAGAATTGCTATTTTTCTTGCATTAGGTTGAAATTAATTTCATTGTAACACAGTTTTGTGGTTTTTTGGGCAGGCTCGTGATATTAGAATTGAGCATGATTTCTGCTTTATTCCAAAACTTTGTTCACTCTGGTTGCTGTCCCAAAAATTTACTTTGTAAACCATCAGGCAGGCTGTATTTGATTATCCAATGCAAAATTTAAATTTGATACTAAAAGCTAGAGTTTCTGCTTGTGTGTTTTTCAGACATCCGTTGTTGTCGTCAGTGTTGGCAAAGATCTCCAGCTTGACAAAGGGCCACTTGGTAGAGCTTTGCTAAGCAAGGCAGGGCCAATGCTTCAGACAGGCTTGCAAAAAGAAGGTGGAGGAAGGAAAGCTGATGAAGGATCTGTATTGAAAACTAAAGGCTACAGTCTGGCTTGCAATGTTGTGCTTCATGCTGTGGTACCTGCATGGTCCCAGGAAAACAGACCTGCAAAGGTAAAGGGGTTTTTATTTGCCTGAATTTGTCTGGGATTTATAGTGTGTTTGAAGTTCACTTTTCTTTTGAAATGAGGGACAGTATCATAAAAGATGAGAGAGCTTGACTTGTTCTTTTTTAACTATGGGCTGATCCTTTGTTAACTAATAAATTCCTTGTGAATGGAATTAATGCCAAGAGAAAGTGGAAAGGGGACATGTTACATTACACATACTGGGAAAAAATTATCTCCAATAACTGAAAGAATAATTGTGCTTTACAGGTGTTGGGTGACATAATCACAAAATGCCTGGAGATTGCTGAAGAACTGTCTTTGAAATCAATTACTTTTCCAGCAATTGGGACAGGGAATTTGGGATTCCCAAGGTCTGTTGTTGCCAAATTATTGTTTGACAAAGTATTTGAATTTAGTAATAAAAACAGAGTAAATTCTCTTGAAGAAGTTCACTTTCTGTTGCACACAAAAGACACAGCTAATATTCAGGTGAGTTACTGTGGTTTTCTCTCTATTATATTATGAGCTATCTGAGTCTGTCTCATGTTACTTGGCTATCTGGTGATGTTCAGAGAAGCCACAAGGCACTTGTTTTTATATTAAAGAAAATGTTTGCTGACAGTCTCTCTTATCTATACTGAAAGTTCTCTTTTTGATTCTACCCCCCATGGTTACCCACGTATCAAGAACAGTCCTGCTCCCTTCCTATCTTTTTCTGTTTCCTGGGAGTAATAGGTACAAAAGCGTAATTACTGTTTATCTAATGAACTCACCTAATTCTTCAGTCTGTAGGTCAGGTAAGTTTACTTATGGCATGCTGGTGTCTTTCTAGGAAGATTTATTGTGCTAGGATTGCTGTGCTGGTAAACTTCTTCAGTAGAAACATATAAGCATTCTCCATCCCCCTCTTTTCAGTGTCCCATTAGCATAAATTTTCTATATCCATACTCAAGTTACTCATTTCACATTGAAAGAGAGCAATCACACTGTGAATTGATGTCCAGGTAAGTGTTTCTACATCTGTTGCCTTCTGTACTTTGTGCAAGAGCTAATACATTTTGGAAGGCTAAACTTGAAGGCTACTGTGTCAAAGCCCAAGCTGTTGTGCATAGAGAAGGGTGGCATTACCTGTAAGAGCTGAGATAGTGTGAGCTACCCACTCACTGTAAGGATGCCTTCTGCTGCTATATCCCTGTGGAATGCTAACTAGGACTTTGACTCAGTTATTTGTGATTCTTGTGTGCCTTGCTCTCTGAGAACAACATCTGTCAGGACTTGCCATCAGTGTCATGGCAGATGATGTGAAGTAATTTGCATTTAGCTCTTTTTGAATGTTTTTTAGCTTTGCTTTCCAAACCTTTATTCCTACTGTGTGAAGACTTCTACAGGGATTGATTGTAATTTCATTCTCTAGGAATTTTCAGATGAACTTGAAAACAGGTCTGTAGCTGTGAAAAGGCAGAAGCCTTCTTCAGATGATGCTAGTCAAAGCCTGGGTAAGGTTTATTCACAGAAGCCTACTGATTTTTTTTTCCAAGTGTTCCAGGGAATTCATTCATTATGGATATTTAGGTACTTGCCTGATGAGCATGTCATTCCCAAAATCTGAGTGGCTGCTGTAAAGGCCATATTTCCAGGCCAAATGTCTATTATGTCTGAAATAGTGTTAGGGATGCTAAAAAAAGTGTTCCTGTGATTCCTTACCTGGATAGCACCCCTGCAAATTGGAACAGCAGAAGCTCTAAGATGTCAAGGGCATAAGAAGTGCTTTTTCTTTTATTGCTGCAGCAGTAGATTAAACTGTGAACAAGTCAGTGTCTTCCTCTGTCCTGGGAAGGCAGGTGAGATGTTGAAGTGGTCTCTTTGAAATACTCTTAAATCTTTTACATGTTCAGGTGAGTAGCAAAACCAAACTGAAATGTCTTTGGTATTATCCATCTTAATGGAACTGCAGCCTGTAGAAAAGTTGGTTACATGTTGAAAACTTAATTATGATTTTAAAAATAACACATGGGTAAAAAGTTCCACCTTCTCAAGAAGTAGAGAACCTGCCTGGAAACTCTGTGAGACGCAGGAGCAAGGGAGTGAGATTTGGAAAGTTTGCTGCTCTCTTACATTGGAGTTTTGCAATGGTAAAATGTAACTAAGTAGTGTCTGCATACCAGGTGTCACATTTTCCCTGCCATCCTGCCATTATAGAAATGATGGGAATGATTGCAGCTTGAGAATCCTGTAAGAAGGAATGATTTTCATTTAGCATGGCAGGCAATCCTTTGCACTGACTGTCTGTAGCCAAATGTGCTCTCTGTTGGCATTGTACCCAAATAAAAGTGCCTTATCTTTTACATCATCACTCCCTTCTGCTCAGGGTCTGTATTTCTTTCCCTGCAGCTTTTTCTGCTATCTCTTCAACCTCAGCACACAATGTGCTTGAAGTGACAATTGGCTCCCTTGTGTTCCGAGTGGCAGAAGGTGATATTACCAAGGAGGAGGGAGATGCCATTGTAAACATAACAAACCTAACCTTCAGCCTGAAAACAGGTATTTTAATTGATATTATGTGTGGAAAAGTATGTGTGCTTGGAAGGGCTGGGAAAGAAGAGGAGCAAGTATTTTTCTTCAATGCTTTAAACCTGTTTATTTGTTTGACAGTGTAGTTTCAGTTTTGCTCTTAGGGTACAAAAGTTCAAGAAGGAAGTGTCTGAAACTATTCACTTGTTAATCTGTGTTACCTATTAATCTATTTTTCTTCTTTAAACCTTTTTAATTTTTGACAGTGTAGTTTCAGTTTTGCTCTTAGGGTACAAAAGTTCGAGAAGGAAGTGTCTGAAACTGTATTCACTTGTTAATTTATGTTACAGGACAGTGTGTTTAAGACTGTTGCAGAAAGGGAAACTAATATTTTATACATAAAAAAATATATAAAATTTATATTTATATTTATATTTATATTTATATTTATATTTATATTTATATTTATATTTATATTTATATAATCTTTTTACAGAACATCTCTCAGACTAAAGGAGGAGATAAACCGCAGGGAGGTTTTGACCTTAGTGAAACTTGTTAGATACTCAAAACATCAATTTGAATTGAAAAGCATATAAGGCTAAAATTTTGGCTACAGTGTTTTCCATTTATAATATATAATGATATCAGAACTGAGATGTTTTATATGTGGTGAGGCATACAGTTCTGCCTCAGATAGGACTTAAACAGCAGTAAGAGTGGATTCATGTTGCTCTTCTCATTTAAGGCGTCTCCAGAGCAATTCTGAATGGTGCTGGAAAAGCAGTTGAAGATGAATGTGGTGTACTAGGTATGGTACAACATTTCTGACCTTTCCAAAAGTGTTAATGCATGGCAGGGAATCTCTTGGAATACTTTCTCAGTACTGACTACTGTAGTTCCATCTATATTATGCGCTATGTTACAGCAATTCGTTTTTAATCAGTTAACGTGATATTTGTAAAACATCTAATGAGGGAAGGAAAAGAAAAATCTTCAAGAGGAGACAGCTTCTAAGTATAGATATAGATCCAAATCTATTAGTTATTGCATCCTCTTATTCCAATAAAAATTTCCATGATAAAAACAGAGTCAACATCGAACAGAGCCATGAGCAAGGGGTGATGCTGGCAAAAATGGTGATAGAGAAACCATCTCTCACTGGAAACAGATGTGTAGCTGCAACTCCTTTTGTTGTTTCTCAGTGAGAAGATGTTTGCTGTTGGCCTAACTAGTAGCTCAGTACCACATCCTCTGGGTGACTGCTTTTCAGTAGTGTGAAGCTGGGTTCCTGCCTCAGAAGAGGCATTTTTTGTAGGCCAAATGCAGCTGTTGGACAGCAGCTGTTATGAAAGAGGAATAAAGATGGATGAAAACACCATCTGTGTTTTCTGTGGTTTAAAACACCAGAAAGTAAGGGAAATATGCAGGTGTGGAGGTCAGAAGACAAACCAAAGGAAAAGAATTATGTGGAAGAGATACAAGGTAAACAAGCTTCTCTTGCATAGGCCAAGAAGTAATTTGGTCTAGGTGGTCTGCAGGTAGATGGCACATTTGTGTCTCTGTTTGTGTGTGTGAAGACCAGAGTGCCAATCTGCATGAAGTTCTCCAAGTTCACTGAGCAAACCTGACAACTAGAGGCACACACTGAATTTGCCAAAGGAGGCAAATATTTTACAAAAATAAACTGAGTTCTTGTGGCTTGGAAGTGAAAATTGAAAATTGAGTGAAGGCATTACTCATTTTGTGGAAGGAGATACAAAGCTTATCCTGGGGCATATTTGTTACCATTTGTCATTTCCTAATGAGGACTGGTACACATCTATAATGGGGATAATTGCTGATAATTTTCTCCTACTTATGTTTCAGCCCAGCAAACTAACAACAAATACATCATCACCCAGGCAGGAAACCTGCCATGCAAAAATATAATTCATGTTGTTGCCCAAGACGATATCAGGTCCCTGGTTTCCCAGGTGCTCCAGGAGTGTGAGCTGCAGCAGTACACCTCCGTCGCCTTCCCAGCAATTGGAACAGGTCTGTGTCTCCCTTTGCTGAAAAGGGTTCAGTGCATGTGATTCTGCTGATCTCAAGTGATGAGTTTGATTTATCTGGAGAGGTTATTATTTGGTGAAAATATATTTGGAAAAATGCAGTCTTTAAAAATGTTATTAGAGACTTATAAAAGCTAGAAAGCTTCACTCCTTACAGTGATCTAGTACATAAAGAGCATGAGTTTTCTAAAGCCAGCACTTCCTTACTAACAAGGATTCAAAGGTATGTCTGTGCTTGCTGAAGAATCTGCAGCCTGGTATGTGTGGGCAACTCATCAGAGAATAGCCAGGGACCTACTTCTTCATGGCTGAAATCATTAGATGATGGAACAGCCAGCAGCTGCACAAGTAGGGTTGATACAGATGGAACACAAACCTGTCAAAAACCCCAGATTGTCCCTTTTTCTTCTCTTGTTATTTTTAATTAGTTTGGTAGAAATCCCTGGAGTCAGAGAATCCAGAACTGCACCCCATGTGCATGGGAACCTCTTGCATTAATAAAACTAGGCTTGCATTTTGAGAAGGAATGGGCTGCTGGGCCACTGAGCAGCAGTGGCCTATTAGTTACCCAAGCCATATAATCTGAATCATAACCTGTTTAGCTACCAAGCCAACAAAAGGAAACTTCCATTTTTCCCTTGCTGTAAAGGTGGTCCCCAACTTTCTTTCCCTGATACATACAAACCTTTCTTATATGCCAGCCTGATATTATTCTCAACCAGAGATCCACATGATTGTGGATATGTTCATAGTTGTTCTTTAAAGATGTTTTAATCATCTGTAACAGTTATTAGCATTTTTTAGAGCAAAATATCTACAACTTTTTTCAGGAGAGGCACGCCGCAATCCAGCTGAAGTAGCTGACAACATGATAGATGCAGTAACTGACTTTGCAAAAAGGAATCCTGCTGCATCTGTGAAAACTGTTAAAGTTGTTATCTTTCAGCCACATCTGGTGGGTGTGTTCCAAGCAAGCATGCAGAAAAGAGAAAAGTCTACTGCAACACGATTCATATCATTTGTTTCCAAGGCAATTCAAATGGGTAAATGTACGTAGATATCACTTAAGTACAGTTATAGACCAATCTGTTTAGAAACAGCTAATAAGGATTAATATTAATGACAATATTTATGTATTTCAATGTAGCACTCTTGAGCTCTGAGAAACATCCTCCAAAAGAAAAAAACGAAAGGGTTTTGGAAAAGAAAATCGACCTGGCTGTTGTGCAGATTTGTGGAGAAGATAAAAAAGAAGTGGAAGAAGCTGAAAAGTGGCTGAAAAATGCAATTTTAAAAGAACAGTCTAAAGAAGAAATTGAGTCTATCTCTCATTTCGGTGAAGAAGAGAAGGAAGAACTGGATGACCTACAAAACAAATTTGGAATTGCTCTTGATTTGAAGAGTACTTCTATTGAAATTTCAGGGATTAAAAAAGATGTTTGCCAGGCTTCTGCATATATTCATAAAATGATCCTCAGGGTAAAAACTGCTAAAGAGGCAAAACTTTTACAAAATTCAATTGAATGGAAATATTTTGAAAATGATACTTATGTGCCCTTCAACAGTCTCACCAATATGGATTTGGAAAATGCTTACCAGGCAAAGCAGAAAACTATGGGAGTCACCATTGGTGAGAGAATATACACAGTGGATATGGACTGTAAGACTGCTGTGGATGCCCAAGGAGGACAGATACCCATTATACGTATTGACAAATCTGAAGGTAAGTAAAAGCATCTTTCACATGTTCCCATATGGAAAAACCTGGTTGTATCCAGTGAGAGAAAGGAGAAGGGAATCAGGAGAATATTTGAATTATATGTTAGGAGCTTTGTGCAAGTGCTTTTCTGGAGAAAGGAACTGAATTGGGAAATAAAAGAACCTTGCAGCTATTTAAAGTATTTTGAAAAGAGAGTAATGCATTCTGATGTTCTTAAGAGGTTTACTAGCAGTCATTTTCTTGTAGAAATTGTCATGCTAGATCTCAGCTCACTTCTGTTCTTGAGCCGTACACTCTTCCATTTACTACTGGTCCTTTGCAATAGAAGGAGATACCTCTTTCTGAGTTCTCCATAAGCAAGATGTATGGATTTCTAGCAGGATTTGAAGCAGGTCATGTTTAATTTTAAGCAGGGGATTTGGGTGAATCTGATTGATTGTGTTTTTTCTGCAGATCAAAAGTCTGTAGTGCTCCCTCCAACGTGGGACCCTGTGGAAAATGAGCGAGTCAAAATAGTGGAGCTAAAACCAGACTCAAGAGAGTATAAAGATGTGGAAGAAAGGTTTCGGCAGACCTGTCAGTCATTCAAAATTGAAAAGGTAAACCAAAAGTCATCATTTCTGAGCAAAACTGACTTGATGGCAAATGATAAAGGATACTGATAACAACAAATAAAGAAATTCCCCTGGGATTTCTAAAGCTGGACAAGTCTTTCTGGCTGTCACTAACTTTATTCAGCTTTAATCAATTTCATGCTGCAATTGAGATATTTGGAGCAGCTCTTAAGCAGTCACTTCTTAAGCTCCAGGGAATGTTTTTCTCTGTAGCAGAGCACATCTTTTGCCTGCGTGAGCCACATTTGCTGTACAGGCCCAGCAGGCATCTATAACCTGGCAATCTGTGAAAAGCTCCTGTATTGTTTTCCAGGAAGTGTGTGTCTCATGGTTTGGGCTGGGTTCTGCTGTCTGCTGTGCCAAAGTTTGTAAGGATGTGACAAACTTATTTCATCATCTGGTATATGTGCATTGGAACTAGGAGGGGAATCTTGGAAGCACATTGAATGATTGATATGCTGATTTTTTCATGATTGATATGCTGATTTTTTCATGACACAACTTACTCTCTTTCTTTCTGTCTGTGTTACTTTCAAACTTCACAGATTGAAAGGGTACAGAATCGATACTTATGGAAAAACTACCAAATAAAAAAGTGTGAAATGGATAAAAAAAATGCTGACAGAAATAATGAGAGGCTTCTATTTCATGGGACGAGTCAGGAGTCATTGCCCTTAATTAATGACCGTGGATTTAACCGGAGCTTTGCTGGAATGCACGGTAATGTAACTTTGAAAACAACTCTTGTTCTCCTGTGTAGGGCTAGGACTGATTTGCCATGCCATGTATAGAGCTACCTTGTATGCAAAATAAATTTTTTTGTTGCATCTCCCTATTGCAAATGCAGAGCAGAGTTGTTCAGAGATTCACAGGCTCTAAAGGTGGCAGATAAGGAATTGCTGCTACTGTAACACTCACAAACCTTTTCTTTTCTGACTGCAGCTGCAAACTTTGGAAACGGAACGTACTTTGCTGTTAATGCCAGCTATTCTGCCCAGGACCTCTACTCTAAACCAGATGCAAATGGGAAGAAGTACATGTACTTGGCCCGAGTCCTTGTTGGAGAATATTCTCAGGGGAAAAAAGGATCAATTACTCCAGCACAAAAAAATGCTAGCAACCCTGTAGATCTGTTTGATAGTTCAACTGATAACGTGAACCAGCCATCCATGTTCATAATTTTTAGTGACATTCAAGCTTACCCAGAATACCTTATTACTTTCACTAAGTGAGTATTTTGATTGCAGCCACAATTGCATGTCTTTCAGCCTTTATGCTGAAAGGATAGAAACACCTGTAACAAAACACATAACAAAAATAATAAATAATTGTGTCCAATTAAATTCTGTCTTGATTTAAGCAATCTCTGGAAATTTATGATCCCCCTTGAAGCTTGTTTACACTTGGAGCGGCTAAATTTATTAACACTCAAGTACAATACTGTACTGCAATGCTCTTTTAGATTACATAGTGAGTATTTATACTGTATCAGCTTTTCCACACAGCCTTAGGGCCTTTGTAATTGCTGGTGGGGAATTGGAAGGGATAATGCAGCCATGGACCTTTCAGTGTTGCATTTCTGATACCTTCTTATACTCTGTGACAATCTCATAATGAATTATTTTACAGCAGTTTTCAATAAAAGAACCAGTTGTATTTAATGGCTTGTGTTTGTGTAAACCTCTTTGAACATTTAGCATTGGTTTTTAATGAGTGAGCTTCAATGAACTTGACATTACAGACATGGATTGACTTGTTTTTAATACAATAACCCTGCTGCTTTGCCGCACCCCCAACTCTGAAAAGCCCTTGGTTCCTCTGAATGTATTGGGTTTTGATTTACTTGGTTGTGTGATTAAAAAAAAATCTTCCAATGCTTTCTTTACATAGTTAGGTTATTGTTAAAATTTTACCATGGTTTGGTGTGTCCATATGAGCAACAAGTACTGTAGGGTAACTGTGGCTAAGGGAAGCCTGTTCTGGGGGAGGTGGTGTGAAATAACATGAATCTGCAAGTATCTCAGTAGAGACATAAACCTCAGACTGTGCATTTGCACCCATCCCATCACTCCTTCTGTGACAGTACTGGAACTTCCTCTTGGGCCTTTTTTGCTTTTTACTATGCTTTTTACTAGTTTTCTAACCACTGAAAATTGCTGACTGTTGAAATCAAGTGTGTTGAAATCAATTTGACCTAAAGCTGGAAAGCAGAGTATTGGTATTGGGGCCAAAAGTCTTAAGTTTTGCTTGTACAGTGAATAAACTTATTAAATCCTTGTAACAAATACCTGTGGCCAGTGGTTCATCAGTGTGCCGGGAACCAGAGGAGATGGCTCCAGGGTCTTCATTGCTGCTGATGGGTCACTGGTACCAGACTAACCATTGTCTCCAAGAGCCACTACTGCATCAGGTCTCAGATTCCCCAGTGCCACAAGAAGCTGCAGAGGACACCAAGATTTTTTTACCAGTGCTTGCATTATAGACGCCTTGGGTATCAAGTCTGGAGTAGAAACCTGTCACTCTGGGCTTTGTGCAGGCCATGAGTGACAGATGCTGCTTTTCAAAATGGATTTATTCTAACAGGCAAAGGCCAGAGGCAGGAGTGTACAAAGGGACTGAGAATCACTGTATAGCCTGAATTGTAAGGGACGCACCAGGATCATCGAGTCCAGCTCCTGGCCTGCACAGGACATCCCCCAGAGTCACACCATGTGTGTGAGAGCATTGTCCAAGTGCTTTATGAATGCTGTCAGGCTTGCTGCTATGACCACTTCCCTAGGAAGCCTGTTCCAGTGCACAGCCACCCCTCTGAGTGAAGAACTTTTTCCTGACATGCAACCTAAATCTGCCCTGGCACAACTTGTTCCAGCCTGATCTTGTTTCTCTGACAGTAATGATGCAAAATGTGGAATATGTAAAAACTTTCTTAAGGAACCTTTTTTTTTGGTGTTTGATCTTTGTACGCTTTCAAGTTTAATCAGCAAGAAAGAAGATTTCATCCAAAAAACAGGTGGCTAGAAAGTAAGCTCTAACTGATGTCCAGGTGTTAGGAAAACAAATTACTTGTTAGAGGAATTGCCCTGTTACAGTTTAGGTCTCAGCATGTTTCAGTGATTTGAGACTTAGGAGGAGTTTAAAAAAGCTTGGGAAGAAGCATTTATCACTGATAGTGGTTACAAAGAGTGCAGAATTTGCAGGCCACAAGGACATTTGGCAGAAGGCCCAAGATTAGGAAGAAACTAATAAAGACAACTCAGCAAGCATGCTGAATGAGGTCTTACTGGGTTTAGGTAATTCCAGCAAGGGGAGATCGTGATCACCAACTCACAGCCCACTGATTAAAGAAAGCCATTGACCCAAAAGAAGAGAAGGACTGAGCATGGGAACTAACTGGCATGAGAAGTAAGAGAATCATTAACCAATAGACAATAGAATACTAATCAATAAGAGAACTAAGTAACTTGTAGCCAATGAATATTAATGCCTTTTTTTTTTTGCTAAAATGTACAACGAATGAAAATTTTTGGTAGTCGCCATGCTGGCTTTGCGGATTTGCCACTCAGCCCGCTCTCTGTGCAGAGCTGTGGATGAAGCAAATGCCTCTGTGTGTGGACTAGTGCTTTGCACAGTGGGTGGAAGAACTCTTGGGGGAAAAGTGAGAGGGGCTGCCAGATCCTGGCATAGGGGCGAGCAGGACATTTGGTAAGGCGAGGGGGGTGCTTGGGATGTTCTGGGGGGGCGCACTGGTTGTTCTGGGGTGGATAGGGGCGCTCTCGGTGTTCTGGGGGGGCGCTTTGGGTGTTCTGGGGGTGGGGGGTGCTTGGGATGTTCTAGGGGGGAGCAGTGTCAGGCGCAGCTGTGCCTGGGGGCGCCGAGGAGGCGGCAGAGGAGGCAGAATAGGCACGTGCCTGCCGGGAAATGCCGCGCCCTGTACGCGGGGAAGGGAAACCGAAAGCGGCGAGAAGGGGAGAGCAGAGCCGAGCCCGGCGGCCATGGAGGGGCAGCGCCCGTGCGCCTTCCCGCTGCTGGTGCGGGGGGACTGGGGCCCTGCCGAGCCACCCCCCGAGCTCAGGAAGGAAACTGCTAAAGAAACGGAGGCAAGACTTTTACAAAATTCAATTGAATGGAAATATTTTGAAAACGATACTTATGTGCCCTTCAACAGTTTCACAAATGTGGATTTGGAAAAAGCTTACCAGGGAGAGCAGAAAACTGTAGTAGTCACCATTGGTGAGAGAATATACACAGTGGATATGGACCGTAAGACTGCTGTGGATGCCCAAGGAGGACAGATACCCATTATACGTATTGACAAATCTGAAGGTAAGTAAAAGCATCTTTCACATGTTCCCATGTGAAAACCTGGTTGCATCAAGTAAGAGAAAGGAGAAGGGAATCAGGAGAATATTTGAATTATATGTTAGGAGCTTTGTGCAAGTGCTTTTCTGGAGAATGTAGAAAGGAACTGAATTGGGAAATAAAAGAACCTTGCAGCTATTTAAAGTATTTTGAAAAGAGAGTAATGCATTCTGATGTTCTTAAGAGGTTTACTAGCAGTCATTTTCTTGTAGAAATTGTCATGCTAGATCTTGGCTCACTTCTGTTCTTGAGCCGTACACTCTTCCATTTACTACTGGTCCTTTGCAATAGAAGGATATACCTCTTTCTGAGTCCTCCATAAGCAAGATGTATGGATTTCTAGCAGGATTTGAAGCAGGTCATGTTTAATTTTAAGCAGGGGATTTGGGTGAATCTGACTGATTGTGTTTCTTCTGCAGATCAAAAGTCTGTAGTGCTCCCTCCAACATGGGACCCTGTGGAAAATGAGCGAGTCAAAATAGTGGAGCTAAAACCAGACTCAAGAGAGTATAAAGATGTGGAAGAAAGGTTTCGGCAGACCTGTCAGTCATTCAAAATTGAAAAGGTAAACCAAAAGTCATCATTTCTGAGCAAAACTGACTTGATGGCAAATGATAAAGGATACTGATAACAACAAATAAAGAAATTCCCCTGGGATTTCTAAAGCTGGACAAGTCTTTCTGGCTGTCACTAACTTTATTCAGCTTTAATCAATTTCATACTGCAATTGAGATATTTGGAGCAGCTCTTAAGCAGTCACTTCTTAAGCTCCAGGGAATGTTTTTCTCTGTAGCAGAGCACATCTTTTGCCTGCGTAAGCAACATTTGCTGTACAGGCCCAGCAGGCATCTATAACCTGGCAATCTGTGAAAAGCTCCTGTATTGTTTTCCAGGAAGTGTGTGTCTCATGGTTTGGGCTGGGTTCTGCTGTCTGCTGTGCCAAAGTTTGTAAGGATGTGACAAACTTATTTCATCATCTGGTATATGTGCATTGGAACTAGGAGGGGAATCTTGGAAGCACATTCAATGATTGATATGCTGATTTTTTTTATGACTGCAACCTACCTTCTTTCTTTCTGTCTGTGTTACTTTCAAACTTCACAGATTGAAAGGGTACAGAATCGATATTTCTGGGAAACCTACCAAATAAAAAAGCGTCAAATGGATAAAAAAAATGGTGACAGAAATAATGAGAGGCTTCTGTTTCATGGGACGAGTCAGGAGTTCTTATCCTCAATTAACAACCATGGATTTAACCGGGGCTATGCTGGATTGCATGGTAATGTAACTTTGAAAACAATTCTTGTTCTCCTGTGTAGGGCTAGGACTGATTTGCCATGCCATGTATAGAGCTACCTTGTATGCAAAATTAATAATTTTGTTGCATCTCCCTATTGCAAATGCAGAGCAGAGTTGTTCAGAGATTCACAGGCTCTAAAGGTGGCAGATAAGGAATTGCTGCTACTGTAACACTCACAAACCTTTGCTTTTCTGACTGCAGCTCTAAACTTTGGAAACGGAACGTACTTTGCTGTTAATGCCAGCTATTCTGCCCAGGACCTCTACTCTAAACCAGATGCAAATGGGAAGAAGTACATGTACTTGGCCCGAGTCCTTGTTGGAGAATATTCTCAGGGGAAAAGAGGATCATATACTCCAGCACAAAAAAATGCTAGCAACCCTGTAGATCTGTTTGATAGTTCAACTGATAACGTGAACCAGCCATCCATTTTCATAATTTTTAATGACATTCAAGCTTACCCAGAATACCTTATTACTTTCACTAAGTGAGTATTTTGATTGCAGCCACAATTGCATGTCTTTCAGCCTTTATGCAGGATAGAAACAACTGTAACAAAACACATAACAAAATTAATAAATAATTGTGTCCAATTAAATTCTGTCTAGATTTAAGCAATCTCTGGAAATTTATGATCCCCCAGAAGCTTGTTTACACTTGGAGTGGCTAAATGTATTAACACTCAAGCAAAATATTGTACTGCAATGCTCTTTTAGATTGCATAGTGAGTCTTCCTGCTGCAGGTGCGGGGGGACTGGGGCCCTGCCGAGCCACCCCCCGAGCTCAGGAAGGAAACTGCTAAAGAGACTGAGGCAAAACTTTTACAAAATTCAATTGAATGGAAATATTTTGAAAATGATACTTATGTGCCTTTCAACAGTTTCACAAATATGGACTTGGAAAATGCTTACCAGGCAAAGCAGAAAACTATGGGAGTCACCATTGGTGAGAGAATATACACAGTGGATATGGACTGTAAGACTGCTGTGGATGCCCAAGGAGGACAGATACCCATTATACGTATTGACAAATCTGAAGGTAAGTAACAGCATCTTTCACATGTTCCCATGTAAAAACCTGGTTGTATCCAGTGAGACAAAGGAGAAGGGAATCAGGAGAATATTTGAATTATATGTTAGGAGCTTTGTGCAAGTGCTTTTCTGGAGAATGTGGAAAGAAACTGAATTGGGAAATAAAAGAACCTTGCAGCTATTTAAAGTATTTTGAAAAGAGAGTAATGCATTCTGATGTTCTTAACAGGTTTACTAGCAATCATTTTCTTGTAGAAATTGTCATGCTAGATCTCGGCTCACTTCTGTTCTTGAGCCGTACACTCTTCCATTTACTACTGGTCCTTTGCAATAGAAGGAGATACCTCTTTCTGAGTCCTCCATAAGCAAGATGTATGGATTTCTAGCAGGATTTGAAGCAGGTCATGTTTAATTTTAAGCAGGGGATTTGGGTGAATCTGATTGATTGTGTTTCTTCTGCAGATCAAAAGTCTGTAGTGCTCCCTCCAACGTGGGACCCTGTGGAAAATGAGCGAGTCAAAATAGTGGAGCTAAAACCAGACTCAAGAGAGTATAAAGATGTGGAAGAAAGGTTTCGGCAGACCTGTCAGTCATTCACAATTGAAAAGGTAAACCAAAAGTCATCATTTCTGAGCAAAACTGACTTGATGGCAAATGATAAAGGATACTGATAACAACAAATAAAGAAATTCCCCTGGGATTTCTAAAGCTGGACAAGTCTTTCTGGCTGTCACTAACTTTATTCAGCTTTAATCAATTTCATGCTGCAATTGAGATATTTGGAGCAGCTCTTAAGCAGTCACTTCTTAAGCTCCAGGGAATGTTTTTCTCTGTAGCAGAGCACATCTTTTGCCTGCGTGAGCCACATTTGCTGTACAGGCCCAGCAGGCATCTATAACCTGGCAATCTGTGAAAAGCTCCTGTATTGTTTTCCAGGAAGTGTGTGTCTCATGGTTTGGGCTGGGTTCTGCTGTCTGCTGTGCCAAAGTTTGTAAGGATGTGACAAACTTATTTCATCATCTGGTATATGTGCATTGGAACTAGGAGGGGAATCTTGGAAGCACATTGAATGATTGATATGCTGATTTTTTTTATGACTGCAACCTACCTTCTTTCTTTCTGTCTGTGTTACTTTCAAACTTCACAGATTGAAAGGGTACAGAATCGATATTTCTGGGAAACCTACCAAATAAAAAAGCGTCAAATGGATAAAAAAAATGGTGACAGAAATAATGAGAGGCTTCTGTTTCATGGGACGAGTCAGGAGTTCTTATCCTCAATTAACAAGCATGGATTTAACCGGGGCTATGCTGGAATGCACGGTAATGTAACTTTGAAAACAACTCTTGTTCTCCTGTGTAGGGCTAGGACTGATTTGCCATGCCATGTATAGAGCTACCTTGTATGCAAAATTAATAATTTTGTTGCATCTCCCTATTGCAAATGCAGAGCAGAGTTGTTCAGAGATTCACAGGCTCTAAAGGTGGCAGATAAGGAATTGCTGCTACTGTAACACTCACAAACCTTTGCTTTTCTGACTGCAGCTCTAAACTTTGGAAACGGAACGTACTTTGCTGTTAATGCCAGCTATTCTGCCCAGGACCTCTACTCTAAACCAGATGCAAATGGGAAGAAGTACATGTACTTGGCCCGAGTCCTTGTTGGAGAATATTCTCAGGGGAAAAAAGGATCATTTACTCCATCACCAAAAAATGCTAGCAACCCTGTAGATCTGTTTGATAGTTCAACTGATAACGTGAACCAGCCATCCATTTTCATAATTTTTAATGACATTCAAGCTTACCCAGAATACCTTATTACTTTCACTAAGTGAGTATTTTGATTGCAGCCACAATTGCATGTCTTTCAGCCTTTATGCAGGATAGAAACAACTGTAACAAAACACATAACAAAAATAATAAATAATTGTGTCCAATTAAATTCTGTCTTGATTTAAGCAATCTCTGGAAATTTATGATCCCCCAGAAGCTTGTTTACACTTGGAGCGGCTAAATTTATTAACACTCAAGCACAATACTGTACTGCAATGCTCTTTTAGATTACATAGTGAGTATTTATGCTGTATCAGCTTTTCCACACAGCCTTAGGGCCTTTGTAATTGCTGGTGGGGAATTGGAAGGGATAATGCAGCCATGGACCTTTCAGTGTTGCATTTCTGATACCTTCTTATACTCTGTGACAATCTCATAATGAATTATTTTACAGCAGTTTTCAATAAAAGAACCAGTTGTATTTAATGGCTTGTGTTTGTGTAAACCTCTTTGAACATTTAGCATTGGTTTTTAATGAGTGAGCTTCAATGAACTTGACATTACAGACATGGATTGACTTGTTTTTAATACAATAACCCTGCTGCTTTGCAGCACCCCCAACTCTGAAAAGCCCTTGGTTCCTCTGAATGTATTGGGTTTTGATTTACTTGGTTGTGTGATTAAGAAAAAAATCTTCCAATGCTTTCTTTACATAGTTAGGTTATTGTTAAAATTTTACCATGGTTTGGTGTGTCCATATGAGCAACAAGTACTGTAGGGTAACTGTGGCTAAGGGAAGCCTGTTCTGGGGGAGGTGGTGTGAAATAACATGAATCTGCAAGTCAAGTATCTCAGTAGAGACATAAACCTCAGACTGTGCATTTGCACTCATCCCATCACTCCTTCTGACACAGTACTGGAACTTCCTCTTGGGGCTTTTTTACTTTTTACTATGCTTTTTACTAGTTTTCTAACCACTGAAAATTGCTGACTGTTGAAATCAAGTGTGTTGAAATCAATTTGACCTAAAGCTGGAAAGCAGAGTATTGGTATTGGGGCCAAAAGTCTTAAGTTTTGCTTGTACAGTGAATAAACTTAAATCACCATAACAAATACCTGTGGCCAGTGGTTCATCAGTGTGCCGGGAACCAGAGGAGATGGCTCCAGGGGCTTCATTGCTGCTGATGCGTCACTGGTACCAGACTAACCATTGTCTCCTAGAGCCACTACTGCATCAGGTCTCAGGTTCCCCAGTGCCACACGAAGCTGCAGAGGACACCAAGGTGTTTTTTCACCAGTGCTTGCATTATAGACGCCTAGGTCTCTGCACAGGGGGTGGAAGAACTTCCCTTGGGAGAATCGCGAGAGGGACTGCCATCGCACGGCAGAGGGGCGAGCAGACATTTGTTAAGGCGAGGGGGGTGCTTGGCATGTTCTGTGTGGTGCGCATTGGGTGTTCTGGGGGTGTGGGGGGCGCTTTGGACGTTCTGGGGGTGGGGAGTGCTTGGGATGTTCTAGGGGGGAGCAGTGTCAGGCGCAGCTGTGCCTGGGGGCGCCGAGGAGGCGGCAGAGGAGGCAGTACAGGCACGTGCCTGCCGGGAAATGCTGCCCTGTACGCGGGGAAGGGAAACCGAAAGCCGCGGGAAGGGGCGAGCAGAGCCGAGCCCGGCGGCCATGGAGGGGCAGCGCCCGTGCGCCTTCCCGCTGCTGGTGCGGGGGGACTGGGGCCCCGCCGAGCCGCCCCCCGCGCTCAGGAAGAAGCTGCTCTGCTACTTCCAGAGCCAGAAGCGCTCGGGCGGCGGCGAGTGCGAGCTGCGGACCGGGACCGGCACCGGGCACGTCATCGTCTGCTTCGCCCGCCCCGAGGGTGAGCGGCCGCAGGTGGATCGGGGTGGTGGGACCCGGCGAGAGGACGTCGATTAGCGCGGGGGCTCCCTGCGGAGGTGTTGGGGTCGTAATTCACAAGTCTAAACTTTCTGCAAGTTAAAAGATACATACTAACTTAGTTGTTGCACACGATGTAATAATATATCTCGTCTGGTTCGTGATGTGCAGTATCTATAATATGTCTTATACATCCCCTACTGTACCTCCAATATAGAACTGACAGTGTGTAAGCATGGTGTGATTCTTGCGGATGTCTTGCGCAGGTCCAAAAGTCGGACTCGATGATCTTTGTGGGTCCCTTCTAACTCAGAATATGATATTTACTTATATATATGTTTAGATTTGGTGCTTCCTACTAGCTTCGGGATTGTGTTTGGCATAAAGGCTGTAAGCGAAGAAATATATCCCAGGAGGAATGTATATATACATACTTATCTTGATGCGCAGTAGTATTCTCTAATCAGCACTCGGAAAAATAAATGTTTATGTTAATGTAACAACTAGATTAATTACAGATATATATATATATATATATATAATATGACATCTGTAGCATGCACTTATTTTTATAAACATGCAGCAAGCTGCAAAGGATTTAGCTGCAGTTGAGTTAAATGTATATGTACACGTGAACATACGTGCAGAAACACACAGACACCTATACACATACCAATATACCATTTTTCCTTTTCTTGCCTTGACATGCTTCCCAGTTGCTGGCTCCCCCGGCTGGTAAGTTCAGGACATTCAGCCCCAAGCCATTTCGGCACTTTCTGGAACGGGAAATTCAAGGCTGGTGGTGGGCTGGTACCGGGATTATCCGGGTACCACCATGAAACCCGTGATAGAGCCGAGTTTAGCATCTCTGGCGGTTTTTCGCAGGAGTAACGTCCTCTGCTTTTTTTCCAGGATTTTTAAGGAAGAAAGCCTTGTATATACTGCGTCAGTGTTATGAGTGTAAAGCTCTTTGATTTTGCGGGGCAGTGTGTCTGTATATCCTTGCTGTGGTCAAGGCGAGGTTAACTTTTCCGGGAGCCGGGAGGGGCACAGGCAGCTCCCTGGGGACATTCGATCCCACCTTCGCCATACGCTGCGGGCACGGAAAGGGAGGGATTTATCCGGGTTTTGCCAGTGCGGGGTCAGGTGAACAGCGGTGCACGAATCATTCACCTGTCTTGCCCACTCTGTGATCAGGATCAGTGTTGTCCCTGCTTGTTTTTCTAACTTCATTGTTGTTTGTAGTCTATTGTTCTCATCTCGTTCTGTAATCCGTAACGTTTCCGTGCCTTCAATTATCTCCATCCTGCCACGGCGCGGGGAGGGGGGAAGGAAGGAGAAGGGAAGTGAGCGAGCAGCGAGGTCTGGCGTGGTTCAGTGGGAACAATAAACTGCGGAACACCATTCCTAAAACCGTGATAGTGTCGTAATGGTGGGAAAGTGCCATGCGATGTAAAGCTTGTTTCCATTCAGATTTTCACAGGGGTTTTTTGGTTTTCTTTAGTCAAGCAACGAGTTCTTGCGAAACAGTCTCATCAGTTGCATTTGGGAGGAGAAGAAAATTTGAAATTGATTGTCATAGAGCCTGAAACAGCATTAGCTACTAAAGAGGAGAGATTGGAAGAAAAATCAGTTCCCAGAAAGGTGAATAAAAATTGTAATCCTAACCAGAGCCTTGAAATAGTGATGAGAGTGTCTAATCTGATGCTTGGCTTTCATTTTATTTTAGGCTTTGGATGCCATGAGCAGCCTTCAAACAAAAGGTAAAATGTTATCCATCACTCTGCATGCTGATTCTTCGTAAAACAAAAATGTTAGTGCTTTTCTCCACACATGGGTTCCAGTTCTCCAAGCTGTCATCTGAGAGCAGCCTGGAAATGTTCAGACACTGCTCTCAATTGCTTCATTTGGTCAGCCTGCCTTTCAGTTTTGGTTTTTTGGTATTTTCTTTGTTGAACAGAGTGGAGGAGATGACTCCTTCAGCAGTCTAGAAATTAGTAACTAGCATCTGAAGGACTGTTGCTTCTTATTTCTTTAGTTTTCTTCTTGATTATGGGGGTAGGCCTTCAAAGGCAGCTGTCTTCTGGATATGTTATGAGTTTGGTATCAGTAGTTTTTGTACCTTGGTGAGTAGGCAGAGCCAGCCTGCTGGCCTCCAGTTTGGAGGTTCTCTCACACCTCTGCCCTCATCTGTCTGCAAAGCTGGAGATGTGCTTGCCTCTGGCAGACACTGGACTTTTGGTATACTCACTGGGCACCTCTGTTACATTTTCTGTTTGCAAAATGTCAGCCAAAGGGCTGACACATATGGGCCCTCCAGTGCTGCCATACTGCACTGATGGCAGGGCACAGGGGTCATCAGGAGGTTTTATACCAAGTCACTCAAAGCTACTTGTGGCCTATCATGCCTGTGGATGTCCTGAGCCATGTTCAGGCTTGTTTTGCCTGCAGGTGGGCTAAGAAACAGATGCAGAGGCTGCAAGATCTCTCCCAACCCCTAACAACATCTGAGCAGCTGTGGCTATTATCTCAATGGATTTTAGTTTAGTTAATCTCTAACTCAGAGACATACCAGTGACCTTGGACATGTTTGCTAAGGTCTGTTCTTATGCCACCAAACAAGCTGCCTGCAGCAGTGCAGAATATTGCATCTGGGCTGTTTTGGATCTCAAAATGTGCAGTGGTACTCTGCACTATTATTTTTGGTGAACAATCTCTTTTCTTGGGAAAGGAAAGGAGAGAAAAGATAAGAAGAATCTCTTTATTCCAGGAAATGTGCACCAACATCTTATGTGGCTTATCTTTCTGCTGCAGATGATACAAAAACCTTGAAGAAAGCAGAGAGTTTTGTTCCAAACAGTGAACTCCAGGAGGAGGTTGACTCTCCAGATGCCTCACCTTCGGTGGTATTTGAGAACATAGAGAGATGCGATCCAAAAGTCTTACAAATGCTGTTGGAGAGCATCAGTGGCCTGGATGTAGATGCTGACTTTACTGTTGAACTGATACCTGAAATAAATGTTGCTGTAGCTACATTTATAAAAAGTATTGGTAAGACAGGATGACATCATTATTAATTTCTGTGTATTAGCATGAGTAATAACTTTCAGAGCTTGATTCCTCTCCCATTAGAGATACGGACTATTTTAAAAAAGTACCTGGATTGGGTCTCTCTAGAGAAATGTCTTATATACAGCTCCAAAAAAGTGCCTGTGATCCAAATATTGCACTGAAAAAAGAAAATTGTGGCATCTTTATTAATTGAAATTGAGTAAGAATGTTTTGTAATTTCTACCTTATTTTCGATTAGATGAAGAAGAATTAAAAGTGCACTGAGTGTGGGGATTATATTAAGTCTCCTTTAGGGAAGACAGTATACTTATGAGATGGGAACAGAGACATAGTGGTAATGAATAGCAGAGGGTAACATGGTTGTGTGCTTTTCCCCTTTTTTGTTGCAATACAGAGTTATTTGGCACCAGAGACAGTTTTGTTCCAAATACAGGGAGTGTACTGCTCATTTCTCTGCCTTGAAGGGATGGCCAGGGCTCATAATGACAGGAAAACACAGTCAGTTCATACTGCTCTTCTGTTTACAGATACTAAGGAATTTGTCAAAAAATGTTCAGAACACAAGAGAGTCAGAGAATTCGAAATGACTGTCAGGCTTCTTGAATCGACACAGGCCATCAAGGCTGAAAACCTGCCAGACAGCATTTCCAGAGATTACCTCACAGTGTATTTTGAGAGTGCACGGAATGGAGGGGGGC
Organism: Muscicapa striata striata; assembly: GCA_030060385.1. Classification (NCBI taxonomy): domain Eukaryota; kingdom Metazoa; phylum Chordata; class Aves; order Passeriformes; family Muscicapidae; genus Muscicapa; species Muscicapa striata. Next base: position 178,609 of record JAREIS010000246.1, read on the forward strand.
CCGTGTCAGATGTCCAGCTCTTCCCCGAGGAGAGCTCAGCCATCATTACTTTCTGTGACCACAAAGGTAACACTGTCCTTTGCCTGACCAAGGTACTCACAGGCAGATGGCCTGCAGGAAAGTTACTGCAAATGTGGGCATTAGGAAAAGCCTGGCTTTGTGTTGCTTAAGTCAGTGTACACTGTCCTGTTGCTAGGAAGTGCTCTGGATGTAGAAATACTGCTGCATGTCTAGGGCTTCAGTGTCTAATGGGGGTTTGCTTGTTTTGTTTGTTTTGTTTTTTGTTACCAGATATTTATTTTAATACCTTGTGCATGGGTTTTTCTCACTGGTATTTTTTCTCCATTTGCAGAGGATTTTATGTGCAATATAAAATTAATTGTACTTACAGGTAGAGGGAGAGAGTAGAATCTGTCAATGACTTCAGCTTGCACAGTTAACTTGCAGAAACTAAATAAGGTCAAATATCCTCAATAAGTCTAATATCTTCATTATCAGGGAAGAACAGAGCTAAAGAACAATCTTGTTACTATTTCTTGCATTGCTTGAATCACTATCCAGTTTTTGTGCCACTGCAACTTCAGGTAAATATCTGTTACGAGACTCCTGGCTTAGTAAATTTACTTTGAGATAAAGGTTTATCTGCCAGGTGATTTTCTTACGACTTCTCAAGATTTTCTGAAGAATATTTTGTACATTAAGTTGCAGTGTAATTTGGAACATTGTAATGAACATAGAAGTGCCTGCAAATGTTATGATTTCTTTGCTTAGTCCATTCCAACAAAAAAGTAAAACTGCACTGGCACTAAGAGTTTTATTTGAAGGTAAGGAGTATTTCATAGCAGTATGTTGATAAGGCCTTGCTCTGTGGAAGAGTTTCCTTGGGGAAGGAGCAGGGTGTAGCTCTGCATGGGAATGCAGATGTGAGCACATTTACCAAACAAGTTGGAGCCAAACTTTTTATCATGTCCCCTACAGAGTAGTTTGAAAATCAGAAAGACATAAAAACAGCTCTTTGAAATTAAAGAAAAAGAAAAAGAAAATCAATGTAATAGTTTTAAGAACAGAGACATTTGCCTGATTTGAAATTAATGATATATGTTTGTTTGTACACATGTGCACTAACTTCTAGATCTAACCATGGTCTTGAAAAAGCAACATTTACTGGATGAGACGCTGATTTCTGTGCATCCATATTACCACTCCCTGGGAACAGCTCTCTATGGAGAAGAAAGACCAGCTGTCAAGATGCCAGACCCCATTGGGGTGCCACTAGACCCATATGTATGGCAGTTTTTACAAAGGCATGCCAATCTGACCCAAGACATAAACCAGGAAATGGCAGTTTGCCATTCTGAGCTCCAATGGCCCCAGGCAGACTGTGCAAACCCAGAAGTTATGTTGTGCCCATCACCATCTCTCTGCAAGCAGAAAAAGCCAATGATTAAGTTGCTGAAGACATGGCATCAAGATGCTTCCACTGAATTCTCACGTATCATGGCACGTTACATAGCTATAAAATGTGAAGTCAATTCATCCGGTTGGGAAGATGTGAAAAAAAAGTTGTTGCAAGATGATGCTCTGATCATAACTGATGTTTCTGAGGAGATGGTGGTGATTGCAGGCAACAGAGCAGCAGTGGACAGTGCAGAGAAAGAAGTGAGGGAATGCATGAAGCAAAGTGAAAGGGACAAACAGAGCATAGAAATTTCTGTGCCAGTGATCCCAGGGAAGTATGCTGTGCTGCACAACGCTGGGTTAGAAGAGAATATTCAGAAGGAATATCCATGCCTAAAGTTCTTTTATGATGACATAAAAAAGACTGTTCAGTTGTGTGGATTACCTGCAGAAGTATATAAAATCAAAGCTGACTTACTGGAAAAGGTAATGAGTATGCCATGTTCATCAGTTACCATTGATCCCCATGTCTTCCACTATCTACGGTGTGTAGATAATAAAAAAACATCAGATACGTTATTCATCAAGGAAAAAATTAACACTTTTTATGAACTTCAGGATGATACGGTGTTGCTATATGGAGATGCTCCCAAAGATCTTCTAGAAGCAGAAGAGCAAATAAAAACAGCTTTAGAATACAAGTGCATCAATGTGGGGGATGGTGAAGTCATTAAAAAGGATCTGTGGAAGAAGCTTCTTCTCTCCTTGCTCGAGACATATAATTCTTCCCAGGAAATGGTTATCACTTGGCAGTCTGTTGGCAAAGAAAATAAAATGATCATTGCTGGGTTTTCTAAGGCTGTAACAAAGGTTTATCAGAGACTTAATGATTTTGTAGACAGAAACACAGTCATTGAAAAAGTCATCTCAGCTAATTCAGTGGTGAATGTGAAGTTTGTAGAGAATGAGAAGTCCGGTGTTTGTGAAGAGTTGAAGAAGAAAGGTGTGACAGTACATTTTGACACCAAGACACCATGCATTTCTCTGAGGGGACCAAGAGCAGAAGTGCCAGAAGCATCCATCATGTTTGAAAAAATTGTCTCATCCCTTTACTCAAAAGATGTGCCAATTGATAAACCAGGGGCAAAGGAGTTCTTCATTGAGAGGAAAGATTTCTGTATTTTAGAAGCAAAACAGAAATTTAGCTGTTTAATTGGGATTAAGGAAGAAGAAAAACAACAACAGAAGGGTGGAAAAGTTAGTGACAAAGTGAAAAGAAAGATCTATGAAAAAAACCTGCCAGGTGGAATTGTGGTAGGAGTGTATAAAAATAACTTGTGTGACTACCCTGTTGATGTTGTGGTGAATGCATCTAATGAAGACCTAAGACACATTGGTGGCCTTGCTGAGCAGCTGTCACGAGCAGCTGGCCCAGCACTGCAGCAGGAGTGCGATGAGCTGGTGAGGAAGCGCGGGAATTTGCAGCCTGGCAGCGCCGTGATCACGGGCGCTGGGAACCTGCCCTGCAAGAACGTCATTCACGCTGTTGGGCCCAGGTGGAACGAGAAGGAATCACAGAGATGCACATGTTTGCTGAAAAAGACAGTGAAAAACTGTCTACAACTAGCTGATGAAAACAACCATTGTTCCATAGCTCTGCCTGCTATAAGTGGAGGGATTTTTGGCTTTCCACCACAGATATGTGCGGATTCAATTGTGTCCTCCATCAAGGAGACATTGGAAGAATTAACGGAGGGCAGCAGTTTGAAGGAGGTCCATCTTGTGAGTAATTCAGAAGAAATTGTTCAAGTTCTGAGTGAGACAGTGAAAAAAGTATTTTCAGCTAAATCATTCTCCCCAAAATGGCTGATGGCGAAAAAAAAGCCAGAAAGAGAAAAAAAATGGGGATCTGAAGATGGTTACAACAAATGAAGGACTTTGCATCCGAGTGGAGAAGAAAAATGTTCAGGAAGCTGTGGTAAGTCTTTATTTTTCTGGCTCCTTTCTAATTTTATGGTAAGATCTTTCAACTTGAATGGAAACAGAAAGACAGTAGGTTTTACAAGCACTTGCTACATAAAGAATGAACAGCTGTGTGCTAGCTACACAAGGATGCAAGCTTACAAAACTTGAGTATAGGTTGAGATCTGTCACTGCAGCCATTTCTAGAGGGCAGCTGTGAATTTCAGGATGTTTCAATTCCCAGCTAGATCTTGTTTGTTTTCCTGATCTAAGGTCAACATGGAAAAGATTTTGGTTTTTTTTATCCCAAAGGGGAAATACTAAAGTACTTTGTAAAAGCAGCTATCTTGGTTGGATATTAGGCAAAATAGGTACCTGTCTGGGCTGCTGTTTTTGGTATCCACTGGCACCTTGTTTCTTTCACTGTCTGTTGCATTGGTAGGGCTTTTAATCTTGATGCATGTTTTTGCTATTTTTCATGGTAATCTCGTTGCAGACGGATGTTGTCGTCAACAGTGTTGGCACAGATCTGAAGTTTGGTGTGGGGCCTCTTTGCAAGGCCTTGCTGGAAAGAGCTGGATCAGGTCTCCAGGATGAGTTTGACACCCTTGTAAAAAGTCAGGTTACTGGTCCTGGGATGGTGCTCTGCACTAGTGCACGTGCTATGGCCTGCAAGGTCATGTTTCATGCCATACTACCCATGTGGGATGGAGGACAGTCAGAGAAGGTATATTTTAATTATTACACCCCCATCTCTCCCAGCTACAAATTTATTTGGGATCTCTCCTGAAATTACAGGTTTAAACCTCATTAATTTAGATTACTTGACTCCCATTTTCTTCTGCTGGAGTGACCTTAAAGATGCCTTGAAGCACTCAGAGTTGCTTGTCATACCAGGTTCTTTGGAACTAATAATAAATTATGCCTTTTGGAAAAAAAGTGCCTTTGCTGTGTTTTACAGGTCCTAGAAGATGTAATCAATTTCTGCTTGAAGAAAACTGAAGAACTTGGACTGAAATCGATCACTTTCCCAGCTATTGGGACTGGAGGATTTGGATTTCCTAAAACCATTGTTTCTAAGTTAATGTTTGATGTGGCATTCAGGTTCAGTAGTAGCCAAGCTCGGAAGAACCTCCAGGAAGTTCATTTTCTCTTGAGTCCAAAAGATATTGATAGCATTCAGGTAGTTCTCAGGGCAAAGCTGCTCTAGTTACACCTTGACAATTGTTTTATATACTGCTTTCTAAGGGAATAATTTGACACTCTCTTACTGCTGTGGACCATAGGATGTCTTGTGACAATGGGATGTCTTTCCAGTGTCTCTGAAATGCAAACTCTCAGCAAGCAGAAGCTGCAGACAAAATTTGCCTTGCTGTTGGCACTGTAAATGCCTGTAGATGCTCCTTCATTTTTTTGCAGAGGAGTTTCAGCCATGCAGAACTATCTCTTATCATACTGTCCACACTGGGTCTTCCACTGTTATTAACACTTAAATATGACTATAAAATGTGTGAGGTGCCTCAGCAAGAGCTAATATTCATTACAGAAACATTCAGTGTACATACTGTGAAATACTATCTTGACTATTTTTTTTTCTCTTCTTAGGCTTTTACCACTGAACTAAAACTTAGGGCAGATGAAAGTTGCAATGCTGCAGCAGCGCAGCCAGGTAAGTTGTGTAGGGGTGGGACAGAATTTAAATAGTATTAAGTGATTTTATGTGTATCAGGAAACAGAAGAGAAATCATCAGGGCACAGGGCATTTATTTCCCTCCTAGTGCCCTTGCATTCTTAAATGTAATTTGTAAAATTCTTAGGGAGGAATTTCTTTTGTTGAGGGCATGCTGAACTCTCAGTAAGGCCAGTCTTATCAAAACAATAGGAGACACAGTAGTTTGTCCTGCTCAAAGAATTATAAGAACTTGCAATCACATGGCCAAACAAGCCACAAATAACATTTATTTCTCTAGCTTTAATCTTCTACAAATTATATTTTAATATATAATTAGAATATTTATCTTATATTTAATGTATTTATATTAATATATATAAAAATATATGTATATTTATATATACAGAGTGGATAATTTCCTTTCCATTTATTAACTGACAATAATAGGGCACAATAGCCAAAACATGAGTGTACTGCATCAAGGGCAGAGGCTTATTTGTAAGGATATAAAGCTCTTCCTCCTCAGTTGCTGAGTATCAGAGAGACAAAGTTTAGAGTGGGCAAATAAAATATGAGTTACATAAGTTTAGACTAGAAAAAAGGAACAGTTTTATATCCATGAAGGTAAATGTGAAGTAACTTACAAAAGGGATATGATCTGCTCTCTGTTACTGGCAACACTTAAGCTGGATGTTCCACATCTTGTAAGAATTAATTCAGGAAACTGTTACAAAGCTGGTCAGGTCAGATAAGCCCTGAAGCCATTTTCTGAATTCATATTGCATAAATTTACAGGAATAGAAATGGTTTCACTTTCACAGCATTTAAACAGGAAGAATGCTGTCCCTCCCAGCTTTCAGAAATGGAATAAAGAGAAAAACAGAGACATTCTACATCCATTGAATTGATCTAGAGCATATTCTTTACAAGGATAAGTAGAAATTTCAATCACTGGAAGAGAATAACACTCCAAAATAAAGGAGAAGTGTTTTAATGTTTAATATACTTTTCTTTCCCTTGCAGGTTTCATTAAGCCTGTTTCTGTTGAACTATTGGGAGTTCATGAAATGAAGATTGGTTCCATCACGCTCCAAGTAATTAGCGGAGATATTACCAAGGAAAATACAGAGGTTATTGTAAACATATCAAATCCATCATTTGATGCCAAAACAGGTATTATACTGAACATGTAGTTCCCTAGCAATAAATCTAGGCTAGTTTTTAGAAGGGGGTACAGGAGAGAATTGTCCACAAGGGAAACTTTCATTTCTCAGATGAGAGATAAAGAGTTGTGATTAGTCAGGAAAGATATCTCAAACAGGTTTTTTACACATCCTGAATATTTGATTTAGTTTCCAAATAGAAGGCATCTAACTATATTTTTTCTTGCTTAAAAAAAAAAATTTTAAACAGAATTTTTAGATTAAGTATAATTCTGAATAAATGCTCTTATCCTAAAATGTAAGACAAAGCCCTGATTAAGTAAATTGCCCTGTAAGAAGGAGAGGGTTTTGACATAGTGAATTGTAATGTAGTAGTGATGATGTAGTTCAAAGCTATTGGAGCACTGGTGAGGGGCATATGGGTTTGGTGAGTGAAACAATGAAATAGGAGTTGTTTTTAATGACTTCTAATCAACAGTGAAAGAAACATTCTCTCTGAAGCCAGTGCAATGTATCACAGGCAGTACTTAGGGAAACTGTCAAGGTTTTGAACTTTGTGGTATCTTGCCATACAGGAATTTAGGGTATGTGTAGAGCACGGGAGTTGGGTAGAGTTTTGAGTAGAGATAGTTAAGGAGATTTAATGAGTGTCTATGCTTTTGTTGTGTGATTTAAGGGGTCTTCAAAGCAATTATGGATGCTGCTGGTGCCCAGGTAGCAGACGAATGTGCTCAATATGGTATGTTAAAGCATACTATTTTTTTGAAGATTCTTTTTATGTTGTAAGTTGCTTTATAATTCTCTACTCTGACATAATTATTTTATCTGAATAACACAGCTTTCACTTTTAGTAACTTTGAAAAGTCTCTTTCTGTTTTTAACATGTACCTTGAGAATTTTTCTTTTCATAGTTGTTTAGCAACAGCTAAAACATCAACATGTTACACACTTTATTCTCATACTGGATCTAAAACACAGCCCTGTACTGGCTACTAAGAGGAAAATTAACTCTATCCCAGCTGAAATCAGGACAGCCCTGATCATAAGTTCTTCCATGGTCTGCATTCTCCCAGGCCAGTAGAGCAGTAAAATTCCAGCTTACTGTAACCTCTACAAGCATAAGAAGGGACATTTTAGAAGCATAACCAAAATGTTCCTGCTCTTATTCTGGAAACTGGCTTTCAAGATGGAGTTTCTTGGATTTTTTCCCAGCCTTTGGCTATGTAGGAACATTTGTACATACATATAACATTAATTTCAAATCGGGCAAATGTCTCTGTTCTTAAAACTATTACATCGATTTTCCTTTTCTTTTTCTTTCATTTCAAAGAGCTGTTTTTATGTCTTTCTGATTTTCAAACTACTCTGTAGGAGACAAGATAAAAAACTTGGCTCCAACTTGTTTGGTAAATGTGCTCACATCTGCATTCCCATGCAGAGCTACACCCTGCCCCTTTCCCAAGGAAACTCCTCCACAGAGCAAGGCCTTATCAATTCTACTATGAAATACTCCTTACCTTCAACTTCAAATAAAACTCTTAGTGCCAGTGCAGTTTTACTTTTTTGTTGGAATGGATTAAGCAAAGAAATGATAACATTTGCAGGAACTTATATGTTCATTACAATGTTCCCAATTACATTTCAACTTAATGTACAAAATATTCTTCAGAAAATCTTGAGAAGTCATATAAAAATCACCTGGCAGATAAACCTTTTTCTCAAAGTAAATTTACTAAACCTGATCTCAGTGCTTGCAGAGCATCTTACAGGCATGGTCATCATGATCTGTGAGGTGATCTGGAACTCTGTGCTCAGCAGTCCATTCATCCTCACAATATGACTCAATTTTGTATGCAAACATGAGTGCTCTGAGAAATCACAAACATATTTTTAAAAATTCCATACCATTCATAGATCAGTTGGTCATAATCTTAATGATATTATTTTAACCACTCAGCTCTTCTGCAGAGTAAGAATTTGGGGGTTTTAAGGAATAAGTGTGTTAAGAAAGGTTTTCACATATAAATTAATTTGGTATGCTTTTCAATAGAGGTGATATGTATTCAAAGTCATCATAAATTCTTATATTGTACTTAAAAGGAAAATACTTTGTAACAGAGATCTTAGGAAATTAGAAAACACAGATTTACTTGAATTAATTTCTCAGAGAAACTCTGCAGACTACTTACAAAGAAAACCAGAATCAAGTAAACACACAATAAAATAGCTCACTGTGGATTTCTTTCCACTTTTTCCACTTCTCTTGTAGGACCAATATAACAATCAATATTACCAAAAGAGATTGCCACTTTGTAAACATTATGTTTCCTTCTTTATCTTCTTTCTTCCAGCTGGGCAGCATCAAAGTGGCTTTGTTACTACACAAGGTGGGAACCTGCTGTGCAGTAAAATTATCCATTTGATTTCTGATAACCAAGTGAAGAGTCAGGTTTCTAAAGTGCTTCATGAGTGTGAACGAAAGATGTACAAATCCGTTGCCTTCCCAGCTATTGGAACAGGTTTGTGTTTTCTTGGGAAAGCAATGCGTGATGGGGGTAATTCAGAAACAGACTTAAATGGGTAATACTAGACTTGCACAAAAACTGTTCACTGCTATCACTTTTATTTTTGTTTAGGTCAAGCAGGACTGAGTGCAGCCAAGGTAGCTGATGAAATGTTGGATGCTATAGTAGAATTTGCAAGACAAAAATCAGTACAGCATTTACAGACAATTAAGATTGTGATCTTCCAGACAAATATGCTCAGAGACTTTTATGAAAGCATGAAGAAAAGAGAAGATTCAGATTCATCCACAACGGAATCATGGTTCTCTATGATTAAAGGTAAGTTGGTGTGTTTTCTCTGTGTGAGGGCAAATATAACTGAAGTTCTTTTATTTACAAAAAATAATTGACATATTTATCCACAGCCTTTTTTTGGGGCAGAAAACAATCTTCTGAGAAGAAGAAGGTCATGATTTTGGAGAAGAAAGTTAATTTAGTCACATTTCAAATTTGTGGAGAAAGCCAAGAAAAGGTGAATGCAACTGAGTCCTGGATAAAGGATTTAATTTTAAAGGAACAGTTTGAAAACATTATTTCAGATGAGGCAATTGAAAGTTTTGATGAGACACAAATTGCCATTTTGGAAGATCTCCAGAGAAGAAATCAAGTCACTGTGCAGTTTCTAAATAACCTTTCTCCCCCTCAAATTAAAATTTCTGGTATTAGCAGGGATGTTTGTTCCGTTTCTCAAAAAGTTCAAGAAATGATCCAACAAATTAAGTCTTCTGAAGAAGAGCAATCCAAGGCAGAACTTCTTTATAACCTGGTAGAATGGAGGTATCCAGGAAGCAATGATAGCTTTGTTTCTTTTGATAAACTGACAAATATGCAGCTGGAGCATGCCAAAATATCTGAAAAACTACATCTGAATGTCAAAATTAATAACAAGAACTACAAGGTGGATCTGAATACTCTAAAGGCTACTGATGACCAAGGAAAAACTATAAACCTTCAACGTGTGAGAAAGGATGAAGGTAAATAACACTATTGTTAAATAAAAAAACTTGGATAGTTATTATTGAATGATGATTCAAATAAATGCAAGCTCAGGTATCCCAAAGAAGTAAGGTATTCCTTAGCTTTCTTCCTTTTTTTTTTTCCCTCAGCCAGCAGTTTTGAGTTTCATAAACAGTGGGAAATATGAGTGAAATCAGAACATCAGTTTTAAGTGCAAATATTATCTGCATATATGTGACTGGTGAGCATAGCTTTCATGCTTAAGTCTGACAAAGGAAGTGGTGTATGAAGAATACATTAAATTATTCTGGGGTTTTAAAGCTTGTCTTAGTTAGATATCGGTATCTTACCAATAATATAATAACAACAGATAATTAGACAAAATGTAAAGCCTTTACAGTGTATTACAGAGCCAGTGATGTTTGGAAGAGCAAGAGTACTAGTTGAATAAAGTATTGCAGAAGGTGCTGTCCTCTTGGTCCTCTCAATGCAGGTGGTTTGTAAGATGTGCCTATGGAGCTGAGCTAGTTGTCTGTCATAATAATGCAACCTGTGTTTTGCAGATATGCAGTCCATAGAGCTCCCTAAGGAGTGGACAGACATGCAAAATGAACAGGTCAAAGTGGTGGAGCTCAAGCCATCGCATCCTGAATATGATAAAGTTGAGAAGATGTTTAAGAAAACATGTGCTAACTTTACCATAGAGAAGGTGATATATGGGGTGGGGAGGGGGGAAATGTCAATGCTTGGGCAAGAAACTATATACTTCCTAAATATTTGCTTATAAGGTGTCTGCAACCCAATTCATCTTCTATATGTCAGTCTCCCCAGCACTGTTCAGGATGAATGTAAATCAAAGCAAGTTTCCTAAGAGCTGTTCTGCCATTTCTGCCATCTAATGGTACAAAACCAGTGACTGTCAGTCTTCAGGCTGATTCCTTGTTCAATTAATGTACTACTCTCTAGTTAATATGGTATTTCCAATTAAGAAAATCTATATTGAAATGGAGGCATGAGCAAATGCATTCAGAATACAAAGGAAAATACAAAATCCTTGCAGACTGGCACAAAGTTTTGGACTAATTTACATCTTCTCCCCTGTCATCCTAGAGCCTTTCAAGCTTGGCTGTCAGTTTTAACCAGTGTCAGTATTTGATCCTGCTTATTTAGAAGTCTGCAACACAATGCATAGAGATTTAATTGCCAGGGAGAAGATGGAATTGTTCAGAATCAAGAGAAGAAATAAACAGTAGAAAATACAGTCAAATTAGGAGTGAGAATAATGTGTTTAAAATTTTTTCTTCCATTATGAGCTTCAATGAGCATGGTCACGAAAATACGCAAAGAGAACAAAATATTCGTGTACTATAGAAAAAAATCAAGTAACAACATTATGTCTTTTTCTGTTAAAAATGGAAAGCTGTTACAGAAATGCGTTTAAGGTTATACTTGATGCAGAGAAACTGCTTCCCCTTAAGCTATATTCACATTTTTGGCATAGGAAGTCAGCAACATCCATCCTCCCACTAAGTGATTTTTATATAGTAGTTTCTTATGGTTGGTTAACCTGCACATTAGAGGAAGCAATTTTGACTTGCAAGCTTAGATCTTGAAGAGAAACTTAAACCAACATAATGCTATGACTACAGTCTGTCCTTTAGTGAGGAAATCATCAGTCAAGATTATTAGGATGTATAGAAGGCATCTTACATCATTGCCCCTAGCAGTGGTGCAGCAGCCTGTTTCTATAAATGACAATGCACAGCTACCATGACTGCTGGGTACCTGCTATACTAGGCAAGACAAATGTATACCCAAAATTACTGAGCTTGAAACTCTTTTATAAGCTGCTTTGGTTTGTCATTTTTCAGGAGGCCTATATATTCAATTCCTCTATGCAAATCTCATGCTAACAGGATGTAGTGAAAATTGCTGAAATTGTTTCAGTTTGATTTCATTTTAATGCTTTCTTGTCATGATAAATATTCATCCCTACCCTATTTATGCCTAGTATAAATATAGTTAATTTTGTAATTTTGCAGATTGAAAGAATACAAAGTCGCATCCTCTGGCAGACATACCAATTAAAAAAAAAATTGATCTCTGAAAAGAACAAAAATCAAAATATTGAGAAGTCGCTATTTCATGGGACAGCTGCATCCTCATTGAGGTTGATTAATTCCTATGGATTTAATCGTGGGTTTGCTGGAAAGAATGGTGAGTCATTATCCAAATCACTTAATTTCCTAGGCATGAATGCTACAGGATGTCAACATTACAGTGCTGTCAGCACAACATGAAAGCTGAATGAAATTAGAGAACACAATAATAAACAACCTGTGAGATTAATCTATATGGACAGAGGAATTATCCTGTTCCGTTAATCACTTGTTGCTGGATGCTACCATGTAAAGGGTATCAAAAAGAGTTCACCTACTCTGAAATGAAGCCTGAGCAGCTTCTGGGAATTGTTTTGTATCATTTACCAAGAGAAAGGAACAAGGAACACCATTCAGCATCTTCAGCTGAGGTAACAGCTACTAGCTGATGGTATCTTCTCTCAGACAAAGACAGGTAGCAAAGTAGAAGTGCAGATACTTCTGTTGCCTCCAAAGATTAGGATAGCATAAGATCCCACATCTGTACCAATTTTATGCTCACAAAATCTGTGAGATCCATTCATTAACTCCTTGCCTTTAATAGTTGTTAGAGACAACCTAATACTTAGCATGAAGATATTCTGCATTAGTTCAAAGCTTGTTTTGTCCACTTCCTCTAGTACAGTCGTGTATTATTTGGTAGCATTCAAAGATGAAGGACAGGATCCAAAGAAGTGGAACGTGCACTGAATTGAGGTGCTAGTTGGTTTTAGTGGCCATGTAACCTTGTGGACACCATTGAAGCCCCAGGCTGAAAATTGTAAGGCCTGGAGCCTTTTTCTTTCTCTCATGCTAGAGAAACCTTTCCCAGGCATGAGACAGTTTCTCTGCTCTGGCCTGAGCTTTTCCCAGGATGATAACACTTGGGAAAAACAGAAAGAAATTAATAACAAGATTAGCACCTAGTGTTTTCTGAAAAACAATAAAAAACAATTCTCACAGTCTGTGAGAAAGTTTTATTTTCTTCTATTGTCCAATAGACTGCTGTTTGCAGTTCGCGAACCACACTATAAATATAGTTCAATCGTTCAATAAATCGCTTCTTTCAGTCACATAGCTAGAAAAGTCCGTGTCATTATTTTGCACAACCATAGCGTGTATAGCAACATCACCTCACTTCAAAAGTCCTTAATTTTTGTTCTGAATGTTTTTTTTCCTGAAGACATGCCTAGGGCTGATTTGATCTTGTGAGAGCTGGGCATCTTAACTCAGATCTAGATGACACTTCAGTGTGAATCCAAAACTAGACCTTTCTCTGTCTGGATCCTTTGGAAGTACTTACTCTGAGATTTTCTTGAATAAATGAAGCCCAGCATACACAAAATATATCAGGTTATGCACAGGTAGGAATGGCAGCCACCACTTCTTTTTAAAACATGGCCAGAGGAGATGCAGTTTTGCTTTCCTGTTCTTTGGTAATATCAATAGGTTGGATTTACTCAGGAAGCAAAAGCTCTAGATCCTCATGTTCTCTCTCTGCTTGTGGGTATTGACATCTACCTTTTCATCTCAGCTGTGATTAATGATTGGGAAGGCACACTTAGCTTCTGTCAGGCTGGGTAGCCAAGCAAAAGTGTCCAAAGATCAGGGCAGGCAGATAAGAAGGACCTGTCTGGCTTGAACTGCTTTTTACCAATGTTAAAAAAAAAAAAGAAATCTGTCTTGAACAAAGACTTGTGATTCCTCTAATTTGCTGGGAAGTGTGACTAGAAAACTATAATTACAATTATACAGTCATTGCAATTTGATGGATTGCAGGCTAAACTATGCCAAGCAGAGAATCCCTTTTCTCCATAGGAAAGGGAAGACAAAACCTGGGTGTTGATACCTTGTATCTGTGGGTTCATATTTGATTCTGATACAAAGGATTAGTAGGAGAATTTTGTGTTTGAACTCTAACCGCATTTATAGCTTCTGCAGAGCTTAAAAAAAAAAGTTTCAGAGATTCTTAGGAGAATAAGAACACTAACTGTATTTGAAAATGTTGTCTTTCCTAACAGCTGCAGTCATTGGAGATGGAACCTACTTTGCTGTCAATGCACGTTACTCTGCTCGGGATATTTACTCTGTTCCAGATGTGAATGGCAAGAAACACATGTACTTGGCTCAGGTCCTTACTGGGGAGTACTGTGCTGGGAGAAGAGGAATAAAAGCTCCACCACCAAGGAGCCCAGCAGATCCTACTGACCTGTACGACAGTGTGGTTGATGATGAGTCAAATCCAACAATGTTTGTCATATTTAATGACATTCAGGCATATCCACAATACCTTATTACTTTCAAATATTAGAATGATCTTAATAGTCTAGAAAAATTTTAGTGCCTTTTACATATAACAATTTACAGGGCAATTTAAAAATTCTTTTTACATCTAGGTTTCTTCATTATTGATCTATCCATGTGTTGAAAAAGTATTCAAATTATCTAGGTCTAACATAAGCAAATATTTTAGAGCATGCTATTTCAGTACTCACATTTCAAATTCAGTTATGCAGAGACATAGGCAAGAGCTGTGAAAACAGCTCTGACTTCTTCCTACGCAAGGCAGAGGGGAGTGGTAGGAGAGGAAGCTGCTCTGCTTTACCTGTGACCAGCAGTAAGAGGTTGGGGTAGGTCAGAGCACGTCTGCATGTTCCTGTTTCCGGCAGTCACCATAAAGCACCTTCTTGTGAGGATTTATTTAAAATGTTCTGCACTGAGGGAATCTGAAAGGTCTTTGCCAAACAAAGCAGTGCTATGATTCTGACCTCACCCATCAGCAGAGTTTTTAGTCATTCTTAGGTATCCACTCAGCCTTGTTGGTGCTAAAAGTCTGGAAGAAAAAGAATTCCAGTATGAACATGCAATTTGCATTTATTGTTTCAGCTGCCTTACCTATATGTCTGTTAACCTGGCATACTTTGGTTATTCCTTAGGTATATATTACTGTATTCATGCCTATTTTGTAGGGGAATTCTCTGTAGTCCACCCCCATTACTTCCACAAAGTCATTGCTTTTGTAACTTTCAAGACTGTAAAGACAGACTTTTAATTTTTTTCTTTGCAATACTGAAGCATTAACTCTTTTGTAGAATCACCAATTTTCAGTCAGCTACAGAGGTATAACTCAGTTCATGTGCTGAAACAATTTGAAAATTTTTAAAGTTCTCTAAAAAAGGTAAATAATGGTATTTTTACATTTTTACAAGCCGTGCTTTTAATCACACCATAATCATAAAACTGCCAATCAAAAGCCATATACAGGGGTTTAATAAAAGTAATTTCAAGCAGCTACATTGGATTGCTGAGCTGCAACAGAAACACACTTCACTTAGAAGTGTTGCCTCACATTTGACTATGTTACGGTGATGCAATAAAGACTTTGAAGACAAAATGGGCTTTTTTTGTATTGTCTGAGTGACGTGACTTGTACGTACAAATTCCAGATGAAATTATTCTTCCTTAGTTGAAGAAAGACCTGTGCTGCAAATAGCTGCCATGATGTCTTAAAATGTCATCATGATGTTCTCACTTCTTGCAAAGAGAAAAAGGGTTTACAGTATCTGGAATCTGCAATATAAAAAATTGCTGCTTTTCACAGCAGCTGCTCATACAGCACTTCAGATTAATGTCCTCGACAAATTCCCATTTAAAACAAAGCAGATTTTACCCATTCCCACTTTAATATATTTTGCTTCCTGTGAAAAGGTGAGGATGCTTTTCTTCTTTCTCTGCTTTTTTGGGTACTTTTCTGAGTCATGGAAACACTTCAGCAGCCAGAGCAACTTGGTTTAGCTGAAAGCACCAGGCATCCACTGGCTTCTCCCACTGCTGTCACCAAGCAGCTTGGAGAGCCAGGACACACCACTTTCTACTCGTCTGGCCTTTTTTATACCCTTTTTATCTTGGAAAGTAGCCCAAGCTGCAAGATAAAGTACTACAAAAACCCAGATAACTTTTATCACTAGTGATGGTGGTAAAAGTTTCTTCAGACATTTCAATACTAGAAACTGGGGGGTACTCTGTTGTGTTTGTGGACTGAGAAGCTGGGAAAAGGCAGTGTTGTGTATGATAAATAAAATCCTAGGCACAAAAGCAACTGCGTGTGCTGTTTTGACAGATGGCTGGATATGAACCAGCCCATGGCCAGATGGCCAGTGACATCCTGGCTTACATGACCAATAATGTGGCCTCACGACCAGGAATATGCTGGGCACTGATGAAGCATCTCAAGCCTTGTGCTTATTTTTATCCTTATTTTTGAGCCCATCACGGCTATAAAGGCATTTAGGTACTGGACTGCATCCAGAGAAGGGAACAAAGCTGGGGAGGCTCAGCCTGGAGAAAAGTAGGCTCGGAGTGCACCTTATTGCTCTCTACAATGCCCTGACAGGAGGTTGTAGCCAGGTGAGGGCCGGGTTCTTCCCCCAGGTTACAAGTGATAGGATAACAAGGAACGGCCTTAAGGGTTTGGGTTGAACATTAGGAAAAAAGCCTTCACAGAAGAGGTGGTCAAGCATTGGAATGGGCTGCCCAGGGAGGCGGTGGACGCATTCACAAACCGCGTAGATGCTGGCGTTTGGCGGCGACGCCGGCACCGCTGGACCACGGCCATGAGGGAGCTCAGTCCGCCCTCCCCTCGGCCCCGCCCCATCAGCTCCCGGCCCCGCCCCTCACTCCGCCGTGTCCAATCAGAAGCGCCCGCCGCTCCCGCCCCGCCCACTCCGCCCGCCCATTGGCGGAGGCCGCTCCCCCGGCGCTGCCTCCATGGCGACGCGCCTCACGGGCAGTCCAAGATGGCCGCTGAGCCGGGCGGCGGGCGCGCCCGGTCCACCCGCTGCTGCCGCCCGCCGCTCGCCGCCTTCGCCGCCGGGCTCCTGCTGCTCGTGTCGCTGCCTCCCTCCACCTCCGCCTCCTCCTCCTGTGACCACCGCGTACCCAGCGGCGACCAGGTGGGGTGGGGGGCTTCAGGGCCGCGAGGGCTGTTGTGGGGCAGAGGCTCCCTTGTTGGCCGTTCCCGCTGTTGGATCCGTCCCTTCTCGTCTTTGCCGGGCCGGGCCGGGGGCCGGGCCGGGCCGGGTCTGGCCTCGCCGCCGCGGCTGTGGGTGCTAAGGGCGGCGGGCGGGCGCGGGGCATCCCCCTGCCGATGAGGGAGGGGTTGGGAAGGGCTGGAGGGAAGGGGCTGGCACGGAGCGGAGCTGCCGGGCGAGGAGGAGCCGAGGGCCCGCGGCCGCCGGTGCTGTGTCAGTCCGGGCGAGCTGCCTCATCCAGCGCCTCTCTCCCTGCCAGGTTCTCTATCAAGTTCCTCTAAAGGAAAATCACGTCTCGAAGAGAAACGTGGATCAACAGCTCAGAATTAAGATTGTATACGACAGAAGCGTTGAGGAGTGAGTATAATGTTGCAGCAGATTTTTTTTTCGTTGCTGAGAATGGAAACCTTGTTAGCTAAAGCTCATTTGTCTTGGTTTTTTTCAATATAGTCTGCTGCCTGAGAAAAGACACCTTATAAAGGTATGTTCTATTTGGTTCCCCTTTTTGTTTGCATGTTGTTTATTACATGGATGAAATTAAGTTTAAGGCCAGTTTAACTAAAACCTTGAATGCCAGCAATTTAGTATTCCTCTAGTCCAGGAAACCAAAGCTTTGTGTATAGATTATACCTCCATAAGAAATAATTCCAGAGTTCTGCTGCATGTTGTTTGACAAGTGTTTGTTATAGATGTCTATATAGTTTTTAAAAGCTTATTTCAAACTGCACATTCTAATTAATACTGATTTCCTTCCCACTTTCTCATTCCAGCAACAGCATATGGGAATTGTGAAGCAAAGTATTTCCTAAATATGTTGATAATAGTTGAACTTCTTAGATAGTCAGTTGTACCTATAGGTTCAACCTATTCTGTTGTACCACAATATCTAGCAAGTTTCCTTGGTAACTTGGTAGTTGATGTCTTTGGGGTGAGTTATGTCTGCACTGCTATTGGGTGACTCTGATTTTTGTTCTTTTCAGAACAAACTCTTCCCACAAGCTATATCTTATTTGGAGAAGACATTTCAAGTGCGCAAATCTGCTGGTGCTATATTGCTGAGCAGGTGTGTGAAAGTCTGTTGAAAATCACTTGCTATATTTGATATTTAACGCTGTACTGCATAGCCTTTAAAAGAAGATTAGGGTGTAAGAAATGCCCTGCTGAATCAGATCAGTGACCCATCTGATCCAGTGGCAGTGGCAAATGCTCTTTTACAAATCTGCCAGTCTTCCATGAGCAAAACCAGCATTTTTTGTAGCAGAGATATTCAAAGCTATACATTCAAAGCTGCCAGTTTTCTTTTATGTGCACCCCCATTTATGAACTTGACCCTAATCTCTCTTTGAACCTATGGGTGCTCCATTAACAGCTGGAAGCATTATGTCTTCCCTGCTAAGGTAATTAACAATTTTCACGATGAAAGTTATATTAAGTACCAACATAGTGCTGTAGGATTATTCTATAATTCTCCTTTAATAATAAAAGAATTGACTGTCTTGTGTTTCATTGAAGGCAATGTGTTACAAACCAATATTTAAGGAGGAAAGCTGACCCTCACAGATATTGCCAAAAAGCCTGTGCAGACCATACGAGGTGTGGGCCCGTTATAGTTCCTGAGAAACACCTCCAGGTAAGCTCAGCTGTCCAAATGTTTCCTAATCTTTGAAATATTACTGTTTATGATAACTAATGAAAAAGTGAATATTGGTAATTGTGCATAAGTGATGTGTTTCCTGGAGATCACTAAGCCTGGATGAAAGAATAGAAAAACTAAAATTAGTGTGAGTTGCTGTAGTTTATGTTGTTGAATCAAAACTTAAATAAAAAAACTGGAACTGGCCACTATCTTCTGAGCCTGTGTTCTTATGGCCTGTACAGAGGGGATGAGATTTGGAGCTTGCTAAATTGCCACTAGTCACTTTTTTATTCACCTTGGTCAATGAGTTGGAATTTCACAGAGTTAATCGTTGATTTTTGAAGACCTTGTTTGAAGAGGTTATTCACTGACTCAGGAGCATGGTGCAAGAACAGCTTCAGACTTGTTTTCTTGATTCAACTACAATATGTGATCAGTAGATTTCTAGTAGTTTTATTTCTTTAACTTGGAAGTTTCGACTTTATCATTAACAGGATATATGAGAAATGCTGTTGCTACTTATGTATACTAGTTTTGTGAGCCAAGATTTTTTTTTTAATTTATAGGAAATACAGGGTGCTAATTCTGGGAAGCTTGGCAGGCTTTTTATTTGTTTCTTTTTTTAAAGCTGCCACCTTCCTTGTGTCTAATAAATCAAAAGAGCTAGAAATTTGAAAGTTATTCCTTGGTTCTGGTTTTGTTTCCTGTTCTTCACAGGGCATTTTCTTATCTTCTGCTTGTCTTACAGAAGGATTTATTCTTGGCTTCGAGCTAATTGAATTGTGTCATGCAAAAATTTGGTCATAAGTATTTTAATTGTTCCCTTTGAACATTGTAAAGCAATGCAGGGTGTACAATGACAGTGACTGGCACCGCAGGCCCACGGGCTCACCTGACCAGGAAGGGGTTCGAGATGCTGACTTTGTGCTCTATGTTAGTGCCCTCACTACTGACAGGTGTGGCCATGAAAATATCATTGCATATGCAGCCTACTGCCAACTGGAAGCTGAAATGGACAGGCAAGTATTCCCTCTGTTGCAAACTGTCTTTTTAATTAAACTTCCAAGTTTTTTATTGTTCAGATGTGGAATTTGATTGTTTACCTTTGTTGTTTAGCAAAGGAGGAGTCATTATTGAGATAGGCAAGCACTGCATTTATGTAAAACCACAAACCCATCAAATAGTGCGTAATTTGCAGAGTTGAGGCACAGGACTCAGAGCTGATCCTCCACTGTTAATCCTTAAACTTTATCTCAAGGTTCTGTTGAGGTGAATGTCATGATTTCACAAACTTAAAGAATTTAAGTTTCTACTAATATCTCTTTTGTTTCCATTTCAGTTGTAGTCGCTGTCACAGACTTTGTATCTCCCTAGGATCTTACCTAAAATTCAGATCCCTTGCCCTGTTGTCACTGACAACTGTGCAGAATACTGAATATAGAGATTGACTGACACCATCCCACCCTTCCTGATCCCAACAGTAAACTACTCACTGTGTTGTTAACAGATATTTAGAAATTATTCTATAATTTAGAAATTATTTTTACATAAGTCTGTAAGATTTTCCTTAAATCTTCTGCTGCTTCAAGTGAATAATGATTTGAATTTTGTAGTATTTTACTGAAAACCGTTTAACTTTAAAACTGTCTTCCAGGCCAATAGCAGGATATGCTAACTTGTGCCCTAACATGATTTCAACGCAAGCTCAGGAATTTATTGGCATGTTGTCTACAGTGAAACACGAGATAATCCATGCACTGGTAAGGGTTGATAAAATGTTACCCTGAAATGGGTGCCTGCTTCCTCACATGCCTCCAGCTTTTTGCCAAGAGAATGATGTTTGGTGGAGGAAAGCTCTTGCTTTGCCTCCTTCAAATTTGTGTTAATTGTCTTGGAGTGTTATACTTCCAGTGTGTCTCTGGTGGGTGTGGGGACTCTTTCATGATGTTTGACTTTACATATGAATGTCTTATCAAAATTTTCCATGTGCTTTTTTTTGACTTGAAGGGCTTCTCTGCTGGACTGTTTGCATTTTACCGTGATGATGATGGAAAGCCTTTGACACCAAGATATGCAGATGGCCTTCCTCCTTTTAATGAAAGGTATTACATATTCTTTGGACCTCTTGGTACTCCCTCTGAAGGATGTTTTCATGTTGCTTTTTTAGGATGTATTCTTGCCTGTTGAAAATCAAACTTCATTTCATTATTAGAGTGACTTTCTTTTATAATGTTCAAACAGTGGTGTGTGATGACTCTGTAGTCTTTCTTTACATTGCCATGAAGCACTTATATTATCCATATATGCTATAAACTAACACAGGATTTCATTTATCAGGAGGGTGGAAGTTAAGCCTTACACTTATCCGTGCTGTCTGATCTCAGTGCAGTTCTTTTTGAAGATTTAGTCAGTCAAGATTTATGGTTATGCAGAGCGAATGATGTTTGTAATCTGCTGTGGGAATTTTCTGATTTGTAGAATGAGCAGTTTGCATTCTTTTTTTTTCTTTTATTAGTTGGTATTGTAGATATTCTTCTAGGAGATGGAAAGGTAAAGAACTTTTTTTTTATATAATATCAATACTGAGAGGTTTTATTTAATTTTTTACATTTTTGGTAACTGTAGAAATTACGTCTTGAGTCTATAAATAATCTTACTTTGCCTTGTTAAATCAGTTGTGGGTATAATAAACACATATTAAAAAGGGGAAGTGCTGCATAATAACATTTTTAAATTTGGAAAGCATGAGGGTGTATGGAGATTATCCATGATTCTGTTTCTTATGGAGATAGATCTCTGCACAGTAACATGTCTTTGTGGGAAGGATTTGTAACCAAAACTTCTCCTTACAGCCTAGGTTTGTATCAGTGGAGCAATAAAGTTGTTCATAAAGCAGTGAGGCTGTGGGACATACGTGGTGGCAAAATGCTGCGCCATGCTGTTCATCTTCTGGTGACGCCTCGGGTAGTCGTAAGTGTGCATTGCCTTTCAAGCTTTGTGTGCCAAGGTTGCCAGGACTTTTTTGAGTCATAAGTATCTTATGTTATACTTCTTATTCTAGAAGAAGTAATAGTCTAACACTGAATACCCTTTTCCTGAAAGTATGGCTCAAAGCCTGTGCCATAAGCATTGTGTAATTGAGAGGGTATAGCTAAAGTAAAATAGAAAATGGGTGACAGTATGAAGTAAATAAATTGACATAGTAAGAGAAAATGAAGGGACTGGAAGGTAAATTGTAAAAGATTAAGCAAAACTGATGTTGAAGAAGTTCCTTAATCCTACTCTTTAGATGTTTTCCTGCAGACTTAAAACACCTCACGCTTCTTTAATATTAATATTTTGTCATGTTTAAAAAGAAATTCCTCAAGGCTTTTTGGAGATCTCTCTTGCTTCCCACGCCTCAGACTCTCTCTTTGTGCCCCCAACAGAACATATGCTGAAGTGTAACAAATTGGATTTGGAAATGAGTCTTAGTGTTAATCACATTTGGCCACAAATAATCTTTTTGTTTTAGATCTAAGACAGTATATAGAGAAAACATGGATTAATTACCCCTGGTTTTGCTCATTTATTTCAAGGAGATGAATAGATAATGTGATAGGCTTGCTGTTGGGGTGCTTGCTTTGTCAGCCTCTGAGTTGAAAACCAAATGGTAGGAAAAGAAATGCTGAAGTACTTGTAATAGATAATTCTAGAGCAGTAGGACTGCATGTGGGTATCCATCACAGTATTTTGAGAGTTGTGTTGAAATGTTTTCTTTTTAGGAAGAAGCCCGAAAACATTTTAATTGTCCAATTCTAGAGGGAATGGAGCTTGAAAATCAAGGTGGCATGGGTACTGAGCTCAATCACTGGGAGAAAAGGTTGTTGGAGGTTTGTGCTGATACTAAGGAATGGAAGGGGATGTGGCAACATCTGCTCCCTGTGCCTTGATTTATTGTTGATTTATTATTGGTTTATTGTGGTACCTACTGCCTTGAAAATGCAGGAGTGTCAAACCTCATTGAAATACATCACAAATAGTACTCGATACTTAAATATTTAAGTGTCCAATTTCTAGAAGCCTTTTAGCATTCCTGCTAAGTCTCAGAGTATGAGATCAAGTGTTACTGAAACTTCTCACTCCTGTGTGTCATTTACCCTTTTGAGGAGGTTTGCTCCCATTTTAGGGCAAAGGGGATATTCCTTTGAGTCAATTGAGTTTTGTTGCCCTCTGCCTCTTAAATTTATTTTGTTGCCCTCTGCCTCTTATTTATTACCTTGACTTCATCTTTATTCACTTGCCCTGGCTTTAGCTTTTTGCCATGCCTCCTCCAGAACCTGGCCTGATCAAGGAAACACTTATTTCTCTCTTAACATTTAAGCTAATTTTTATTTGTAGCTTAGGCCTGTGTGGTATTTTTGGCAGAGGTGCATTGTCTAGTCACTGTTTTATGCAGTGGGGTAAACAAGAAAGGAAATGCTTCAGGACAGTCTTTTTGTGAAGGATTGTGGGATTTGATAGTCAATAGTAAAAAGAGACCAGAAATAAATGCTTTTTTTATTGTAAGAAAAGAAGCATTTTCTTAAAAATAATGAATTTGAGTGGCTTACCAATCATAACTGGTAACTTTCAGAATGAAGCAATGACTGGATCCCATACTCAGAATCGAGTCTTTTCCCGGATCACCTTAGCATTAATGGAAGACACAGGGTAAGAATTAAGAATGGGAGGGTGGGTTTTGGTTCATTTGTGTTTGGTTTTCATTGTACTTGATTTCATTTCAAATTGATGCACTTGCCTTTATCCCTCTGCAGCAGAGTAGATGGTCAGCATAATTAGCTTTTCATTAGACAAGGAGTCATACTTTGTCCATTACTTTTTCTTCATGTGTTTCAAAACCCATTCTTAATCTAGCCTTAAAAAGCCAAGCATTGGAATGCAAAGTGCTGTTTGTAGCATCTATTTGCTTTTAATGTAAGTCTTCTTTCAATTGCATGCAATACATGTTGGTGTTTTTTCAACTTTTCTTGCAGATAGAAAGCAGAAATTGCCTAAGGTTTCATCTTTCTGTATGCACTGTTCCTTTGCAGGTCACAAAATTTTCTTCTAGTTCATTGTGACTTGAAAAATAGCAAAATCATAATGTATTTTCTTATAGGCAGAAGGGGGTGCAGTTTCCCTTTTTCTTAATTTGAAAACCTTAAGGCATAATATGAATTTCTTTGAACTGCTGTTTTATTAATCAGGACAGTAATTTTTGAAGTAACTCTATTCTCATTTCAAAATACCTTTACAGGTGGTATAAAGCAAATTACAGCATGGCAGAGAAATTAGACTGGGGACGCAATAAGGGCTGTGACTTTGTAATGAAGAGCTGCAAATTCTGGATTGACCAGAAGAGACAAAAGTAAGAACAGTCTCTTAAAAAAAATTTAAAAATAAAGAGGAAACCCTTTTTTACAGTTGTTAACATTTGTCCTTCAAATGTAATAAAAAGAGGTAGTGGTCAGTAGAGCTGAAAAAGGGATGCTGCCCTGCATCCCACCCAATTACAGTAAGTACAGAGGCAAACACCTTAGAGTGTAGAATGCATTTACGCTATGAGAAAGCTCTGCTCTAGAGAGGACAGGTAGGACTTACTCTACAAGTGTTTGCTTTCTTATTTTGTCCCTTTTAATTGGGAATGCAGCCTGTGTCATTTGGCATTACTGTACTGTACTGAAAGCAACCAAAGAAGATAATAGCCATCTTCAAAACACTGCCTGCCTTGTTTGTTCCTTACAACCTTGTTTGTTCTTTACAATCCTCATGCATTTCTAGGACACAGCTGCATAGTGGGCTTGTTTTGTTTGTATGCTTTTTTCTTTAAAGTTTGCAAAGCCATGTCATTAAAACTAAATGGGTGAACGTGTTGTAACTTTGTTTCCTGGCGTGATATTCTTTAAATCAGACAGGTCATAGCTAGACAAATAAGAAAAACTAGCTTCCAGAGAAAAGTTCAGTGCTTCTTTGTGTGATTGACCGAGTCTAGGGGAGAATGGGAACAAACAGTCTTGACAGGCTGCTTATGTAAAGCAGTTTAATTGATCTGATATGATTTTTATTCTGTTTTTGTTTGTTTGCTTTTTTGTTTTTGAGGAAGCAATTAATCAGTCCATACTGCGACACTTTGAGGAGTAATCCTTTGCAGTTAACCTGCAGACAGGACCAAAGAGCAGTAGCAGTGTGCAACTTGCAGAAGTTTCCAAAGCAGTTACCTCAGGAATATCAGGTATAATGAATTTTGCTTTACAAAGAACTGTTTTCGTTGTTGAGCTTTGTAGCCTGATCATTATATTTGTTTCAGTTTGTTTTTTCTCCTGAACTGTGAAATGACAGTAGATATTGTGAAAAATGTCTACCTAGTTTATTACAAGGAGTCTGAAGTCTGATAAAAACCCCTTGTGATCTTAAGAAAAGAAAAAAATTATGTTGCTTGGCTATCTAGCCAAATACCAGATAGAAATGTTGCTGTGTCACAGAAATCCCCCAAAATATTGTTTGAGGTATTTTTTCCCCCAGACTTCCGCCCTTTGTCACTGCACACTAAGAAATCTTTGTTTACATCCCAAAGAATGAAGTTATTACAAAGAGGGGAATCAGGGGTAGAAGTTGGCAGATATGAATCTGCATTATTTACATATTCCTAAATATTTCTGGCTCATCTGGTTCATGGGTATTGTAAGGTGCTGTTAATAGCATTCCTGAGTAGTAACAGCTGATGTTCTTGTAGCTGTAATGATTTGATCTATTTAAAAAACAGCAGTATACTTGCCTTTGCACAAACTGCTTCACTACTGTGTTCTGTTTTGCAGTACTTTGACAATCTTAATGGAGTACCAGCAGAAGAATTGCCTTACTATGGTGGCTCAGTAGAAATTGCTGATTATTGTCCCTTTAGTCAAGAATTCAGCTGGCATTTAAGTGGTGAATTTCAACGCAGTTCAGACTGTAGAATAATTGAAAACCAGCCAGGTCAGTATTCAGGACTTCAGGGTGGTATTGCAGAGATTGCATTTGTTAACTTGGAATGGACTTGTTGCATGTTCAAACTAATTGCTTGTGAATTTTTTAACTCAGGAAGTTTCACACCGCCAGCTGTGTAAACACTGTGCTGTGGTGAGAATCATAGCACAACTACTCTGTACACCTGAGGCTAACTAACATATCTAATGCAGGAATTGCATAAGAATGAACAGATACTTACCCCAAATGATCCAAATACAAGACAGAGGATGGGGGGGGGGGGGCGGGGTGAGGGCAGGGTTGTTTATTGAGTCTCTGAAACATAATTGCCCTTTTCACCTCTGTAGGTTTTTTGATTAAGGCCAGGATCTTTGCAAGTTACCAGAACATGGGCTTGTCTCCTAGTGTAATGCATGGATGTTCAGTATTGCAGAGCTCCACAATGCTGTAGGATATTACCTGTCTGTGCAGTTTTTTCAAAAACAAATACCCTCTGCCCTCAAGCCAGCAATCATAGCTGAGGGCAAATATAACCACATGGCTCTGATGGAAAGTGCTTGCTCATTGGGGTTTGTTTTTTTTTTTTTGGTAGTTAGTTGATTATTTTGTTTGTTTCTTAAATCTTGTGTTTCTTCCCACATTATTTTCAAGACTGTATAATTCCCAAATTGATAATAATTCAGGGCCTGAAATATTCCAAAAGTAAACCTTGAATTGCATGTGGGGACATTGATTAGATAGCCTTTTAAAATTGGTGTGTGCTTTCTGTTCCACTGGTTAATTTGTAATTCAGTATATTCCTTCTACCTTAGATCCTACCAAAAACTATGGTGCAGAGAAATATGGACCAAACTCTGTATGTCTTATTCAGAAATCTGCATTTGTCATGGAACAATGTAGGAGGAAACTCAGTTACCCTGACTGGGGTAGTGGATGTTATCAAGTAAGTATTTTAGTGGTAAGGTTTTTGGTGGGTTTTCTTTTTTGATAACCCTAAAGTAAAAAATCAGTCTTAAAATGTAGGTTGTGACTGTTGGAACTTTGCACCTGTACACTGAACATTGTGATCTACAGATCATATAACATACTTTGAAAACAATCTTCCAACCATAGGCCTGCAATTTAGATATGTTAAAGTGTGTAACTGCTGGGATGGCTTCCAGTCTCACTAGGGACATCATCTGTCTTACCCTATGACACTTTATCCTCAGCTAAGAAGGAATACTTCCATGAAATATTCTGTTGTTGAAGCTTAATATTAATTAGTCACTCTGATTTTTTCAGAGGTGGAAAACACAGTGCTCATGTCACTTATTTATCATTTTCCTCATTTTCTCACTAAGGGAGTTGCATTCAGTAACTGTACAGCTCCACAAATGTAGTCATTAGCAGAAGCCAAGTTTTATTCATTCTCAGCTTATGATCCACATAATTGCACAAAAAGAGTGTAGTCCGTGCTTTAAAGCATTCCTGAATTTCATAGTTTCTCAGATTGCATTAAAATACTTGCAGTTGATCTGTGCTTCTGATAAATCATAATACAGACTTGACTCTTTTATTTTAAGGTTTCTTGTTCTGCACAAGGGCTGCATGTGTGGGTCAAGGACACCGCATATTTGTGCAGCCGCTCAGGCCAGGTGTTGACTGTGAGCATTCAGATGAATGGCTGGATCCACATTGGCAATCTGATTTGCCCAGCCTGTTCAGACTTCTGTGACTCCTGTCCCCCAGAGAGGGATCCTCCAGCTTCTAACCTAACAAGAGCTGCACCCATTGGTAGGTTGCCTTTTTTGCTGAAGTGAAACTTCAATATTAAATATCTGAAAACGTCAAAGATTTGTGTCAGTTCTGACTGTCAGGAACAGGAAAGGAAGGCTATGGCTATTTTAAGATCCCAGGTGTAGGAGATAAAGGCAAATAGCAAAGGTGCCCTGCTTTTTGCTGTGCAGTCGTGCAGAATAGTGACTAACACAGGAGAAATGTGTCTGAAACATAATGCCTTCGTTTCATGTCTGCTTCTGGTAATCATCCCAGAAATCTAATTAACCTGGGAACCAGGAAATCAGACCTGTGTTTTGAAGGCCATATCGTTATTATATTTTTAAAAACTATCACCTTGGTGGAAAGTGAGTTCTCACTTGAACATTATTAATAGGAGGTTATACATGATGTAATGCAGAAAGATCAGAGTCACTTTTCTTTTTGAGGAAGGTAACAAGCTTAACTCACTAAATACCAGTTAATGTTTTGTCAAGAAGTTTGTTTTAACTCTTTGATGTTTTTTAATGTTCTCTTATTTTATCTTTAATGTCTTTAAATGTAAAATTTATAATTTTTATTTAATTTTATTTTTATTTTAGACTTATGTTCCTGCTCGTCCAGCCTGGTTGTAACCCTTTGGCTCCTGGTGGCCAACATAGTTCCCCTGCTAACAGGATTGTTTCTCTGCACATAGACTTGAGCTTGGGGCAAGAAGAAGTTCTGAGATAATACCCATCCTACTGCACCTGTGGAGCATGGGGGCTTTGTCTGTGCAGGCAGCTCTCTCCTGCTGAACCTCATCTCCCCTGGCAAGTATCACTGCATGCAGTAGTCAGGGAGGTGCTGGTGAAAGCAGGCAGAGTTTTGAGAGGAGGAAAATTTACCTTGTCGTCTCAATAAGTGCCAGTATTTTCCTGAATTGCAACCTATGTGTTTTTTTTGATGCAGTAACAAGATCCACTTTGCCAACTGTCTTAGACAACCTGGCAGCTCAGTCAAGATTTGAATTGAGAACTCTTCTGTAATAGAACTGAGGGCTTGTGTTTTTTGTTATGTCTGTTGTGTGATTGGTAGCAAAGCATCCTCAGACTGGAAATATACCTCAGTGGTTTAGTCAAAAGCCATGTAAAAATCAGTTGTCATCACTGCTGATAACCAAGGCCTAAAGAGGCTGGTAATTTATTGATTTGTTTTGTTAATTCTTACAATTTGTGGGAGAGGAAAGAATGTATTGGGATAGACCAGTGGTTGGCAGCTGCCTCCACAACTGTATTCTGCAGCTTTGAGCCCCCTCAGAATTCATACTAGGTAAAACAGCTAATTCTTGGGGTTCATTGCATCTTCCTACATGCACAAAATGGAATTTCAGACTGGTAACCAGTACAACTGTCTAGAAATTCCATTTTCATTTAGCATGTGCCAGTTCTACTATGAAATTTAATACATCACATTTGAATATTCTCTAGAGTTTGCTAGGCAAATGCATTTCAGTACTGATACTCAGACTGTAAATTTGGGATAGGATTTATGGTTATTTTTTATTTTGTTGGTTTGTTTCTCAAATAATGGCATTATTGTTTCAAAACTAGTATGAACATTATTGCAGATGTTCTCACTTCTTGTTCAAGAGCAAACCAATAGCAATGGCAGCTATAATCTTACAGGATCATGCTGATGTCTCTAGACCAAAAATATTGAATGTGTAAGGAAAGCCTAATTTGTTTTCTTTTTTTTTTTTTTTTTCTTCCCTCTACTGTTTTTTGGACATGTAAATAATATGGATTTTTTGAGTATTTATAATAAGTTGAGAATTAGATGCTTTGAGCCACATGAGGGCACACCTTGCTACAAAATTAATCACTTGATGACAAAATATATAAGAGGAAGGAAATGAGTAAAATCTGTCAAGGTAAGGACAGCTGCTCTATAGGACCCTTGTAAGGATGTTTTTATTTATTTCTGACTATAGTGTGCAGCATATAATCCTGTTCAGAGGTAAAGAACTCTGTGGTTCAAACCACTGTCTGTCCTTTTAGGACAGTTTTCACTCCTGGAAAAGTGTTAAA
Organism: Muscicapa striata striata; assembly: GCA_030060385.1. Lineage (NCBI taxonomy): Eukaryota > Metazoa > Chordata > Aves > Passeriformes > Muscicapidae > Muscicapa > Muscicapa striata. The sequence goes on from JAREIS010000246.1 coordinate 207,943, forward strand.
TTTAAGGGAGCAGACATGCTCAGTGCACTAAAAAATGCTGATATAGGGAGAAAGATGATGTTACTCTGCTTCTTAAATGTTCTGTGATATTATAATTGTCAATGACTGGATCCCTTTCCTAAATGGAAGGTAGGGAGATGGAGTAAAACTTTAGCTACAATTATACTGTAATAATAGGACTTCCATCATGATTGTAAGAAATTCTTTGTGCCTGCTAGACTTGATTTTGTTGGGGGTTTTTTTTTTTTTTTTTTAATTATTTAAGGAAACTCTTATGACACTGATGAGGCAAGTAAGGTGCAACCTTAAACTGTCTGAAGACATCAGACTTGAGAGCACCTTGCACTGGGCTAGTTCTCCTTCTTAACTGCAGGTTAAGCTTGCTGTGAATTACACAAGGCCTAGGTTAGCCTTAAATCAGTGTCTCGGAGAAGCAATACAAGTCAGCACTCAAATGCTTTAAAATTGTACAAACCGAATTATGGAACACTCAGATTGATAAGTGAACACTAATTATTTTAATATGTCCACAAAACAGTCAATGTAAACTGGTACCTGGAAAACATAAAGGTTTGACAATACATAAAGGTTTGAGGTTAGGTACTTGGAAAATATAAAGGTTTGAGGTTAGGTCCTAGAGGTTGATATTGTATTTTTGTCTGTTGTGCAATAATACAGTTGAAATGGTATCACTCAACAACTATGCTTTTGATACTTGAAAAGAAATTACTGGTTATTTTTTCTTACTGTGAAATGTTTGCACTGTCTGAACTTTCTGGTTAACTTTATAAACTTTTTAACATGTTAATTTATTGTGCTCAGTATTTGATACGCTGGTCTCCTGTCTAAGTGTGAGATTTGTCATATTTAATTGAATATTTTTATCTTCTACACAGTTGTTTATCTTGAGGGCTTTTCTTTTAATCTCTCTTCCTGAGAATTAACTGAAAGACGGCTTGGAAAGTTGATGCTAACCTACTCCTGAGCTGTATGCATTAATTAAAGAAAGGGGGTGTGATGCTTTGTACTGACAGGGAAAAAAAATCTATCGACCTGTTGTGGTCAGGTTCACCAGTACCTGGTAAGTAGCTGCATCAGTGAATCCAGTGAAGTAAAACTGCTACTGCCTTAATAATCTGAGATTTCAGTCGTAATTCCTTTGTTGTGCAGCCCTTCAGCTGCTTGTGAACTGCAGAACTGGACGTGACTTTGGGGGGTCAGGTACAGAAGGTACTTTAGTCAGAAAAATGCAACATCTTCTATCCCACCTGTGGGTTAGCAGCTGCTAGCAGCTGTAGCCTTGTGAGAACTGCAAAGGAATGTGTCAACTTAAAGTGGCAATGAATTGGTAGCTGTCATACACAATATTTGAGTAAAGCTGACTACCTCAGTTCTGTTTGTCTTTGTGTTCAGCTTTTAGCCTGCTGTGAACTTCCAGATCTTAACATGAATTAAGTAAAATCATGTCTCAGGTTTTTAAGAGTAAAATTGCTACAGTAGGAAGCATAAGCCATTTATAGAACACAGCTAAAACTGTAGCTTAAGCAGATCAGTTATGTAGCCTTAAGTGCAGTAAAATTCAGAATTCTTTTAAGTAAATACAAAGTGTACTGTGTTAGGTGTCCTGACCACACGTGACCAGTCCCTTCTGTTGCATCTCTTAAGTGTGAAAACTTGGAAATACAGCCCATTTAAGCCTTTGTGTTTACACCAGAGAAGACTTTGTGTGCGCAGAGAAGACTGGGCAGCAGGAGCCCTGGAAGTTGTGCTGAGATGCATGAGTTTGCTCATCTGTAACAGAAACATTTTCAGTGTATAGTGTCCACAGATTTAACTTTATAATTAAAAAAAAAAATACAATTTTTGCTTAGGGAAGTAAATTAGTCTTGCAGTTTTTTTGATCCCAGTAGTTCAAATAATTTCAATTAGAAGTTGAAGCAAGTAATATTTTAGGAACACATTTTTTCTAGTGTTGCAGTTATAAGGAGGAAGGATAGCTTTTGCCTGGAGAATGCAGCAAGTAACATCACATTGAAAAGCAGCAATTCATTCCTCCTGAAATGAGTTGAGATCTTGGGATACTGTCAAAGCCCTTGATGCAGGTTAATTACTGAAAGAGAATTATATCCCCCACTGACTGTCAGTCCAACGCAGTTCATTCTTTCTGCTGAGCGCTAATAAACTGGAGAGACTGATGTCCGAGAGCAGACATATCCACAATCCCTTATGAGGGCCAGTTGCTTTTATATCGTCCTGTCCTGCAAATCTTTCTGCTTGATTTTATTCAGTAGAGAGGGAGGTGTACAACCTTCCTTCCCCTGAATTTCCAAGAAGTGATTTTCAGCCAGCTGAGCAGCTCAAGGTGTTTTCCCTGCAAGACTGAACCCCTGTTTTTAGCTTGACTGGATGTGTGGGTGCCTGCTTGCATGTATGTACTGATCTTCAGGATCTGGGGCTGTTTGTGCACTGAGTAATGTGATCTTAAACTACCAGACTTCCAAAGTGCAAATGTTGCCTTTTTAATGTGAAGCTTACCTTGGAGATAAAACAACTGTTTTGAGAGAACTGGCTGACCTTGAACATGTGTTTCCTATTTTGGTACAGAATGTAAATACAGAACTAACTATTTTACACATATTTTGGCTGGACTGAAATAAAAGGGCTAATTTGTGTTATTTATGGAGTAAAATTTTCCTTATTTTACTGTTTAAAAAAGGTATGACATGCAACAGAAGAAAAAACTGTTCTTCAATAAAATCTGTAGAATATTAATTCTTCTTGTCCTTTTCTTTGAGAACTGATGATGATTAACTGCAAGAATAAGTGCAATAGAGGATGACTATTACAACAGTCATTTATTTTGTGAGAATGTTGAAAAATGAAATTACATCAAGTCTGCATATTGATCACTTTATTAACTGCTATTTGATACATTTTGAATGTAAAATATTCTATGTTATTATTATCTCATACATGACTTATCAGAAATTCAGCCTGATGGTGAAGGAAGGAGGTTCCTGAATTCTCTATCTCATCCTCATGTATTTGATACTTCAAAACTGTGCAATGTGTAAGTATTTTTCCACTTGAGATTGAAGATCATAAATTCCCTGCTTTGTGTGAAGGATTTGGCCACATGATTCCCATTTCAGTGGCAGGAATGTTGGTGTGGCTTTGCAGAGCCCCAAGCTGTTGGCTGTGTCTGGAGTTTGAGCAGGAGGAGCTGAGCTACCCTTGCTGCTGTTCAGCAGGATCAGGGATGCTGCAGCCACTGGTTTTGATACCCAAGCTAGCTTTGCTAGCTGTGAGACTGAGATTTTTACAATATATTTGTAATTACCATACATTATTTTATATATATTACTCTGGTGAATGTGAAAGACCTATAATTCCTCTAAAATTAGTTGAAATTATTTTATTATTAGCTCATTTTTTCCTCTAAGCAATATGACAGCAAGTACATAGATCTAAAAAACTTGCCTTCCTCTCTGCTCTTTCAGAAAATCAGATAAAGCACAGCAAAAGTAGGTTACTCTTCCTTTTTGTTTGCCTTCTCTCAAAATAGGAGTATTTCAAAAGGGGATTAAAGCTTATAAAATGCGCCACTGTTCATTTTGTAGATGGCTTTAACTCTGAAAAACATTAAGTATGTAAAGTTACCCAAATACAGCTATAAGGTTTAAAAACTTCAATGTTTCTAAAATCTATGCCACTGGTAGCACAATAAAAAAACCCTGGTGTGTGAACCCAGTTTGTGTTTAAAATTCAGAAGCAGATGGAGATCTCTCTCCTGGAGTATAAGATGTGCTGCTAGAGCAGGATCAGGACACAGCTGTGCAGCTGGAAAGGTGCAGGGAGCTGCTCTGGTGTCAGCCCAGTGGAGTTTCCCAGTGCAGCTACAATGCAGCCCGGTGTGAAATGCCAGTTTACAGGAGTTCTGTGCGTCTATAGCGGTCATTTCCATACAAGTATAAAAAGTCAAGTATCACAGAGGGTTTGTCACTGTTACTGGTTGCCCCCTCAAAATATCTGCAAGCTGAGCCCTGGGTACATCTCCCTGTCAGCCTCCACTTCTCCCCTCTTAGCTGGTACCAATTAATGATGAGGACTTGCTGAGTAAATGTGATGCTAACAAAATTGTCTTTGGTAATTCCAGATTTTTTTTCTGTATTTTAAAGGAATAGAGTAAATTTAATCAAGTCTACTACTGAGGATTCCTAGCATCCCAGATTTGAAACAAACAACACACCCATCCCAAACCCCTTCTCCTTTCCCCCATTCCTTGAACTGTTTTATTTACACATTTGAATGTATGATGAACATTCATGTGTGTATGAGCACAGTACCTATTTTTTCAAAGATGCTTATACTGGGAAATGAAATCAAGGAATGCCTAAACATCCCAAAATACAAAACATTATTTGTGTTTGGGGAGAATTACAGAAATCCAGCATTTGCCCGTGCGATTGCATCTAACTGCTCTTGGAATTTTTTAAACTATAATTTATCTGTTTGAATGAATTATTTGATTTTTCTATGTTTTGTACCATTCTGTAAGTAACTGTAGGCAAAATGTTGAGTTTTATGTGAGCTATTTAGGTCTGCTGTAGAAATTGCAAGGGGAACTGTTTTCAGTCAACAAGAAAATAATTATAGGGGAATACCCACATTACTAACTCAAATGAAATACTGTTAAGTTTTACATTTTTTTCGTATTCCTTAGATATAATGTTGAAATTAAAGGCAGATGTTTTTACCCAAAGGACAAGGAGAATGAAATACATTCTTCGCTGCTTTTACAGCAAGTGTCACACAACCTGTTTCTCTACTTCAGTTGCCCTGGAGTGGACAGAGGTCCCAGGAAGGTGAGAATTCAGCCAGTGAGGAGAAGGGATCTCTACATGTGCTCTGGGTGGTTCTGCAGGCACATGATGAACTCCTGGACAGATCGACCCTCGTAGCAGATCTTGTAGATGGTTGTAAATAATGGAAACCTGAAAGAAGCATGTAGGATTTAAAATAGTTTTTAAAGTGTATATGAACATTTCTATTCTATTTTAATGGAAAGAATGTTTTTGTTTCATTGAAAGTGGAAAAATTTTGTTTCTTTACAATATAATTTTAGCTTGGGGCTGCCTTTACTGGAAGACTACTGGGTGGAGAAGCTAAAGAGGGGAAAATCATAAGAGTGACAGCAGAGAAAAGCTGTTTTGGAAACAAAATACCTGTCTAGTATTTTTTATTTAAAAATAATTTTGAATTGCATATCCTCTTTTCCTGCTGTGTGCAAAATGGATATATTATTTGCAGTCATTATTGGTATCCAAAGGACTAGAAAGAATGAAAATGTCTAATGATTTTCTTTTCTTGGCTTAAAGGGTTCTTTTCCTTTAACAAGCTGTCTTAGTCATTATGTGGTAAAAAATGAGTCCACTGAATGACTTGGAGCTGAGCATGTACAAAGTGCAATTATAGGATAATTATTAGATCAGACTGTGATTTAAAGCTGCTGTCAAAATGAGCTTTCCTTTTCTCTCATTTTTGAAAGATAATGCCACTTGAATCGTCTGTAACTGTTCCAATTCTAGTAAGTTTTTAAGAATTCAGTGTTTGACTTCTCAGTACTGCTGATGTATGAGAGGAAATGGGATAGAGGGAAGTTTAGCTTTTCTGTTGTGTAAATTGAGGCAAAGGTTTCAAATTATAAATAATCTTACATCATCCCAAGGAACTAGAGGCACTTTTTACCTCAGCAATATTTGTGGCACTAAAGCATTGATATCAGCACACATTACCTGTTCAGTGCATGTAAAAATATTTGATTAGGAATATGATCCTGGCATTATTACTGAGATAACCAAGTTCAGGTCTGCACTGAGAGCAGGACTGCTGCAAGCTGCAGTGGTGGTATACTGAGAACAAGAAACCCTTTGGCCCATAAATCATGTCTGCAAGATGATTCTGTGTACAGCCTTAAATCTTATTTGAGGGATAGAGATGTCTGGGAGGCTCCTTTATATTATAATTTCTTTTGTTTCCTGTGTATGGGCCATTCACTTAAGAGTTGGTGATGACCTCTGTGGGTGCCTTCCAGTTCAGAATATTCTATGATTGTTTTCACTGCTGTTCCAATATGTGATCTCACATTACTCTGTCTTCTATTAGGCACTAACAGTATCACCTAAACCCACCCTCTGTCTGTGGCTTGTTTTTTCTTACATTACTCAGCCCTTATCCCATGCAGCTGACCCTGACAATGAGCAGTCAAGCCAGGCTCTAGCAGTGGCCCAACATGTAGAAAGCTGTGGTTGCAGAAATGAACAAGAGCATTAAACATAAGTACAGTTAAGGAGGTTATGAACCACTCATAATGTGTTGTTGATTTTGTTGTTTTTTAAAATCAAAGCACTTACTTATGGATCATATTTTTCTGTTTCAGAATTTTGTAGACTTCGGCTGAGGTCTGAGGACCTTGCAGCTTTTGTCCATTCAGCATCTCATTTTCCAGCTCCTCAATGGACTAGAAGAGAGAAGACTGATTACTTGGGTCAGAGGAGATACTGCTGTGGTACCAGCAGTTATCAAGAAGGTAAACAATGAATGATGCCTTTGTAAAACACAGAAGGACTTCTTCCTGCGTTAGTGTAAAATATTTCAAAATCTTTCTTACTTTTCCTGTGCGAGCAAAGGCTTCCGCTACTTTTCTGTTGCGTCCCCCGTAGCAGGTGGTGATGAGATCGGCAACCCCACAGCTTTCCAAAAAGGTGGCTGTTGACACTGGTCCCTTGCAGAACATCTTGGCAAAGGCCACCATCTCCATGAGGCCCAGGCGTATCACTGCTGCCTTGGTATTGTCCCCGAAATTCAGTCCATCGCAGAACCCCGCGCCCACCGCCACGATGTTCTGAAAATGGGCCAGTGCAAAACAGAGGGAGGGAAGGAAATGGTCAGCCATGGTGTGCAGCTCATCAGTGTGCCCTGAGCTCCAGGGAAACCCCAGAAATCCGTCTTCATCAGAACAAGGGTCAATTTCCAATGGCCATGAGTTTATCTTATGGAGAAACAGGTCAGATAATGTTGAGCTAAAGTCGCTGGGATTTTAGAAGATTTGTGTTAAGTATCTACTGTTACTCCCATAGGAAAAACCAAAGCAATGTTTTATACACTAATATTGCAATCACATACCATGTATGCAATTAGAGTTTTGTTTTTCTCTTAGTTCCAAGTTGGATCTCACTGACCTTTCTGTTTAACTATTTAAAATATCCCACACAGAGTCATACCTTTCTAGGTTTTCTTTGTGGGTCTCTGATTTGAGCAGGCATAGATCCCATGAAAATGCTGCAGTAGGTAAAATTTTGGGCTTACCTACAAATATCAGTAGAACTGCCCTTGTCTACAGCTCTAAACAAATCTCTCAGGATCCTAAACATCTTCATAATTCTTCACCATTGTTCAGTGTGCTTCTCTTCCCACCTTCCACTTCCCAGCTCTTAAGTAAGTCCCTAAATAAATCTAGTTCAGTAAATATGAGTAATGTGCCGCCTAGTGCTACCATTGGCATGTTTGCTCCAGAGATATATGTACCCTAGTGCACATTTAATTTTTTAGGTTTTTTTAGCAGAGGCAAAACCAAACCAATTCTTTCAAGAAGTGCAATGATTTATCACAAGACAGAGAAAACCTCTCTCCCATATGTTCCTGCCCCCAGTTCTGCTCTGTGGCCAAAAGCAAAATCTGCAGTATTTGGTTTTGTATGGCGAGAAACTTTATTTTTGTATGCAAAGTTAAACAGGACCAATTCTTTCCTCATCAGTCATCCACCATGGAAAGGTGAATTATTGAAGTATAAATGACTAAATGTGTGAAGAAGTGAAAATGATCACAGGCTGAAGTCACTTTCAATTCATATAAAAGCAAACTCTGAATCTCACACAATTGTCCCCTCATTAGAAATTTGGTGACTCTGGTGTCATTTCTGATCCTACCTGGGATCTCCATGTGGGCATTGCTGAATGTCACACAGATGTGCTGCCAACACAGAGCATCGATTCTGTGTGAATTTTCTAACAGGTTAGTACTTAAACCATAGACATAATTATTAGTGGGGCTACTCTATGTAGTGAGAGTCTTTGTTTCATGTGCTTACAACGCACAGACAAGAAAACACAGTGGACTAAACCTGGTGCCTCTGGTAAAATAAAGATAAAAATACAAGTATTTTGAAATGCTCTGCCTGCAGCTACATTTTAAATAAACTTCCCTTTTTTGGGAAAATTTATTTCCCAGGTTGGAAAATTTATTTCCCAGGTTTATTTTCCAGGTTGGAAAACTGGCTCGTGAATGATGCTCTTGACTGCACTCATTCACTCACATGGTGACAGGACTCAAATTAGACTCCATGGCTTACAGAAGACTCAGGTGAGGTTAGAATTTGGCCCTAATAAAATATATTGGCTTGAAAACACTCACTTTTAAGGCTCCACAAAGCTCCACTGTATCAGAGTCAAGCACCACAGTAATCCTGAAATTGGGGGTCTGCATTAATTCTTTAAAGATTTCGCCTTGTGTTTCATTTTTGCATCCTGTGGGAAGGAAGGATAAAATAACACTTTTACAATGTTGCAGAGTGCACACAGTAACATGAAATAAGGTTCTAGGGACTACTTCAGCTTTTGTGATCCCAGTTCCAAGGTGTTGCTAAACCAGAGATTTGTGCAACAGCAGTTTCTGCTGCTGGATGCCAGTATTAAGTGTAGGCAACTCCAGGGCATTGATCAACATTGCTTAATGACACGTTAAAGAGCTTAAAAGTAGATACCTCCTAATGGATCTTTCTGCTTGAGAAAGCTTGTACAACCACAGATCTTACAAAAGACAAATTATTTGCAAAACATTTCCTGCAAGACAGTGGTATAATTTCTGCTTTGAAAATGTTAACCTGTGTCACTATTAAGAGCTGTGATGGGACACAAATGGGACACAGATACAGAGGCAATAGTCCCAGTTATAGGGGGATCCATCCAGATGATGGAATTGAAGGTTGGCTCTGCTGAAACCCTTTTCCTAATGATTCTACAGAGGTCATGCATCATGTTGTTCCAGTGCTCAGCCAAGGAGAGCCCTTGGTGCTAAAGGAACTGAGGTTTGCCTTGACTCAGAGAGCCCAAAGAGCTTTGAATAGAGTTTCACTAGAGTTTTGTACAAGGTAGCTTGGTTTCCTTCAGGGGGATCTCAGCTGTCAGTTTTACTAGCCTGGTGCACCACAATCTGGTAGCTGAGAGGTTTCTCACCATCTAATGAGAAACTTAAGGTTTGCTTCTTGTTCTTCACAATACCAGTTCTCTTTGAGTCGTCTGTTTCTGGGCTGCATGGCTTTCCATGAGGATAAAAGTAAAATGTGCAAAGCTCTTTGTACAGTCATCATCACGTCATGGCTTCAAACCAGGCCAGCAGAAGTTAAATTCTCCCAGGAGAATTAATATAGCTCAGCTCTCCTAATCATGTCTAGTCCTATTTGTGCCTAGTTGCTCTTTCAGTAACAAATGTCCAGCTGGTACAGTTTGCACCATTACTGTAATATTTGCAAGGAAAAGGATCATTATTGCAACATAATTTATTATTCTTTTGCCTTTCCTAGCTATGGAGAGATGTAACTTTAATTTTGACTGACTTAAAAAATCTCTGAGTTTTAAAAACTACTGGATGAACTTTCCAAATCAGTCCTGGGAGGATCTGAGGCCATGTCTTGGCAAGCAGTCCAAATGGGAGAGAGGAACAGAATGTTACTAGGTTTTCTTTTCCAAACAAGAAATTATATGATGAAGAAATACACCTCTGGGAGTGTGAGCACATAGGAGCTTCTGATTACACTTCTTTATCTAGACTGTATTGTGTATCAGCTGCTGAGGTACTCCATGTTGAGCTCTACAGACACAAAAGGCAGCTCTTGCCAAGTCCTACAGAAACAGGATTAAGCTGTGATATTTTCAATGGATTAAATTAGCTCTCAGCACTGAAACCCACTGTCAGTTTGATTCTTTCAGCCCTGAACTCTCTGGAAATAATCCTGGCCCCCTAAAGGAGCTCAGCAGGCACTGCTCCACTCAGGAACCACTTGGGACCAGTCCCATCCCCCTGCTGCTTCCCGAGGTTTTCCTGCCACAGGTGACTTTAAACCGCAGCTCTAATCGGCTCTTTGCAATAGTTACCGATGGTGGTTTCACAGAACTTCTCATCAGCCACTTCTTTGGCTATGTTGGCCCCCATCAGCACACTGATCTCTATTTTCAGTTGCTCTCGAATGAGGTCAGAGATGAGCTTCAGGCCATCAGGACCCTCATCAATCCCCTGAAAAGAAGAGAGTTAAAGCCAGGGTGTTAGAATAGGAAAATGACAACACCAGAGCACTGGTAAAGAAGGTTTTCTATTGCCTGCAGTTCTCTGGTTTTAATTGGGGAAAAAAAGGTCTTATAATCACTAGTGTTAGCCATTAATACAAATGTTCTGGATTTTTACTTTGGTAACTGCAAATTCAACTCAAACTCAGGGAGAAGGGGTGACAGTCAAAGTAATCCTGCAAGAGGCCTCACAGCCTGTGCTGCTGTCATGAGGCTTGCTTTCTTTGATGTTCTGTTTTTCCTTTCAGTTAAATTTCTGTAGTTTAGGATCAGATGTTTAAAATTAAGTCTATAAGAAATGGCTTTTTTTGCAAGATCTAAGTATTAATCAGAGTGGGTTTTGGGTGTTAAGGAGTATACTGAACTGTCTTGGGTTTCTTAAAGCTAAATTTGCAGAAATTTCCTTCCTCTCCCACCTTCCTCTCTTCTCCTTACTTCTGCTTATGACATAATTTCTGTAGAGGGGAAGAGCTGGTATGGAATTCCGAAAACTTGAATTACATTTCTTTCATTACATTTTTAAGTGGAATATTTCCTGTAATACAATCAAAAGAAGAAATGGTAAGACTACATTCCTATGCTTTGCTTCTGGCTTTTAGTTTGACATTCTCTTAAAATATTAATTCCTTTTAAGATTACGTTAATCTGGTACCTCTTGAACCTTAAAAAGAGATTCCTCAGTTCATGCCAGATTGAAATTGTTTCAGTTTTGCAAAATCATTACTGTTATTATGCCATTTTAATGCTGCCAAGAACAGCTTTAGCATGTACTTGGAAGAGGCACTTGGACTCAGAGTTCTCATTAGAAGTTAACTGAGGCTGTAGTCTCAGAGTATTTTTTCTGGCAGCAGTGCCAGCTTTTTGCATCCCTTTCTCTGCCCATTTTCACCTCCATGCTGGTCCAAGGGGGTACTGATCCAGGCTAAACATGACTAGCAAGGATAGATACTCTTAGCCTGGATAGGTTGCCCCATGGGCTGGCAGAGCTGGGCAAGTTTTAACTCTTGCAGAAAGAAATGCTCATGTTTATGCAGAGCATGCAGGTGAGGGCTGCAGCTCCTGCCCTTAAGTTTGAGTTGTTTATTTACTCCATATTGACTGGGTGCTGTGGAGACAACAACTTACCTTGATCAGGGAAATCCCAAATGTCCCAGGTTTTATCTGTCCTACAATCTGCTCACAGATTCGTCCAATAAATTGATGTGGCAGAACAAACACTAAGATATCTGCCCCGTTTGCTGCTTCAGCCACGTCAGGTACAGCCACCTGGGACAAGAGGGACAAACAAAATGAGCCCCAGGTAAGAATCCTCAGTCCTTGCAAGACACCATCATGCCAAAACCATTTGCAGTGCAAATATCCTTGATTTTAACTGGCCCTGTGGCATAGCTGCCAGCTCTCCACACAAGCAGCTACAAATCTGTTCTGAAATATCTAAAGCAGCTGAACTGTTTTGGGACTGGATTTTTATATTTTTTTAATAATTTAACCCTGTATAGATAATCTGGGGAAGATGATGCAACGTGATAAATTTGTGGTGTGCTGGAAGCCCCTTTGCTAGTTCAGCTTCTTGATCTGGTTCCTGAAGATAGCTGACCAACCCCATATGATTCTTCTGGTATGAGTGGTAGCACTGGGGAGCACAGGAGGAAAATGGGGTAGTGGGACAGAGGCTCTTCTGGAAATCTTTAGTTTCCATAGGTGACCAGCTGAGTTACTGAGGAATAAACTGTATCAAAAGGCAGAGATTATCATAATCTTTGGGTAGGTATATGTCTTTGTTTTAAATATGCAGTAATTTTCCCAAGAGTTACAAAAACCTATGCAACATGCTTAAAAACTACCTAGTGATATCTTCCTCCAAATTTTGGCATTTCTCAGACAATAATTCAAGCCAGGCTACAGAGGCAACAGCAGGTGAATTTAAGCCTGCTAAAAGCAGTTTACAGTAGGAGAAAACACCACTTTTGGATGCAGCCTTGGAGCATGCAGTCTTAAGCAAGTGGGATTCCCAGCAAGAAAACCAGAGCTGCAGCCAGCCAGGCTGCTTCTCTGGGAAAACAGTGAAGTAGGAGCAGGGCAGAGGCTGGCAGTGCTGCACAGGCTGTGCTTCTGTCTCTCCAAAATGCTGCAGAGCAATGCAAGGAAAAGCTCAGCTTGTTTGGTTTTTTTTTTTTTTTTCTCAGTTGGAGATGGTCTGAGGGTCCCTCTACTACAGCCAGCTGATTTTTGCTGGTGAAGTCTCAGGCTTTTCTCTGAAGAGGGTGAGGCTGGCCTCAAGGGATGATGACAAGCCTGTTGATCTGCTAGATTGTTGTAAAAATAACAGTGACAAGTCAGTTGTAACCCAGGAGAATTATGTGCCAAGTTCAAACACCGGGAGTGCAAATATGCAATCACAGCACAAAATGGAATACTAAATAGAACCACTTCCCAGGCAAGGAGACCCGCCACATGCAGCATTTTAACTTCCCTTTACAACTGCAACTGTTCCAAAAATGTGGCTCTACTCACAAAGCAGTAGCATTTGGCAAAATCTTGAACAGCCAAACCCCCTCACCTCACTTGCTTTGGTAGCAGTAAATTATCTAAGGTGATTAATTTAAGTAGGGATGTATAACTTGGTATTTTAAATGTTCATGAAAATAAGTACCTTATATTTTTTGATGGAATTTAGAGCTTTATTAATTACAGCTGTCTTGAAATCACCCGTGAGCTGATAGCTCATTATTCATCTCCCTGTAAGCCACAGCCTCTGCTTTTGTTTTCTTTTTCTGAAGAAAGGAGAACAGTGGCTTTGCCTGCTTTTTCCAGAAGATGCTCTGGGTTTGAAATAGCTCTGTGCAGACAGATCTCTGCCTGCCATTCTAGAGTTGTGCTGATCTCTGCCAGGGAGGAGGATGGTGTGATACCAGCACAGACACAGTTGGTGTTTGAAGTTGTGTGTGACATACAAGACAAGCAGAAATCACAGAACTGAATTATATTCCAGGGATTTATAATGGAGTGAATTAGGTGGCAAACCAGAACAAAGCAGTGAATTGCTTCCTAATTTTTTTTCAGATGCTGCCTCTCTTATTAAAAACAAGAAAACCCCAAAAAAACCAAAAAAAAAACCCCACAAAAACCCCCCAAACCCAAACAAATTCAGTGATTTAATTTTTTTTTCAACTTACCACATTGTGGGGTATCTTGTATCCAGGCAGATATTTAACATTTTCATGTTCCTGGTTGATGATTTCTGAGAGTTTTCTTCCATTTATGATCTCTTCAAACACCCACATCTTGACAGTGGGATCAAATCTGTTGGACTTCTGGACATTCTTGCCAATGATTCTTGCTATGGCTGATCCCCTTTAAAATAAAATAAAAATAACTAAAAGGGGAAAAGTACTTTTATTGTGAATTGGAAACATGAGTTACTATAAACATCATAACTCATAAAAAGCTTGTGCTATAAAACTGTCTAGGTGTTTGCAACATTTATCAGAAAGCTTTATATACTACCCTCCATCAAGAGCCCCTCAAGTCTGAAAACAGAGAAAGTAAAACAGGGGGAAAAATATAACTGCAATAATAGAACTGAAGTTGTATCAAAGGTTATAGAGCGGAGTGTGATGTACCATCAACAGCACTAAAAATACATTATCTGAGATTAAAATCTCTCATGGTCCTGAGATAATTCTGGTTTTGTCGAGATCAATAAATCTAAAATAATCCAGGTGGTAAATAAGCACTGTGCAATCTTGCTGTGACAATCTTTGTGCATCTCATGTAAAATAGATGCATCCCACTTTCCTATCAGTAACCAGTTACAAGAAGGATTTTACATAACAGCTAAATGTTCAGAAAAGAACCCAAACAACCCTTCAACCTGGTGGTTTCTCTTTACTTATTTTTTTCTAATTATGACTGTAACAGGACCTATAATACTTGCAGCCTGAGGATATTTTAGCCATCCAGTTTACTCATCTTGAGTAATACTGAGCATTTTAAATTTCAGGTCAGACAATAATTTTATTCCCCCATCATCACTGCAGCCTTGCAAACACTCACGTGGCACAAGAGAATTAGAAACCTCACAGAAATTATTGGAAGTATTCTTTAATGAACTTTAAATTATCTGGGAAAAAGGGGTGATTATTTTTACTCCTCTCTTCCTTCTCTCCATTTTAATGCTACTTTAATCCCTCAGGTGTTGGCCACATTATTAACACAAGTGAAAGAGAAGCTCCAGTTGCAGCACTCTTGTCCTCTGACCCACTTGTAGCAAGGAGCATGAACAGGATTTAGCTGTGGTGTGTGTTCTGGAACTGATAAAGTTCTTGGGGATATCAAAGTCCAGGTGGGTCTGTGCTGTCAATGATTCAAAGGGAACCCGCATTGTAACTAATCCTCCTTGGTTCACCCATATTTGTCATGTAACAGATTTGCATAAGGTTAAATTGCTCAATAACTAATAAGGTCTTAATAGGTACTTAAGGTCTTAAATCTTTAGTGATAAAGAAGTCCTGCTGAGATCAGGTTTCACTTTGCTCAGTGTTGATTATATGCTATATCCTGAGCTGCTGTAGTGCTTTTTTAATTTAGTTATTTAGTTTGGGGCTTTTTTGGTTGGTTTGTGGTTTTTGTTCTGGGGGTTTGTTTTATTTTTTAAGGGATGATTTGGTTTGGTCCTTTACAATATTTAGGGAAGTGCTTTAAGGGTGAACATTTACTGTAAGAGTTCTGCTGTTTTGAAAGAAAGGCATGCAGTTATATCATACATTCATACTATTTATAAAATTGCTTATATTCTGGTTCTCTTGCCCTGCTGTCGACAGAGGGCACATTCAAAGCTTGAGCAGAGGATTTTGGCTCCACACAAGAAATGTGTGTTAACAAGGAAAAGGTTTGAGATATAAATTCATTGTCCTGGTTGTCCAGCACAACCTGGATGATGGACTTACACATCAAGCCTACCCATAAAAATTACTTTTTTAGCTAATTACCAAGAACATACAATTTTTTGTGGAACAATGCAGACTCCAGCTCTAATCCCTGAAATCCTGAATGGGACTCAGTAGATAAACACAAACCCTCCTGCACCTACTGACAACCACAAAATGCAGTGCAGCACTTGCTTCGCTCAACCGTATCACTCATGAGCCTCCTGGCAGTGTTGACTTAGCAAGTCCCCGTGACCTGCTGAACTTCTGCAGCTGACATGAGCTTTTGCAACATTGCTGTGTCACGTGTCAGCCACGATTCTGAGCTGCAGGAAAGCCTCAAGAGCATGGATCTGAACTGCTGCCCAAATATTTATGAGGAACATAAGAAAAAAAAAATGTTTGCCAAAGGTAAACATTGTATTTCTCTGTAGCACTAAAACAACCTGTTCTGCCACCAAGGCTATGAATAGATGTTATTCTTACATCAGAGGACAATGTTTATGTCGTCCTTGAGGATTTTAGAGTTGATATATATGGTAGGAAGCAAGAGGCAGGCAGTATGGGTAAGTAGATGGTATTGAATGGGCTGGGGTCTCAGTATCTCTGTAGAATAGCTCTTTTCAAGTTTGTAAGTACAGGTGGAAAACCAGAGAACTTCCTTGAGTACAGATCTGAATACTACTAAGTGACTTTAAATGATGTATCCTGGGAAGAAGGACAGCCTGGGAGAAACAGGAGGTCCCTGCTTGAGGATGCAGCAAGAGAATTATGAAGTTTGTGACTGTGGGCTGACCAAAGGTAAAAAAACTTGCCTTCCAAACATGCAGTCATGGCTGTTGAGGGCTTGGAAGAGACAATGAGCTGCCTGCACAGGCAGGTGAGGGAAGAGAAAGTGGCAGGGAGAGGGATGCCTTCCCTGACAAAACATGTGAAATGAGCAGTTGAGGAAACAAGTGATGGGGCTAGAGAAAGTCAGAAGTGTGACAATGAGGTCCAGAAGACTTGGCTGTGCAGTTCCATGGGAAAGGCTGTATTGGCAAGATACCACACACAAAGAGAATGCATTGAGGGCAATGGACTGTTTTTACAAGGCAGGAAGTCAGAGAGCTGAGCTTTAACTCTGCTGTGTTCTCAGCAGCTCACAAGCAACCACTCCCTCACTTACTGACTCTTCTGGCATTACTTCCACCTAGCTGTCAGATATTTTTAAAATCTTAAGGAGCTAGCTGTTCTTGTACAAAAACAATCACCAGAACTACCTGGAGGCTGGGCTTGCTAATCCCAAATGCATGCACATGCATGTTGGTCTGTTTGTTTGTGCTCAGTGTACAGAAGGCATAAGAAAAGTAAGATGATAAGTCCTGTGAGATGGATTTATTGATTTTACTGGGGTCTGTCAGACTCAAGGAGCTCTTGAGACCCATGCTTTTGTCCAGGCTGGAAAGGACCAAGCAGTAGCAAGCGTATTCTTAAGAATGAGGATAAATGAGAAACCTAAACACTGTGTCCACACCAAGATGCAAAAGGACATGCTGAGGAGGATGGAAGTGAAAGGTGCCAATACATTGTGGCTTTAAGTGAAGCCAGCGCCGCGGTTCCTTCAGAGGAACACAAACAGCATCACCACCCTTCTCTCTGCCGAAGGCTTCAATCTTCAGTGCGGGGGCTCTGCCACAGCCATAGCTGCAGCTCGGGCCTCTCTGGGTTCTGTCGCCAGGCTCCAAGCGGCTCACGCACCTGGGCTGATGCGGGAGCCTCACGCTTCTCCAGTTGTCATTGACTGGCGCATCTCGGGGCCGATGCTCCCTGCCCCCGCGGCAGGACCGGGCCGGGGTCGCGCTTTCAGGACCATGGAGACGCTCCGCGTACCGCACCTGTTGCGAAGCCCCCGCCCGCCGCGGAGGGAGGAAAAACCGAGGAACGAGCCGCGGAAGGAGGAGGAAAATGAAAACAGGGAAGGAGGGCAAAGGGAGAGCCCCCCCCGCGCTGCGGCACTCACCAGTTCCCCGAGCCGACGATGCAGACACGGAGCGGCGACATCCTGCGGGCTGCGTGCCGCCCGCGGGGCTCGGCTCGGCTCGGCTCGGCTCGGCTCGGCTCGGCTCGGCTCGGCTCGGCGGGCTCGGTGCCGCCCGCGGGGCTCGACTCAGCTCGGCTCGGCGGGCTCGGTGCCGCCCGCCCCCAGCACCGCCCCTGCCGCCCGGCCCGGCCCCGGGCAGCGGGAGGGACGGCCAGGAGCGGGCGGCGGCTCCGGGCAGCGCCGCGCCCTCCCCGGGGATGCTCTGCCCGGCCGGTCCTTGCGCCGAGGGCTGCCCTGAACGTCGGCTGCGAGCGGGGCATTCAGTGCCCCGGGAGGGGGAATGGGGAAAATGGTGCCTTCTCCGAAATGTACGGGGTTAAGGAAAGCGGGGGGAAAGAGGGAAGCCCTGCACTTCTCGTGGGGTGGGACCTTCCTGCGCACCGGCAGCAGCGAAGGGGTCGGTAACGTGGCAGAGGCTGTGGCAGAGGGACACAAGCTGGGCTTTTCGGCACAGTGAGAGACATCTCAAGATCCTACCTGCCCTGTCCCATAAAGAGGAACAGTTTAAATCCTTCACTCATATTAGGAACACACCAAGAAAAGGCTATGAGTGCATAAGCAGAGCCAAATTCAGCTGATAAATCCTGAACTATATCACAGCTCTTAATATGGGACATCAAATATAAGTTGTCTGCAAGGAAGAACAAAAAGAAGTGCTGGTCCTTTTCTCCTACATTGTTTAATCATGCATAACACCCTACAAATGACCATATTTTACCCCTCAGCTCTCTGGTACACCCTGTCTCCTCTTCAAAGCATCCTTCTCTCATTTTTGAGCCAAAGGACTGCATTTGCCACCTTTCCTGCTCTTGCACTCCTGCTTCCCCTCATCCTGCCGTGTCCAGGCTCTCATCTCTGCCGGGGGGCTGTGGGCTCAGCAGTGACAACATCTGCTGCCCTCACCCCAGAGTTTGGCTCAGTGGGATGTGGATGCCTGACCCTGTGATTCATAGAGGGAGGCTGGCTGCCAGCACTGGAGGAGCCTGTGGGTATTTCTGGAGGTACACATATGTTCATCTCACCTGCTGTCAGCTCCATTGGCTCAATTATTTGGTGCATCCTGATAGTGATGATTGTTTGTGGACTTAACAAAAAGATTAGGGAAAAATCCTGCAAAATAATATGGGAAAATAACCAGGACAGGTTGATGAAAAGGAAGGTGTAGCTGGGACCTGTGGCACCTGTGAAACCTGATGTGGATTCTTCAAGAAGATGCATTAGTTGCAAGCAAAGTTTGAGCACAAGAGCCTTTCTGTGATTCCAGGTACCTCTGCAGTATCCTGCTTGTTCAGCATGATTTGCTTCTTCCTCTGTGTCCCTTCATTCTCTTCTCCCTTTAACTCACCTTTCCCTTGAGAAGAAGATCTAAAGTGGAGGTGAAGAGTAGCCATCATCCTTCTTGCCCTGTTCCTCTGCTTGTTGCAAGCACTTCTGTCCTGCTAAGTGCCCAGGCCCCGAGGAGGGGACAAGAAGCACAGACTCCTGCAATAATACATGACACAGAATACATTCATGAGTATTGCAAACTGTGTAGTGTTTTTTTCGTAAATTAATGTGGAAGCTTTTAATTACAAAGGATAACTGTAACAGTTTGGTAGCCTCTGGACTGATTTACGTGGCCTCCACATCATGATTACAGTGACCATTTGGTGGGTGCAAATAAGCTGGCAGGGGATGAGCAGGCAGATGGATACAGCAGCACTTGTGAAGAGCAGGGACACAGCCTGGGATCGTGAGTGCACACATTAGCTTATCCATCTGTGACACTAATTGGCTGTGGAAGTGTATAACTTGTGTTGCTGCTGAACTCTCCTCTGGATTTGTGTGCTTACTGCTCTGTGGAGATGGATAGGGAAGCATTCACTCCCCAAGAACGGTTTCAGGTGATCTGCAGGCAGTTTTAGATGCCAGGTTCGGATGTCAAGGTTATCTCAGTGGCAGTGTTGTGTGAGGCCCCGAGAAATGGGTCCTTTGTTAGATTCCAGAGCCCCAGAGCACACACTGGCGGGTGCTGACGACTGTTGTTTTATCAGGCAATGGGAAGGATCTGCTCTTTCCCATGCAGGCTCCATGTTTGTTTTTCACATAAGCCCAGGAGAGCTAGCTCGGATGTGTGAGTCATCGGGACATAACAGACATAAAAGCTCAGCTGCCATAAAGGGAGGCTAAAGACAACTCTCTCAAGGCCACCCCCACCCAATCTCACCTGATCTTCCACACCTAATGGGTATGCACAGGGCACAGAGATTACACAGCAGAACCATTTTCCCCTGCAAAGAGAAAAACCTCCCCATCAGTGCAGCAAAGCCAGGGCAGAGACAGGAGATTTTGCTAAGCCAGGTGTAGCTCTTCCTATGGTGGTAATGCAGTCTTTCAACACCCCAAAAAAAGTGACTGAGAAATGCCAAAGTCAGTATCCCTCTTAAGACTGGTTAGAGGTTTTGCCCCCTCTTCTCCTACTGAGAAGTTCAGACCATTACTGCTCTCACAGTGAGAGCTCTTCTTCCTGTCTCATTTCCAACTTATGCCCATCTGCTCTAACATGAGTGCTGTCTATAAATGTGAATGATTCTTCTCCCCTGATGCTTATTCTCCCTCTCTGCCTGACTAAAACCTCAAATGTATTTACAGAGAGGAATCAGATCCCATCTCACCATTCATTTTGCCAAGCTCAGCAAGACATGCTGTCTTAGCTAGTCCTTTGATTATCTGGATGTCACTTCTTTGTACCTGTTCGAGGATGAATTTAGGCTTGCTAAACACCAATAACCTGAATGATGCCCAAAAATTTCAGCTGACTGTTACCCAGTGTTTATATCTATTTGTTTAGTGATCCTGAAAATATAGGGCTTGCTACATGTAAAACTCCATTTATCTTTCTAATAACTACACCACACACATGATTCTTTCTCTTCTGTTGTTCATAGAAGATAAATTCTAATTTACAGCAGAAGCGTTACCAATCTCTCCTAGCATTATATGCTATTACATTTCTTCCCATGTCTGTTATTAGGGCATGATAATTATACAATTCTTCCTTTAGGATTTTGTCTCTGTTGAAAATAGCTCTTAGATTTGTTGTTAGCAAATTTCATTACCTCGCTCATAATTTTTTGCATCAAGCTAACTAATGAAATTTAGACTTACTGACTACTCCAGTCCTATAATTTTGGTCTCAGCCCCATCAACAGTTTTCACTCCCAATTCTGTTCCTTCATAATTTTATAGTGTTTATGTTAATCCTCATCTTCTCCAGTTTAACTAATAATTATCTAGGTAATACCAAATCAAATGCTTTACCAAAGTTCAGGTTGATAAGATTTATTACTTTTCCTTTGTTCTGATATGCCATTATCTTATCAAAGAAAGACATTGAGCTGGTCTACATCTAATGTGCCTAACCTACACTTTAACCCCTTTTCTGCTTCAATTCATGTATTTTATTACTCATGGCTCATATTTGCTCTAAAAAGCCTGAAGATGTCATTGATGGAGATTATTCAGTATTCAGAAGTGAAGGGTAAGGAGGCCCAAGTTTTGTGGCTGTGTTACACAGTAATTTCCATATCCGCGCCCTTTAGCCTCTTAAGTGCGCTGCCTCTGCTCTATGGGGTTAGTTACATTTTTTATCCTTATGAAGTCTGAAGCAATATCTTCCTTTAGCTTTTAGAAAAGTAGCTGCCCTGCTATTGTGGTCAGTACTTTCCTTCATTTCATTTGCAATCATGCAGTAAATCCTGTATGTCTTTGTTTTCCTTCCCTGTGCAGGTCTGGTTTGTTTTAGATTTTGAGTAGTACCTTTAATTTTGGTTGTTTAAATGACAATGCTCTCTGCATATCACTTTCTTCTCCTTTTTTTCCACTAGACTTTCTGCATATTCCTGAGATGCCCTGCACTGTTTGCATCACTGTTCCCCTCCTATGCAGGCAGCTTGAGCTACTGGTAATATTCAGCCTTATTTTGTCTGATCTCTTCAGAGAGAAGTAAGATTCAAGGACCTCTTCTGTCTTGTGACTACTTGAAAGCAAAGCAGAATATGAATTTTGCATTCCCTGGGGTGATGATCAGATAGTGTTGCTCCTCAGCATCTTAAAGAATGCAAGCTTTGGAGTTTAGGGAAAGAGGACCTGAAAATTGAGGTATGTTTTTATATTTTTCCAAGTCTTGTGAGTCAGTAGGACTCACACATTCAGTTTTCTCACCTGTAAATCTATAGGTAGAGTTAAGTTTGGGGTAGGTCTGGAGTTTAGAATGAGGGTTCCCAATGTCAGCTTTGGTATGTGAGAGGAGCCCACCTGTTGTGAGTGTCCAGAGAAATCTCCTCCTGGTTGAGGTCTGCAGGCCATTAAAAACCTACAACTTCAGCTCTACCCAAAATGTAAGTGCAGTGCCTGACCTTCACCTTACACTGGACAGCCTGGTGGACTGCACTGGCTTTGGAATTATTCAGATATCATGGGCCTCTTCATTTTCCTCTGGAAAATTTTTGCACATAAGATCTCCCTGAATTACATCCTAAACAGATAATTTGCATGGTTTTAAATGCATATATAAAAATTAAATTATTATGCTTAATTACTTTTAATTATAGGTAGTAAATAATAGCCATTTATACTGAGGTAGCATATAATATCTCAAAAATACTCTTAAAGGATATTAGGTGCAAATAAACAATGTCATTTTGCATCCCTAAAAGCTGACAGCCCAAATTGCTTACAGTTTTACAGCTTCCACATGGACTTCTTGCAGCCTATTTTCACTCACTCATGGGATCTAGAAAACAAATTGATGGGGAAGCTTTCACTGCACTCATTTCATTTAGTTGAATTTTCTGCTGCAGGTTCTGATCAGATTATATAGGAAGAACTTTTTTTTTCACACTTTAGTTAGTTTTCCAACAAGGTGCTTAGTGGAAAATGAGACTGTATAGAAATCTACATAATTCCAAGCAATTTAAGGAATTCAAGCAGAACAGACCAAGAGGCCAATTGTAAACCATCTGTAATCTTCAGGGCTTTCTGTAATCCAACACAGAAAGTTTTCAGGACAAGAAATAGGACTATAGCAGAACTGAAAAATGCATTTGACAGAAGAGAAATAGTTTTGGTAGCTTAATTTTCTATAAAACAGGTATCAAACCATAGGCAACAGACCAACAAAGGCTTTCCAGAATCCAAATATACCCACTCTGTAGGCAGCACAGGCTGAAACAAAAAGGAAGGATATAATTTGGAAATTAAGAAGTAAATCAGAATCAGCTGGAGTGTGCAGGTAGGAAATCTGGTGATGAGAACGGTTCAGTATCAGTATCCCTCAAACAGAACTTAAATGGAAACACAGCAGTCAAATTATTGACTATGTAAATTTACCTACAAAAATTACCAAGTGCTTTGGTGTGGTTTCCAAATGGAGCTTGTTAACATGAGACACCTGGAAATGGCACTTGGGACTGGGATAACAAGCATCTAAACATGATAATGGAGAGCTACAGCAGGGAGAGATACACGTGTTGTCATAGAAACTGTGCAGGAAAAGTGTGTAGGAGTAAAGCATGGCACAGAAAAGCATCTGGGAGAAAGGGCTGAAGAGCTGAACTTACTCAGCAACTCTTAAGGTTAGATGACACATTAATAAAAACAGTTGTTTTTCAGCATGTAGAGAATCACAGAGGAAAGGAGTCCTAACAGTGTGGTACAGAACAACTGATGGTAGCAGTGCTATGTTGTGCCATGTGGGGCAGAAAAAGTCTAGAGAAAAGTTGGAGATGGCCATGAGATGGATGAAAAAGCTGGGAAGCCCCCCAACCCCAGCATGTGTCCCCCTGTGCCTGCTGAGCACCCTGGGACCCAGGGGAGTGATAAGGTCCCATGCATTCCTTGCACTCCTCTCCCAGCAGCAAGTCCATGGAGGGTGATGAACCCAGCTCATTCAGAGCCTGCAAACTCTCCCCTGCACAGAACTCCTTGGGTGGTCCCACAGTGCTGCAGGTCTGGCTCCTCTGTGATGGACTCACATGTGGCTACAGTTCTTGAAGAAACCAGGCCCTAAGCAGACAAATATGTATTTTTGAATTCCAGAATTCTCCTCACTAAGAGCTGGAGTAGGGGAATATCTGGAGGAAGCTCCTACTTCACTCTGTTGAGGTGAGTGACATGGCACAAAGATCTCCTTGAGCTCAGGGAGTGGAGTCACCCCAGGGGCTGTTGAGGCAAGGCAGAAGGGAAATCCTCCCATGGTGCAGAAGGACCAGGCAGAGGTGACAGGGTCCAGATGCTGCACTTTGTGCTAGAACAGCCTGCACTCAGTCACAGTGGCCTCTGAGGCAACACCCCAAGCTCCCTTCCTGCTCACAAGTTGGAGAGAAAAGGGCAGGGAGGAATCCCTGTGTGGCTTGAGCAAGCAGAGAGTTGGCACTTGGAAAAGACCCAGGACACACATCCAGCTGGTCAGCAGCAGCTCCACCACATGGCCAGATTAAAGCCATGCATGCTGGGAAGTGATGCAAGGGCAAGAAAAGGGATTGAAGCATGGGGCTCATCAGTGGTGTGGCTGTGGAAATGTCTCGAACTCTGATTGTAACATGGTTATTTCCTGCTGCTGCTGCTGCTGAGCTGCACCTCTAGGACAAGCTTTAATGTGTGTGGGGAGTTGGAAGTCCTCCAGGACAACGTAAATGCTTTGAGGGCTCCAGGTGGTGGGGCTGGGTGGTGGGCAGAACCAGCAGCCGTTGGGGTCTAAATGCTAAAAGGCGATGTGAGTGTGCTGATTGCAGTTTGCTGGTGTGGAGTGGGATGGGGCAGCAGTGGGATGGGCTTCGCTCTTGTGTGGTGGCTGCGGAGCAGAGTTGCTTCTGACACTTTTGCAGCTCCATGGTTGCATGATGAGGATGACAGCTCCAAGCTGTGGCAAGATGCTCTGCATACAGAAGCATTAAAGAAAAATTACACGGGCAGACTCCCAAGAAGCCTCTCTGGAGGCAGATGCCTTCAGTCCTGTTCTTCACTGGGTTCTAAGGGCACAGTCCTTTCCTTAGAGGGTGTCTCTCAGAGGGGAAGCTACTGGGATTACACTCCCAGCTTCCAGCCAGACCAAGCCTTTGCTGCTGCCCCAGTTTCCATTTCCACATCAGGATTGTGTAGGGTTGAGGTAATGCTGGACCCCAGAGCATGACTCAGTGCAAAGTCACACTGTGTGCTGCTCTAAATGGAGCCAAATGTGAGTGTGAAGAACGTGAGTGGGCTGTGGACAGGGATAGAAACTTTGTAAGCAATGTCAGCTGCTGTCATGTGTGAGTGTGCTGCTTTCAGCTGGACCTGAATTACAGCAGGATATGACTCATAAGCACTGATAGAGAAGAGCAAGGAAGTTAGGGGATGACTGACAGTGATTGAAAAAAGATTTCGACTCCTTAAGACTACAGAAGATCTGATGAATAACTGTTCAAAGCAGGAACTAGTGCTTCATATATGTTAAATAGCAAAACCAGAGACCTGGGAACTCAGTCATGCCCTAAAGCTCCAAAATTAAGACATTCTGTCAAATTACATTCACATTATGAAGTACTCTAGTGGGTGAAATAGTTTGTGATACATTTATCTGACCCTACCAGCCATTTTCACCTACAGTCATGAGAATACAGCTATGTGCTCAATGTGCTCAAGGAGAAAGGCTGTTTATTTTAAGCAAATTTCCTTCCTTGTTCTTGTGTCATGGAATCTACAGTTGTAGTAGGTAGGTATCATTTACACTTAGTAAGAATAGGAAGTTCTTTTGTGTTTATTATACAGAAACATTGTTTCCCAGGCTATTAGTACAGTATCAGTTGCCTTGAGAAAGAATTTAACCTCAAGAACAACTGTAGAATTAAAAAGTGCAGATATGAAGCTCCATCAGTGACGATGCTTTTCTGTGATTTTCTCATTGCCTGGCAGCTCCCCCAGTTCAGCAACAATTATGAAAAGTTGCACTTTTCAGGCAGTGAAGGCAGGCTGCACTTGTGGCTGTCCTTTCCCAGGACTGATGCCATTCCCCCATATGCCTGTAGAGGATGTAGCTCCCTTAGCAGACAGAAGCAGTAATAGTTCAGTCTTCTGTGGCCCAGCTATCAGAAGTGGATCCAGATTTATGACTGTTAAATTTGGTCTCATCCTAAGATACTAAGCCAGGAAAAAAATTCTGATTTGGGCCAACAAGAGAGTGATAAAAAACTTGTATAACTCTATATATATATATATATATTTTTTTTTTCAATTTGCACTTTTATTTTATGTATGAAAACTATGTGAAAATTCAGAGAATTTATTCTTTGAACCTTGCTGCTCTGAAGACACAATACTCATCTGAAGAAATGTTAAATATGTTAAATGGCTTTAAACTGAAAGAGAATAGGTTTGGGTTAAATATTAGAAAGAAATTCTTGACTGAGAGAGTAGTGAGGCACTGGCACAGGTTGCCCAGAAAAGCTGTGGATGCCCCATCCCTGAAAGTGTCCAAGGGCCAGTTTGGATGGAACTCTGAGCAACCTGATCTCATGAAAAATGTCCCTGCCCATGGCAGTGGGGTGGAATAAGATATATTTAAGGTTGCTTCTATGGCCATTTTATGATTCTACACATAGCCAGACTATAAACTTTGGAAGAAATAAACAGGAGTTGTTTTAGGGTTGATCAGATCCTGAGCAGTTTCCTGAAATTAACAGAATGATTATTTGTGGGAAATTTACTTGAGCTATGATAAAAAACAACCTACTTCAGCTAGTAGCCATATTTGGGCCTACAGGGATTGACAAATGTCAATAAACATTTGTTATCCTATTCACGTGTTCCTCCTCCAGATCTGCAGCTCTTCCTCATCTCCTCCTCCAGAGCCAGGAATCCCAGGCAGGGCTGGCTGCAGGCAGGGCACAGCTGTGGGGATTCACCCTCTGCTGCTCTCCCAAGGACCAGGGTGAGATCCAGGTCATTTTGAGCCGCTAAATTGTTGCTGGGGAAGGAGACTGAGAGCAGTGAACCAAGAACAAGTTATAATTAGTAACATCCTAAACTAAAGAGAAAAGGCAGATCAAGCTGTGCAAGCTCTTAGCAAACGTGGTTTAGCTGTCAGCCTTTCTGTGCTATTCAGCATTTTGTCAATGCCATCTTACGAGGGCCTCTGGTACTGCACATGCAGAACCTTTTTTAAGATAAAAAAGCAACTGCATAGGGGAAGCAAACCTGAGTTTACCATGTTCAGGGGCCAAATACTGAGGGGCTGTAGAAATATGTGCTAAGGATTGCTGGCCTGTCTGGGGTGTTGGGAATGTTCTGGGTGGAGGAACATCCTACTAACCACCTGTGGTTACAAAAGTCAGACACGGGTGAAGTTGTGTCTCTGCTGGGACTGGTTGTCCTTGAGCAGAGGGGAAAGAAAACACACAAGTGCAACTCTTGCCTGAGTTGCTTTTGCTTCAAATTTTCCCAGGAAAATTTCAGGGTTATTGGCATACATTATGATACCATGCAATTATATATTTTCAATTAAAGTTTCAAGGGATTGGCAGAGCAGGAGCAATGTGTTTGGAGGGCAAGAGGAGTGCAGTTCCGGCCAAAATTTTTTTTGATAGACAATGTTACTCTGCTGGTTCGCTCACCTGTAGATTCCCTGGAAAAAAACATAGGGAAAAAACCCTTTTTTGTTTTTCCCAGAGTGATAAATATGCTCCTAAAAAGGTAGAAGTGGTGAATTTTCTGTCTGTGCACTGCTAGTATTTCGTGTCCCTCTAAGGGATATTCTAGGCATAGATGCAATAGGCAATCCACGCTGGTCTGCTGGGGGAGACTGTGTGTGTGCTTGGCAGGGAGGGAGGGATATGTGGTAATTTAGAACCAGATTAAAGTTTATAAATATATTTTAAAGACACAATGCTCATAATGTGCCATCATCACTTGCTGACCAAAAGCAAAGGCGTTTTGAATGTCACTGGGGAAGTTGAAATATGCTGGTAGGAGGTAGGAAGGCCCAGGCAGCTTTCATGGGGTAAAAAGCTGCTACCAGAGGGGTGCTGTAAGTAAATAGCTATTTGTCTGAAATATGTTCTCCTTTAAATTTTTGCTTCTATGTATGATTCTCAAATAGGGAATTTTTCGCAACACGGTTGTTTACAGTATTGTAAGTGTGTAATAAGAGCTGGAGAGTGGAGGAGCAAGTTTGGGTGAGATGAGAATTGGCCTGACTAACCACAGTCATGTCTGGTTCTGCCTTCTTCATGTGCAGATTGATTAAAGTCAGAACAAGGATCTTCTGCCCCTGATTTTAAGAAATAATGCAGCTGCAGTCAGTGAAGCTGTGGTGGGCCAAAACCCATGACTGGCCTGAAGGATTTCACAGAGCCAGACCAATCTCTCCCAGTCTAACTATGCTGGCATTCCATGAAAGAAAAATGCAGTAATTGGAGGAAGAACAGGAGGGAAAAATGTGTTTCCTCTCAAGGCCATGGCATTGCTCAGTGCATGGAGTGCTGGGTTTGACCCTGCTCTGTGGGGCTCAAGCAAGATCCCAGCTGTCACATCCCTTCTTGTGTATGGAACAGCTGGATTCCTTCTCTCCTCTCAGCCCACTCTTATTTTGCAGGGAGAATTCCTGCAACTCTTATGTGGGAAGATGACTGGAGGTAAGAATATAACTGTATGGAAATAATAGTGGAAAATGTGGTTGCTACTCCCTGGATGGAATGTAGTGAGTGTCCCTGACGTCCCACTCACAATCTAAGGACTAAACGGAGGGTGGAAGGGAGTGGAGACACTGTGGCCAGGCTCTGGCAAAACCCTTGCAGAGGAGGAAATCAGTGGTACTTTATAGCTGATAATCCCCACAGCAGCTGAAAACCAAGGGAGATAAAAGAAGATATCCCACTGTTGAATCAGCATCCATGGACTGAAACATATCTGCTTCCAAAGGTTATCGCTGGTGTACCCGAAGGTATGAGCACCCCTCACTGAGATGTATGACTCAAGTCACTCAAGCTCTACCTGAACGTGAAGAAATAGTGTAAAAGTTATATGAGGTAGGAATATAAATATAAGAATATGGAGGTATATATGTTAAGATATGAACTTAGAGAAGACTCCATTGTAACTTCTGGGATCAGCCGATGGGAACCTGCCTTCCCCATCTCAGGGACACCTAAAGGGTAAGAACCGTACTCTGCGAGCGCTGAATTATTATCTCGACCAAACTTTTGTTAGGGATCAGACCCTGTCTGTATGTTGTTTGGAATTCGGGTACTGCTTCGAATACGTTTTTGCGGTCAGATACTGTCACCGGCAATCCTCCACCCTTAACCTGCCACGATTTTATTGTTACTCCGTAACCTGTTGACGCGCGTCCTCCCGGAGCGCTGACAGCCGGATCAATTATTAATGCTGTGAGGAAATCTCCCTTTTTTCCCGTGACGCGCCGAGGGCTGCGAGCGCTGCCCGCACTAAAGATGGCGGCGGCGCTGACCCGGAAGGGGCGGTGGGGCCGGGCCGGCTGAGGGAGCGGGAGGGCGGGATCGCCCATCCCGGCGCGGCCGTGCGGGAGCCCGGCCAGCCCAGCGCGGCCAGCGCGGCCAGCCCGGCCCAGCCGAGCGGGGCGCGGGGGTGCCGGCGGCCGCCGCCATCGCAGCCCGCATGGGGCGGGCTCGCTCCGTGCGCCGGGGCCGGGGCGCCGCTGAGGGGCGGGAGCCGCGGCGCCATGCAGGGCGCGGACCCGGCGGCGGCCATGAAGGGGCCGGAGGGCGAGGGCAGGACGGAGCCGCTGCCGGCGGCGGCGGGGCAGAGCGGTGGCAGCAGCAGGAGCGGCGGCGGCCGCGGCGGCAACAAGGGCTGGCAGTACAGGTGGGCGTGAGGCGCGGTGAGGGGCGGCGGGCCCGGAGCTGCCCGAGCGCGGGTGGGCGGCGTGGCTGCCCCGGCTGCGGCAGCCCGGAGGCTCTGGCACCGCCGGGGTGCGGCTCCCTCTGTCCCTGTGCCCGCCATCCCCGTGTGCCCGCGGGCGGGCGGCTCCCGTGCTCCCTCGGCACAAAGCTGCCGGGGATGATGATGTGCCTTGGCTCCTGCCTTTCAGATCCTCTTTTCTCCACGCGGAACGTGGAGACCTGTTTAAAGTTGTTGGAGGCGCTTTACCGCTTTCCAGCCTTTCCAAAAAAAAAAAAAAAAAAAAAAAAAGCCAAACTTTGTGCTGAGTTTTAGATCTTTTTAAAGAACTTAATGGCAGTCATTAATTATTTTTTAGTTGACGCTTTCTTTTAGCTGCTGATAGTAAAACTGAGTGTGCACGGAGTTTCAGTCTTATCTAACTTGTTTTAAGAAGGCTGTGCTTAGCATAAATCGCAGTGATTACTCAGGTTCAGCAAGTCAGCAGAAGGGAGCACAGAAAGCCGGAGAAGCTGAGCGCACAGCATTGGTTTGAATTCTTTGCCTGTGTGTCCGGGAGACTCGAGGGTTTCCATATGCTTTTTTCCTGCTGTGTTTTTTGAACACATTCCCACTCACACGCTGGTAGCGGGCTGTACAGCATCACTTGGGAGATTCCCGAATCCCTGCGCTCGGGTCTCTCCTCCTTGGCTGGAGTTCTGCCATGTTGCTGTTGAGAATGCTGCTGTTGTGTGAAGTTTGCACACTTCTCCTTCTAATGGAGACTCTCCAGAGCCGTCATCTGCCAGCCCAGATGGACCGGCTTGCTGATTGCTGCGTGTGCGGACCGCAGAGCCGGAGCGTTGCTGCAGACGGACGGACGCACCGGGGATGGCCCGGGGATGGCCCCGGGACACGAGCGCCCAGGCCCGGGATGTGCAGGCACCGAGCTCTTAATAGGGAGCGAACAGCGCGGTCATCGCTGAGAATCTGGGTCATGAGTGTTTTACTATTTGGGTGACTAGTGCCGGAAAGAGAAGTGGTGATATCAGGGTGAATATTTCAGTCGGAAAAAAAAAAAAAAAAAAAAAAAAAAAAGGTAACTCACTCCCTTAAAGGGCAAAAGACACAATCTGTACCTTTTAATAACTATACATGGCTAAATCCATAGTGAACAGATGCTAAAACATTTGAGAAATAAGTCGGGAAAGCTAATTCTCAGATGTAGCTATTGGCTGTTTTAACCACTATTTCCAGTTGCTGTTTAAACTCTGGATTCAAGTAGAACTGAATTTTCTAATGAAAATTGCTGTTACTGTAACCGAGCAAACACTTACTATCCATATTTCACTGTGAAACACAGGAGTTAGCTTATGCAATCAAAATGGAAACATTTTATATTTTTATCTGGAATTGGAGGCAGTGGAAGGGATGAGATGCCTGATTTGCCTGGATGTCTTTTTAGCTATACTGTGTTTGTGATGGTGGTCGCTGGTCAGTGCTATACAGTGAAGTTCCACTTTTAAAAATTATCCATCCAATTGTTTTGTTTCTTCTTTCAGTGCTATGGCTTGTATGAGAAAAATTGAACTGGCCCTGAGTGTTAGCTATTTTTGTGGCTGTCCTTCTTTTTCCTTGTAGCTATCAATATCTTGTTTAATTTGCTCTAAAACTTTAGTGCCTATTTTTTTTTTTTTTTTTTTTCATTCTAGATCATTTGGAGAAATTTAGTGAACGTATTCTGCTATTTTGGGCACTTGAGATACCTCATTGTTAATCTCTGCTCTGTTTGGAATCAATTATTTACTCCTATATTTGTCTCTATATCTAATTACCTTCAAAATATCACCTTTCCCCACTGTCTCCCTAGAAAGCCCTCCTGAACGAGATGCTGTAGCTTAGTTTTCACTTTGTGAATTACTTCTGTGCTAAAATGCATTTGACAAAAGACAAACTCTCCAATGATAAATCAGTGTCTGACATATGGGTTTTAGAAACAGATTTTCTGGGAACTTTTGGTAGAAGTTTGATCTTTAACTTTCATAGCACAGAGTTGGAGCAATGTGTGATCTCACAGATTGGTAGGAGTAGGATCCTGAAATACTTGCTCTCCATAGACCACATCTGGTGCAGAAGTTTAGCTCACTGTTTGGTGAAGCATCTGGTCAAAACAGCTATAGCAGAGTTGTCAGACAGTGGGACAACAGGTCCTTGATACTCAAATGCTCCAAAAAAATTAAACTTCAAGACTGCTGGAACCTGAAATAATGAAAACTGAATCTCTCAAAGAGGTGCAAGATCACACATACTTGGCATAAATTGAGTATCTAGAAAATAAAAAATGAAGCAAGAAGTCTGATTTTATATTTCTGTAGGGGAAAAATGGGGAGATTTTTAAATAGCTGTGATAGATCAGATATTTATCATAGTGGAGAAGAGACAACCAGAGACTGCCAGACACTTCATATGATGTGGAGATACAGCTGAATCTCTTGTCAAACTTCTGGCTTGTAGCCTGTGAATTGATGAGTTTAGGCAGCCAGTGTAGCAGTGCTTCTTCTGAAATTTGAAAGGGATTGGTTTCTTCTGAGGGTGAGAAAATAATTTTTAAAAAAATTTTTAAATTTACTTAGTAGAAGTTAAGAGTTCTTGAGAAACTGCACTTCTAGCCATCTGACAGGAAATGATTTTGTTTTCTTGTGAATATATGATCAGGTCAGAGTGTGTCTGAGAACGACCAGTCATTGGCTTAATTTTCCTCACAGGGGTTAGGAACAGCCTGAATGTAACTTGCATTTAGAGTAGATAAAGAGAGCCTCAGAGGCTGTGCTGCACACTAAATTCAGTGTCTTCACTTAGAGAAACAATTACCAGGAGGTAAGACAGCTGAATAACTTCAGATTATTAAAATATTACTTAAGTAGTTTAAGATTATAATATTTTCTTTATTTTCAACAGTAACCAAGCTGTGAAGTACAGCCTCACCCATAGAAAGAATTACTTGCACTCAGCAATTCTGCTTTACCTTATGACTGTCTTCATTTGGTTTTTGCCTTGCTCTGGGTTAAATGAACAAGAATGCTTTCAAAGCAGTGAGAGAAAGGATACAGGTTGGGCTGGTACTACTGTGACATGTGATTTGTAGTCATTCAAATAACATAAAAGTTTCACAACCAGAAAGCAAAATATTTCTGTCTATGTATGAGCTGTATGGAGAGCTGATCAGAGCATGTGCCAGAGAAGTATAACAAGTCCTGTCAGCCTGGCTTGAGGGGCTTTCAGATAATTTTGAGAGAAGTGATGGGCAATCACTGGTTCTTATTTATCTACAAAGTGAAATATTCAAAGCACTGTCGTTGACTAGAGAAACAAGATTGTCTTTCCCAGTTGGAGACATGCTAATGTGCTGTCCTTTTATGTTTTTCTTAGTTGTTCTGTTCTCAAATACATAGATCAATTCTGCTATTAAAAGTATTCCCAGCATTTCTTCCCCTGCCATTAGAAATACAGGTAAAATGTTCATGAATTTCCCAAATGATTGCTGATTTTGAAGCTTACAAGTTATATTTCAAAAACTATTTGCTTTTTCACTTCTGCTTGTATTTTTGTAGGTAGCTGCCTTTGTTCCTTATTTCTCAAATGGTTTTAGCATCTGTTCACTATGGATTTAGCCATGTATAGTTATAAAAAGGTACAGATTATGTCTTTTGCTCTTTAAGGGAGTGAGTTACTTTTTGTTTTGTTTTGTTTTGTTTTGTTTTTTTGTTAGTTGTTCTTGAGGGTTTACCTGAGTGCTGCAGGGTTATTCACAGTTGTCAGTTAGCATAGAAATCCATTTGGATGAAAGTAGCTTCAAGGAGTAAACTTCCTAGACTGATAGGATTTTTTTTAACTTTTTTTTTTTTTTTTTTTTTTCTTGCTAGGTATGACAATGGCCAGTAAGAACATTTCTCATGCTGGGTGGCTTCTGCTGGTCATTAATTAGTTTATTAAGTTAAGACAGATTTTTTTGCAGAGTTACTCCATGTGGCTTTGGGCTGGAGTAGGAGGCTGAGAAAAAGAGCAGAGAAAGAGTTTTGCCAAAGGGTAACACTAAATGCTTTTTTGGTATCAAATGCAAATGGATAACAAATTTTAAACAAGTGAAATGGTGGCCAGTTTTCTTTTGTGGGTTTTAGAGCTTTTTCAGTTGATACTATGCAAGTGTCTCCATAAATACTAGAAAAGGGGAGTAAACAGTTACTGACCTTAATTCAGTGTTCTGTGTTTGAGCAGGGCAGAGTGTGACAATGTAGCAGAAGAACTGGTAACTGGAAGAAGTGAATATATTTTAATTCTGCATTTTGAGATGATCATGAACACTTTTACATAAAATCATGCAGTAGGAAATGTGTTTTAAAGGCAGTGCTCATTTCTAAGTTTGATCCCGGTTGCCATTGAGGATGACTAACAATGCTTTGCACTTCAAACACATAGAAGCAAAGCATGTGAAACTGAGCTGGGCTGTGGAAGCATTTGATTTTCATTCCTGCTATCTTGCAAAAATGATCTAATTAGCAGTAGTAAAGGGACATGTCTTGAAACTGATACAATACTGATCCTTGTGTTGGTGTCCCAATGTCAGTCTTAGTTGCAAGAAGATGTACGGAGTGTTCCTGGTTTCTCTGTGTTTCTGGTCACATTCCAATAAATGTTTGATCTTGGGAGGATAAATTTAATCTGTTTGGTTTTTAAAGCTGGAACCAGCTTTATAGGAACAGATACAGGAGGTGATGGCAGCTCAGTATTCAACAACAATTGCAAACCTCTCCCTTGCTGGTCCTCTGTTCTTATCTGGGCATCAAATCCTTGCTTAGGCTGCAGTAGGGTGGTGTGAGCTGACCTAATCAACTGGCTCCTGAGAGCAGGCCAGAATTTAAGCTATGCTCCCTGTTGCTTACTAAGTAGAAGAAATGTCCCAACCCTTCATGTAAGTGTTAGTGTCATCCTAGGACAGTTCTCTCTAACACTGGTACCCCTACTGTTTCCTTTTTATTACCCATCGCCTTTGTTCTAGATTTTCTTTTTGCAGTGCTTGAAACAAAATTCTTTGGGATTCTCGGTGGAATTTGTGTATATCAATAACTGTAACTCCCTTCTTTGTGGGGCACAGCTGCAGAGGCAGAGAGAGGCTGTAATTTTGTGGTGTCACTCCCAGGTGGGAGGTCTGGCAAGGGCTGCTCCAGTTTTCATTTTCCTCTGCTTTTGCAGCTCACCTGACTTCATCAGTATCCCACTGTTGTAAGAACCTGCTGGCACTGTCACATTGAGGTGCCAGCTCCCAAGGGAGATGATGTTTGTACTGGCATCTTTTGGATTGGCTGGTGGCTCTGATGACACAGCCAAGCCTGTGTCAGAGTGAGTCCTGACCTTCCTTGCTTCTGTTTCTGGTGATGGTGGGACCTCCAGAAAGTCCATGCTGCTTATTTTCTGACTTTGTTGCTGGTCTTTTTTGAGGTGTGATTTGGAGCTCTGAAGAGATGATTTTCTCAAGTGGTTGCTGTGAAACTCAGAATTCATTTCTGCAATTTTGTGTATTCGTTTTTATTACTCAAATCAGATTAGGAGTGTTGTCACACTTATT
The DNA here is from genome assembly GCA_030060385.1 of Muscicapa striata striata. Lineage (NCBI taxonomy): Eukaryota > Metazoa > Chordata > Aves > Passeriformes > Muscicapidae > Muscicapa > Muscicapa striata. The sequence continues at coordinate 242,848 of JAREIS010000246.1, forward strand.
TGCTATGCTGGAGAGAGCTGGCTGAAAAACCTGGTGCCTGAATTTCTTTATCCTCATTTGGCTCTTAGAAATTCTGCACTTCACATAATTTACTCATTAGAATAGACAAGAAGCTCATATTTAAAATGATCAGCAAGTTACATTAATCTCAGGATGCATTCTATGTTATTAAAATATTAAGGTCATCTTTTACTAAACTGATTTTACAGTTGCTAAAGCCCCAGGCACTTCTCAAAAGGCAGGTGAGCCCTTCATGTTCACGCATGTATTTAAACTTGGAAAATTGGTGTTGGAGCAGATGTGTCAGAAATTCGGAGAAGTAAATCTTGATGTGAGGGATAGTAAGTGGATACAGTTGGGGAAACAGGTTTGGGTAATTCAGACAGGAGCTTCATGTTGACTGATGTTCTAGCAGGGAATGTGAGCCCAATTCCTGAGCCAGGTGACAAGGTCTGGGTTTCTTCCTCCAGCCCTGTGGCTCCTGGAGCACTGTCCCTCTCTTGTTTCTCAGAGCCTCTCCATGTTGGACAGACAGGGGTATCACATGTGGGAGTTGGTTCTGGCATCCAGTGTACTTATGTTCATAGTGGGATGTTCACTTAGAGTTTAAATTAAGCACATATTTTTGGGTAGTGTCTAAATATGAAATAATTTGTGCTGTCCATGGAATAGATTTCTGCAGGAGTTAATGGCTGTTAAAAATGTCTATCCTTCGCTAAGTGCAAAGAGCATTTTTCTTTACTTCACCTTTTCTAATGTAATTATGTAGCTGAGTAATTAACTGGTGTACAACATTAACATCCTTCTGTGCCACACACATTCTCTCCCCTGGGAGAAGATGAAAAACAAACTGCATGTGCCTGACCTAATCACATTGCTTAATGCAGGAGCAGAAAGCACCAGCTGCTGCTGCTATGTTATCCTGGGAAGGTTCCTGTGCTGTACTCAGCGTACTGTGGAAATTAAGGCACAAGTGCAGTGACCCCTGTTTACTTACAGACCTTGCCTTGACGTGCCCTCTGATCCCCTGCCAGCGCTGAGGAGTTCTTGGAGGGGATCACTGCCTGCTGGCAATGCTGCCAGACAACTTTCTTCTTAGGGTGCTTTCAAAGCTTGCACCTTTTCAGCTTTTCTCTTCTGTGTGTTTAATGCTGAAATGGGAGGGGAGGGCAGGTTGAAGTTGGATAGGAGAAATGCTGTTCCTTCGTGTGTGTTAAGCTGCCCATCTTGTATTTATTTGACAGCCTGCTTTGGAGCTTTTTGCTGTGGGTAAGCATTTTTTCTTTTTTGCTTTCAGTTGTGAATTCTGGAGTTTTCAAGGAGGCTAGAAATCTTTAAAATCTTGGTTAATGTTTAGGTATTGTCAAATTAGTTTCCCAAAGACCCTGTTTTGCACTGAGAAAGTTGGTTACTATCATTGCATGATGATGTGTCAGAAAGCGAGAGTTCTGCTGGGCAGAACTGCAGGATGCTGTATAAAGGAGCTGGTTTCTGACCCTGGCTCTGACTTCCTTTGTGATAATAGTCATATATTATTCAAACTGGTTTTCCCTGGTGATCGCTAACTGTGTTCCTCTTTTTCTTGAAGGACTGTTTTTGGAACAGTTGGCTCTGATTTTGCAAAACTTTTGCAGGGTCTCAGTTGCAGCTGAAATCAGGGGAAGCCATTATTTGAATGTATGAATAAAATAAAATAAAAATTGCATGGCATCAGTGTCTAAAAATTAGAGAAGCAGAAAATTCATTGTGCCTTAGTTCCCTGTATCCAAATGGAATGATAATATTTTTGTCCTCTTACTGTTCAGTACACAACTCCTTCATAAATGTCCATAGCAAGCACAAGAAAACCACGAGGCAACTCATTATTAGAGCATGAGAGCCAAATGAATAATACCTCATACTCATTGCGCAATGAAAAGGAGCACTTTTGAATAATTCCTTGGCTGGGAATCACTGTTCCCTTAAAGCACCTAACAAGAAAATAGCCCTGCTCTCTTTATATGTGGTTATAGTCATAGGTGGTTAATGTGTGTGCTTTCTTATTTAGCATTTAAATCTTCCTAGTGTCTTACACCTCAATTTTAATGTAAGAGTATTTTTGCTTAATTTCTCTGTGTTAAAGATTATGGAATTATTTGAGTTGAGATGGGCCTCTGGGAAATATCTAATCCTCCTGCTCAGCCTCCTGCTCAAAGCTTCAAAGTTAGAAAATGTCATTCAGGGCTGCTGAATTGCACCACTTTTAATTGTTTGCTAGCTAGACTTTAAACTGCTGCCCATTGCTTCTTGAGTCTGGTGGTCCATGCAGGCTTTTGCTTATATTTATGAATATTTAGGTAACATCAATTGACAATAGCCTATTTAAGTGTGCTCTTACTTGAAAGGTGATAATAATTATTATCCTCAGTTTTTAACCTGAAATGTTGTAAATAATATTTCAAAAACAATTATCAAGCAAGAGGCTCATCTGAGGTAGCTGATCAGTGTACTTACCTTCCATTTCAGTGTTTTATTGCTGCAGAGTCCAGAATGGCAATGTGTGATTGTTAGTACAATCTTTTAAAATTACATAATCCCAAAACTCAAATCTCAAAACTGTGAGGGCATATCTGCATATTTCTGGTAGGATAGGAGCTACTAGACTAGAAGGAGAGCAGAATGCCTTGGGATGCAACATGTAGTAAGCTGAACCATGTTGGGCTGTGCCAAAGAATAACTGAACAATACAGAGGTTTGCTCCACCAGTCCCTGTGGATAGTGCTTACCAGGATTCACTGCTTTCCCAGGCATCATGAGCAGCTGATTGTCCAAAACTGAAAAGATGCTCATCCATCAGTTTACTTTGTATCTGTTGTATCAGTACTGTTCACTGGGCAGAGCAGCTTTAATTTGACTGCTTGAGCTTTCTGAAACTAGGTTTTGAGAGAGTTTTGGGTTTTGTTAAAAGTAATGTATCAAACTGTGCATTATGGAGTGCTGATATAAACTGGTTACATAAATGGAAGCAAAGCTGCAGACAACCTCTCCAGAGGCATTAAGGGGAGAGTTCAGACCTTTTTTGCTCCAACCCTAAAATGATGTTGGCTAAATGTGGAGTTTATTTTCCACTGATATCATTGCAGCAAAATCTGCTGGGTTTGCTACTGACTCTTGGGTGCAGCTTCAGTTCTGTTCTGCTGACGCAAATCCACAAATAAATTGTCCATGAGCGGAGTCCTTGCTGACTTGAGGTGTTCACCTGTGTGTGAGACAAATTGCTGAGCTGAATGTCACTGCAATTTTTTTTTCTAGGCAGATGTATTGTGAGAGCTAGAGAGTTTTGTAAATTATAAAGTAGTTAAATAATCAGTTTTATAATCCTTATGTGAGAACAGTGTTTTGCTACTTATTAATTAAATATTATCTCTCTTCTTCTATTTGCTGCACTGCTAAAGTGTTACAATAGTTTCACTTGTATGTAATTGACCTGTGCCATTAATACTGAAAAGAGGAGAATGGAATACAAATTTAGTTATGATGGTTTAAAAAAAAACCCTATTAGCTTGATTTATCATTCTCCTTGAGAAGTAGTATTGATAGAACTTGAGGTGCCAGCAGGACTCTTGTGTTGAGAGCAGGGGTTGGGGAGGGAGGGCTGTGGGTGAGCCCCTCACTCCAGGGGTGGGGAGGCTGGCCTGCATTATGCTGGAGTCGTGGACACCTGATTGCTCATTTTTGATCTGCCATACCTTTTTTGTGTGGCAACCCTGTGCTGCTCTTCCAGTGCTTCTCCCAAGGATTTACAGGAGTGCATGTGAAGAGAAGTTTTTATATCTAATGAGGGGGTGTGTGTTGCTGGCCAACGTGGAGCCAAGTGGTGTTCTGAAGTATCCTCGGGGTCTACTGTCGATGTTCTTGTCATGGTATTGGACCTTTTTTCCTTGCACTTGTTTTTGGTTTCTAAATTTATAATTGAGTAGTCAAACACATGAGCTGAAGAGCGGGAGCTTTGCTGCTACTTCACAGCTGACTGTAGGGCACTGCTGGTGAGTTGCACAGCAAGGATAAGTTTTTTTCCTTTCTTCCAAAAGCTGATTGGGAAAGCAGAGGTAACTGATTGATGCTTCTGCCTTACCTTGTTGGGTTTACTGGGGAACCTTCTCCTGCACCACAGAACTGTGGAATTGGAGTGTGCTTAACTTAGTGATGGTTTCTTGCAGTTGCAGAAGATATGCCTGAAGTGTTCAGTGCTGACATAGCTGTTTGGATTTTTTTTTCCCCTTTCTCTTCTCCACTGCCTACCCCTCTGTGTAAGGAAAAGGGGAATCAGTGCTCTGTAGATAAGCACTTTGCAGCGCCCAGTGAGGAAAAAGAAAGCCATTGTCCACAGTGAACCTGTGGGCAAATGGAGATTAACAAGTTCATTGAAAATGTTCACTGCTTCTTCCAAACTGTATAGTTGATATCACTTATTGGTTGCAAGAGTTTACATTGGCTACTCACTTTTACAATCCTCATTTCTTTATTTCCTTTTTTTCTGTGTTTTGCTAGCTTTTAATACAAAGACTGTCTCTTTCACCAGGGGTTTGCATCTTACTGTGAGCCCAGTAGAAAGGAGCATCTTCCATTGGCCAGGATCCAAAGGCACTGTCATAACAGTGGCCATGGCAACTCTGGAGGCTGGATCCCCTTTCAGGAGCTCTCTCTGACATCTTCATGGGCTCCAGATTTCTGGTCATCCTTCCTGCTGGCAGCAAATCCACACATACTCAGCTGCTGCTTGAAGTCAGCCTTACGCAAGTCAGTGGGGAGGCCTTTGGCCACTGCGTTCACTCTTCAAACAGCTGTTGGGTCTTCAGAGACCTGGCTGCTCAAAGCATCCCACGTGGTGCTGTCTGGGTCCCAGCAATATTAAAATCATCTGAAGGGCAGTGCTGCAACTGTTCTGTAACTGTTTTCCCTACGGGTGTAATTTTGTGCCACTGCTAGGTTGTTTTTTCTGTGGGGCTTTCATGGAAACATACAAGTGAGGGGTATGAGAAAAGGTTGGTGAAGCCTTCTGCATTGCTGCTGTTTGTCAGAGAAAATGTTGGCCCAGCACTTGTCAGGTGTGAGCCTGGGAGTCTTGGCAGAAGCTCCTGAAAGACGTCATTGTGGGACTACTGTTCTCAGTGTCTGCGTCCAACGCCTGGGTGCTGCATGTAAACAGGATACAGGGGAATTTTGCCTGATTGTCACTGTCTTCTTTCTTCCTGGGACAGGAGACCACCCTGCAAGGCACTGACAGCTGCTGCAACTTAGAAAAGGACAAGTAGAACTAGAGAAGGATAAATAAGCTAACAGTGATCCTTTGTGAATCCTTTATCCCTATTGTTTTTTAGTAGCATGTTGATATGTAGAAATCTGGCTTGTGGTGAACGTCTTTGATGCAAGGGAGGGATAATTTTGTGGGATGAATATGAACTGATGTGTAATTATTTGCAGACATCTGTTATTTGCTTACATGGACAGTTTCAGTCCATTTCACAGTATTTATGAACTAAAGAATTGTGATAAATAGGCAGTCAAGTTCAGCCTTTGGAAAAAAAAAACCAACAGGTTTTGGGAGGTGGTAAATGTGCTGGACTAAAGCTCAGATGTTGTGTTGTGTTCTGCATAATCTTTTTCTGGATTGTGATTTGTATAGTATTCTCACTTAAAGTAGTCCAGCGAAAGTTAAAGTCAATTTTTTTAATGTCCTTAAGACTGTGATGTGTCTGTTGCAACATTTCCTTTCTTTGACAGGACATGTGAATTTCGACAGAAATAGGGCCTTTAGGGATTGTTGACTCATGGTTGCTGAGCTGTTGCTATTCCTCTGACAATCTGAGACTGTGGTGAGCATTTTAAATAGCAACAACAGCATCTTGGCTATGGAAAGAAACACGTACCCATAGGTACATGTACGTGCACGTAGGCAGCAATGTGAATGCAAAGGTTCTGAAAATCAGCAGAGATCCCAAGGGAGCCAGCCCTCACTGTCAGTGTTAAGTTGCTTAGTGTTTTGTGTCAAGTTCACTTCTGAATTTTGTTTTCTAGAAGTCAAAACCCCCTATGTCAGAAATTTTGGAGGTTTTTGAAGTATAGTGGTGACTTTGAGACAGGTTTTGCCAGCACTGTTTCCAATGAAACAACAGTAGGGGCTTACTCATATTTTATGGACTGTGGTTACCTGTGAGCAGAGCCAGTTTGAACCTCAACCTCTTGTTCTCAGAGTCTACCATTTTACAAGCTTTCTGTAGTGCTCTGTAGAGCTTGGCTGTCAGTTCCATACCAGTGAAATGTTACTGGATTTTCTTTGGGTGTGATTTTGTTTTTTTTTTTAATGTCAACTGTCTTACATCACTGCTTTAGCAACAGCAAATGTCTTGGTTTAGCTCTTGCTGTAGAGGTACTAATCTTGAAATTCTTCAAGAAATGCTTTAGTTACAATCCCTGGCCTTGTTCATAAATTGAGAATATTTTTCTGTATTCATACATGCAGAAGAAGATTAAGAGATTAACTGTGGTTCTGTCATGGGTTTATGTACAGTTATAGAATTTACTTTTTTGTAAATTGCTATTTGTAGAGTGGGTTTTGATTTCTTTAGTGTATATACTTTTCACCTATTTAAAAATAAACCTTAGTTCAAATGTTGAATTATTAATTTTCAGTCACTTTCTCAGACTTCCGTGGGGTGCTGTTTCAAAAGCCTTTCAGCTGAACCCTCCAAATTTTGGGAGTGATGAGGCATGAGATATAAATTATTGAAGAGGAGGCATTTGAAGAAGTTTAGGTCTAGACAAAGTGAAAATCCAAGTGGAAAGGAACATGCAGATGGCAGCAAAATGTGATGGTCATTGGATGTGGAACTCCATCACCAGAAGAGGTGCACTCCCTTCTACAGTGCCTTTTTCTGCATGACAAAATCAGTTATTTAATCTGTCACACCCAAAAAAAAAACCCCAGAGGTCAAATTATTTTAATCAAAATCTATTTAATTAGCCTTGTCAGATGAATGGACTTCCATAGGTCAAACACAAAGTCCTGCTGCATTCACTGCAGTCTGAACTTACCTTTCTGATTTTTCTTGGGTTCTGTTAAAGGTACCCATGATTTAGGCACATTAATTAATGGGAGTGCAATGGCTGTAGCCTGAATGTGCAGGGCTATGTACAGTGTCTCACTGAAAAGCAACGGTGTAGTTCACATTCACTAGAGCCTGAAAAATAATTAGCTGTGACTAGCGACAATTTTCAGATGATTAAAACCCAAGCTCATGCATTTTTATGACTATGCAATCTCGTAATTTTCAGCTAAATTAAGGCAGTGAGCAAGTCTAAACTGTACTTCCCTTGTATGCCAATAATAACAAATGAGAGGTGTCTGCAGAGGATGAGTTTGATTATGTCTCCTTTAGCTTCTCTGTACATTTAAAATATATGACACCCTCTGCTCTCCTTTTTTTTTCTTATCTGTAGTACCACTTAATGAGCTATTAGAAATTAAATTCCTAGATAGTCCTGCTGGCTGCTCTCCATTGCAGGATATTACTGCAATACTGATTGCTGCTGTAATAGCTAGGACACATATTTTTGCTTTTAAAAGTAATATTAAAAATCAGTAACTTTTTTTTTTTTTTAATTAAAAAAATGCACATTCTTGTATCTCTTGGCCTTCAGTGTTGTATCACTGAATGGCAGTGATTTACTCTGTGGCTGTTTTCATTAGTGTCATCCTAAATGGCTTCCTTTGAGATGAAACAGTGTAACCTTATATTTATCAAACTGTCATCTTCTAATTAATCTGGTGATACTGTCTATAAATGAGGTGTAGACAGCAGCTTTAGCTGTTATTTAGAATTTACCCCAGTACTCAGCCCAACTGTGTTTGTAACCAAAACCCACTAATGGAGATGATCCCTTGGCTCTCACAGTCCCGTTTTCCTCACTTTTCCCCTTTTGCTGACATGGGGCTACTTTGTCCATTTAACAACCAAGACAGGTTGCTGCTGCTCCAGTGGACTCTGAATAATTTAATTTAATCTTCAACATACTACAACCTCCAGAAATTTTAATTTAAATTTTAAATAAGATTAGAGAGAAAGTTCTTTTGAAGAAGCAAAGTGTCTGATATTTGGGCCATTGTTTCAGTTCTTCTCTGTAATAAGAAGAACTTTTTTCTCATGGTGGACCTGAATTGTCTATCAAGGATGTGTTCTTCAGTGTAGGATTATGTCCTACTGTGAGGTGAGGGCATTGAGGTGGCATTTCTAGATTTATGGGAACATACAGCATAAAGTGAGTCTTTAAACTGTGGTCTAAAAAGGAGTAATTTGTAGCCATGGTAATTGTAAGCCTTATTTAGGGCAATTGATTTTCAGAAATGGTAATGTATTTTGCCTATAGTGATATTAAGGCTCCATGCCAGGTGCCTTTGATGGATTCTCATTTTTGGTGGATGTTGCAAGTCGAATCTTCAAAGGAGAAATGACTGAATTTTTCCTGACAGGCCAGAGGAGATGTTTTGGCTTCTGGTTTAGGTTTCAGAATATGTTGATGTTGTGTTCTGTAGAACATCTGTTGAGGAGCATGACTGTGCAGAGGAAAGGGTGCTGGATGAGAGGGATTAAAGCACCACACTGATGGAGGAGTAGCTACAGACTGTTTAGGTTGGTGGTTGTGATTCAGGGGTGTGTTAATACGCTAGTGAAGTTAATTTTGTTCAGGAGTCCAAAAGTACAAAGTTTGTTTTGAACAGAGAGCAGGAACCAAAGCAGCATGGATACAAAGTCTTTAATTACCTGAAACTTGTAAAAATGTGTCTAGAACTGCCTGTTGAATTGGTGCAGCTAATTATGGTTTCAAATTATTCGGAATTCAGTAAGTCCGGTTAAATTACCGTAAGAAACTATTTTAGGAACAAGGCTGGAAAATCTGTAAAGTGTAGCTTTATTGAATTGATAGTGCCATTTTAAAAATGAGGTAAAATTTATCTCCTGAGAATAAAGATGATCAGAAGCTGGGAAGATGTAAAATGCATTTGGTATTGTCTGATTGCTTTTCTCTCTCTTTTGATAGTGATCACATGGAAAATATTTGTGGCTACTTAATGAAATACACCAATCTTGTCACTGGTTGGCAATATCGGTAAGTCTTTCATGGTGCTTTTCACTAATGTTGGTCTCTGCAGCATCCAAATGAACACGTTTCTGATTTTTTAATAATACTTAGATTTCCCTTTTTCTAGTAGGCACACTTTATGAGAGAATCTTATACTTTTCTCAATATAGATTAAGCTAATAATGTGCAGATGAATAATATTTGTATTAAGACATGAATATAAATAAGGCATAGGCAATATACAGCAATTGACTCATTTTATGGCTTATAGCTATTAGTGGCTTATAACTATGTTGTATGTGGAAAAAGCATTAGGTTTTTTTCTCCTTTCCTATAAAAAAATACTGTCTTTGTATTTTCTGCTGAGTCTTTGTGCCAAATAATGCTATCACTTAAAAAAAATTAAGACTTCATTACCATAAATTCAGTCTCAAGCAGGCTTTTCCCTTTCCCCAGGATGTCATCTCCCCTGGAATAACTTGATTTTCTGTGTCAGGAGAAATTCTCTGGTCAGGTTTCTTGTTTAGTGCTGTTCCTAGAGCAGCACAGTATAACCAAATTAATGTTGGAGGGACCAGTCCTTAGTGTACCACACTGTGTCACCTGTGCTGCCCCTGGTATGGAGTGACTCATAATGTCCACTTCCATTTAAAAAAAAATAAATCTGGAATTGCTTCAGTTTCATGGTTTTGCATCTCAATGCCTTTGTATCTGGGGCTGTTTTACTCTTAATGTAAGTAGTTTAAGGATTAATTAAGCCCTAATGATTCAGAATATCATTTTTGATTCCCAAAATCTTGCAGTGGTGTTCTTCTATGCACATGTTGTTCTGTTGTGCAGTCCCTGTGCTCTGAGAAAAAAAAAGCCAAGAAATCAATTTTTGTGCCATCTTGGGGACATAATTCATGTGTTTAGGGTTTTCCTGACACAAGTCTTTTAGTTCCAATCCAATCTGTGAGAACTTTTGATGAGAGTATTTACTTTTCCCAGTATCACCACCTGCACAAAAAAAAAAAAAAAAACAAAAAAACAAAAAGAGTGTATTTGCTTTGTTATCCTTGCAGGTATTTTGTGTTAAACAATGATGCTGGCCTGCTGGAGTACTTTGTGAATGAGCAGTCTAGACATCTGAAGCCCAGAGGTACCCTGCAGCTGGCTGGAGCTGTCATTTCCCCCAGTGATGAAGACTCTCACACCTTCACAGTCAATGCTGCCAGCGGGGAGCAGTATAAACTAAGAGGTAGGACCTGCATTCTTGGGCAGGGGATCCTTCCACTAGAGGACAATCCTGCCTCTCACCTGGGGCTGCTTGGCTGGGCTTGGCTGCAGGGCCAAAGCAAGAGAGCCTGGTTGGCCAAGTGCTGAAAGTGCTGGGAAAATGCCGTGAAAATTATGTGCAAAACTTCCATCCTACTGTTCAGCTAGAAATGATCTGGATTTGTGGATAGTTCCATCACATTTGGGTTTGATGACCTTTATAAGACTTCATATGTGTGGAATGGGGTTTAATCTTCACGTATAGCATCCTTAAATTGTACTGATTCAAGGTTTTCTAAATCATTGTGGGTAGCAAAACCACGGTGATGCTCACAGAGAATTTAATTATTCCTAACATTCGGTTTGTTAGCCACCTTATGGTGGTTGTAAAAGCCCATTCTCTGATTTTGTAGGCTGCAGAAATCTAGGCTAATAACTTTGAGTATTTCTTCCCTTGAAGACTTGCTGTAGTTTTCTGATGTTGAATATCTTACTTTTATTCCAGGAAAATGTTTCATGTTGTTAGATTAAAATATTTTGAGGGCAGTTATGGTTTGTTGATGTTTTTAAATTAATTTAACACTAAAAAATAGCATAAAGAAAGAAGAAAGTATATATTATTTTTGTTGAACTTGACTTAACATTATAGTTATTACAGGCAAATAAGTTTTAGATTAAAAATAAATTACTTTCCACTGGTAGTCTTGTGATTTTTAAGAATTAAGCAGTCATTTTTGTCCATACTTTGAAATGTCTTCATTTAACAGAATCCTTTTGGTTTGCTTTTATTAGCTACTGATGCTAAAGAGCGGCAGCACTGGGTTAGCAGGCTACAGATATGCACACAGCATCACACAGAAGCTATTGGAAAGGTATGACTGATGCTCTCATGGGCAAAAATCAGGCTGGTGGTAGAAGCAGTTGCAAATACAGTTTCAGTTTTATTGAAGTCCTTCCATTTTAACATTACTTATTTTTTCCCCCTTTTTAAAATCCCTTAGGTTTTTTTTTTTATAAAAACCTCTCAGTAGTCCACAGATAAATTTAGGGTGAGTTCCCATGTTTGAGAAAAAAGTCCTCAACACAGTATCTGAGCACTGTTGTTTCCATTTGCTAACCATGTGGTGGGTATGCATATAGTGTATTTTATTGAACCTCCTGATTGCTGTAACACCTGTTCTGATACCTGAATAATATCTTGCTTTTAAGTTATAATCAGCATCTTGTAATTGGCTTTGTTGTAAGAGGTAAATTGAATTAATAGCTCTAAATGAAATTCTGTTCTTTTAAATGTAAGCTCTATCCCTGCAGGATCTGTTAGGAGTCAATTTCTGGTGCTGCTCCAGGTCAAGGACTGATCTTCAAGTCAGAGAAGTGATACTTACTGATCAGTCTCATTTCACAGATTATTCTTAATTAGACTATAAAAGAGGGCAGCTAGAAGCAGACAGTGGAAAATATTTAGCAGTTGCTACTAATGAATTATTAGGCCTTTGCCATCTTTCCTTGCTCTATTAAAAATTAAACTGTTCTGCTGTATCTATCACTTTAGAAGATTTGCTGGTTATTAGGATTAATTGTAAATGTTTCTCAATATGCTTATTTATTTACTAGAACAACCCTCCTCTGAAATCTCGCAGCTTCTCTCTTGCATCCCAAGGAAGTGCCAACTCTCCTGGTGTGCAGAGAAGACCCAGTCAAAATGCAGTTTCCTTCTTCAATGTTGGACATCACAGATTGCCAACGGGAAAAAGAGTTCCCATTATGCAGCCAGATCACCTTGTAGATGTTAGAGAGGTTTGTATGTTTAAATTCCCTTACAGTTTTTTGAGAGGGCTTATGGTGTTATTTGTAAGGTTGTGGAGAAAGCTGCTCTTTTTATTTGGATATATTGTCAGTAGCATGTTCTAAGCTATTACTGCACAGCTGTGTGAGGATAAGTAACTTGTCCTGGCTAATTATAGGAGTACATAGTGTATATTCTGTGATTTTTGTGCTCTGCAGTAATATCATGATGCTGAAGGCAGAACTATGTTCTCATCCTTGCAAGTTGTGGCACTACAGGTGACAAGGGAATATCCTTAAGGGATATAACATCACATATTATGATATTATTGAACACTTTTCTTCCCATGTCAAGCTATAGAAGAACTGACTAAGCTGTGCTTGTGTCTCTTATGACTAAGGAGAAGTTGGTCATGACTGTATTTCAGAATGCTAATACCATTTTCTGGTATGCTGATTCATTTAGACAAATAGTCTAGGGATGGATGTGACTGTACAGAGAGCAATTCAAATCCCTGCCTTTTATCACTATATGTTCAGGTGTAGTGTATTTTGGGAGAAAAATCCAGAAATAATTACCTTTCCATCTTGACTAATAGAACAGACTGACTACTGGTTGATTTTGACTTGTGAATATATGCAGGGTGGATCTTGCCTATCTAAAGATACTGCATTGCAAACTTGTGTTACTTAGGGGTAGTATTGATGTTAGTAAGTATTTTAGTGTTAACTGTAGTTAGTGTGGTGTGATACATTTCTTGGCAAAAATAAGTTTCTAATGGAGGGCTTTTTAAATTAAGCTAATAAAGATACAGGAAATGTGAATAGCTAGAAATTGAACTTAGACAAGCTGGAATAGAAGAGTGCTGCATATTGTGAGCCTCATTAACCTTAAAATATGTGGGTGAGCACTGTGGTAAGTTCTCCAGTAAATGGGTGTTGCAGATACTTTCACTAGCGTGGCATGCTGTCCTTGTGCCCTGATTTTTATTAGGTACTAAGGTATAATTATTCAGTAGCTTGCACAAGGTGACTGCCTCTTTAAACCTTGGAGTCTGTGAATCTCTCTCCACAGCAGACTGTTCTTGCAGATGTCTTGCAGAAGGGTAATTGCAGCCATCCTGTTTTTATCCTCTTACAGCAGTAAAGTCTCCTGTAGTGCTAATGCAGAGACATGTGAAGTGCTGCCAGGTACTCAGGAAAACAAAAATGTTTCAAAAATGGGTTTTTCACTTTTTGAGTTTTCAACCACTATTATGGCATTCAAAATTTCAGGGAGGAGAGAGGAGTATGTTTAAGCTGGAGCACTGAAGCAGTGGATTGCATCCTGTAATTGGGATAAAGTGGAATGACTTTTCTTGGCACAAAAAGAGCACAGGAAACTATTAATGCTCTTTTGATTGCTACGGAGTTTGGTGACACTGCATGATTGTTTATCAACTTAAAAACTTTAGACTTGCACAGATGAAGAATCCTTAGTAGTGCTGGCACTTCTGAATGTTAGTTTGCATGCCTTTTTTAAGCTAAAATGCTGTTGGATATCATGCCTACATTTTTGGAGATATAATTGAAATACTGATGGGCAGGTATGTCCCTGTCACCCCTGAGCATGCGTGGTACAGTTTGAAAACCTAGGAATGAATTTTGAGAAGCTGTGGGAAGAGCAACTTCTTTTAAAGAATCTGCTACATTGTGACCTTTGATTTTCTCATGAATTGCACTATACCTGGGTCTCCTTGTCAGTCCCTTTAACTGTCTTTTTGTTCTTGGCTGAATATGTGTCATGATGCTGATGATGTTGTGCAAAGCAGGAGGTTTAAGATCTTTTTGCTAACTTGCACTAAATGCAGGTGTCTGTGTGTTCACAAATTGAGAACAATAGCCTGTGTATTTTTCCAAGATTTTGGATTTTTAGTCACTCTGCTTTTCTTTTCCTGGCACTATTTTTTTTTTCCCAAAGCTGAGTGTATAATTAGGAAAAAACCTTAGGGCTGTTCCAAATGTGTTCTTTGAAAGGGAAATGTGCCTATTTGAACTTCATAGCTAGGCATAGCATGGCTTGTCCTATTGTCTGGCCTGATCCTGGAATGAAGTGCTTGGGGCCTACCACGTGGTGAATTACTAACAGCAAAGGTCACCAGAAGGATTGTGGTGATTTGTCAACTAATTGTCTGTGGTGTTTCTGTGGGGATTTCTTTTTAAGCTAACAGACTTTCAAAGTTGGGAAAAAACTGCACAAAAAGGCTTTTACGACGTTTGTGACTGGAGAAAAATGAGACACGTTGTGATAGCAGCTGTTATGTTTGCATAGGCAAGGCTATCTATAACTAAATGTTTTAGTAGCTTTCTGCCCTGTTGCTCTTGGTATATGCTAAGGCTGACTCTGCACAGTTAATACCACTTTTAAAGAGCCAATGCTCTGTAAATTCACACCTTTGCATGCTACCAGCTAACCCTTAAAAGTTCCAAAGATCACAAACTACGAGCTTGGATGAATACATGTTCCTTAAGTATTGCATAAAATCTTAAAAGCAGCTCCTGGAAGGGATTGCAGGTAGTAGTACTGACAAAAAAAAATCAGTCAGATGCTGCTAGGGTTAGGAATTAAATAATTGGAGCGAAAAAGCTACCTAGTACCACGGCAGTTAAATGCATGTTTCTTTAAAGGTTTTCTGTAGAAATTGTGCTGCTGCTCTGCTAAATCAATCAATCTTACATTTACCTTCACTAGCAGAACACATAATGATTACAGAGTAGTGCTGTCCAGTTACATGGATGCTGTTTGTTGTTCCTCCCCAGAAAGGGGACTAGCATGTGTAGGAGTTTGCTTTCATCCTTGTGATTCAAAATCAGGTAATATTTTGTTTCTGTGAGTATAAAGAGGAAAGTGCTGATTGATGGCTGGTGTGCTTTGCCCCTGTACCTCATGTGGGCAGATGTGCTATTGCAGATTCTGTGATCTAGGGGTGTGGAGCTCTGTGTGAAGGAGGAAAAGAGCTTGGGGGAGAGCAAGGGGGACAAAGACAGGACAGGACTGCTGCAATTTGTACACAGAATGAAAGTGAAAACCCTGCTGGCTTTTCTTCCCTCCCTGCAAAGTAAATGTTGAGATAGTGATAATCAGTGTGATGTTAGTGCTGACAATAAATGTAGATCCTTTATAGTTTGAGCCAAAATGAGGAATACAGGTCTTTTCTGTTAAAGTACTGGACCTCTGATTGTAGGGAGGGAAAAAATCTTGATACTCACAGACAGTAGATCCTGTTCCAGGTGTGCAGAGCAGAGCTTAATTACTTCTCACACAGTGCATGTGGGTGATGCCTTAGGATTTTAGCTTTTATATTTTTCATATATTTGTACCCCTACCCCTATCAACTAGGCATGAAAGTGTTTTGATACTTCCTGCAAGAAGTATCTTGTTCAAATTACTCTTTGCCTTTTTTTAATATCATTTCCATATTCCTTCACTTGTTGATAAAGTGCCATTTTTGTGAGTAGATTCATCATGTATTTAATGACTCTCTAGTTGTAGTTCTCATAGTCAAGAAAAAGAAGTACAGTTAATTTGACATATATCTGTTACCTTGTAGTTTTATTACTGTCCTGAAACCATTTGGGATCCTCTGTATGCACAGCTGAATAGGTATCACACAACACTTCTAGCAGCTGATAAGTGACTGTTTTGTTTGACAGATGATGTCTCAGGCTGAGGGCCAGCAGAGAGACTTGATCAGGAGCATAGAATGCCTTCCTGCCTCCGGTCACCTTACATCCTTGGATCAAGACCTTTTGATGCTCAAAGCAACTTCCATGGCAACCATGAACTGCTTAAATGACTGTTTCCATATTCTCCAGTTACAACATGCTTCTCAACAGAAGGGATCCTTACCAGCAGGTGGGTATAGGTGCTCACAGAGAGCAGAACTCTGTAACAAATATAAATCCCTTCCTTGCAATAATGTTCATTCCACTAACACATGGGCAAAGGAAACTGCTGACTGTCTGCTTTCTTGTGAATTTTTCCAGCCCCCAACTTGTTTGTGTTGGGTGGAACTCTGTGCATGTGGAATATGTGTTTTTTTAAGAGATTATTCTATTGGGAAGTCTGTGGCAGCAGCTGCATAAATGTAGCATTTGATTGTTGTACAGCATCTCACAACAGAATAAATTATGTAAGGCACCCCAACAAGAAGGTTGCCTTTAGCATATAACTGTAATAGTGGAGGGGGAATTTTATGGGATTGCAGATTCTAGGACATTCTAGTGTCCACTACAACTCTTCCAAATGTCATACTTTCAAATATTTTTTTTGCACAGTGAATACCTATTATAAGTATTTACATGTGTGTAGCTTCCATTTCCTGTTAAGCATTAAAATACAAAACTCTGAATTTGCACTGGTTGTTTAAATATCAGTATTCTTGTTTTGAGTTACTGCCTTGGTGTAAACCATGGTCTAAAGATAAGTGTTGTGTTCTATTCTGAGGCCAGAACGGACTTGTAAGCCAATGAAAATTGCTTAAAGGTTGAGAAAAACAAAATCTCTTTTAATAAACTACTGACCACCCCAACAAACAAACAAAACCCCCCCAAACCCTACTGCTTATGGGTGTGGAATATGTGCATTCACAGGCAGCAGAGAAAAATGTTGCCACATCTGCACAATTGCTCACTTCTGTGCAGGCAAGAGCTTAGTGGAATTGTTCTGAGTCACATGCAGTGTTTGGAACTGAACGTGGTCATCATGGTTGTTTGTAAATTGTTCTGCATCTTATTGTGCCTTTTTTCACGTGTTTACTTTGTGTCATTTTGTGAGGTTTATAGGATGTTCAAATGCTCTTGCATAACAGATCAGTAGATATATTAAGTATGTAACAAAGTACAGACCTAAGTTGTCTCTCCTCTTATCTGTCCCATATTCCTCTTATATTTCTGGTGCCTGATTTGTCAGGCACATTATTTCAGAGCTGTAATTAATTTCACTTCCAAGATGAAAAAAAAGTTATATAAAAATATTAAAACTGTATAATTTTTTTTGTGATTCCAAAATCACCAGAGGCTATAAAAGAGAATATGTGAATAGATTGAATTCAATTTTTTTCTGTATTTCAATTCAAAATTTCATTTTAAACTCAAAAAATTGTATGGCAAATTTTGAGACATTTGTCTGAACTCTGAAGTTGTGCTGAAAGAACTCTTCCTATTCTCTGTGAATTTTTTGGCTGTTGATGCCTAACTGTGGGAGATGCACATCAGAAATATTTTTGTTTTGGCATTTTCACATATGCACTACTAAGATGAATTTTGAATTGTATCTGAGGACATAAGTAGTGTCCGATGAGCACCACTGTAATAACTTAAGAAGATAGTTTTGATTTTGGTTTTTTTTGACAAGTGGTGTAGGTTTTTAATTTTTTAAACCATGCAGGGAACAGTTTAACTCACTGACTGCTATTCAGTTGGTATCTGCCTGTTATGGCCAAATCTAAAAATACTGCTTGAACATGTCTAAATCTTGAAGATTTCCGGTGATATCCTGGGGAGATGGATAGAGAGGATCAGCAGATTGGAGGATGCATTACTGGGGTTAAAAAGAGACCATTAACAGAATGCATGTGTCTTTCTGCAGCCTTCCATCTCTCCCCTGCTGTGGCCTTGAGACACTGTAATACATTTGTTCCTTTCAAAGATTGCCAAGAACATCTTTAAATAATTTTTAAAAATCCATTTAGCTTAGATTTCTCCTCTTGACTAAGGAGGGATACTTCTGGTTCAACTGGTGCAGCCAGGCTTAAAAAACAAGGATTAGAAATAATGTAAGGGTGCCAGTTTGATTGTTAAGTTGCAAAAAATATATGTATAGATGGTTAGATGACAAAAAAACCCCCAATAAAAAAAAAAAAAAAAAAGAAAACAACCAGAAGACTGAAAATACTGCCCCAACAAAAAGTGTATTCTGATTCATAAACTTAAAGATGAACTAGAAAGTTCCACTTACTAACTTTTCCTAAATTCCAGTCACCAGTGGTGTGCAACAATTTGCAACTCTTGAAGAAAAATGTAGGAAGTGAAAACTCAAGACGTCTGCACTGTACCAGAGAGTGCTGACTGCTGTTTAAAATGAAATTGGTGAAGACTCTAGGGGAGGAGGATGTCACAAGTAAGGGTGTGCCTATGCACAGTAGCTGAGAGCAGATTTGTATATGCTTTTCCAATGAAAGAGAAGTCTTAAAGAGGTATCTTGTCCATTCAAAAAGATTAAAACGCAGCTGGTAGCTCAAATCTTTCAAAAATACCCTCTTAACAGCAAAAATTAAACAGAAAATGTAATTAATTAGGTTATTTTAGGTGTAGCTGATAGAAAATATTAAAGGGAGGCTGTTGGGTAAATTCAAGCTAATACAGAGGCAGTGAGTGTGGATTAAATGCAGCCTAGAGCATGCAGTTAGAGATTAGTGTGTTGGAAGTTACAGCTTAGAAAGCAGATGTCATGGAGAGGTTTTTAAGACAAGTAAAACCTGTTCACAAAGGTGTGAGAGCAGCATTCTGAGCATCTTATTTTTTTGCTTCTTTGAAACTTCTGTTTAAGTAGCTTTAATTTAGTGTGCTCAGGAATTCTTGTTTCTTATGATGTAGTGGATTAATGAGTAATGGTTGATGAAAATAAGCTACCTAGCTGTGGAAAAGTTGTCTCAATAGCAAAGCTGAACTTTTTTCCTGCCCCAGTATTTTCCTGGTGGAAATGTTGCTATTAATCTGAATTAAGCTTACTCTGCCAGTTTTTGTTGAGGATGTGACCTAGTTGCAGTTGGTAACAGGGGTCTGGAAATAAAGTATTGTGTATCATATGGGAAGAGACAACGGACACCATAGTATAGGTGTCTTAGCATAGCACAGGGAGCTGCTATCTGGTGGTAGAAATTCAGCTTTCCTAATAATTTCTCTGTTTGCAACCCAGCCAAGATGGTTTGTCAGTTTGTGTATTCTTCAGTAAAAACTGATTGGAATCACCTGTACATTTATTGCCCTTTGAAAAAGAATGGAACATTTGTATTATTAATGAGGAATCCGACCCGTTCTGATAAATTAACTGGGAGTAACTAGAGATGCTGGAATCATCAGGTGGGTAATAGCTTTCCAAACCCTGTAGGTTTGTTTTAGTTGTTTTTTTTTTTTCACAGCTATTATTTATTCAACAGTGTGTGCCTGCCTTCTCTGCAGCTGAGAAAAGACAAGCACCCTCTCCAGAGAAAACAGTGGCAATAAAACTTCTGCTTTAGGTCTTTTTAGTCTAGAACAGAGTTGGGTTTTAGAAGCTGATAAGTGGAAAGCTGTTTTTTTTTTTTTTTTTAATTTTGGTACCAGTTAAAGAAAAGTGTAAGGGCTGCTTAACATTCCCATGATACTGGGCTCCTCCTGTAGTGTCTGATTACACCTTTCATGACACCAACTAGTTTCTCCAGTCCAAGTTGCATGTATTACAGCTCGCCAATCCCAGTGTTTGTGCTAATGATCACTGAAGGTGGTGTCTCATTGCACCACCTTTGTTTAGTGGCTGCTGGAGGCATTGGCTGCAGGAGGAATTGGCTGCTTACAGCTTATTCCATAAAAAAATAGTTCTTTTGTTGGAAACTGCTATTTACTGACCTTGCAGAGGATGAGCAAGCTTCAGCGCAAACTTTCCTTTGCTTCAGGAACGACAGTCAGTTGGTTGGAACCGAAGATTTCCCTGGCAAACCACTTCAAAAATGGAGCAGCTCAGAATTTCCCAGCAGAGATAAACAAGCCAGCATCTGTCAGAGAAGAGCAGTCCATTGCAGAGCCCTGCCAGCTAACAAGGGTAAGGTAATGTGACATCCCATTTCTGCGGGGAATTATTCAGAGGAACACCTGTAAGTGTTTCAATCATATTATGTGAAAATGATTTAACAACAGTCATTCTCATAGTTTTGGTTGGCTGTGTACGAGGAGGAGTGAGGACAGTTGCAGTAAATGAAACTCTCTGCCTTGTTTATTTAACAAATTTTTGCTGCTTTATGTAACTTGCTGTCAAGTGGAGGGAGCCAATTGGGGTGGTAATGCGAGGAATTGAAATAGGTTTTTTGCACTTCATTATTTACTTGTTTTAGATAAAATGTGAGGGAATACTGCTTAACTGAAATTCATGGCACTCTCAAAATAGGCCCAAGAAGAACTGCCTAAGCAGACAAAAGACAAAATTTTTGGTCTTCAGCTATTACATTTCCCTTTTTTTTTCTAGGTCTTGTTGCATCTGTTTTTCTTAATCTGAACAAAGCTCATCATTTGACTACAGGGTGGCTTAATGCATTTGAAATACAGTTACAGTCTGTATCATTTTCAGCTACAGTCTGTATCATTATAACTGACAAAATGGATTTGAATTGCAAAACACTGAAGTAAAAAACCAGCAGGGATTATGATGAAGAACATGTTTCCCTAACTAAGCTAGAAAATCATAATTACATCCTCTTTATGCTCGTTTGTTTCACACAGTTGTTTGGCTGAGACTGTGTAACTGTGAAAAGATAATGTGCTGTTCTGTGTCTCTGCAATAGCACTGGACTATCCTAGAGCAAAATGGAAATGGAAAGGATTTTTTTTCAGATTTAAAAATCTATAGTTTATAGATTTTTAAATGGGTCAGAGTGGTTACTATTAAGTTAACAAAAGAAAAGATGAAACAAAACTAGAAGCTTTCAACTAAATCACTTAATTCCTTCATTTCAGTAATTAGACTAGTCACACTTTGAGTACTTAATGTATTTGAAGTATGACTGGTGTTATCACTCCCCATAGGTATTTTCAGCTCCCTTATTTCTGAGAGCAAACAGCATAGCATCCTTGGAAATAACGAGTCACCTCTGTGATACTGCACTCACCAGGATTTGAGTTCTGTGTGAGGTCTTGGCCCCCTGTTTTTGGTGGTTGAATGTTTGTAAATCTGCCTTGAGCCAGGGCAGCTGCTCCAGGACGAAGGGCTTTGCTTAGGCAGAGGCATATTGCTGCCTTCCCATGGCATTCAGTGTCTCTCCCCTCTGCATCTGCCTCCCTCCAGCTATTTGCCCCAGGAAGGGTGCAGCTCAGAGCCCTAGGCATGCCACCATCCCTCCTGCCTGAAGTTTTGACTTTCAGCTTGGGCTGTGGTGGTTGTTAAAACAGTGCAGATAAATTTCAAGTCTGGTTTAGTTACACAGACACCAGCACCTGCAGTGTGTGTATGCCTGGGCTTTTGTTATTTGATTGAAACAACTCCAAGTTACTTTTTATCTTCCACTGTTACATATTTGCACTCACAGCTTGTGGATACCAGGTGTGATGGTAATCATGGAACTCATGACCAGAATTACAGTCTGATACAGCCTTTGGAGCAGTGATGCCAACACTGGAAAGGCTGAAGTAGTGTGGAGGTGGAGGGGGTTACTGAAGTGGTTGGAATTGCTACTAGCTTTTGGTTAGATGCTTGACATTCTGTGAACTCACAAAACTTACAGGAATTTCTTTTAAGCTTTTTTCTTTTTTTCCATGACCTATATGAGAGAGGGTGAGAAATCTAAACCTGAATCCTCCAGATGGAATCTGCACTGAGTTATCTTCATATCCATTGAAATTCTTCAGCTGTTGTTTATTTTGGGAGTATATTCCATTGTGTAGCTCTCTGCAGGGGTTTATTTAGTCTTTTTTCATACATGGGCAGTTAAATACAATATGAAGTACTTTTTGAATGCTGTCTGACCAGTAACATCTTTAAGCAAAGCTTATGGCTCTTATTGCAGGAACCTGAAGAAATAAATCCAGATGAGGAGCTGGAGGATATCTGTGATGATAAAGAAGATGACCTAGGAGCAGTGGAAGAGCAGCGCAGTGTTATCTTACATCTTTTGTCCCAGCTGAAACTTGGCATGGACTTAACAAGAGTAAGTAACTGAAGGGTGAAAACTG
This sequence comes from Muscicapa striata striata, assembly GCA_030060385.1. Lineage (NCBI taxonomy): Eukaryota > Metazoa > Chordata > Aves > Passeriformes > Muscicapidae > Muscicapa > Muscicapa striata. Next base: position 264,970 of record JAREIS010000246.1, read on the forward strand.
GCTACAGTAGAAGTGAAGTATCATTTAAACCTCGACTCCTGTATTGAACAATATTGAGTTTAGTATAAAATTATGGCCAGTAGAAGCATCAGGTCCCAAGATTTGATGTCCCAGATTTAGGTTTAGGTGAAATGTGCTGATTCTATCTTTTCTATTACTTTCTCTTTGTGGTTTTGTTACCTTTCCTGTAATGTCCTGTCTTCTTTCCAGTGTTTGAACCTTAGTCTTTTTATGCTGTTTTCTTCAGCCTTGTCATATTTTTCTTTCTGCTATATTTCCATGATCTCTTTCCTGTCTTGATAATGCTTTTTCACACAACTTGTATAACCCTCCACCTATGTCCATGATGCTTCTGAAAATAAATTTTCTTTTGGTTCTGCCTTATCTATTTTTAGATGCCTGTTTAAGCCTCTTTCCTATTCTCATTTCTGTGTTTGCTCACAAGCAGGCAAGAACAAAGTTACACTGGAGAAAATTGGATTTAACACTTGAGCGCAGATCTCAAAAACAAGCAGCTTGGAAAAATTAACACTGAGGTGCTATTAGACAACTTGGGCAGCAAATCTGGCAAAATCAAGCTGCTACCAGCTTATGTTGAATTCATTCCTGTAGAGGCTTCTTGCCATAAGCACTAGGTACTTTGAAATCAAGAAATGGATTTTACAGTAGCATGCAGTGAGGAAAACATTCTCTTTTGGAACTGTGAATTATTATTTTTTTAAAATCTATGGTTTTTGAGCACTAGCTACATAGCCCCTAGGAACACTTGTATTGTGCAGCTTGTGTTTCACAGCTTGAGGGGGAAAATGAAAAGGTGGTGTGAACAAACCCTGCTGGCTATGGGTCACATGTAAACCCCTGCTGCTTAACAAGGAACTGATTTAGTCACTTTATCGCTTACACTGAAAATTGAATTTAGGATATCTTTTTCTCTTAGTTGAAAGAAATTGTTGAGTCTGTCTCCCAGTTGTGACTTTCAGCTGTGTGGGGAGAGGTTGTGTTTATTTCAGCAGAGGCAAAGCACTAAAGTGGACAAACCTGACTTCAAAACAGGTAATGAAGTTGTTAGAATTGTACTTAACTTAGTGTCAGGATACTGAACTGAAAGGCCAATCAATACTGAAGGTTGGTGTTGCAAAAACATGGCAAGTGTGTTCAGTTTAACTTGGATGTCTATTAGGTCTTATGTCTGTGCTTTTTGTCTTTGACTGTAGCTGATTGAAATGGATTGTCTTGATACCATGGTTGAGATATTCTGTGTTGCTGTTTACAGCAGTTAGTTATGTCACTGAGTTTAGCTATATGAGCCTTGTAGCTGCTGCAGAGAAGGAAAACGATGATATCCACAGCCTTTCACTCTAGGGAATTTCCTTTGTCTCAGGAAAGACAGGATTGCTGGTTTTTATAGTGTTGAATGTAACTGTGAAAATATAAGGTACCTCTGCTCAGAGGCACAGGATCAACCCATCCTGTGCTGGTTCTCATGGATGCTTGTCCTAGTTGCTGTGTGGAGAGAGATTCTGCAAGCTCTCCAGAGCTGGCATTGTTTCCCAGCTTTCCTCTCCATTAGGCCATACCTTTCCTAACTTCTCTGCACCTTCTTTGCTGTAGTTTGAGTTCCTTCATGCTTGTTTTCTCTTTCACAGGTATATGGGACACATTATCTCTTTGTAGCTCTTTTCATGTTTTCATGCTCAGTCCCTTTCAATCTCTTCAGTCCTACTACTCCTCACTGGGCTTTTCTGGAACTTCCAATCACCGTATTTTGTTCACATTTTTCAAAAGGAACAAGAAAGTGCGCTCTGAAAGTGTGGTGTCCCAAACAGGACAGACTCTTTTTCCCAAGGGCTTCTCTTACAAAATGCCTGTCTCTGTTTTCCTGACTGGAGCCTTATGGCTTTTCTTTTATTTTCAGGTGGTTCTTCCCACCTTCATTCTGGAGAAGCGGTCGCTGCTGGAGATGTACGCAGACTTCATGTCGCACCCCGACCTGTTCATCGCCATCACGAACGGCAGCAGCCCCGAGGAGAGGATGATCCGCTTCGTGGAGTATTACCTGACCTCCTTCCATGAGGGCCGCAAGGGAGCCATCGCCAAGAAACCCTACAACCCCATCATCGGGGAGACCTTCCACTGCTCCTGGAGGATGCCCAAGAGCAACGTGGCCACCGATGCTGGCACCAGCTCCTCTGCTCACACCCCCTCGGAGCAAGTAACTCTGCCTAAAGAGCCAGAGGGCCAAGCAGAGCCGGACTATTACACAGTGAAATTCGTAGCTGAGCAAGTGTCCCACCATCCTCCTGTCTCAGGGTTTTATGCTGAGTGTGTAGAGAGGAGCATGTGTGTCAATGCCCACGTCTGGACAAAAAGTAAATTCCTAGGGATGTCAATAGGAGTGACGATGGTTGGCGAGGGTAAGTGTAAATTCTGTCCTTTGTTCATTTTAGAAGTTTGTTAAAATACTATTAATATGATAGCAAATTTGATGTTATATTCCAAAGATACAAGTTTTCATTGTAAACAGCAAATTTTCATGTGGGAGGAAAAAGTAGGTTTATGCTTTGCCAAAAATCAGGATTATAGTTGGAAATAAAATATTGACTTCTACGGCAAAAGCCAGTTACTGTGATCTAAACTGATATTTATGAATTAATTTGCATCAGACATTTATTAAATAGGAGTGTTGTTGCATTTCTCTGTATTGCACTTGATCTTTCTATGCACATTTTGATATTCTTTAACTAGAAAAATTGGATCCTTTAGGGACAGAGAAGGGTAACTGCCCTCAAATTGTAATTTTCCTTAGTTATTAGTGTTTACTGCACAAGATGAAACAGCCTCTCCCACTCTGTCCCCTGTGTATTTTATTCAGTACCTGGGGATTCCAGGCACTTGCATATAAACTACACTCTGGACAAGGGAATGACCAAGGGAATGCCAGGGTATGTGAAAGGCACACCTTTGGCTGTTCAATTTCTGAAGTTGATATCCCTTGTAGGATGTTTCTTAACTCATAACTTTTTACAGAATTTCCCATGTTGTTTGTGCTGATGTCAGACACCCAGGGGTACTGTCTTCCAGAGGAATTGGCTGGGGCAGGCAGTTAGATGTTGTGCTGTGTTCTTGTAAGGGCAAAAGGGAGATCTTGTGCTTTTGGTTTCTTTATAGGAATCAAACCCACTAATCTTAAAACCCAACAAAAAAATCTAGTATTTAATGAGATTCTTGACATTTATTGCAAAAGTTGCTGTTGAGTTTATCTTGGCAGAGGTGCAGTAAGGAGAATTGTCTCTGCTACCTGCCTTCAGATTGGGTAAGGTGTATTATAGAATGGGAAGGTAGGAGTATTAGCCTTCCTCAGGATCTGCAGTTCAGGGAATTCATTTGTTATTTCCTTTTGTCAGAGTAAGTCTTGTCTTGCTGTGCTCCAGAGCCATCAGTAAGAGAGTGACCAGCCCTTATGTACTCTACTGAAATGTATGTGCATAGCATGGGGTTGTACTTCATAGAACAGTATTATTGAGATAAATGTCTTTTCCCAAAAGAGAATTAAATGCACATTACTCAAGTCAGTACTTCCAGGAAAATGTTTGTATCTAGAATCTAATAAATGTCACTCTTGTGTGGATTTTTTAATTTTCTTTTTTTGTTTGAGGGGCTATGAGGAATAGTAGCCAGATGTAGTATTGACTATTTGTTTCAATAACTTGTTTGGCTTTTTCTGAAATGGTACTGGTTTACAGATTCTTGTATTTCTTCACACAGGTGTCTTGCATCTCTTGGAACACGGGGAAGAGTACACCTTCTCTCTGCCCTGCGCCTATGCCCGCTCGATTTTAACTGTTCCTTGGGTAGAGCTGGGAGGAAAAGTCAACATTAACTGTGCAAAAACCGGGTATTCTGCAAGTATTAACTTCCACACCAAGCCCTTCTACGGTGGCAAATTGCATCGGTGAGAACATTTTGTTTGTTTGAAATGAGATTGATCTCACTTTTGGAGAACTGAAGCTTACACGTAGTTCTATTTCACTTGGTGCAATTTGAAAGTGACACATCATTTGGAGTTTTTTCCGTGGCTCACAATGTATCTTCCACTGTGCAATAGCTACTCTTGTGTCATAAAAGATAAGCTAGAGGATGTGGCTTTACTTCAGTGATTTAATTTGGAAACTGTTTTGTTATTTGTCTCTCTGAAGTTAGTCACAGATGTAGAGGCTTTTTAAAGAGAGATCTCCTCAAGGTACTGTAGCAATTGAAAATTTGTCATGGTGATGATTGGACATTGCCAAAAGAATCTCTTGATGGGAAGCAGGAGTGTTGTCATGGTTACTCAGAGCACACAGGAGTTGCTATGGCAATGGTATGGATTTTTTTGTAGAGTGACCCTTGTTGTTAGACCTCAGGATGTTGGCTCCTTGGTCCTGTATCTCTTTAGCTGGATGAAATAGAGGATAATGGTAACAGACAGCTAGACATGTATCAGTCATGCCAAGATTACAAATAAGTGCCAGCAGTTTTTTATCACTAGAGCAGGTTCAAGTAGATACTATGGTGTGTGGTGCTGGCAGTGGTTGTGTGTCAGAGCAATACAACCTGGAGAAATACAGATAATGAGAGTTTAATGGAGTTCAGTACTGCACCTCAGTAGTGAGTGATATAACTTTGTTTACTTTCAGCTGAGCAGAGGCAGTAATTTTGAGATTGATATTAAAATCCTGGATGTCAGTATTGTCTTGTTACCACACAACACTTGGAAGAAATCAAGCTGTTAAAGTTGTGAAGAAGTAACTGCAGAGTCTGACCAGGCTGATCTCTGACATCCTGTGGATTCAGAGAGCTCTTGGGAGGAGGACGGGGACTCCACCAGGTGTAACAGCTTTGGTGAGGTGTGGAGGTCACAGGATGAGAAGCAGCACAAACATAAGGCTGCTTGCTTGTCAGCTGCTGTCTGCTGGTTTTTGTAATGGAAAACTGTGTGAGCAGCACATACTTATCAGTCTGGATTTTTTAGAATATTTCTCATAAGGTTAATTTAGGTTTGACCTGCTGGACCATGATGTGACAGAAGTCCTGGCAGCTGCCTCCTGCTGTGAGCTGGCTGTGAGCCTTCCCCTCTTGCCCTGGAGATTCCCTGCAGGTCTGCTTTGGCTGGCATTCAGTATCCCTGTGCTGGAAGGTCTGACCTGTGATACTCATTTCATTGCTTGAGATAAATTTCTCTATTTTGATGCTAGTATTGGGGAGGACGGGTAAGTGCAGGCACAGTGGGAAATGACCAGTGTGTGTGGAAGAAGGGAAGTGGCACTTGTGTCCTGTGCTCCCTTTTCCTCTGAGTGTAGCACCATGCAAGGTGGGAGCACAGAAGTGCTGCTTTCCACTCTCCAGGATGCAGTTGTTCAAAGACATCAGAGCAAGCTGGTGGTGTGCAAGTTAGCTGTCCTCAGCTGCACACAATGGAAGTGTGGAAGGAGATGTAGCCTGTGCTTTGTGTGAGCACTGATGAAATGCAGGAGGGCTGGAAAGTGGTGAGTTTTAGGGAGGTTGTGTACAGGTAAGTGCAGTTTGATTGGAGCTAGAGATTGTATCCTTTGTGAGTCCTGCAGCATCTTACAAGTGAGAATGTCTCAAGTCTGGTTTGCATAGTGCACAGACCCTTTTATTTCTTTGTTTCTAGGAGAAAAGTTCAGTTTGAGACTGGCAATTTGCTTGCCAAGCAATGCTCAAAACCTGGCTCAGGATGAAGAGGGTGTCAGGAGGTCTTTATACAGGTCTTGAAACTGAGAAGAAAAGTACACATCAGTGTGTGTGTAATTATGGTGATACTTGAGCATTATGCAACACTTTGAATGAAATACTGCATGTCAGAAAGACATTTTCCTTATCTTGTTATTGGCATAGGTTTCTGTGGAAGAGATAGGGAACAAAAGCAGTTTTCTTGATTCCTAGTTTCCTGCCTTGCTTTCTGCCTTTCTGTCTGCTGCTTGTGTGAGCAATGTAAAAATGAGACCACCTACATAAGGAGAAGGTTGAAATGTAAAGATGTGAGATGAAGTGACAGCATGTAGTGAGATATATTCTTGCTAGAAAGTTTAGTTTTTATTTTTTAAGTCTGAACTATGTATCTGATGTGATACTTCAAGTGGAAAGGATCAACTGCTTGTTCTATGGGAATCAGCTTGTTTTAGTTTCTTTTTCATTTCAATTTCCTTAAGAGTCTTGAAACAAGCTGAAGCCAAAAATGGAGTTTCCTGGATAACATGAGAACTAGAGCAGTGAGTGAAAGTCGCTTTGCTCTTTGAGCTTCTCCACACGAATGCAATTCAAATAATTAACATTTTTCAAGACAGTGTGACAAGTTTGCAAACTCATCCAGGACTGAGTGATTATGTAAGGAATAGTCCTCAGGTTTCTTTAGCCATGGCTTTTTAAAAATAAATTTCTTTCCTAGAGTCACAGGTGAAGTGAAGCAGAACATGACGAACACGGTGGTGTGCAGAGTGCAGGGGGAGTGGAACAGCGTGCTTGAGTTCACCTACAACAACGGGGACACCAAAAACGTGGACTTGACAAAGCTCTCCGTGACAAGAAAACGAGTCCGGCCACTGGAGAAGCAAGGCCCCTTTGAATCTAGGTAGAGTATGTGTTTGCTCTTGCCTGACCCTTTTTGTTCTAAGCAGTCTGGTGAGTGCCTTAGGAAAATCTGCAAATGTAGATAGTATTTGTGGATAGTGCTTAGCAGCAGTGATCCTAATTTTTTTATGTTTTCTAGAAATAAAAATTAAGAGGGAAAAAAACGTGCAAAATCTTAGTGCAGTGCCATGGATATTTATTTTGCCTCCTATCTATGAACAGAGGGGATTTTTGAGTTCACAAAGTGCTTACCAGAGCTGTTAGTTTTGTTTTTACCCATCAGCTACATAGTAGGGCAGCTCCTGACATCCTCACAAGAAGCTACTTCTTGAATAACACTTCCAATAGCAGCTTTAAGGGGTTTGCAAACAGACATTAGACTGGCACTACCAGAACCTCAGAGCCCTTCCTACCTACTGCCAGTTGCTGGTGTGGCTCTAAGACCTGGCCATGAGCCCTCACCTGCACTGCAGCACTCTGACCTGGTCCGGTTTGTCATGTGTAAGCAGAGAGAGTGCTCCTGTTCCACGGCGATCCTGCAGTTTGAGGTGGCTGGCTGGGAAGCCTTTGGAGCAGTGAAGTTAGCAGTTTGTTTTGTAGGAGGCTGTGGCAGCACGTGACAGAGTCTCTGCGGGATGGAGACATCGATAAGGCTACGGAGCACAAGCGCGCCCTGGAAGAGCGGCAGAGGAACGAAGAGAGACTTCGTGCTGAAACAGAAACACCTTGGTGTACTAAATACTTCCTTAAAGATGTAAGTTTCCAAGAAGTTATCTGCTATTGATGGAGGTAGAAGCAGAGCTGTTATGCAAGCAGGGCATGGATCTGGATTCCATCAGAATATTTAGCCTTAGATCTTACAGTTTAGGTTTGTGGGATCCATAGGAGTAAGGTGACTTAAGAATTCCTGAGCATGTGAAGATGTGAGTTCATTCTCCACTTTGTAAATGCTTGGATTTTGCATCAAAATGTTTTCCAGTTTTCTGATCTCATTTCTTTTACCAAGCACTTCCTCAATGGCACATGGAAAATAGTTTTGCATTACACATGTAAGCAGACTGTAACAGTAAATACCCAAAGAAATTAATCAGTAGTACTAATTTTGCTGAGGTTGTGTGTTTATGTACTCAACGTATTATTGTTAGCAAGAAGGAATGCGAGTTCATTCTCAACTTAACACTTTTTTTGTTCTTCTACATTACATTTTAGTTAGAGCTTATTTGTTTAGTGTCTTAACCTGTACTTGAGTAATAGTAGTAGTAAAAATATAGTAAGACTTTGAACAAGGGGAAGTGCAGCCTGCCCAGGAGGATTGGGGAATGCTGGTATGATAACTTTGAAATAGGCTTTTCTTGTAATCCATGTGATGAGACCTTACTTGTGTAGAGACCTTTGCTGAGCCCTTTGTAACAGGAGAGTTCTTGAGTAAAATTAATGCTGTAGTAGTTTAGATTCTCTTTACAGTGGAAGCTTTATCTGTTTCACTGCAGTGATGTAATTCCCCCTCTTCTTCACATAACTGTGATCTAGAAGGAGTATAGAATACAGGCTAAAAGGTTTCTTTCTCTTCAACATATTCCAGGTTTGTTTTGTCAAGTTCAGGACTAGGTCCCATAAGCTCAAAGATAGTTGTATTGTTAGTATTGTTAGATTTGCAAAAGGTGAAATTCTGTTGCTAGTGCAGAATACAGAGGTACTCAGAAAACATTTAAACGTAATCCCAAGTGCTGCATTTCTGGGTAAACAGTTGGGCTGAGGTAGAGCTGATCATCCTGAGTAGCTGCCTCTCTGCTGGCTGCTTATTTGGCTTCTGAAAGTAATTTAGATCACACAGTTGAGAAGAGTGGGTTAATTACAAGTGGGTTAGTTGCAGTCTGTTCCCAGAGAGTGTGGGGGCTCAGCAGGAGCCTGCATGTGTCCTGAAGCAGTGTCAGCAGCCTGCAGTGCTGATCTCTGTGCCTCAGGCTGTGGGAGTTTAAGACACCAGCTCTGTCCCTCTGCTGTTCACAGCCATCAGTCTAATAGTTGTGTGAAGGCAGTTCTCCACAAGGCAGTGTCTTTGATAACCATACCTTCTGTTTAAATTGCAGGGAGATGGCTGGGTGTACCATAAACCTCTCTGGAAAACAGTCTGTGCCGCACAAACTCAGCAAACGGACAGTAACTAAAAAAAAGCTGCTTTAAGATGAGTTTTCTGGTTTTCCTCTCCTTTTCCTCTGTCTCTCAGAACACAGTAATCACACTGAGTGTCCCCTTTTTATGTAATTGTGCAAGTTTAAATGAGCATAAAGAAATAACTATACTAGGGCACTTTAAAGCTATTTAAAGAAAAAAAAGGTAAAAATCCAAGTCGTAGAGACAAACCTGCCAGGTACATTCAACCAACTTGTTTTTTTTGTATGATCCAAGAGATTTTATCTGCATTGTGTAAGATTCTTCTAAGTAGATCTGATTGCAAAAGCTGCCTGAGAGAAGAAGGAACCTGTTGGATTTTAGAGTGACATAGGAACTCTTTTGGAATCTGTGTCAAGCTCTTTAATCACTGAATCCTCCTCAGTACACATGTAGACAACAGCAACAGAAAATTGCTGCTTTTATGCCCAGTAATTAACCTTCTTGGCAAAAACTGGAAGGGTGTTTGGAAGATGTGCCTGAAATCAGTATTAAGAAACAACTGGATCATGACGACCTTTTCTTCGGAGAGAACGTGTGCATGCATTGGAGGAATATGGGATGTATGTAGAGACTACTTTTCTTTTTATGGATTTATAAAAGCAATTAGAAGTGTAACCATGGAGAAATTTTTCCTCTGAAACGTTTTAATATACTTGAAATAATTGACTTGAATTGGAAAAGTAATTTGAACACTTTTCAACTCTAATTTTATTAAATCTCTTTGAGTGACTGTTTTTTCTCAAGTTATAATATAATGAGATCTGGCTTGGTTTTTCTCCTCCAACTTCTCTTCCTGAGGACTAAGGCTTTCAAAATGAACAGAAAACATACAGTTTTGTATTTAAATTTCTCTGCCCATCTAATAGTTTCAGAGATGAAGTATCAGTGTTACAAACTGTCCTTTGGGTTGTTTTTTTGTTTTTTTTTTTCTCCTGTGGTGTTGTTCAGAGCAAAGCAGTGAAATGTGACCTTGAATACATGGACTGTAGGTCCTGGTTTTTCATCTTACCATAAAAAAATCCAAACAAACATCTGATTATGCTGAGGACTGAGCATTGATTTGAAACACAATCAGATATCAGGAAACTGTATTCAGGTACAAACATCCTTTTTATTTTTTTTCTCCTTTTTATAACTATTTTATTGAAGTCTAAGAATTGCTGGCAATTAAGAATAGTACTTACTATGGCTTTCGTTATTGTTGTAACTACAAGCTACCTTAATTTTTCCAACAGTGGTGCCTTAATCTGTTTTTTCTTCTGATGTAGTCTTCCAGTCAGTGTATATAACATTATCTGCCACTTCCCAGCCATGGCAATGGCTGCACCTGATCCAGCATCATGAGAACTCACAACTGTGTGATCTGGTAAGATGTTTTCCACAGAGAAGATGCAAGTGTAAGAATGCATCAGAAGGTTTAAATAACCATGTTAACTTTAAACACAAACTGTAAATCATGCAAAAAAAAAAAAAAAAAGTTGGGTTTATGCACAACTGTTTTGATCCTCTTGTAAATTTTTTTTTTTTTTTGCTGTGAAATGCACTGAGATCTCAATGCAAGTCATAGTCTGTTTGTGAGAAGTGGGGGGGGGTAGGGGGATAATAAAGCTACAAAATGATTCATTTGTTCTGTCTGCTTTCCTAGAGATCAGGTGACCAGGAAAGAGTAGGTGGTTGTTTTCTTTCATGCTGGAGATCTGTCTGGGCTTTCCTTGGTCCCAGAAGTGGGATATTTTGGCACTATGTGCTTGAGTGGTAACTATTCTCCAGCAGAAGAATGTTTTAGGTCCTGCTTGTCTTGTTTGTGATATTCTATACAACCATCCTGTTGTGATAGTTTTGGATATCCATTGGGCATTTTCATGTTTAACTGGGAATAAAAATAAAAATTAAAATAGTGGGATTAGTTCCTCCTTGTTTCTCGGTCTGCGGCACATTTGACTCCTTGGCGAATTCCAGGATTTGGGGTAGGAATCGTGGTGGCAATGTGTGAAATTCTTCCATGGTTTATCAGTACCTGCTCCAAACTGGGGCTGGTAGAGAAACAGATTAACACTGTACACGTTTCATAGTTGTTTTATCCATGCCACGTGGCACATTTGCTTTAGACCAACAGCAAGGGCTGTGTTCCAGGGCCCAGCTTTTAATATTGCAGTGATCAGAGCAAAACAAAACTTCTTTCAGCTGAGCGCACTCCAGGGATCAAACTTAAACTAACTAAAATACAGACTTACTACTCAGTCACTAAACTCAGCTTAAAATTTTGATTTGGGATTTGTCAAGGTGATGGCTGTAAATGAGACTGAAAAGCTCCCATGTTGACCATAAACCCATTTGTGTTCCTTACATAATGCTATTAGTCAAGTTATTTCTCTTCCTCCCTCATCTGCTATGCTTCTGGTTTCACACTAAGAAAGCTGTTACTAATTTTGTTGTGTAAAAATAGACCTAATGCTGAAGAAATACTTTGATACAATACATGAAGTGATTTCTTTTAACATGGGGATGGTTCTAGGAAAAAAAGATGAAGCCTTCATTTGCTCAAGTGATCACCAGAACTGGTTCCTGATATGGATTTAGTCATGATGCAAATTTCTCCTTCTAGAAACAAAATGCATAGTTGAAAACTATTTAAAAAGAAAAAATCTAGCTACTGAATATCCAGCTTAAATTGTAAATATGATGCTTCTGAGAGTGGCAAACACCCTGCGGAGTAATGGATGTATTTTTAACTCAGACCAGATTTGATTCTCTTGCATAACTGATGTTGTTTCCATCCTGTACCTTCTGGAGCAAAGGGAAGGGCTCAGTGCTGCTTCCTGTGTAGATACTTGCTAAAGCCACAGTGTGTTCCAACAGGGAACAAGGCAAAATAGGACATTGGCTTATGTTACTGTCTGTCTTCTTGGCTTGGTTGGGCCCCACTGAAATTAAGAGCAGAATTTTCATTGATCTCAGTGGTTTTAGGCTCCCTGAATGATAAACACAGCCACAATAAGTGGCTGTCCTTAGAGGTGCTGTGCCACCTGCTGCTGCTCATAGAGAACAGTGTGACAAGTCAGCCCTGTTTAACACAGGCATTCAGGTGTGTAATCCTGATGGATTTGTGTTTTGTGGAAAAAAATGCACTGTGCAAATCAGGTTGTTCAAGATTTTAGGCATGGGTAGGGGAAAAGAAAGTTTTTCAGCATATTTATAGTATGAACTGTCAAGCCTAGGGTGAAATCTCTCTCCAGGAGAATTTGGATTTGGGTCATCAGAATCAGAGATGCAGCCTTCAATGTCTAGTTTGTACAGGCTGATTCCCCCTCTGTCCCTGTCACCTGTGGGAAGATCAGGTCAGAGTGTCTTTTAGATCCTCTTGAGCTTGGGAGAACAAGTGAACACATTCTTCAGTGTGTCCAAACAACTTGGTTCAGAACTTGGTATGAAAATTCTGCACAAAATGCTATGGGAAGGAAAGATTGAACAGCCTGGGGAGGAGTTTGGTGCATTCTGTAGTTTTTTTATCTCCATGACAGAAAAGCTGCCTCAGGCTCTGTTTTGTGCTAGGGCAGTGGCTAATGTATTAAAGAAATGAAGCTGAAGTCAAGTCGGCTGGAAAAAAGTATTTGTGGGGAACTGGGGTAGGTTTTTCAAGAGAAAAGGGTTAACTTGAAAAATTTTGAGGTCTCAGGAGGTAGCAGCCAGGTAAAGATGAGTGAGAATGACATGTGTGGTCACAGTTGCAGCTGTAATAAGTGGTAGCTAAACAATTTTTTTGTTACTTAGATTTGGTGCAACCTAATTCATTGCCCTTCTGTCCTTCTTTGGAGTGTTTAGAGACTATTTGTTTCTAGGCTTTTAATTTAGCAGTTGTAAAAACAGCCCAGGGAGGTGGAAGTAATAGCTAGAGAAGAAAAGGTTTTTATATGGGTTAGTGCTGTCATAGCTAAGCACTTAAGAGAGCCAAAGCATCCCTGCAGATCTGCTTCCCTGCTCCGCATTGAGGGGCCTTGGCTGCAGAAAGCCTGTGGCTGTTGCATGGTTTGCTCCCTTCCTGTCTTTCTGGGCTAATCCATGCAGCTTGTGGTGGCCAGCAATGTATTCCTCTTGGGTGCTGTCCCAAAAAATACACCTCTGTGTAGGTGTCAGGTGTGGGCTTGAAGGACTTAGGGGTACCTGAGATCTTTGCTCCCAAGGATGGAGGGATTTGCACAGTACAGGTGTGTCTTACCTTTCCTTAATTGCTTTCCAGAGTGGAGGCAGCCTGGGTTGATCTGGAATAAAGGTCTCAGTTCAGTCTGATCCTGTTACCCCGGGTGGGGTAACCCAGCAGGGGGGTGTGAGAATTTCCAGGAGAATTGGCCAACACCCCTGTGTTGACACTGTTACCGTGGCACAGATCTGACTAGAGGTGTCTGGAAACTGGTCTGATGGGGGAAAGGATTGTCTAGATATCCTGCATGGAGAGTTTTTATGGTGAAGCAGCCATGTCTACACAGTTGACTTCTTTTTTCTCTCTCAAAGAAGCTTCACACACCCATCTGAGCTATCAATTAACCCAGGAATTCTCCAGTGAGGAAAGGTATGTTGGAGTTGCATTGTATCAGGCTTTTGCAAACTGGATTATTGTGGATCTTTGCACAATGCTGCATGAATGATTTTCTTGGATGTCAGCATTTCTTCCATAGAGGGTGTGGTACATCTCATTATCTCTTTTTTTCCTGCTACAACAGATTTTGTGTGTAGGCCATTAAAAAGAAGAAAATTGTTTTAATCACTGCAGAATAAGTTAGAAAAGAAACTCATGATGACAATATGGAAGGACTTAAAAAAGATAGACATGGAATTCAGGTGCTTATTAATAAAAGATTAAACATTATTATTTTAAAAAATAAGAAAAGGAATGCTTTGCATCATTATACATTTTAAGTAAGTACAAAGTCAGTTCATATAATAACATTTCACTTTAACCACAATATTGATTCCACAGTTCACTGTATCTGTGGGAGGAAAGAGATCTTATAAATAATTTATGTACTGGATCTTAGTTCCATTTTGAAAAACTGAGGTTCTTTTCCCCCATGAGCTAAATGCTTCTCCCTTATCCTCTTGTTCCTCACGGTGAGGACTTTTGCCCGCTGTGTCACTGAATGTTTCTGCTGCCGTCGCTGTCCTGGTGCTCCCCACCTGGAGAAGCTGTTTTGCTGGCCTCGTTGTCCATGTTGTTGTTGAGGATGTCATCACAATCCATCTGTGCCATCAGGTTGAAGCGCTCAGCCACGCAGTGGGCGGTGAGCCGAGCCTCGGGGTCGTGGTCCCAGCACTCGGTGATGGTGTCGCACAGGAAGCGCATTCCCTGCAGTCACAAGGGCTCAAATTAGGATCAGGAGGCAGCAAGAAGAGCATCTAACACAGTCTCAGTGGTTTACCACACTTCTGACAGCCTCCTGCAGAAAGGCTGTTTTTGGCCAAGCTTAAGCACAAGAGGAATCAGCCTTGGTGAGCTGTGGAAGTGCTAATGCTTCCACTGGCACTGGTTGTGTGAGCAGCAGCCTCAGCTCTCACAGCACCTGCTCCCAAACATTCCCCATGCTCCCTGCAAACTGGCTTGTGTTGGCTCTGAGACTTAGAGCTGTTTCCTTTTAGCCCCTATTTATTTCGTGTCTCAGCCTTGCCCATTTGGATCAGGGAATCCTAAAATCAGGAGGGATAGGAGAGGTGTGGGCAGTGACCTGTAGTTTGCTGGCTGAGCCCAGGCCTCTGGGTTTGAGCTGAGCCCTGCCTGTTACACTTGGAGGGAGGGGATGGGGGGAGAGGTGGTTTTCAAAGGTAGGTTTGGAAATAATTTCTTAAATCTGACTTCTTGTTTTAGTGGCATTCTGAAGGGGTGCCAAACACTCATTGCAGTGTGCAGCTGAACCTGGTTCACTTATCACAAGACAGCATTTTGTTTGAGATGGGGTGAGGTGCTTCCCAGTTTACTGGGAGTACATGGAGTTACTCTCAGGTACAATGCTTACATCTCCCAGAAAGCTCTTTTTTTTTTGTTTTTTTTTTTTTTGTTTTTGTTTTTGTTTTTTTGGGTTTGTTTGTTTGTTTGTTTGTTTGTTTGTTTGTTTTTTTTTTTTTTTTTTTTTTTTTTTTTTTTTTTTTTTTTTGTTTTTTGTGTAGGCCTCTGAAAAGACTCACAATATTTTGGACTTAAAAACAAAATAAATGGTAGTATTCAGCTGGTGCTTTTCTCACTCTTCAGCTAGTAACACAGAATAGCATCAGAAGCTATGTTGAACCTTCCCTTGCCCATGTAATTCCATCATGTGCTATTGCTCTTGGCATCATTGTCAACTAAAGTTGGAACACAGTGGAAAAATCATTATTCTAAATAAAGCTTCATGTTTTTCAGTGGGTTTTATATTTTTCTTGATTTGCAATTAAGAGAACCCAAAAGTTTCTTATGGGCCTACACAGGAGGAAAATCCAAGTCCTACAGAGATGCAGGGTGAGTTCCATCCGCCCTTCTGCACCTTAGTCAGAACTTACTGCTCTCTGCTAAGGCTCATTGTGCTAAATCTTCCATAATAGACACAGATTGGAGAGAAGAGGATTGTACAGCAAAACTGACAGATGGTGTGTTTCAGCACCTCTGACGTCACTCAGTTATTAGCTTAGTTGGAAGGATTTGAGGGTAATTGATTACATGCAAAAATGAACTAGCTTAGGTGAAGCTTTTAAAATCATCCTGTTTTTAAATAGGACATCCAAGATTTTCTTTACTTATTTTTCCCTGAAATCATAACATTTGCAGTTTGCCTTGTAGTGATGATGCTCTTTTGAATGGTATAACTGAAACATCTTGTTTGACTTACAAAATGAACTTAGTTTGGCTTTTATATTTGATATCTGTTTTTATAAGATTCCAAAAGATGCTGAGTTGTACAAATGTATTTTTAGTGGCAATATTGACTTAAGCTTCCACTGCTCCTTCCTGTCCTGTACCAGCCTCTAGTTGTGCCAGTACATCAGTCTGTTCAGCTGCTTTGTGAACCAGATTCAGGAATTTACCTGGCCTGAAAAAACTTTTTTTTTTTCTTTTTTTAATGTGCTGAAGTGTGAAACAAGGTAGGAGCATGGACCTAAGGGGTCTGTAAGTTATCTGGGAAACTGGGGATAAATTTATTCAGCTGACTTTGTTGTGAGGCCTTGCAAGCAGTTGCCCTGAAGCTGCTATTGGGTGAGTCAACCCTGTAAGGAAAATTAGTGCTGACACTTGCTGAAAATCAAACCATAGTCTTCACTTGACTGAGAGCAATCCTGACAGTTAAAACGTGGAAGTAGCATTTGAAGCTCTGCAGCAAACTTATTTTGATTGGTGGGAACATGTATGGGTGCCTCCCATTCAGGTGAGTGACTTGTCACCTGTTCTCAGTGTCACTCCCACAGGAAGCCAGCCTGGACCCCCGGAGTGGCACAAGCCAGTGGCTTTCTGCTGCTTCCCAGCAGATGGTGCTGCCCAATTCCTCATCCTAGGGAGAACAGTTGCAAAATGCCCAGAAAATGCTGTAAAGCCAGGCTTGTAGGGAGATATTTATTAGACCAGCAGAGATTAGTCAGAGAAAAACTTTCAGCAACATGATGTGGCTTTGCTATTGGACCATCAGATGGTCCAATAAAACTTCCCACCTATAAGCCTTTGCTCTGTTTGCCTGCTACACCAACCCAACTACACCAACATTATTTCTGGGAGGTGACTGCAGTCAGCCTCCCTTCAGCCCTGGGAGCAGCACAGTTCAGCTCACACTCTATCAGAGTGTGATTTTTGACAACCCAAGTCTCTGTGTATTTTTTCTGTGGTTTCAAAGTTTATCAGAAACCCTGGGAGGTGAATGTCTGAGATGAATACTCAAAGGCTTCAAATATGTAGCACTGCTGATTGAAATTCCTGTATTTGCCTTTGTCAATGAAAGAGGCTGGGTGAGCTTCAGAAATGTACTCACCAACTGATAAACTCCGGGGGTCCCACAGAAGCCATGGATTCATTTGATGCTGTTTGCAGTTTTGGGCAGTCAGGCCAGCTGTGAGGCTTTGGACAAACATGGTTTTGAGATGACGCATTGTAGGGAAGGTGTGGCCTCCTGAGGTTGAGAAATTCTTTTTTTTTTTTTTTTTTTTTTGGCAAAGTCTGGCTCTGTGTGCTGGCAGGGCAGAGTGGGAGCAGAGGCAGTGTGTTTTACAGGTGGGTATTGCAAAATGATGCACTGAGCACTGCAAGGCTCTGAAAGCCAGCAGGCTCAATGTTCCAGCTTGATTTTCAGGTGAATGGGAGTGTTGATCAGCAGATAGTGTTTTTCCACAAGACATGTGAAATTCAAGAAGTACCAAAGTCAGGCAAGATGTGGAAGTCACAGTCAGCATTCCTGTTACCCCTTGTGTCCTTAGTGTGTGGCAGAAAGCTCTGGTTTGGGGCAGAGGACCCTGTCAGGGCCAGGGGGGAGCTCTGTTTCTATAGCTGGTTGCTCTGGGTGTGCTTGTGGGTGGTTTTAATAACACACATTTTGTCACTGCTGAAATGTTCCTCTTCTGGAGCACTGGGTTATGTCCTCTGTGTGACACACTTGACTTTCAGACCCTCTGAAAGCTGGTGAAGGACTTTCCTAGACAAGCCCTCAGCCTTGCAGAGTCCCTGCTCTCAGCTTCACTCACTTTTCCTGAGTGTTTCACATGAAGGAGATGCTTCCTGGTTTGCTCTTCCTTGTAGTAATGGAAATCTTTCTGTCATGTTGAAGGTAATTTTGAGCTTGAAACCTTCCCAGCCAAGCAGGCAGAAGGCTGGATGTGCCTCCCTTCCCCTCTGTCCCTGCTGTGAATGGCTGTGTGTGAGGGACTCTGTGATTCCTGAGCCTTCCAGACAAGGTGCTAAGGGGAGAAGTGGGGTGAAATCCAGTGATTTACTGTTTCATGAGAAGAGGTGCACTGAAGTGCTCCATTTTGCTGTTATCCTCAGTGTATCTGATACCCATCACCTGCCATTCACAACTTCCTGATCATGGCTATTGATCAGCACGTTGTGCTGTGCCCATGTCTGGTGGCCTTTGCTCAACAAGGAAATGAGTCCAGTGGGGCTTGTGTGGGCCCAGCCATCCACAGTGGAGGAATTCTGCCCACTTTTCCTTTGACTATAAATTTAATTTTTCAGGCTGGTTTAGTGAGGAGGAACAATGAGTTGCTCTTTTCTGAACCAGCTTACCTGGTGCACCAGCCAGCTGCTTGGGATCTCGGGCCGGCCTCTGCCGTGCAGCACAATGTCCCTCATGGTGTCCACACAAGGCTGCTCCTGGACTTTCGACCCAAAAGGCAGCTCATAATTCTTTACCTCTGCAAGGAAGCAACAGCAGCATTACAGGATGTTTCTAATGCATTCCCTGCTTTGTTTTGGTATGGCCCACCAGATGAGAATGGATTTGTTTTTAACAGTCTGCAAAAAAATAAGCAGACCTGGAAACAATTGAGAATTTGAACACAGAAATGTAGTGCTGGGTTTTTGCATAGAGGTTCTTTTCAAAGACAGCACCAAGGAGCCATCTGACCTCCTCCCTGACCCCAGAAGATGCAGCACAAAGGACCTGGTTTGTGTTTGGGTGAGACAACTTGAGCAGGCAGAAAGTACTGTGATGGTGAAGGATGAGAGGGGTGACTGACATGAGAATTTCCAGATTTCTGCTACCGGCAGGGAATGGATTAGAGAAGAATTGGCCCTCCTGGAAGAGCAAATCCATGTCATGGAAGACCAAGGAGAAACTAGCTGTTGGCAGAGGGGAGAGGCCACCCTGGTTTCTGCCAGCTCCTGCCTGGATGTGAATGTAGGTGAGAGATGGGAATGCTGGTTTGGGAACAAGGGATGCATGGGGCATCTGAGGCAAGGGCCTCCCACTGCTGACCATGGAGCTTGCAGGGCAGTTGGAGCAGATTTCTGGCCAAGGGGTGGGGGTTCCTGCAGTTCTATGGGCTTGTACTGTGAGTAGGTGGGAGAGGGAAGGAAGGTCAATGGGAGCAGGCAGAAGGCAGGGAGGGCCTAACTCTGGAGCAGCTAATGAAGTGTTTTGCAACACACAATTGTGGATGTCAGGATGTGGCTCTGGGAAGTGACAGGGTACGTCACACTGGCAGATGCTGGGGTTTGTGAGTCCCCATTGCAACATAAGCTCTCTGGTGTTGTCTGAAAGAAGAAATGGTTGAGGGGGCGAAGGCACCTTTGGCTTTTCCTGCTTGGCTTGCTTTGCATCACCAGCACAGGCTCCATGGGATTTGGCAGCTCATCAGCTTTGAGCAAGGGCTGGACCAGATATCCCCATGGGGTCCTGTCCTGCTCC
This sequence comes from Muscicapa striata striata, assembly GCA_030060385.1. NCBI lineage: Eukaryota > Metazoa > Chordata > Aves > Passeriformes > Muscicapidae > Muscicapa > Muscicapa striata. The sequence goes on from JAREIS010000246.1 coordinate 284,127, forward strand.
TTGAGCACTGAGCCACCCCCCTTAAGCACAGAGCAGGGGAACCCACCACCAGCTCTTGGCAGCCCTGCAGACACCAGGGCCACCCCAAGTTGTGTCCTGTGCCATCAGTTGGGATGGGGGAGTGAGGGAGCAAAAAAGGTGCACAGCAATCTGGGTGTGATGCTCCTACCTCCTACCACTTCACATCTGGAGGCCATTTCCCACAAAACAAGGGCCATGGAGTAGACATCCATCTGCTTGAAAGACTCCAGGTCTTCCAGGTTCACCCTGGACTCCAGGACCTCCGGGGCCATGTACCTGGCGGTGCCCACCTGGCCAGAGAGAGGAGAGAGGCATTAGCAGGGGTGGGGGAGGGCTCGGGCCATGGGTGTGGCTGGCGAAGGCTCCTCCAGAGAGGGCTGGTGGCTCATACTCGCCTGCCCGCTGTTGGCGAAGTCATCCACGGTGAGGGCGGGGTCGAGGCGGATGGCGATGCCGAAGTCGCAGAGCACGCACTCCTGCTCGCTCTTCACCAGCACGTTGGTGCTCTTGATGTCGCGGTGGGCGATGGGGATCTTGGGGCGGCCGCAGGCGGTGTAGTCGCTGTGCAGGTGCGCCACCCCGCTCACCAGGGACCCTGCCATCTTCTGCAGGTCCCTCCAGCTCAGCACGTGGCGGGACAGGTAGTCCTTGAGGTTGCCCCGGCTGTGGTAGGCGGTGATGAGCCAGTACTCGCGGCGGGGCCCCGCGCCCCGGTCCTCGGCGGTGAGGAACTGCAGCACGCTGTCGTGCCTCAGGCTGCTGTCGGTGAAGATCTGGCTCTCGTTCTTCCACGAGGAGTACTCCTCGCAGGGGAAGATCTTCACGGCCACCGTCTCGTACTGCCCCGAGGGGCTGTGGCTCAGCTTGGCCCTCCACACCTCGGCGAACTGCCCCTTGCCCACCATCTCGTCCAGCTCGATGGGCAGCAGCTCCGCGGGCCGGCTGCTGGCGGGGCTCTCGTCCATCAGCACCGACAGCTTCTCCTCCCGCTCGGCTGCCTTCCCCGGCTCCGGCAGCGCCGGCGGCTGGCCCTGCTTCCCACCCCACGCCTTGGCTCGCTTGCGTCGCTTCTGTGTGCGGCAGAGGTAAAATATCACCGTGATCATCACCGCCACCAGCAGCGGGGGCAGCAGGCTGATGGCAGCCACCGGGATCACCTCTTTGCTCTGCAGCATGGAGTAACCTGAGGGGAGGAAAGCAAAGGCGAGGAGCTGCTGCTGCGGGTCTGCCACAGCTCGTTCTCATCACGCGGAGGAGGAAAATATGCAAAGCTGTTAATGGAGCGCAGCCCTCTGCGGGGCCGCACAAGGGCTCATCCCGGCACAGAACCCAGATGGAGGCACTTAGCTGGGGGGATGATGAGTTTTGGTCTGAAATTTAGCTCCAGTTACCAACAGAAGACACAGGCCAGGTCACTTGGAAGGGACAGTGTGGCACAAGAGACTGCAAAGGATATTTTGGAGGTCCCAAGCGCTGCTTGCGCTCGTGGCGAGGGGAGCGTGGCTGGAAATAACAATGATAAATCCAAAGCAAGGCTCGAACACAGCAAATCCCTGAAGGGGCTTGGGGCTGGAGCTTTTCTGGACCCCTGTGATACACGGGGAGCCAGGAGGATGCTGGGGGTGGGCAGTGTGCAGGACCACCCAGCGCAGGGGAGCGCCGGGATGCTTTGCAGGATCATTAGCACACAGGAGCATCCTTTCAGCATTTGTCTGCCAATGCTGGCATCTCCTTCCTCAGCCCGTTACAACAGCAACCCCGGCAATCACCAGGGCATGGCTGCGTTTGTTTATTTCTTTTAAAGCCCCTGTTGGCCTTCAGATTGTCGGGGAGGACACACACACAAAGCCATAACCCTCACACAACATATAATTGCCTGATCCTTTGATGTTCGTGATTCCTGGAATAAACATGCTGACTTCAGTAGAGATATTCAAGTAAAATCTTACTCAGAGGTTTTTCTGCCAAGTATAATAACCCAGGGGAAGAGGGATAAGAATCATTCCATAAGCAAAACTCTCACTGCTTGACCTCAGTGTGTGCAGATCATAATTCAGGTTCTGGAAAAACAGAGCATTTAGCTATTTTCCTTGGCAAATTTCAAAAAAATGTGCTGCAGCTAATTTCTGCAAGGCTGTGAAAGCATTTCTAAAATAGGCATCAGGTTTAAACCACAAGATCAACCTAAACTGATATAAATCAATAACTAACTCAGGAATATGTTTATTTTGGAAAGTATTGGGCTTGGATATCACCTACTGCTTTAATGGATTTACCCGATGCTTTGGATCCCATCTCTGAAACTCTGAAGAAAGAGAAGATATTTTTAAGGGAGCTGCGTGCACAAGTCCCAAAAAGGGGAAGTTAACACAACTTCAGGAAATTCCTTCCTGAGGATGCCCCTTCCTGATGGAAGTCTTTTGATACACAGGAGTAACAGCAGAGCTTAGACCCCTTCTACAGAGAACAAATGTAGTTGCTCTGGCAATAACCACAGGTCTGTAAACCCAGACCTTGTCAGGCATTGCTGTGTGGGTCTGTCCATCCCTGCTCAGGGGATATGGACCTCCAGGGCTGGGCTCAGCTGGAGCACAGGTGGAAAGGACTTGCCATGCTCCACCCGACCCAGCATCTTCTGAGGTCTCACCTGGGCTTCTGCATGCACAGCTTTAGGAAATGATGGCTCTGTGTGTTCATTAGTGTGGTCTGAGTTCTGGTGGAGTCCCCTTCACCCCCAGTGTGAGGGCAATGCCACCCAGCAGCCCAGACTTGAAAGCAGAGCTTAAGGAATCAAAGAACACAAAAAAATCTGCCTGCTTCAGCTGCCAGAGGAGTGCTTGTCTCTGTTAGATATTTTTCTGCTCAGGAATTGTCTATACCATTGAATATGACCATTAGTTAATATTTAGAATGCAAGTGATCCCTTAAAGCAGAAGAAAAGGATGCAGAGAATGGGGTCTGTGAGCCTGGGGTTTGCCTGAGCTGGTCCCTGGCCCATGTCTAAGAGGAGAGAGTTGTTAAAGACCTGCTCTGCTCTTGCTCTGCTGGCAGGAGGAGGCTGCTATGGAGCCTTTGCTGGGGGCGGCATTTCCAATGAGCCAGTTGTCATTTTTGTGTGAAATTACATACCCCAGCATCAGCTTTGGGATTTGACTATCTCTCCCTAGAAGTGTGTGTACCTGTTATGTTTGGCTGGGGAAGCAGCAAGGAACCACCAAATTTAGCATCATTTGCCTCCATTAAAGTGGCTTGTTTGTTCAGAGAATTTGCATTTCATGTGATGTTTTTCTTTTTTCCTTATGTTTCAGGAGAAGCTATGCCACTGGCTTGCAGTTTCTGCTTAGGCTCATTTTCAGCATCTCCTTGTTCTATGATTATGGAAAATTGGAGGTGTTTCACTTTGCTTTTGTTACAGGTCAGATTCTTGATGGACACTTGGATAAACTTGGTTCACTTGGAGTTGGGGAGGTTTAGGCAAGCCCCCAAAGGCTCTGGTTGGAAATATTTCCAAAGTATAGAACCCTCCTGAAGTACAGAAACTCTTAGTTTTCCCTCCTGTGGATTTACAGCTCCCATTGTATCTCCAGCCATGTGCAGCAGCCACTCTCAGGTGTGTGCTCAGCACCTGGGTGGCTCTGGCTGTCCCTTCCTGGGGGAAACACTGCTGCAGGAATTCCCAGGAGAACAGTAGGGGAGGCATTGCTGTGTGCCCAACTCTGTACCCAGCATCTCCACCTCTTTGGGTTACAGCTGTGGGGGATGCCAGCAGTTCCTGTGGGCAGGATTTGCCCTGACACAATTAATTTAAAGCTTTCAGAGCTTTTTTACTCACACTAGGTTACACCAGGTCCTGGGTTCCCCTTCACCCGGTGTTGAAGGCACGGCCCACTGAGAGATACAGTGGATTTTCCATCACCTGATGTTTCCAGACAAAGGCTGGAGGTATTGCTGTGAGGAATGCTTTGGCCACAGACAAAATGCTGGGCTCTGTAACAGGGTAGAGATTTTAACTGGCTTTTACAAAGGAGCTCAGAGAAAATGACAAAAGAACCTCTTCTGCCATTGCATTCCTACTCTGCAGGAAACACAAGGGATTTGTCATTGGTGCTGGGTGCTGCTCCCCCCTTGAATGACACTGACAAAAGCACTCACCATTGGTGTGGTTCTCAAAGATGAGTTTGTCGTTGCACTCCTGCTCATCCACACAGCCACAGATGTAGATGAGCCCATCCTGGCTGGGCTGGTGGCTCATGGTGCAGCGTGAGGTGTTGTAGTTGGGGACCATGAGGTTTTCGATGGGGCGCTGGGGGTGGTGGCAGAGTGTGCTGATCCTGATGCTCTCATTGTCCTGCCTCCTGCACGTGACAAATGAACCAACACGGCCTTAGCCTGGCAGCTTAGCCCTTTGTCACCCCTGTGTCACCCTAAACCTGGCTCTGAGATAATTTCTTTCAAGCTGTGTAGGGCATGACTTGTTTGCCAGTGGCTTTGGTATATTTCTACTTACATGTACTTATAGAACCAGTGACAGGGATGATTGGCCCTGCACAGGCTGCAGTATTGCAGCTACTCCTGGGTGCATTCAAAGAAATGACAACCATTCATTACTTTTCCAGGGACAGCCTCTGTCTCCTGACCTGGTGGTGCAAAGTGGGGGGGATGAAGGTATGGAGAGATTTCACAGTGTCTTTGAGGTCAGCTGGGAAATCAGACATAAAAGCTGAGGAAAGAATCTAAATTTTTCACCCTCTCCCTGGTGAAGTCCCCCAGTTTCAGCACTTCCCACATTTTTTGGGGCTACCAGGTAATTTGACAGAGGAGCTCCCAGATGAAGAGTCCTAGGAGGGTGAGATCCCTTTGCCAAGGCTGGGTCCCTGGAGGAGCATGAGGCCAAAGCTGCTGCTGTGACTGAGGTACCCACTCAGGACAAGTTTGGATGACCCACATATGCCTCTGCAAGTGAGCATCAAGCAGCAGGGCTGGCCTGGAGGTGAGCCCTGCCTGCAGGGATCTTGTTGTCTGGATGAGTCTTAGAATGGGATGGGAGATGCTGGAGGGTTGGCAGGTTATTTGTGACTGCATAGCTGCCTCACCCCATCCAATACACAGTGCAGGATGCAGCTCCATCCTGTGCATGGGATTGCTTCTCTGGCATGGGGATTCCTGCTGCAGGGGCCTTGATTTTTCCTGTACATGTAAACTGTAAATGGCAAAAAGCCAGCAACACACTGGATTGCCTACCCAGGATTTAAGGTGGCTTCACCATGTGTGCATAGGGGAATTTGGGGCAGGGGGTGGATTTTGTTGTTTGTTTGTTTGGGTTTCTTGTTGTGTTTTGCTTTTTAAAAGTCCATAATGCAACAATTAGGTTGAGGCAAACTCCTACTGAAAGCTGGCATCCAGCATCCACGCTAATTAGCAGGTTGAGATAAAGCCTAGTGATAAGTGCTTGGCTGGCTTTCACTTTGGCAGCAAATTAAAAGGGAAAGTGGAGGAAAATCACTCTGGGCAGACCCAAAATGGATGCTTTTTTAGTTTTGCTCATGGGGACCAAAAAGCTGGGGGAGGCACTCTTCTGGGCCAAACCATGCACTGTGTGCTTGGCCTGAAATATAAGATTGTGTTTCCTGTCCAGGCACCTCTCACAGGAGCAGGAAAAGGACATTTCCAGGGGATGGGAAAGAGGTGGGTTAAACCCAGTGGGTTAACCCCAGTGTGGTGGCAGCTCAGATGTCCATGTGCTGGATGGGGACTGACCTTGGCTGCACCCCTGCATGTGAACCGAGGTTTCACCCACCTGATGCAAGAGGTTTGGAGGTCAGGGTTGCTGGTTTGCCCTTGGGTTCAGCTTGTAAAGCTAAATTTGAAGGTTTATGGGAGTTTATAGGTCCTGAAGCAAACTTGCCACGCTTTGTGTCAGGCACTCTAAAGCTTAATTTATTTAGAAAATAAACTGGTGCTAATTACAGGGTGGACCAAATGATTTTTTTACTGTGCACTGTAATTTTAATTATAATGGAGTCAAGGAAAGAGGAAGAGAAAGTCCCGAATTCCTGCACCAGGCAACAACACAAGGCCAGGGGTACACACATGGCCCCATCCCGCCTTGGGAGGGAGTTTCCTCTCACCATATGGCCACGCAGATCTCGTGGGGGTCCTCGCAGTAGGAGTTGAGGTTGCAGTTGCTGTAGCACACCTTGTCCTCGCAGGCTGGGGCTGTGGAGTCGCACCACTTGCACAGGTTGGTCTTGAGGCTGCGGCGGGCGCTGCAGGCTGGGCAGAGCGGGGCTGGGTGAGCGACAAACCAAACCAAACCAAACAAAAACAGCCGCATCCCCAGCGACTCACCCAGCCCGGGGACGGGGAGCCGCGGCTGAGCCCCTTCCCACATGCATTTATTTTTAAAGCTTTGTTCTGCTCCCCATTGCGCAGTCCGCTGTGCTTTGCATTATCCCAACGCCCCCAGGAGATGGGAGGATGCTGCCGGCAGGTGCCGCCGGACAAAAGCCTGGGAAACCGCAGAGAATCACGTTTTATCTCTGCTTTTCCCGCACCATTTTCCATCAAGGGGAGGTTTACTTCTTCCTCTACAACCCCGGCTCAAATTGGCATTTCCCCTCATCCGAGCTCGGTGTTCCAAAAGGGACATCTCCGGGTCTTTGCACACCTGAAGACTTCACTTATTCCCCTCTCAGCAGGAAGAGAGGTGCTGGGGAGGGGTGTACGGCCAGGCTGGGACAGCTCCCCACTCTCCTGCTGTCTCCTCATCCTCTCCCTTCCTATTCAATGAGGCTAAGCTGGGAAATGTGTTGGTACCCACTCCCCAAGTATCTGTGGCTGAGATTTTCCAAACTCTGAGGCAGCTCTGGCTGCTCCCTCCAGTGTTCCCACTGTTCCCCATCCCAGCAGGAGATGCTCTCCCTCCCCTGGAGCCTCAGATCTGCCACAGCAGCAGGAATAACTCTTGCCTGTGGGGAGCTGCTCTGCCTCTATCTCACAGGCATAACATTATCTCTATTTTTATAGAAAGGGTGCATGAACCATGCTTGGTTAAGGGATAAATCCCAGCTAAATTTAAACTTCCTGTCTTAAGGCTGCTAAATGTCTTAAAAAAAAAAAAGCCACTGAGTGGCTTATGTAGAAATATATATTTATACTTTTTTTAAAACTTAAATATATGGACTTTAAAGAGTTCAGGTATGAACCTGAACTCCAGCAGCTAATTTTTTGAAGGTTTGGACATCCATGGCTCTCTGGCTGCCGTGTCCCTGAACCATCCAGTAGAGCTGGGTGCTCCCAGCCCCTGTGGAAGGGACAGTCAGAGCTCACTGTGCTGCCACAACCCTCACAGGGTTTTCCATCACCAGCTGTAAGTCTGAAGGAAAAAGTTGCACAATCCCTGACTATGGCTTGGGGAGCCTCAGCCCCTGCAGGCAGGGCCCTGCTGATCCAGCACAGCCATGGGCACCCCCAGGTCTGTCAGCAACCTGCAGGAGTTCCTGGGTTCTTGGTGGTCACCTCAGTGACCTGCCTGTGTTCCACAGCTGAGCCCATTTTAATGGGCTTTTAAATTAATATTATTATTAATTTTTATATATTTTTAATTAATATTCTGTCCCAACAGCAGAAAGGGGTTTTTAACATCTCTGCTCCCCAAATCCAGGGCATGCAGCCTGCTCTGACAGCATCCCATGTGCCTGCTCTGCTTCCCTCACCAGCCCAGACCTCCTCCCTGCCACAGTCATAAAGAGCTGCTGGAAGGCTCCCACACAGAAATAAACCATTTACAAGCTCCCATGGCCTTGTATGTAGGGCCAAGGTTAATGGTGGGGGGAAAACCTGGGTGCAGAGGAAAAGCCTGTTGCATCTGAAGGCTGGAAGGAGGAAATTTTGGTTTAAATGACTCATGCTAGGATTAAAATGCAGTTCAGCAGAGATTGTGTTGTGCCAGGTTTTGGGGGAGCAGGGTAGGTGAAGATGTTACCCCCAGCCTCTTGCTCAGCATCCTCCCCATCCCTGAGGCTGCTCTGGCCCTGCTGGGGCACCCTGGTGTTTTGTGGGTGACCTCAAGAGATCCAGTTACCCACATCCATTCAAGGGTTAGCTACTGAATCCATGGATTCAGCTGGAATTTGTGGCACCTGCAGCCAGCATGATCCACCCTCACCTCCTGCCTTGCTCTGCCAGAGCAGGGCTTGCAGATTCTGAGGCAAAACTCCACTGAAGGATGAGAGTTTTGGGTGTGGAACAGGAAGCAAACCCAGCATTTGTGTGCAGCCTTCAGCCTAGTGACAGCCACTGCACCCCACAGACTCCATTTGCATAATTCCATGGGAACAGGGAATTGAAGGTAAACTGGTTTCTCACCCCAAACCCAAGCCCTACCACACCCAAGCCTGTGCTCTGGTGGTGTCCCTGCCATAATTCCTCTTTCAGCCCTTCAGCTGAACCCATCCCTGGCTTGTGCTGCACTCACAGCATGCTGGTGTGGGGTTGGCTCAGCTCCATCACCCCAGGGATACCTGGAGGCTCTGCAGAGGAGTAACAAAAGGACAAATTCCAGGCTGTAGATGCTGCTGGTACAGGATGAGGTTGGTTATTTTTATATTTATATAAATACACATATATGTTATTTACTTATTTATATCTAGGATTTGCTTGAGATCTCAGAGCAGAAGGTCAGACTCGCCAGTTATGCACTGGTGCATGTGGGGGGGATCTTGGCTTGGCTGTGCTGTGCAGAGGGGAAGCCAGGACAGATGAAAGAGTTAAATATGGAAACAAGATCCAGAAATACAGCAGTAACTGGACAAAATTCTTTGGAGACAAATTGTTCTAAACTAACTCAGGCTGTGATTCTGTTATCTGCTCTGCAAGAAAGGTCAGGAATATCTCTTTTTTTTTCACCCCCCACCTCTTTCTTGTCCTAGGAAGCTAAAAAGTAGAGCACAAAGCCCACTGCAAGGTTCTTCAGGACTGTGTGTCCTTGAACCATTAGCTCGTAGGTACAATTTAACTGCCACATCACTCATCTTGGCCCTGATTAGACCCAGATGAACACTTTCAATATTAATAGTCAGATGATTTAATAAAGCTGCACAAGCAGTAAAAGTAACAATACACTTCCATAAACGGGTTCCAGATGTTGCCAAGGCAAATGCTAAACATCAAAATACAAACTTAAAAAAAAAAAAAAAAAAAAAATCAGGGTAAAAAAAAAAGCTGGATAAGCAAAACTTGGAACAAACTATAAACTAATTAAATGTGGGCTGAGTTTTCCAAAAATAAATTGAAGCCATAAGGATGTGATGTGAGCCAATAAATAGTACAGTTAGTCAAAGTTCTTGTTGCGACAGTTGCAGCGATGGTTTGAAGTCACCCATAGGTGGGCTCACAGCGAGCTTGGCTCTCCATCAATAGCAAGGCTTGTTCTCCTGTGCACAAGAGCAGGATCAAATCTTCTGGTATCTATAACTGGGACCCCAGAGAGGTTACTGAGGGAATATGAGATGATTTTCGAGTCAGGGAATAAAGGGAAAAGGATGCCAGAAGAGCCTGTGTCTCTGCTGCAATAGCAGCAGGGGTGATACCACCACCCAAGGACTCTGGGATATTTTTTCCTGTGTATTAGGGCAGCCCTCCAGCCTCTCATTGCCCACAGGACATGCACAACCTCTGCTTGGCCACCTGCAAAGCCCATGGAAACACCACTGCTCTGGTAAATAACTCTTCCCTGTACAAGAGTCATTGAAAACAGCTTTCCAAGAGAATTTCACCCCACTCCCATCTCTGCAGTTGCAGAAGCAGCCACCCACCCACAGCAGATGAGCTTTCTGTCTGCAGGGACTGCACCTGTAAGACCAGGGAGGGGGATTTTGTGAGCCCCTCTTTATCACTGCAGCCCCAGAGAGCAGGTGGGTCATCCAGCACCTAACTCTGGCTCCAGTTTTCCCCACACTGTGGTCCCCACAGAGGAGGAACCACTAAGGAGCAAGCTGGGGGTGCTTGGGGGTGCAGGCACAGCATATTTGTTACAGGCAAGGAGAAGGCACCTCGTAGCCCAAGCAGGGGCAGGAAATGCATTTCCACTGAGGGGCAGAATGAACACTTTCAGTTCTCAGGTATTCTCCCTGACATGCTGCTTTGGGACAGCTAAACACCAAGATGGGCTTAAGGGAATGTGTTTGGTGTGAGATGCTAGAACACTCATCCTTGTTCCCAGCTCTCCCCTCCCCAAGGTGGAAGGGAACCAAAGCTTTTGTTACTTAGGACCTCCATTATAGGACTTTCAGATCATGCTCTGTCTTGCCATGATAACCGTCCTTACATTGTTTGTTATTTCTCAAGGACAAAGAAAAATTGATAATTTTTAGGTTGCAAATGTTCTACAGTGAGGTCTATCCCCTCTTTTCTGTGTATCTCCTAGCACCTGGGATGGGGCTGACACTATTTCAGCAGTCACAGAGGGCTGCCCATCTTGCTGTTACTGTAATGCTCTGGGAGACCCTGCATCATCTTTTCCATGCAAGTCAGTCAACCTGTAATCCCCAGGCTTTGCACTGGGAGAGACTAAGGCTGGGGGATTAGCTGAGATGCTCTTTGCTTTTTCTAATCAGCAGTGCACTTAGGCACAGGACTGGAGAGCAGCTCTAACTAACCCTGCAGCCCTGTTATTCCTGGAAACCCCCAGATAGGTGCCCTGATGGAAACACAACCTGCACTGGGACCTGCTTTCCCACCTGGATGAGCCCTGGCTCCATGGTGAGTCCTGCATCTGCCGCCAAGTTTGGGATTAGGTTTTGCTTTGGGCTTTTATCCATGGTTAATGATACAACCAGGCAATAACAGAGCCTCTCATAAAATTATTATGAGAACAAACAAATTCTTTCCCTTTTATATGCAGTTCTTTGTTTTTAAGATTAATCCAACGGCAGAGCTGATGGGCTCTGCTCTCTCGCTGACCCGTGTGAGAGCACCAGGTGTTCCCCATCACCAGCTTTCTCCTGAGCTGCCTCCTCCATGAGGCAACAACCAGTGCCACAGATGGGCATCAGGGTAATTCCTGTGCCCTGTTTCGGGTCAGAAGTTCCCATGGAAGTTGTTCAGCATGACCTGGGTAACAGTGATCCCAGATTTCTTGCAGTCAGTTTGAGCTAGGTCTAACCTGACAAAAAACGCCTGATCTAGTTGCAGCATCCTGCTGTGCTGCAAAATCTCCCCAGAACTAGACTTCAAAGTATTGTAGTTCTATTTTGGGTGCAGCTCAGTTTCCTCCAGCAGACTCCTGTTCTCCAGTAGTGGGGTCTGGTGCTGATTTCAGCTCTTGAACCAAAGAGGTTTTTAGTATTTCTCTTCTCCATCCATATGTATCTTTCACTGTATCTTTATCTTTGTAGGAGAGATAGAGCAGACCAAATGGAGCTGGAAAAACTTAATATCCCAGTTTTTGCATCTACAAGGCACAAAGCACTGGCTCTCCCAGGAAATCAGTCAGTTCTGCATTTGGATCAGGGGACCAACCCAGGCTCCACCCTCAGGTATGTGGTCCCATATCGTCCTCCATAATAAATACTGCATTTGGCAGAGTACAGTATGGAGCAAGGAATGAGCCAGAAATGTCTCCTGGTGAATAAAAAATAACTGATTTTGATTGTGTTAGACACCAGTTCTTCCAGTGCCAGGAAGACGTGCAGTATACATTTCTGGTTTGCTTGGACCTTCTTCAAACAGGCTGGTAACTGACTTATTCTACCACTTGTTCTTCCTTTGCGAAAATATCCCTTTAAATTCAGTGTTTAGCAAATACTGCTTAGTCCCATTACAAAATAAATTGGATATGGATCATAACAGCAGGCTTCTCCAGTCTCTTTCAGATGCTTAAATTACATCATGATCTAACTTCACCCAGGGGAGGGACAAGCTCTGCAGATTGCTGTCCGTCCTTCTGCTTTGGTAATCTCCGGTATTTCTCGGGTGCCTTTCACAGGTTTTCTGTGTATCAGTGCAATGGCTCTGCTTTTGGGGCATGGGGATGTTTTGCACTGAGGTACCCCAACATTGGGGATGTGCCCCAACAAAGCCAGCAACACCCAGGCAAGCTGGAATGCTGGTGTGAGGAGATGCCTGGCACTCGGCAGGGAGAGTTTGGCCAGAGCAGCTTCTCTTTGATTTTGGTCAGTTGATGTCTGGGTGGGGACAGGGGAGTGCCTGGCCCTGCGCTCCTCCATCTGCCCCCGGCGCCACTCGTGTCCTCCATCCCCTCTGACCGGATCACAAGTTTCTGTCACAGATTTCACTTTCTGCCCCCAGGGCTGCTCCTGCTGGGACAAGCCCTGCTCCAGCCCTTTCCTGTGGCGGGTCCGGTGGGTGTCCGTGGCTGGGGGCTGGCAGGACAGCCCGTGTCCCGGGGGATGCCTGCGGCGGGGGCGCTGCAGGGGCAATTATTTGCCATATTGTCCTCTCGCTTGTGTTTAAAAACAACAACAGCTCAACTGACTCATAGGTCCTACGGCCTCTGAGTCATTTTTTATTTCTGGATTTCTCTGCTCTGCCCTTTGCAATGAAGGGAGTTGCATGCTCACACACACACACACACACACACACATCAAGTTCACATTTGTTTTTCCCCTATAAAAACAAAACGATTTCCATACCATTAATGAAACAGAAATGATTTGACTTCACGTACCCTGGCTTTTATTTTCCATTGTATAAACTCTGCAGATGAAATAATGAGGGTTGTAAAGTAAACCTCTTTTTTCTTTCTTTTTTTTTTTTTTTCCTTTCCCTTTCCAGGCAGTCTCTTTTCGAAATAGCAATAGGGAGTCACTTACAGGCTTGGCTTGTGCTGCGCCTGTAGTAATTAACCCCTTCATCCCCAGCTTTTCCTCTGTTGGAAGTTAGCCACGGCGTGGGTGTAGCATCAGCAGGTCTCCTCTGGGATTAGAAGCAAACGGGGGAGCAGAGCAGGCGGGGAAAAGTGGGAAAGGAGGCCAAGAGCTGCTCCAGGCAGAGCAGTGGTGTGTGCCTGGAGCAATACACTTGTGGGCTGGACAGGTTTCCTGGGAGAGGCAGAGTGCTGGCCCTGCAGGGCCAAAGGTACCTTCAGTCTTCCTACACCCACCCTTTTTTTGGGTTTGAATCAGCAGCACTGTTTGTGTTTAGGCTGGCAGCCCCATCCTGGATCTTCTCCCTTCCTTCCCACTCCCCAGGGACCACCAGTGAAACCTCTCTCCTCCCCACACCAGTGTAGAAATAATCTGTGGTAAATAATTAATCACCTAATCTCTCTCTTTCAGTTTACAGGGCAGTTATGATTTTACAGAAGAGCATTACTGGGGTGAGGTAATTCCTCACACAGCAGCAGATCCAGCTGGAGCTGGAGCACGTGCCTGCCTTGCCCTGCAGGATGGGGTGAGCTGCCCTCCCTGGGAGGTGTGAGCTCTGCTTCTCCATGGACCCTGACCATCACACACAACCTGCCTGTCTTCCACGCGGGCCACCAGCATTTTCCCTGATCACATTCATCATGCCACAGCACAACCCTGCATCCCCCCAGCACTGGATCAGCTCACTGGTGCCTGGCTCAGGCAGTTGGTGACACTGACTGAGACACTGCTCCTCTTCCCAGACTGGGTGATGTGTTTTATATTATTTCTCTTGGATTTATTAAGCATTATGTAACTGGCTAACCAATCCCGCATGCGATGCAATCGTGGCTGATTTCATGTCAGTGGAAAGTAAACAAAAAAATTGCTCTGAAGTGGCTAAACTGAAATTCATTTCCACATGCAGAGCAATTCCTGGAGGATCTTTCCCATCTCCTCGTGGTTAATTTGCATCCAAGCTCTCATGCAACCCATTAGAAAAGAGTTATGGAAAAATTGCACATAGAATATGACAGTGTGTTATGAGGAAAAATTATTAAGATGAAGTTTATTTTACTTAAATATTTTTAAGCAAGTTTGTTGATTTCTCCTGTGCCTTAAAATATGTAACACTTGCCTATTTTTTGTCTTTCAGCTGGGGAATTCAAAATGTGAAAATTACTCACCAAAGAAATTTTGGCATTAAAGTTTGAAAAACTAGGCAAGCCAACCCTGTATTCCTGAGGTCCTGAAGCCCAGCAGGACACAGCCCAACATGACAAGGAAGATATTCTGCCCTTGCTGAGCTTTGGAAGGACTGTAAATATCAGGTGAGGCAAAAACTATACCCCCATTAGACTCTGAATTCAAGCTCCTTCAGGAGCACTTGCTTTCTGGTGTAATGGACAACATTTCCTGTTAATGCCATTGCATTCAGAGATGTTGAGCTGAGAATTGGGGAACGTGGAATAGACAGTAGTGGCTTTGCACTATTTCATTTGTATTTCTCAGTGCCTTTGAAACTTTCAGCAATGTCTGAAAATGATGGGTGTGTTTCTGGATCCACTTCACTGACACACTTCACTGAAATATCAGTGAAGTTGGTGGTTGGGGGTTACCTAGTTACAAAAAGCTTCACCTGGGCAAGAAGCTAAGTCCAATTAAGATGAAATGCTGTATTAGACCTGGCTGGGCTCATGGACCATGTAACATCATTTGCCAGTTGCTGGGCTGGAATTTGAACATGAAGGTGACACAAAGCTGTGATCCAGGGACAGATGAGTGAGGTAGGGGCAGGGTGGGAGAGCCCTGAGGGCAGTGCTGGTGGGCAAGCTCACAGCTCTGTGTGGTGTCACCACTGCATCTACCCTTGTACTGACTTGCTACACGAGGAAAGCTGTTGTCCTAAAACAAGGAGAAGACTCAAAAGTTAGGGGTTGTCCCCTCTTCTGGATGCTAGTTTATTCCTTTGTGAGATGAGCAGGGATGCTCTGCATCCTTCCTTGAAAAGATGGCTCAAAGGAGAGTTGAGGATTAGAACAGAAGGTTAGCACAGGAATCCCTCACATTGCCCAGGACAGCAGCTTAAGAGTGGATTTTGGGTGTTTTTTACTCCCTACCTGCTGGGTGTTTTGAGCTGCTGTGTAATTATGGCCAGTACCTCCAGAGCCATGACCAGGCCAGACAAAAGCAGGTGTGAGTTTGCCTGGTAATACCTGTATTTATCCCTTTAGGCATTTGTCAGCCACTGGGCTAGGAATGTCAGATGAGGGAAGCTATGACACAAACCAAGTTTTGCAGCCATCCTGTGTCTGAAGGTGCAACCTTGTTTGGCAACAAGTCCCTTTCATTGCTCCTACGTCCCCATTTCTTTCTTGTGCCTATATTCTGCTGTCCTTTCCATCCTGTGTTGTATTGGAAAAGCCTAGAGAGAGCAAGCCAAGCCAGCAGCACAGCCTGCAGTGCCTGGGAGGGAAAAAACCCACAGCCAGGGGTCAGCCCAAGAGAAAACCATGGATACAGTGTGGTGACCTTCACCAGCATCACAGCCTGGCCCCACTGCCACAGCAACTCCCACCAGCCCTGGCAGCACACGAGGGGAACGTGCCATTCCTCTTTGTCGGATGGAAAGCAAAGCCACTTATTCAGGATCAGAGGAGGTGGGGAAATGTTGACTTTCAGCAGTTCATAAGTAATTTTAGCAGCTCTGCCAGCACCTCTGCTTATCTGGGGCTTTGCAGGGTGAGGCAATGCATTATCAGCACATCACAGTCTGGGGCCCGTGGGCTGCCAGTGGGGTTTGCAGAGGGCTAAGCTGGCACATCCCCAGGGGAAGTTCCTCTAAGGATTGGGGATTTGCATGTCATGTTTTCAGAGGGCTCTGAGATTTCAGCCCTTTGAAGAGTGCCTTGCAGTGATCTGGTTTTGACTAAATTCTTGTCTTAAAAATAAGTCCATTCTCCCACCTCCCACAGTGCCTGGGAGCAGGAGACACTGCCTGGCCACGCATGGGGGTTTGAGCTCATCTTGTTGCAAGTTGCTGCAGGAATTGCTGAGGATTTTAGGGCACTTTTGGGACTGAGAGCTGAATGGCAGAATGCAACAGTCAACTAAATCCATAATTTTTGTTGTTCTTATTTCTGCAGAGGCATCAACAGTCTATCCTGTATCTCAATTAACTGCAGCTTCTGCAGCTCATTCTCAGAGGCAGCAGTCATGAGTTCCCCCTTTTACACAGAAAAAGCAGCAGCAATGAATGAAGTAGCAAAACCACATGAGCTGCAAGTTGGTAGCAGACATTGCTCTGCCTAAACTACTGCCATTTAAGTAAAACTACTGTGCAACAGTCGGTTTTTTTTTGGTTTTTTTTTTTTTTTTTTTTTTACTATTATCACATTATGCTTTGGAATTCAATTTTCTGTATATTTTTCAGGCTCTGCATGAATCCTGGATCTCTGTGAATAGATGGAATTGAAATTGAAGGATATCATCCAAATAGATAAACACGTCAGAAACATTATCTGGGTCACATTTGGGCAACAGGGCTTGCTCTGTTTTAAGTGCAAATGGGTTGCTGATGATTTAGATGAACTTCCTGAGGAGTGTTTGAAATTCCTGGCACACGTTTGGTTTCCCATCTGCTAGAAGGTCTTTGATGAGCCCACAAAGGGACATTGGACTGGAGCTGCTGCTCTTCATCTCTGGTTGGGCTCCTTATCATTGACCAGTTTGTATATTTTTGCATTTGTATTCCCAAGGAGAAAAAGGGCTTGCAAGGGACTGTGTGACAAGCTGCTGGGGAAGAGATGTTCTGTGAACTCTGCATCCATGTATTGTCATCAACTTACTCCAACACTGCCAGTTCTTTTTGTCTGCTAAAATTATTGTGTAGAGTTGAATTTTGCCCCTGTTCAGGCCACATCTAACAGTAATTAAGAAATTTGTTCTGTCAGAGGGAACTTAAGGCTAGCCTGGGTTACAGATGCTAAAAAATTTATGCCTTCTCCTGAAGTGTACCATGTTTAGTATGTAAATAGATGGTGTGTTCTTCTCTTTCACACCCTTCTTCACCTGTAAAAAAATATCTTTTCAGGAGCTTGTATTGTAACTTACCAAAATGCTCTGCCCAGAAGTGTTGAATTCAAATTGAATATTTTCCATTTTTTAAAGCAGAAGAGAGCTGTTGCAGGAGGGCAGGAGGATCAAGGTTTTGGAAAGGAATTTTTTTCAGGAATGGAACCAAAAGTCCTGTTGACAGAGCCTGAAGTGCTTCTTCTTTGCACAGAGAAGTAACAGGAGCTTGTGTGTCTTTGCAATGCCCCTCAAGAGATCCCCCTTACAGGAGAAGGGGAAGGTTCCCAGAAGTGCAGCACAGCTCCAGGGAGACTCAACAGCTGGAGATGAGGTTCAGGGGGCAGAGCTGCTCTTCCAGCATGGAAGAAATGACATGGGGAATGGGGAATATTCTTTATTTACCATCTCCTACTCCACAATCTCATCATTTTGCAGTAGTGCCTTGTCTTTTTAACTGAGTATCCTGCCTCTGGACACCTTCTGAGACATGCCACAGTCTGAATATGCTGAGCAGTACTTGTGCCCAAGAGCTGCCTTCCAAGCCACAGCCTGCTGCAGAGCTGGTAGCCCTGGCAAGGGTGAAAGGAAGGCTCAGACATGATGGTGCTGTTCTACAAACAGGTGAGCACATGGCACACATACAAAACCACAGTAAATGTTTGCTGAGACCTCACCCCCAAGCTGATAGCTTCTGCCTCTGGTGGGAATGTCTGCATTTTCTTCCACTGAGTGCCTTTTGACATATTAAAGGCATGGCAGGAACTGAGATCCCAGGGGATCCATTGGTCTTATTTCTGTGGAATCTTGTACCCTGGTTCTATTTGAAGAAGGATGATTCATTCAACAGCTTGAGCTTATGGGTCTCTGTGTCACTTCCCATTGTAAGAAGAAGGGTCTTGTTTGCTATCATGGACTGGTTGGGACTAATTTTGGGATAGATCTAGCATGGAAAAAATGCTCTGCACAGCAAGACAGCAGCTGATTCAGTTTCTTCCATGCTGGATGTTGGTGTTTAGAGTCTCCAAGGCAGGAAGTTTTATCAAGCAACATCAAACAGATGTTCCTCATCGTGTTCCAGCTGCATTGACTGGCAACCTGCTCAGTCAAACACTCAAGGCGGACACAGGCTTTCATTCTGCATGGACAGCAGTTTATTAAACAATCCACCTGGAAACAGCAAAGGACCTTTTAAAAGAAATAACTGTACCAGTGTTCATTGTAAATGCACCAGAAGCACTTGTAGTCATGGCACTCACAAGAACTGTTTCCAGGAAGGGACCTGAATTACTGATTTGCAGGAAAAGTGAAGAAATTTTTCTCTGCATTTTCACACCTGCTGGTCATGGTATGAATCCACATTATCAACATATTTCTGATGGGGTGCACGGTGAACTATGGCACTGCAGGATACAGCTAATCATTCTGGTTTGGGATGGCTGAAGGGAGAAGGGATCAGTATCAATATCCCAGGGTTTTCCATTGTTGATCTAAGGAAAAGGCCTCTCTTAGTAGCCAGGAGCTTCAACAGATATTTCTGGGCTTTACAGATGCGAAGATGTAAGTGTGTTGTTCCCAGAGGGAACATCTTCACAGGGATGTTGCAGGAACTGAAGAGATTAGGAGAGATTTGGATAGTGGGGCAATATCAGACATCAGTGGGTGTCAGCTCAGGTGATTGCTTCAGGGCTCTGTGCTGCCTGGACCCCAAAGCAGGGCAATAAACCATCCCTGTTTGCTGGCTGCCATGGCTGTGCTGGTTCCCACTGCTGCCACAAGCACATCTGTGCTGCTTTGTATGCAGGGCATGCATTAGGGGGTGTGTGATGGTCCTGGAGGCTGGGCTCTCCAGCTCCAAGGCATGGCCAGAGCACTTGCCATTGTGTGCTGCACGGGCAGGACAGCAGCTCTTTGCAGGCTGAGTGAAGGCAGTCTGGAATTTCCTTCATGCCTCACCAGCACTGAGTCTGGAGCCATGGTGGAAGCTGCTGGGGACAGCTTTCTTTGGACATCTACTTATCCAGACTGGAGTTTTGGGTCCAGTGGAGAGTAAAACATGGGGCTAAAGGGACCATCTCCATCCACAGTGTGGGAAGGTGAGAGGTCTTCCCACAGGCAGAATGTGTCCAATATGATGCTGCTTCAACTACTGTGAGAGCTGTGGCTCACTTTGAGAGAGGCACAGGTGGAACTGGAGGACAGGACCTGCAAAGTGACACTGCAGCTGCCACTGCTGGAACCACACCTCAGCCCCCACTACAGCTGGAACTGCACACCAGCCCCCAACTACAGCAGGCTCAGGCTGATTGCTTCAAATCACTCAGCTCAAATAGTGATAAGGTCCTTAAAAAAAAATAAATCTTAAATCCAAATAACCCTGTGCAGTCCAGGGTAGCACTTGGGTTTAGGCATGTCCCTGGGCTGCTAGAGCCCACATGGGCATAGCCCACAGTCCAGCACAGCCTGGCAGGCTGTGGTCACAGCTGGACACATTAATGACCCATGCCACGATGAATTTGCTGTAGTATAAATCAACTGTCATTTGTTCCTGGCTTATCAATGGGAAGGAAAACACTGCAGTGCAACAGCTCCATGAAAGGTTAAGTCTTGGAGCCTCATAATTGGTAGGAGCATGGGCTGCAGAGGGGGTTGCATGATAAGCAGGCTCTCCCACTTCTCCTAAAATTTTGACAGTTACCAGAAGCTGGCAGCAGAGTTTCAACCCTACATGGGATGTAACAATCAGATGAACTAACTGAAGAAGAAGAAATATGACTCTGATGGACACTACAGATCATTTCCAGAGGCAGGATTACAAGAGTTGACTCTGAATTCAGGGAAGTGCATGCAAGCAGGGCCAAGACAGCTTTCAGCCACTCCTTCACTCCCCCCCTGAAGATCCCTAAGGAAATGTTATCCCACAGTTGGGGTCCAGCATGGACATACTGTAGGTTTGATAGGGCAGGCAGCCATCAGTGGTGTTATCTCCCTTCTGTATGGAGGCCCCCTCCAGCACGAGGCTTTCACTTGGCACACAGCACTGAGCTCGGGATGAGAAAAGAGCAGAGTGTGTGGGAGCTGCTGATTTTGTCTCCTTGGTGGGACTGTTTTTTTTTAATAAAAGGATCAGATGTTGCACTTCCTTGAAAACATGACAATCTATGGGAGAGTTCATTAGTTTATGGCAAGTTGCAACACTGTGGAGCCTGGCTGAAAGCAAATGTTATTGCAAAGAGTTATCACTAAGGGGAGAGGAAAACAATGTCCTGAGGAAATAAACTCGGCAGAGCAAATCACAGAGCAATATAAAGCTGTGGAGTATAGGCGGTAGAGCGGAATTCTTTCTCAGAATAAAGGGCCCCAGTCACCTGTTTTTAATGCCAATGTTTGCTTTCTGCATGTTCAGTGAATACGTGGGATACATCTGCCCAGAACTCTGTCTCTAATGGGAGTAACAAGTATCATGATTGCAGCTGGCTGAACTTACTATTAGTACACAAAAATGTCTTTGTGGCCATCATTAAATGGTGATAACATCAGTTAAATACCAGTAAACATCAGTTTTGTATTGGTTGTTTGGGGTTTTTGTTGGAAAATTATGTGTTTTAATTTCAAGTTGTATGGAATATTTTAAAAAGTACTTCTTTCCACATATTAAAATACAGAGTGAAGCTTTACTGATGGTCAGCTTTATTGATGACTAGCCTGTCTCAAGTCTGAGCAAAGCTGGAGGTGCAAGGGGAGAGGAAAGACTGGTTTTCATTCATCTCACATAGCTGTACACTGCCACTCTTCTTAACCTTCAGTTAATCTATTTCACACCAAGAGCTGAAACCATTGCATCAGGTTTGGAGATGTGTAAAGGTGAATTGAAAATAAGCCATTGCTTTCCTTGTTGAGTCTCATGGCATTTGCAACATTGCAAAGTGCTCCAGTTCTGCATTGTCAGGGTTTTTCTTGTGTTTTCCATTCTTTTTTAACTGGAGAATTTACACAGCTTTGTTCTTATTTAGCCTCGTGGTATGATCCATAAGTTTCTCCTTCAGGCAGTGGGATCCTGTGCCTGCTCCCAACCCAGATACCTACACTGAGCCAATGTGGGGCTCTGGTAGCCCCTCAGAGCTTTTTGAGGATGGTAATTTCTTCCTTGGTGTTTTGGCTGTCTTAAATCGATGTGAGAGCAAAACATGGTGCGACTTGACATGGATTGTCATAACCAGCCCTGTGTCCTGGGGTGGGCAGTGCCCATCTACACATGCTGCTTAGCCTGGAGGAGAGGTTTGCTCTGCTGCTCTGGCTGGTCCTTGGACCCACAAAGCTCCTTTCTGCAAATGCCTGTGAAATGTGAAAGGAGGCTGACTCTTCCTTTGTCTTTTTCCTTCCCTCATCCTCTCACCAGCACAGGTTTGACCCAGTGTTCCTAAATTTTGCGTGCATTGGTGTTGGGGTGCAATCCAAATAGATCCCCTGCCTGAGGAGCGGGCTGGCTTTCTGGGGGCACTACAACCTCTGGTTTTAGCTCTGGTGACCTCAGAAATAAGAGGCCAACTTCTTGAACAAGCTGCCTGAGGAGCCTGGGATAGGTCAGAGATTTCTCGAGCAGATCAAAAGCCAGAGATGCTTTTCTGACAGCCCTGGAGCTCCCTGTCCTGATTTATGAATTCTATATGCTCTATATATTTAGCTGAAGAGGCTCACTGGGGGAACAGTTTTTGCAAGCAGGAAAGAGAATGTGACTTCAGAAAGCCACCATCTACCAGGAGATAACTCCTCAAAAGCACTCTCTGTAGAGCCATCCACCATGGCAGTGAGAGCCCAGGAGACCTGACAAAAATTGTAGGATATTTTAGAGGACCAGTATTTTTAACAGGCGACCAAGTTATGGGGAAGCAGACTCAAACTCCAGGAGCTGGGAGCTCTGGACTTGGGGTAGCAGACCTGCAACCTCACTTCATTTCAAAAATCTTCTTTCTCTTTCTTTGGAACCTCACCAGAGCCCAGGGTGTATAGCTTGCTCTCCCTTTTGGTAAGTGCTACGTGCCTTGGCAGGTTTGGAGTTTCACATCCTCCTTTGGAGGTTGGATGCACAAAGACTCCTGGGGCTGTTCACTGCCCTGAGAGCTGTTGTCACAGCAGTGACACTTAGCTCATGTTCTTGAGGCTGTCTCCACAGGTTGAAGGGCTGTGGTGCTTTGCTGTCCCCTCTGTGAGATGCGACTGAGCTCACCCCTATGCCTGTTTGTCTGGAAGTGAGCCCTGCTCCTGACAGATGGAGCACAAGGGATAATTTCCCAACATTCACAGAAAACAGGCAGGAAACCTCCTAATTCCTACTATTAAGGCCAGAGTGTTTCCATGTGCACAATACAGTAATCCTGATATCAAGTCTTTAGTTTCTATGTAGATTATAGAGCTCCAAGCAGGTAGTCTTGGAAGCTTTGAGCAGCAAATATCTACCATATCCCAAGCCTGAGCAACTACCTGCTGGAGCAACTTTAGTGTGTTGTGCCTCAACGCAGAAGTGCCCCATTTTAGCTTCCAGTGTGTACATCTTATTTTATCTCTGTTCCATAGAAGAGGATGCCCTTTGCCATAAAATGTTTTCCCAGCACCTGACTGTAGATGTCAGCTCACCTTCCAGCTCCCTCCTGGCCAACCTAAATACACAGAAAGCCTCAAGCTCCCCCTGTGTAAGACAGTTTCCCATGGCAAGTGTAGCAAGTCTTAAACCTCTGTGCTAAGAGGAGCAACTTTGCTGCTGCCTCCAAGCCAGCACTGTCACTCTTTAAAGAGAGGCTGGGTGAGTGGTATGATTTGTTGCTTAAAGAACAGCTGAATGTGCATATTCTGTCGATTTGGGGAATTTGGGGAGCTAGCTCTTCCCTTCTCTTTTAATGTCAGTGTAAAGTAGACTCCTTGGGTGCTTTCACTTTCTCAGAATGACTGTAGGGTCAATCTTAACACTAAATGCAAAGGATGTGGAGGTAGTCCCAGGAAATATCTATCATGACAGCAAGCCCTGGCTTATTTTTTTTACCCTGTGCAGAGGCAAATTTTGTCATCATATCACTCACATAACCTTTCAGATGAACTTAGTAATCGTGATATGTTTTGGTTTGGCTTCTTTCAGATTAAAACCTTGCCTTTCAGAAAAAGGAAACCATAAGTTAAATAACTCCAAAATTAGGTATTTCTGAAGGATAATTAGTGGTCTTCTTTCTTACCAAAAACAACCCAAGACTGTGCTTTAAATAATAACATGTAGTAATTCCTACTTCAAATGTGATTAAGTTAGCAGGGTTTTATCAGTATAGAATCCTACGTTTCAAACCACACTTCAGGGTGTTATCTACAAAAATGATTACTGTAGATCTCCGTAACTCTTTGAAAAATCAACCAGATTCTATGTCCTAAATCTCCCCATCTGGTTCTCTCTGCTTCAACAGTTGGACCCATGGTTTTTTTTTTTGCCTATACACAAATGACTGACCGATCATTATTTTATTCCCTGGTCTTGTAGATAGGGGGACCCATGTAAAGTGAATACAGATACAGATCCCTGCCCCCAGTGATTTCATTTGGATGCAAAAACACTGGAGTTAAAATCCTCCTCCTTCATCACTTTGAGAAAAAAGTGATTTTAGTTGCGTTGAAATTTGTATAGCAGGGGCACCAGGTCTATGTTTGTAAGAGTTCACTTTAAAAAGTAGTGTCCATGCAAATACATAAATATATGCTTTGTAGGGATATATGCCTGTATACACATGCATAGGCTCTGTATATACAGAAAGACACACACACATACTTAGGAGACGTGTATATAACACTCACTTATATACAAATCCATTCCCTGTTATGAAACAATCATCAAGATATAAACAAGAAAAAGTTAAACCACGGATGGGCACATTTTCAAGTGCTGCTGAAGGGTTTTATCTACAGTACTGAAGAAGTGCTATCAAAACTGAAACAAGGCACTTATTACAAAGAAATCTTTACGTAACTACTGGAAAGGTTTGCCGAATAACCAGATGTTGTTGCAAAGACACTTCTCCTCCCCCTCTCCCCACTTCTTTCCTTCTTTAATAGTTCGATTAATTCTGTGCATAAACCAGGGCTGATAAAAGTTCTAAGCTGCAAACTTCCCCACATCTGGACACTGTCGAAGCCAGGTCGTTCAGTGGTGCACTTCAGTTGCTTTTAATCTCCCTCAATAAAATAAAAACTTCCAACAAGTAATGCTGACCTATATATATTTTTTACACTGTAAACACTGACATCTGCGAGCTGCTCCAAGCGAGCACACAGCACTTTCCACCAAGCAATCACTTGCCCCTCGCCATAAGAGAAATACGCAGCTCATGCAGTTGTAGCAGAGTATTCAACTAAACTCTGCTATTTCCAATCCTCGGGCTAATTGCTGTCGGGGGAGAAATCAAAGATTAGCTGTTTTGCTGGAGGAAGGAAAAAAAAAACAAAAACATTCTGAGCATGTTGCTTAACATTGCCTGACCAGAAACATTTTTCTACTCACTCAAGGAGAGCAGCAGTAAGGAAAGCAGAGCCGGTCTCCTCCAGTTCCCCATTTCTGGATCCCAGTGGTGGCCAGAAGCCCAGCTTCACGGCGTGGGGCAGCTCATCCTCCCTCGGTGAGCCAGTGCCCTGCCTTGGTGCTGTCAAGCCCGGAGCCCCTCTTTCCGAGGCTCCCGGCTCGGTCCTGCCGGGAAGGCGGATCCAGCTCTAAAGCCCAGCTGTGCGTGGGGTCCGCCCAGGAACTGCAGCTGATGAACAAACTCAGCCTGCCTCTCCTCTCGAAATATATACAAATATCAGAGGGGGGAGCTGGGGGCTTTGAGAAAAGAGTTTGATTTTTTTTTTTTTCCCCAATGCGGAGCTGCTCCGGGCTTCCTACAGCCCAAGGATCTCTGAAGGGGACCTAAAGCCTGCTGCATGCATCTAATCAAAAAGGCATGGGTACTCCTGCGTGAGGCTTTCATCTGAATAAAGCATGAAAGGTAATGCCTCAATAAACTGAGCTGCCATTAATTCACTACTTTACCTACCCTCTGTTTTAGAAATTATCTTTTAAATTAGCTTCAACAGGCTATATTTGTAATAGCGATAATTAAAAGTTTTAGGGCAGCTTTTCAGAAAGACCACATTAATGTGAGCTTAGCCTAAAATAGGTGCTTGCGAACCATTAAAGCAGCAGGATTTAAACATATATGTTTTCCTGAATCAGGGCCTAAAATAATAACATAGAGCATTTAAATATCAGCTTTCTCCCCAAGATCTTGAACTGCTCTGCAAAAACTTGTAGGAAATATTATTCCACTTACAAAAAGGAAACTGTGAAATGTAGCAGAATTCTGACTTGCCTTGGTTGTTAACACAATCAATCACTGGCAAAAGGAGGAGTAAAATCCTCAAACTCTTGCCATATGATCTACCCCAATCCTTCAGATCAATGTGGCAGAGAAAGAGATGTTGTTATTAGGGCTTTTTGAGACAAAAAAGGGATAATATTTAATAGTTACTGAAAATATATTGACTAATTTTAATGCATACACTGTATTCTAATTTAGTGAATCTCCAGCTTTTTATTTACCATTTTACAATTAATTTTTTGGTTAATTAATCAGTTTGAGGTTGATATGTGGTGTACCTACGTATGCTTGTGTTGGTATTCATTATGGTGAATGTTTTCTTCCACTGGACTTGAAGGCCATTTCTTTATATCCATCTTGCTGATGATTTGCACCCACTTGCTTCGTAAACAGTTTATATAAATTATTCTGTTAGGGTGTTTAATAATGGTGTCTCTTTTCCCTTCCTCTGTGTTTAAAAAGGGAGAAGTTAGATGTGGTTCAGGCACAGCTGATAAAGTGTGTCTCCTATGGCATGGTGACACACACCTGCCTCTGCAGAGGGTTGCCTGGTTTGCCCTGACTTTCTTCAGGGTGCCCAGGTGCAGGTCAGCTCAGCCTGACCTCCATGGGGAAATGCCTGCATGTCTGTGGCCCAAACTACCACAGATCAAATATGGCCTCTGAGGACTAAGAATCAGCAAATTTTCAGAAAGCAAACTTTCAGAAAGACATTATTTTCCACCAAACATATTGGAGCTGCTCATGTTGGAACTGCTCATGCTGGAACTGCTCTGTGCATGGTGGTTTCTAGGGGTGACTGCCAGCTCTCCTCTCTCTATTCAGTGAGTTTCAAAATGCCCATGGATTTCTTAGACTGCCAGTTGGATTTTCGAATGTGAACTCTTGTCTGTGTAAGAAGACAATTGGGTAAGGCTTGTGTTAGCAACATCACAGGTTATTTGTGATCCATGGGAGCCCCCTTTAAAACCAGGAAGAAACCCCTGCTGCCTATGAAACTTGGAGAGAAATAATGTCCCCAGCAGGAGTACAGAGGGACTTTAAACAATGGTGGACATTGACAAAACATGCTGTGTGATTTGGAAGTGCAAGAGAAGCATGGGCTATTATTTTTTTTAGCAGCAGAACCTGGGAAGGCAGCAGGATGCCTGCACAATGTCACTGCAGCCACGGACCCTGAGCTGCAGGATCTGCATTTTCCAAAATTCCAGGCAATCCCAAACAATTTCTGAGCCAAACTGAACCCTATAAAATGCTTTGTCCTGTCTGCAGAATAATCTTATGGAGAGATTTGGGGCCAGATCTCTCTGAAATGAGAGCAAAGGCAGTAGCTATCCCATGCAATGGCATTTTTACAAGGAAGTTGGATATCTACAGGAAGCTCTGCAAGAGGAAACTTTTGGGGAGCAATGAATGTCCTCCTCTTCCTAAACAGTTACACGTATTTTTAGATGGTGTTAGACCTGCTTGGCAAAACAAGCTGCCATGATGACATGGGCAGAGGTTTGCTTTCCTAAACTGGGCACTGCCAGCTGCTTTCTGTGCAGGGGAAACCTGCCTGTCTGTTCAGCCCTTGTGTAAGATTGCAGGGAGCTAGATGTACCCTCCTGCAACCTGCATTTTCAGTCCACTGAGCTGAGGCTACTGCAAACAAACCTCATCTGAAGAAGAGGAGGGAAGTGAGGCTGGCTCATGAGTCACCCTCAGCATGTGCCCCACTGACCTGACTACCAGCTCTGTTCTGGAAAACCTGGTTATTTCTTAGAGCTTTTCCAAGGAAAAAAATTCAAACTAAAAAATCCACCAAAGTTACTTGGGGTAAAGTGAGTACTCTGGGGTTTAACCTAAAGTGCCTAAATTCACATTACAGAGCTTTGCTTCCACAAAAGAGCACAGTGACCTTTTTGAGTAAGACACTGGGGAGGAAGAAGAGATAAATGGTTATTTTTATTGTTGGCTTGTTTATTCCTTTCGGTGTAAATTCCCCTGCTCCTCTATTAGTGGTCTGGACAGCCTCATAACTCAAGACACACTGAAGGCTGGATTTAAGATGAGGAACGTAAGGTCTCTGCAGGGTGATTTTTAAGTTGCATTGTGGGAGCAGTTTTCCCAAAGTTCTCATTTAGGAGCTGGAAGATATTTACTAGAGAAGTAAAATAAAACTTTGGACACCTGAAACAATACAGCATATGTTTAAATGAGGGTTTCAAAAGCTTGGGTTTCCACTGTGGGAGGCAAGGCTCAGCAATCAAGCAAGAGAGTTGAAATTCCCAATCTGGACACTAAATACCCCTGCTCAGGGTAACCTCAGGGTGGATATGTGCCAGGCCCAGGTGAGTCAAACCTATTGTGAGTTATTATTCTGGATCACCTTCATGTGATGGGGAATGTGAAGGGAGAGAGAGAAGGGAACCACCTAACCATGCCCCAGACAGTGCTAACGTAAAGGCCAATGCTCCTGAGCTTCTCTGGACCTCCTTCATGCTTTCTAGGCCCCAGAGATCCTAGCAGGATATTGGGTTCAGAATGACTGACTACAGCAAAAGGTGTTAGGTTTACCTGTGTAATCAGGATATATCCTGCTGGCCCTCTTGACTGCGTGCACCTTACATGTGGACTAATACCTGATGCATCTGCATTGCTCTTTTTTAATTTGTTTATATCAATAGTGGTGTCTGCCTTCAGATGAGATCTATGAGTGTCTTAGTTGTTAGGATAATTTGTTTTATACCTTAAGGTATTAAAATACAGGTCTAAGGAAAACATCTAGCTGATAGGATCAGGGCTTAGCTTCTACTAATGAGCACAAATCCATGAGTATTAATTTGTTTTTATGTTGTGTGTTCGTACTGTACTACCCCCAAGTTGTCCTGGCAGTTAATTAAACCCCAGAAATGTCATCACTTCTGCATCTTGTAAGCATAACCTTGCTTTCACTGTGCCATCAGCAACAGTTGCCTGAGAAACATGTGCACCCTTCAAGGTGGATCCAATCCAACTGCTGTCTCCATCCTGTGTTCACGAGGGCATTGGCTCCAGTCCTGGGAGTGCTGACTAAATTAAAATGTCATTGCCTCGTGGCACTAAGGGTGCCCATCACTCCTTGGAAAAGTTCTCATTACCTTGCACTGCCTCAGATTCACAGGGTTTTGATGTTTGAGATCTTTGATGTGGTGCTATGGCTGGGGGTCCCAAATATCATGATGACCTTTGGCATTTTCCATTCTCCTGCTGCACCTTGTCCCAGCAGTGGTGTGGTAACCTTTGATGATCCAATGGCATGAGGAGTCAATCAAAGCCAGCACTGCATCCTGAGGGACACAGCCAAATCTCCTTTGGGCACAGGTGGCCTTGTCTGCTTTGCCACAACAACTTCTCCTTAGCCCTGCCAACCTCCCTGTGCTCCAACCTCTCAGCTAATGCTCGTTTTGGTAGCCACACAGGATAATTGCACTTTCTAAGTGATGCCTGACTTTTATTGGAGTCTTTGCATGGCCCAGAAACACATCTCTATGTTCTAACTTCTCAGACTGTGAACAGGTTCCTTGACCAAAGCTGCATCAAGATTAAGTAAAGGTCTATCCATCTCTACCATTTATAGTGTTATTGAGTTGGCTTAGTTTTTTCTCTTCAATTCTGTCCCAAATCATCTGGCTTTCTTCTTTTGAAGTTTTCTCATGGCTTACTTTGAGCTGTTTTTGAAGCCACTTTCACTACATTTTAATTTGTACTATTCATGTGTTTGTACAGATTCTTTCAAAAATGTGGATTAGTTTTGGTTTTCTTGTTTTTGTTTGTGGACTGAGATATGATGTTGCTGAAAGGGATGGAAACCACTGCTACAATTTCAGATTGAGTGAAACTGAATTATTCTCTCCATCCCAAAAGTCACCCACATCTTTTTTCTACTCTCTCTCTGGAAAACTAACAAAATGCTGGTTTTCCTACACCTTGGTACTCATTTCGCTCAGATATTTAGATTATAGAAATATGTCTATGAAGAACCTATTTTTCCACCTGCACTCTGCCATGCTGAAGCAGCTATTCATGAATTTTACTGACAGTTTCTTGACATTAATTCCTCTTCTCTATTTTCTTAGGGATACTAAGCAAATACTGTTTTCTGCTGCATCCATCACACACCAAGGACATCACACACAGACAGGGTCTTCAGTGAGAATCAGCCTTTGAGGACCAACAGCACAACCTGGCATCACTTTGGCTGCTGGATGCCTCTGGAGAGCAAATACCTTCAGTTCTGGAGGAATTAGTCCATAGAGGGAAGTAGGAGCAGTTTGACAGCCTGACTCATGATCTTTGTATTATTATTACTTGTAGTGAAACTATGATAGGATCCAGGAGCCTGAACCATGGATCAGGAATGTGCTTTTGAAGAGAAACTCCTGGCCTTCCTGCTTTGGCTTGTGTTACAAGGCAGTCTTAAAGCAAGCACATGTGGATTTTTTTTTCAATAGCAGCTAAACTGGAAGTTGTGAAGGATGGCCAGTCCCTGGGAGTGGTGTAGAAGCACCCTAAAATCATCAGCTAAAATATGTGTGGTGTGGATGGTGGGCTCTCAGTTCCAGGGTGTCACTCTGTGAATTTGCTCTGTCCTGAACCTCCCTGGTTTGTGCAGCCAGATCCTGCACAGGATACACAGTCAGCAGGAATATTGGCTGGTTCACTCTCTCTTCCTGAGGTTACTGAAAGGCTGCGGGTGTTGCAGGACAGATGCAAAGCAGAGCCACTGCTTTAGGTGTTTTCATTCTGGTTCTCAGCAGCATGATGGTTGATGATGGTGATTTTATTATATTTTAAATCCAACTACTTCTAAGAAGTTGAAGGATGAGGAACTCGAAATGAAGATACTGATAAATAATGTAGGGACAAAGGGGAAAATATCTGAAATATTTAAATATTTCCCATTAATATGGCTTTTTTTTTAAAGTGTGTTGTTTGCTAGAGCAACACAGGCTGTCAAAAGATCCAGTAAGAACACGTAACATTACAAAAAACACCAGGAAGACAGTTTATAAGGGAATATACCTTGCTTAGCTTTCTTCCATCAAAAAGCAGTTTATCCAGTGCAACAGTATGATTAAAACAAATAGATTTACAGAATAGAAAAGGCGGAATTCCCTGTTCTCCAGAGACTGCAATGGAAATCAGGGCAGCTTAAGAGACTGAAGGGACTTGTAGGTAGGAAGTGGAGTAGTTTGCCACCTTAAAGTTGAAGAACAAGGGACATGCTGCCTAGTGAAGATGCTGAAGAGCAGGAGAAGGTCCTGGTTAGATTGATCTGCAGAAGATTGGACTCATATCCTGACAAGAGGGGGTCCAGGGAGACCCTGGGTGCATGAGTGGTTGTGCCTAGTTAGGGGGGAAGCATTCAGCTTATTTTGACCAAAGTAACACAAGTCCTGGAAGTTCTCCTGAGAGCAGCACGGTGCTGTGAGAAAATACTGTTATGCCACTTGGCAGGCTGAGGTAGGGAAATGTTCAGGAAGAGGACTTTGCTGGAGACTTTGGTGCTTATGGAAGATATCTCAATTTCACACTGTTTTTTTCAAGACCTCTCACACTCCTCTGAACTCTCCAGGCTGTAATGTACACGAGGGGTAGCCAGGCTCCCAGTCATCTTGATTTAGGCACTTCTATCACTACCTTCATCCTATATATGTAATGTTTTAACTCTTAACTCTTCTCCACATCTTGTAGTGGTATGAAGAAAACTCAAAGATGAAAATAGTTTTTGAAATCATAGAATGCCAGACCTACAATATATTGCCTTACTTTATTGATAATGTTGTTTCCATAATAAAAATATTTAGTACAAAGTATGATATCCTGCATGATTTTCACATAAATATTTCCATTATATAACTGATAGGGATCAGAAAAATTTCAGTATGCACATGCTGCAAATGCAAGTGTAATTGATACAAGGTATGTATCTTGATGTACATCTTGAGTAAACATAAGAAAACCATAGCTTAATGAAAAACAGACTGTGTCTTACAACGTGCAATCGTGCTTTTACATCTAAACTGGACCTTGGGTTTAGAAAACAAATCTTAAATCAGGCCTATTCAGAGGACAAATCACAGTTCACATACTTGCAAAAAACTTTTGTTTAAGAAAGCCTTTTGTGGAAAAGCTTGGGAAACTCCATGCAGCTACAGTGGTGGAGGGGTGGGAAAGGACAGATCGAGGTATCAGTTCAAACAATCTGAGGAAAAGTTGAATAAACATTGAAGACAACAGAATAGAAACCAGACGCCAAATATTAATTCATGAGGTCTTCAAAGGGGATTTTGAGATTTATTTTAATTGTTGTTGAAAGAAAAAGATTAATTTTTGGATGAAAAATGTATGCAAATTCATCTCTGGTCAACACTACAAAAACCCCATTTCCTACACAAAGCAGAAAAAAGCAAAGCAAAGAAACCCATAATATCAATTCTGTAATCCCCCAAAATGGCCTTTAACCTGGGTTTGAAAAGAGTAGGAAAAGGAAAAAAGCTACATAAGAATAATAAAGCATATAGTGCCTGAATCAAAGGATAAATCTGGTGCAAGAATGGGAAATCTCAAGGGTTGATGTGGTATGTAAACCAGAGAACAATGACACTGTTTCTGAGTGTCCAAAATGGTATTTGGAGAATGAGGAATAGATAGGAACAACTGCTTCATCCAGTTTGCCAGTCCCACGGGGACTGTGGAGGCACCATGGGATTACTAGGGAATAAACCCAAGAGTGAAGATGTGTACATATATATCTATATATCTATATATCTATATATCTATATATCTATATATCTATATATATATATATAAATCCACAGTGTGTGGTGCTCTGTAGGGACTGAAAGGTGGACTTCCTGAATGTCTCTCCAAAAAGACAGACAGGGAATGACAGAACCGCATAGGGAGGTTTGTTCCTGTTCAATGAGAAGAGACGGGATGGGTGGGGCTTTCATTAAATAATGTCAGAGGCTTCCCCAGAGCTGAACTTGGCAGATTTTACCCACTCCAATCTCTCTTGAGGAACCTGGGAGGATGGGACATCCTTGGCAGGAGAACACACCTCTGCGTGTCCAGGCACTGCTGGGAGGGAGCTGATGGAAAAGGCAAAAGGAACACAGCACCACCGAGTCCTTCACTACTCTAAAGGAGTGATGGGGAAATAACAGGCTGGTGGGCTTTAAAAAAATAACCCGAGCTGCCTAACACTAACAAACATCCTGTGGGAAAGTCAATGGCTGTTGAAAGAGACTCAATAAAGGAAAGTGACAAATCTTGCTAGAGACGAAAGATGAGAAAATATCTGAAATATTTCCCATTAATATGGAATTTAATTTTTGTTCAAGATATGTTATTTGCTGTAACAACACAGAGTGCCAAAAAATCCCCAACCAACCAACCAACCAACCAAAAAACAAGAAGGAAAGGTGTGCAAAGCATGGCACGAGAAATTCTCGGGTGACCTGAGAACTAAGAGGGGAACAACGACACAAACAAATTTTAGAAATAAACATTTACAGCTCTAAGAGTGCGGGTGAGGGGCCGGGGTAAGCTTTGTCCCAGACAGGGACAGGAGGTTCAAGGCTGCCAGAGGGCGAGGGGAGCAGAGTCTCAGGGAGCGGAGTCCGTGCATAGGGGCACGAACGAGCCCCTTTTGGGCAGCAGGGCGGGCAGGACGCCCTCAGCACCCCCGATCGAGCACGGGCGGCGGCCGAGGTTGGCCGGGGCCGGGGCAGGCTCTCCTCGGCTCGCCCCGCGGACACCCCGGCCCGGCCCGGCCCGGCCCGGCCCCGGCTCCAGCCCCGGCTCCAGCCCCGGCCCCGGCTTATCCCGGAGCCGCTCAGCGCCTGCGCGGAGCGCCGCGGCCGAGCCCCGAGCCCCATGGAGAGCACCGAGCCCGAGCCGAGCGACAGCCGCCCGGAGGAGGAGGAGGAGGAAGAGGAGGAGGAAGAAGAAGAAGAGGAGGAAGAAGACGACGGCGCCCTCCTGCCCCCGAAGCAGCGCTTGGCCGCGGTAAGGGTGCGGAGGCGGTGGCGGAGGGGCAGCGTCCCCTCCGCGGGCTCAGGGCCTGCTCCGCCGGGCGAGCACCGGGCTTTCCTGAGCGCGCTGCCCGGGCCGGGCGGGGAGGGCGGCGGGGCTCGGGGGCCGGGGTCGGGCGCTCGGCCGGCGCTGCCCGTCCCGGCGGGAAGGGGCTACAGGTGGGAGCAGCCCTTCCCCCGCTGCCTGGGGCCGAGCCCTGCTCGGTGGAGCAGGGGGCAGAACTGTGCAGCGTGACCCTCGGAGCTGCGGGTTCTCTTTGCCTGGCCGCTGTCAGAGAGCTTTGTGCACCCTCTGTCCTCGTCCCTGATGTCAGGTTATTGTTTATTATTATCAATTACGTTTTTGTCTCCCCCTCCCCCCTTAATTTCACAAGTGACACCCCTCTGCTCAGTGCAGCTCTTCCTGTCCATGGTGGCCATGTAGTCCTTAATGATTTCTGGTGGCCAGTGTGTAAAAGATAACGATCTTCCTCAGGGAGATTAAAAGAAAAACGTCTTGGTCCGGATATATTCTGTTTCCTGTGAAAGGGAAGAGATGGCTACATGTGTCCTGAGGAGGAATTCACTGGTAGTTGGAAAGTGTTTGGATAGAAAGTACTGGGGTTAGTGTGGTGTTTTTTTGTTTTTTTTTTAAGGTTACTTTGTTACCTGTAAAGAAAAATATTTCTCGTTTCTGTATTCTCCTGGCTCAGGGTGGTTTTGGTACCTGAAGTTGTCAGTTTGTTGACTTTTCTGTTTTCCCCTAAAGCAAGTTTCCGGTTTTCACTTGCAAACGTGATACAGAACATAGGTATAAAGCAAAGCCCTGTCAAAGCCTTTATCCCACAGAGACCTGTCTTACTTGAACAAATGTGGTGTGGGAGAAGGGGATGCGAGGTTAGTAGCCTTTGCCTTGTGTGGTTAATGTTACATGAATCTTTATTTTCTTCTTCTAAAAAGATGGAAGACTGTTTGGCAAAGAAAATGGAAATCACGGTTTCAGAAGCTGAAAAACGGACTGGGAGGAATGCCATGAACATACAAGAAACATACACTGCTTACCTCATTGAGACTAGGTGGGTGATGAGAGCTCAGTCTCAAGAGTACATGGATGTGCCATTCTAAACAGATTTTCCCTCCTTCCACCCCTAAAAATAATCAGGTACAGTTGATGAGAGGATTTAGCTGTTTTGTACTTTGTTATGTGATTATCAGCCCACTCTGGAGGATCTTTCCCTGTGAAAATTTGGCAGCTGGTCTCCAGTTCAGTACTAGTGCTGATATTTTGTAACTGTGTACTGTAATTCTTCATTTGAAGCTAGATGGAAAAATATGTGTTTGAAAGTTGTTGCATTAAAATGGTGTCAGTAACTGCTTGGTTATTTCTTGGACATAAGTTAGACAAATTTATACATGTATTTGTGAGATTTTAGGTGAGAGAGGTCTAAAGTAACTGTTAGGCTTGCTAGAGATGACAAGAAAGAAAGTCTCATGACTTATGTCATGTGGTCAAAATTTATTGCTCAGCTTATATTTGAAGTGTTTTGCTTGATCTAATTACCACATACTCCTTGTAGATGGTTTAAGGGTTAGAGTTAGTTAACTATTTCCTTTCTTCATACTAGCTTGAATTTTCACTGGGGAACTTGATGCTCTCAATCTTCTTGTGTGTTATCAAGATTAATACTACTGGTATTATAAATATTCTCAGTGCCACAAACACAAAATTTCAAGAATTGAGTAGTGAGCAAAACTTTAAAATGTCTTCTAACTTATCCTTACTTCCCAAACAGTAACAGATGACTCCTGTTATGTGGGACCATGTTGCTCAGCTGAAGCAAGAATTTCAAAATTAAACTTTGTTATGAGTTTTGTTTAGCTCTTCTTTATATTACTAGTTTTCACCTTTGGGCCTTGCCTTTGGAATTACCTGCTGTACAACAAAAACCTTGTGAAACA
This sequence comes from Muscicapa striata striata, assembly GCA_030060385.1. Classification (NCBI taxonomy): domain Eukaryota; kingdom Metazoa; phylum Chordata; class Aves; order Passeriformes; family Muscicapidae; genus Muscicapa; species Muscicapa striata. Next base: position 319,473 of record JAREIS010000246.1, read on the forward strand.
AAGCAGTTGCATTTTGCAAAGGCTCTGAAGAGTTCAAATGGTAATACTGTCACATAAGCCTTCTATCTGCTAGTTAAAAGGCTTCTTAGCTTGTTTAGCTGATGGACACACCAGTCACACTGAGTGCAGGCCTGCTGGGATAAGTTTACTGTATTTTTGCCAAACTAAAGAAAAAAATCCAAAATAGGCTTATATTTTTCAAATATTGTAGCTGTTTGACTGTTGCTCAGATGCTTAAAAATACTTTCACAGTGTACTGATGTTACAGATCACACCTTCTCATGTGAGTAGAGTTATTTTTATTGTAATGATATTTCTGAAGGAAAAGAGAAGAAAATTGGAGTTGTTGGGGCCTAACTGTGATATGAAGTGTACTCTGGGGGCAGATTTATGCAGCCCCAGAACATGCTGACTGCATCTCCTTTTCCAGTCATCCTTGTATTACTTTAGAGTTGCTCCCACTGGTCTTTCCCAGTTGTTCTTTCGTAGTGGCAGAACTGTACTTTGCTGGCCAGATCGTGTTCTTTCATTAGGATTTATTTTGCTCTGTGGTCAGCAAATACCAAGACCAATTACATGTTTGTCACAGAGCAATTGAAAATGTGGATTTGTCCCATCTCTAATAAAATAGGTTCTTTATTCCTTTTGCTGAGAAGGCAAAATTTCTTCCATGAATATAATTGGTGGCTATTAAATGTGCTTCCTGCTGAGCCTGTAGCTGTAGGTGGGCTTCACAGTAATTTGTGGGTAATAAGATATTTTGTAGCTGAAGAATAAAACTGTTTATAGTAATATAAAGGGAAGAGCACTTAATAATAGTTGCATTATATTTATGTGAACTGGGAGTCTGCCATTACTGCTATCTAGGATTTAATTTCAGTTTGAATTGAAGAATTCTATCTGGGTGAATAAGAGACACAAGATGGATACAATTATGACCATGGTATATTTGTAATAAAAATTGAGTGCTTAAATCTTTAACATGTAAGTTTCACTGGTGCTGGTGAAAACGTGTTCAAAATGCAAGTGATGGTGTTACTTACTTTTGAAATGAAAGGATTTATTACAATGCTCACATTTTTGTCTGACTTGTTGATTTTTTTATTAATATGATATTATACTTTGATGTAGATATATTTCTTTGAGACAAAACGAACTCCATTGCTGTAGACTGCAGAGCATCAGCAAATTCCAAGGGTTGTGCTTCCTGAAAACATCTTCTTGCTTTAGACCTCTCTATATTAGCTAATTCATTTTTTTTATGATGAGCTATTTCCATTCAATTAGTCATGATGTCAGTTTTCACAACTTCTGTTAAACTATACAGTTATTTAAAAATAAATCCATTTTTGTATTCTTCCTGTGAGAACAGAGGTCACTTCTACCTATTTGTGGGACATGGCATTAAAGCAAGTACAAGTTCTTAAGATGTGTAGATAAATATTCTTCTTGAGATGTGCTCAGCATATTGCTTGCTTTCTGTAAGGGAACTAGCAAATATCCAGGATCTCACTTAAATCCAGACTTGTTTGTTAGAATTTTAGGCAGCTGTGTCTTATATCAGAGTCTGCATGAAACTACAAGAACTCAGGTAGAATAAACCCGAGTCTGACTCCTGACTTTGTACCTGTTATTTTTCATGACAGAGTGAAAGTTAATCAGAAGCAGAGCACCTCTAAAAGTGCTCTGTGGCATTGCACTTTTAATTACAAGACATACAGGGAATGCCTTTTTTTTCCTGGTCTCCTTTAATGTAAACTATTTCTTCTGTAGTAACAGGACAGGACACTTCCATTTAGTTCACTTTCCTTCCATCCCTGCTGACTATAAGATTTCTATCCTGGCCTTCCTGATCAAACAATATGATGACTAGCATGTATTTTTTTTTTTTTTTGTTCTGTTTTAAGTGTGGCTTTAGGAAAAAGTAGCACAAGTCTGTGCAGCCTAATATCTGACCACTTAATAGCAGCATCTCTAGTTTCCTACTACTCTTCACTTTGTCTTGCAGTAATTTGACAAGGGGGCTCATTTTATTTCCTTCTTATTCTTGCAGTATGCCTGGGAGGTTACTAGTTACTAGTCTTTCTGTTTTCAGTATTTGGAAAGTTTTCTGCTAGTTAAGTTGTGATATGAGTGTTACCTGCTTCTCTGTTAAGACCTTGGATTGCCTATCCAAAGTTTGAGAACTTCTAAAGAAAGTTCTCTTCTAAAGAGAAATGAACTTGAAAATCAGTAGCTGGCCAGGCCACAGTTCAGTGATAGCAGTGCTGCATTGTGGGATTTCAGGAGTTTTTCCTTTGCTTCATTTTGTTTAGTACCCTTCTAAAAGTTTCCTGTTTCACACTGGGCAAGGTGAAAAGCCCAGGCATGGGTTTCCTGAGAAGAGGCACAGGATGGATGCCCAAGAGGGATGTTGTCTTCTGACAGAACAGTAAAGGGCACATTTTGGCCAATGGGAGTCAGGAAAGCTTGTCCAAAGTACTCCAAAGGAGGTATGAGGGAAAAAGTCTAAATTCAGCATGACCTTTAAACAGGGGAGAATTGGGAGGTGAAGGAAGCCAGAGAATTTGAGAATTTAGTTTTCTGTTGGTTTTTGCTTGATTGATACTGTGAATCATTCATCTTCCTGATAAACGTATGTTTTAGTTAAATACAGTAAACTGGGTGACAGTATAAAAAAATCCAAAGAATCACCTGGCTGTGAAAAATCTTGTAGCAAGAGAAATGCCTCCTTGTCATACAGCTTGCCAGGTAGAAGAGGAATTATTAGACATCAGCTATCTGAGAGGCCTGAATACAGATTTCTAAATAGCTGTTGGAAAATGTTGCCCATCCCTCTGAAATGGTGTTCCTCTGCACAGGGAGTGAACCTTGCCCACTACAGGGAGTGGAAGTGTCACTTCTCATACAGTGGAAGGTCGAAGGTTGAAAGTAAGGTTACTGAGGTTACTGCTTCTGCCGTTGAAGGGGTGATTGCTTTTACAAGGAAATAAACCTGTGTATTTCCTTCTTGTCTGATTTAGTACTTCACAGCCATTTGTCTTTTTATTGCATTCAGAATTATTTAATGGCTCATTTAAGATAATTACTTTTAAATGGGAAGTGAGAAGAGGTTAATTAGATGGACTAAAATTTTTACACTGACACTTTGAATTAATGCAAATAAATGAGACATGGAGTAATGTAATCTTTGAATTGGTTATGATAACATCAGTTATAAATGTAAAAGCTGAAGGTTTCAATTTTGTCTTTTTAATTTTTTCAGGCAGGTTGGTTCATTCGATGAATAACTTGCATTGTTAAAAGTGTACTTAAAGGGGAAACATATGGTGTTCCTGCCTGAAGACTGTACAAGTATTATATTGTGTTTTTAAAATGAAAACAAATTGAAAAGTTTGATTGAATGTCAACAAGTGATTATAATCTTAATTGAAACTGGTCTGCAATGCTTGCACTTAATGGGGGAGTTCATAACGTGGTCTAAAAAGTTAGATGGTAGTGAAGGTACTAAGTGTAATGAGTACCTTTGTGGATTTCTACTTCCTTTCTGAAATGGTGTTCCTGGGGAGGAAATGCTCTTGTAATTGGTGATATTTTATGACCTCATATGTAACCAGGTGGAGACATTTTTGGTGTGATTTAAAAAAAAATCTCTCATCTTGGTTGCCTGTTCTAAATCCATCCATGCAGTTTCAAACTCTTACTACCTCACTTAAGAGGCCGTGGTGCTGACACAGGCTCCTAACTAAAGGCAGTGCAGTGCTTTCCCACCACAGCTTTGCAAAGAACTTTGCTGCTCCACTCCTTTACCCAACTCTGCAGCATTTTGTGCTCTAGAGAGCACAGCTTGGGGGTTTACTGTGAGTCTGGGTGTAAGGGGGAATCTGCAACTGATACTAATAATTCCAAATTGTCTTAAATTTATTCAATTAATTAAAGAAGCCTGGCTTCTTTCTTAGGTGATACATAGGTGCCCTCATGATGAAGATAAAAGCAGCTGTAAAAGGCAGTGTTTGCAGTTCTGAAACTCTGAGAGTAAATGTGTGTTAGAATAAAGGCAACAAGTATGATCTGAGATGAGAGTAATGTCAGGCTGCTTGACACACTATGGTGAGGTGGTTGTATCAGATGCTGTCTAGTTAAGAAAGAATAAACTACATAGACAGGTTTGACCTTCATGATTCTCTAGTAGTAGTTTAATCTTTTTCTTCAGGGTATAGTGTGAGGTTTTTGTGTCCCTTAGAAGGGTTGTAAAGCTTTATTAACTGAGACTGCGGGAAGCCTAGCTGTTGTCCATAGATCTGCTTTGTCAGAATAAATTGACACTTAGGCTTTAGATGTAGTAAACTTCCTTAGTGTCTTCAGTGTGGGCATGGTAGATGCAATGAGAGGTATAAACTGGTCTGGCAGTCTGCTTCATTCCTCCTGGAGTTCTTGAAGCCTTGTGTGGGCATAAAACTTCAAGTAACAAGGTAGTGGTTTGTGCTGATGTAGGAGTAGGCTTCTCTATAAAGCTGTGGTCCTTTCCTGCTGAAGTATTATGCTCCCAAATGACCTTTTAAAAATTTTTATTAATATTTAGTTTTCTGCTTAATATATGTGGACTGAGATGTTACTACTATCTTTTTCTAAAATAACTGATGGGTTCTTATTAATTGTAGCAAATACAAAGCTGATAAGCAGACATGTTCAGAAAAGGTTTTTCTTTTTTCTCCCCACAGGTAAGGGCCAGTATGGCCTTTGCTGCTTCTACTTTCTAACTCTGCAAAATAATTACAGAGCGTTATAAACATGATTTAGAGTGGACCATTCTCCTGTCAGAGGGCTGGCACAGCAACATCTGTATCTGCAGCACAGATTGTCCTCCTGGGGTTGGCTGGGTTCTCAGGGCAGTCCTGACCTGTGTTTTTCTTTTCTCCCTATTTATGTTTGCTTGTGCAGCCTGTTCTCAGGCAGTGTCCCCATAATACTATCATGTATTGATGGTAGCAGTCTTTCTTAAGGGTTGATAATAACTCATGGGGAAGTCTTGAATCCCATGGTGTAAGTCAGTGCAGCTGGGTGGTAGGCTGCTGAAGCTGAAGATAAAAAGGATCTGTAATTCTGAAGTTCTTTTATGTGAATGTCTTGAATGGCCAGATTGTTTACCAAACCCTGCTGGGAGTTTCTCCTCTAGGAATGTAATGTTTGTGCCTTCAGCTTTTGACTAAAAATTAATCTTTTGAGGCATAGCAGCTCAATTGCTTATCTATTCAAATTTACCTCTTACCCATCAATAGTTCAATCACTAGATACCTGCTTTGAGCTGAAGTCTTCTTGTGAGATTTAAATGGTGCAGCAGTTAGTGTGGGGAAGAATGCTGTGCAGCCTGTCAGTCCAGGCTAGGCTGAGCTTATCCTCTTCAGAATTCAGTATTTGCAGGTGCAGCTTCCTTGAATTAAAATATTCTAATAGGGAAGAATTCTGTGGGATGCTGGCAGTGTGAATAGTGGCTGTCAGCAGTGTGCTTGCCTTTTTCTCGAGTCACTCTCAAATAGTTTTAATCTGCAGCAGTTTGTGTTGAATGCTATGAATTTATCCTTTTTTGTCTTCTTAGTTGTGAAGTTTATATTTCCCTACAAAATCAGTCACCTGTAATAAATGTCCTTTCCCCAAGGCATGGGTAGATACATAAAAATTGTTCCACCATACTAAGTTTAAAAAGTATCTTTTGCATTCTTCTGTATGAAATTATTCCACTTTAAAATGTAACTAAATCAAAGCATATAACAAGACTGTTCCTCTCTAATGAGAGTTCACAAATAGAGGCACCTTGTATTTTGTTTAAGTGTATCAAATAATTGGGGCTGCTTTGGAATGGGATTGTTTGATTTCAGTAAGATCATTAGAAATCTGACCCTGCAGATTAAGAATAACTTTAAAAATTATCAATAATTTGTGTGCTACTTAGATGTTTTAAAACTTTAGAAAGTTATTATGAATTCAAGAACTGTAAAGCCTGACTTTTGCTGGAAAAAATAATGAAGCACTATCTTTTACTAAGTATGATATGAGTAACTACTTGTAGTTCACAATTTATAGTTCCCACTTCTGAGTTCTCCAGCACCAGAAGGATTGTGGGCTTACTGAAGCAAGTTCAATGAAGGGCTGTGGGGATGATTGTGGGCTTGGATTGTCTGACCTGCAGGGAGAGGCTGAGAGAGATGGGATTGTTCAGCCTGTGCAAGAGACAGCTGATTTTAGCAGTTGTGGATCAGTACCTCGTGGGGAAGTAAAGAAGATGGAGTCAGACTCCCTCTGTGTTGCTGAGAGAGGGCAAAAGGCAGTGCCCACAAATTCAGCATGGGAAATTCCATGTACAAGTAAGAAAACCTTTATTGTGAGGTTTTGTAGAGTGGTTATCTCCACCCTACACCACTCACTCACATGCACCACTCACTCAGTGTGGTGATAATCTCAGTTGTTGGAGTTATTCAAAACTCAAGTGGATGTGGCTCAGAACACCCTGCTTTGAGCAAGGGATTTGGATCACAGACGTGCAGAGGTCTCTTCCAAACTCAACAGTCAGTACTGTTCCATGTAGGTTTATGCCAGTGCTTTGTCACTTAAATGAAGAATAAGGTTATAGACATCACTGTTTTCTGTTAAGTGCCTTGTGTGGATTCTCTCTCTGTGTTTATTCTGGCGTGTGCTAACTGCTGGAAGTGTTACTACCCAGTGCTTATTTTATGATATTGCGAAGTATTTCTGTTGCTTTGAATGTATTGTATGAAAAATGATTTTTCTTGTCAAGTTTTTGTATTACTTTCCAATCCTACAATATTCAATGGTTTCTCCTTTTATAGTAACATAAAATCCTTTATTACCTTGCTAGGTCACGTTGGTTTTAAGTCTTCAAGGAATTTTTCAGACACATCAATTTTGTACCTGCTTGCTCTAGCTACTTTTTCATCCTTAAATGTAAAAATGTATCACTTTGAACAAAAAAAAGAGAATTGGGAGTACTTGGAAGTTTGGTCTTTTTCTAAAAATATCCTTTAAAAATTTAATATTTTAAAGTTTTGTTTTTAACTATCAACTATTGTATGGAAGACAATTTTTATCCTCTGAAGTGAAGACTTTCCCACTGAATAGTAAATTTCTTCTTACAATATTCTGTATCCTTCAGGTACTCATGAAATTTTACTGACTTTGAACCTAACACTGTTCCAAGAGAAATAGGGCTATTTCTGTAATGGTGTGGACAAAGCCACATGTGTCTCTTTACATAATTGTGACCCGCCTGTTTGTTTTTGATGTGTAAGTACATTGACTTTTCCTGTGCTCTTTGCAAATTCCAGTGCTATCAGGCAGAAATTATAAATATTTTTAAATCAAGTATGTAGACTTGAAGTTAATTAAGGTTGCTTTAGGTTATGGGCAAGTAATGCAGTAATCACTACTATTCTTGGAGCCTTTGGTCTAATTGCTCTGAAGGCTTTTGAGGGAGTAGGTGATATTTCACTAATGTTCAAATTTTCTGCTTTATCTTTCAGAGCTGTTGAGTCCCAGAGTGAAGGACAATGTGCCCCAGTGGAGTCCCTGTGGCGACGTTACAGTGAATTTGAGTTGTTGAGGAATTATTTGTCAGTTACCTACCCACATATTGTTGTTCCACCTTTGCCAGAAAAAAGGGTAAGGAAACTGAAACTGTTGCTTGCTTTGTTTTGTGTGCTTTTTAATTTACTGTTGATGCTCTTCTGTTTAACTAGGCTGACTTTGTTTGGCATAAGCTATCAGCAGATAATATGGATCCAGATTTTGTGGAAAGAAGAAGAATTGGTCTGGAAAACTTCTTGTTGCGTGTGGCTTCACATCCTGTTCTTTGCCAAGACAAGATCTTTTATGCATTTTTAATGCAGGTATAGTAAAGTTACTTCTAAATACATTATTTAGTGATTATTTAATGAAGATAATGTCCTTTTGATCTTTTCTATTGACCCATAACTTGTTCTGTGTCAGGAGGAAAGATAGTGTGAATAAACTTGAGGTGGAAAAGGCTTGTCCATCTAAAAGCTTCTTGAAAGCACGCTGCAGTTGTACAGTTGAACTTCTAATCTACCTTACAACTCTTTTCCAGTCAAGTTGTAAGGCTCCTAAGAGAGAATTTCCACCTTTTTGGAACAGCCAGTTGGGAACTTAATGCATTTTGGTTGGGAGCTCTTCCACAGGACTAAAGCTGAAATAGTTACTGGTGGTTGCAGGGACAGCACTGGCTTTCAATTTGCTCTTTGGATATCCATGGTTTCTTTAGCCTTGTGGTTTGGATCATGATCCATTCATGTGTTGCAGTCCAAAACTGCTACAATACATTGTCACAAAAGTTGTGGTCCAATTGTCAGCTTAAGCATTGTGTTCTGCAGCTTTCAACTTTAGGAGATGTTGGATAGTTCTTTTTCCTGTGCTTTGATGAGAGATTCCCAAGTACTGGACTGAACAGCTATGTTTGCCACAGTACAGTATGTGGGTGAACCAATGTATGGGAGCTGAAAATAGTGGAAAAGCAGCCAGTACACCTGAGCCAGGTGATGGCATGTGCCCTGTGAACTGTTGTCACCTCTATGCTCTCTGCCTTGAGCTGCAAAGGTCCTTGGAGATGCTGGTAATCTCAGTGGTAAAATAAATTACCTACTCTTCTTTAGACAAAGCAGTGTGGCTCCTGCTCCCAGCTGATAGTGATAATTCAGAAGAAGAGAAGAGAGGAGAGAAGAGAGTTTTTGGGGGGAGATTAGTATGTAAACACAACATAATGATTGGCTATTCTTAACCCAGATTCTTGGAAAGACATGTAGAGGGTAACTGAGGCAGGAGCCAGGCATACTGGAGAAGCTCCTTTGATATAGGCTTTCACAGGGATTTGCAAAAGCTGCAGAATTCTTAAATCACTCTAACTGAACATTCTTCTGTATTTTTAGGAAGGTGGATGGAAAGAAATGGTGAATGAGACTGGATTTCAGTTGAAGGTAATTACTGTAATTGTTTGTCTCATGATTGCTGTGACACAGACATATTCCAGCAAATATGTTTTAGGCTATTTATGAAAGGATGTTTGCTGTGAGAGTGAGTTACAGGCATTGCTTTATGAATACTTGTTAGTACAAAAACCAGTGATGTTCTTGGCATGTGATAGGTAGGATTGCAGTTAAGTTCACTAGCAGGCTTGTTATGTGCCTGTGTAATTCTACTGGTAATATAGAAGTATGATCCTTATGAGCTTTAAAAGTAATGAACTTGAGGCCACAGCAGTGGGTTTTTGTGTTTTCTGTTTAGTTTAGCATTTTTAAAGATGAGTGTCAGATTTAGTCTGGTAAGAGGTGCAAGATGTCAAAAAAAGGTAAGCAAAGAGGTCTGAATGGTAGGACTTCTTTGCAAGGAGCAGTTGGTGAAAGGGACTAAGGCAGATGGATTTGGTGCCCCTTAACTGTTTAACAGAATGTGTCTCAAAGTAATACTATCCTCATTGACATCAGCGAGTTCATGGCTGGGTAAACTGGTGGAAGACTTGCAGGAATAAATGATCTGAGGTCGTGTGTCTGTACAGGTCAAGAATCTGAGAAGCTGATAGATTGCTGGGCTGTGTCTGGAAGAATTACTGTATGGGGACAAATACTGAGCTTTTTGTTTCATTGTAATGTGATCTGCTCTCATGAAATCACAACTGAAAGCTAGGTGGATTATGAAGAATTATTCTAAATAGTAAGAGCTAAGGAAAATCCCTGGTGCTCTTATCCTCAGTGTCCAAGGGGCTTTGATACTGACACTTACTGTTGATAACTTAAGTTGACGATAATTCTCTTCCATCACAGTTGGGTTTGCATACTGCTAGTATTCATAATGCAAACAATGTAAAGCTCTGAGGCTGCATACACTCATAGGAGTTCAGAAAGTTTGTACTGGCAGGGTGTGTTCAGGAGAGCACACAGTGGTATGTTTATGGAAGAAAACCCATAGCAGAATGCTGAGAATATTTGCCTCCTTGAAACCACATTGTAGATTAAATGAGAGATGAGCAAGTCTTGTTTTCCCTCTAGATTTGGGTATGTTTTCTCTTTTACAGTTCCAGTTTCCTTAGGAAAGAAAAATAACTTTTTCAAAAGCCTGGTAAAAAGAATCTTCCTTATTTTACATCTGAAGTATAAACTCTCAGCATTTAGCATTACACTGGAAGGAAAACCTCCATTCAGTGCATGTTTTAGACTGGAATTAGGCCATTTGTTTATGTTTCTGCTGCCTCTGCTGCATTTAAGCAGGATGTGTTTTTTGAGAGGGTTTGAACTCTCTAAACTTTAAATTAGTTATTAATGCAGTGTAGCATGCTCTAGCTGAATGTTGATGTTGGAGACTTTGTTTATTCTGCCAGCTGTATCATTAAATCACGCCTTTACTCCCTCCCAACCCCAGCATTTAATTTTTAAGGGATTTTTAATTTAAGGGATTTGTCACTTGGGATTTTTAACCCTTCCTTTAGGAAAAAGAAAGTTCCCATCTCTCTTTAGTTTACATAAATGATTATAGGATCATAGTAGGCATTAACTCTCTGAAAACTCCTCAGCTGTACCTCATTTGATGGGTGATTCATCTCTAAAATGCTTGTGCATGTTACTCTTAAATCAATTTTAAGACTGGACAGATGTTTCTCTAGAAGCCTAGCTGGTGTAAATGCTCAAAAGCGTTGTGTGAGAGTTACTGTGCTGCAACTGGCAAAAAGGAAATAGCCCTACTGAGATGGTTGAGCATTGTTAGGATCATGCTTCCTGCCTGACAGTGCTTGTATGAACCTACTGAGTTCTTCCTTCAGAGCACTGTGTGCCTGTGCCTGTGACAAAAGAGGAAAAACTTGCCCTGTGACTGTAGGGTAGGAAGTTGTCCTTTCCAGGGGTAAAGCTGTTGGATGTGCCTGCTGCCCCAACAGACTCAAATGGCTTTGGTTCCTGCTGTTTCAGCCTAAATACAGGGTTCTGGGAAATAGCTGCTCAGAGGGAAGGACTCTGATAATGTCAGTGTACCTAGGTGATGTTTGTACAGTGAGAGGATGTGTGAGGAGTACCTGCAGGTGTGTGTGAGCAACCCAGAATGTAACTGGCTTGCGTATTGATTTGTTGGGGTATGGCAGTGGAGATCCAAGACTATACAAGCCTCAGAAGTGCTCTGAATAAAAATAATGGCTGGGACTTGAAGCTTCTGCAGTGTTTTGTGTTCCTTGTGCTGTCTGGGACGTGCTTCCCCATACTGCCTTGTCTTCTCTTTGCAAGATATTCTTAGAGAAGTGTCACATGCAGTGGTGACAATGAACCTGCTTTCTCCTGATGTCAGCCAATCATAGTCTGGAGGATTTTGTTCCCTTACCTTTTGGTTTGTGGATTATACTTTGTTTTGGTGGTTTGGTCTTTGGAAGAGCAGCTACATTTAACCTGACTCTGCCACCAGTCCACCACTAAACCATGTCCCTGAGTGCCACATCAGCATATCTTTTAAACACATCGAGGTGGGTGACTCCATCACTTCTATGGGCAGCCTCATGCTGTGTTTGGCAATCCTTTTGGTAAAGAAATTTTTCCTAGCATCCAATCTGAACTTACCCTGAAGCAACTTGGGGATGGTTCCTCTTGTCCTACTGCTTGTTACGTGGGAGAAGAGACCAACCTCTACCTCACTACAGCCTCCTTTCAGGTAATTGTGGAGAGCAATAATATTTCCCCTAAGCCTCCTTTTCTCTAGGCTGTGTATGGGGCATCTTCTGCTCAGTCCAAATGTTGTGGCAGGTGAAACAGTCTCAGACTGTGCCTGTTTTATCTGTAGAGGCTATTACAAGGCCCCTGAAGGACAGACTCTGTTCTTTTTTTGGGAAGACACTGTGTTCCCTTCACTGACAAATTCAAAATAGCTCTTCAGGCTCTGAGTTTTCTGTAACAGCGCTCAAAATATTTTGTCATATACCAACACTAACAACTACTGCTGAAGTAACTTACTGCTTGCAACTGTGGCCCTGCCTGTTAACTAAAGGAGTACACTATAGGAAATCTATACACTTTGCAAGGTGTGCTGATTTATTTTCTTTTTACTGAAGAGAAGGGTGTTTTGATGCAGCCATTTACCCACAACTGGCATTTTTCTTTAATATAGATGAGCCCTGAGTGAGCTGTGTGTAAAATGCATTTGTAGAAATGAAGTTGTAGTGATGTGGATGAGGCTGGGATCTCTCACCTGTGTTGGTGTCTTATTAGGGGTAAATTCTCATTGCACAGTTTAATATTCAATAAACTGGAAAAAACCCCCTCCATCTCCTTAGAAATGTTCAATACTACTGTTGCAGTAATTGGTCAACCAACATCTCAAAAACTAAAGCAGTCAATTACCTTTTTAATTAGCTATTGAATTTTATTCTGTAGGGATTTATATATGCTCTACTCTAGAGAAGAACATTGCATTAAAAAGGGCTCTATTCTGATATACAAATTAATATTTTCTGTAAAGCAAGTCATAAAATGTAAGAGAACAACATATATAAGATTTTGATTTCACTGGGGAACTGTTCCTGGTAATAAAGAGCATATAGAGGTCACACTACCACTGGTTTTACTTGGTTTGAGAAATATAAAATAGCTTGTCCATATGGTCTTAAGTTACCTAATTGCTTCATCTAAAAAGAATGTGAGGTTGTGTATCTTAACTCCATTATTTGTGCAGCATTTTAAGAAGGGACTATTTTTGTGGGACTTGGATTATACCAGCTTTATTTTAGTGGTTACTGTTTACATCATATTCACAAAAATAGCATAGTTTTTTGACTTTTTAATAAAAATATCTGACATTCAGGGCAGCTGGTGTCAACTTGTTCAATGTTTGGAGATTTAAATATGCCATGAAGGCAGGACGTTGTACTAATGGTGCTGCCAGAAGGCTGAGATTTTTTTGTCACTGAGATTTAATTGCATTAAATTAACAAAGCTTTTTTTCCCCTTTTTCAGGCAGATTCCAGATTAAAAGCTCTTAATGCAACATTCAGAGTGAAAAACCCAGACAAGTAAGATTCCAAATCCTTCTTCCCTCCCTTTCCCTTTTTCAGTTACAACTATAACTTCAGGTGACAGAATATTCTAACTATTTAGTATAAATTCAGAAAAGAAAAAATATCTTTCTGCACTTCAAATCTTAACAGAAGCCCAGTAAAGAGCTAGTGTGAAAAGATTTGATAAATCCTGCCTCCAGATGCAGGAAGCATTCAGAAAAAATCCATCACTTTATGTAAAACAAGTATTTCATTTTAGCTAGACTAAAATGAAGGGACAAAAAACCTCAAAACCAGACTCCGAAAAAGAACGTCTTAATATTTGTTTTCAAGAAATCTTTCCAAGCATGAACAGAATACAGATTGATAGTAGGTCTTTCCAGAAGTCTGCTGGTGTACAGCTCTGGATGCACACACCCTGGTGTTGCAGTTCATAGTTCTCTCCAAGCTGCCAATTTTCACAGATGCTTTTGGAAGTCCAGAGGTCAGTTCAGCTCTGTTGCAGTTTACAGAGCTCTGGAACAGGCACTGAGCAATCTGCTGGATAGAAAAACTGCTCAGAATTGTTGGTGTGTATAGTGGGAGGTTCATCACAGCTTTGGTGACGTGCAAAGGGTAAAATGGGAGTTTCTGCTTCTGCAGTGGTTTAGAAGCATCAGTGTGCAGTGGTGGGGCCAAGAGGTGTTGCTGGTTGCCATCCACAGGCCATGGAGATGGGTGCAAAGTGCCCTTCTGGTGCACTTGCTGTCCAGCAGTGGCACCAGGAGATACTCCCTGGGGAGAACCCCTGTGCCTGACTGCTTCTTGTTGTCTGTTCCATGGAATCTGGGGTATTGTGTTAGGATGTCAGAGGCTACATACATACCTTTCTGATCCTCTTCATAGGCTTAACCTGTGAATTGGTCCAGTCTCTCCTTTTTTATTGTGCTTGTTTTTAGGGCCTTCTGTGGCTGCCAGGAAGCTTTTAGCCAGGGTTTAATATAAAGGATACTATTCTTCTATGAGATCAGAAGACAGCAATTCTCTGTATCTGCAGGTGAAAATGGCCCTTGTTTGAATGCTTCATCCTCAGTTATCTTCCTGTATGGCCAGTAGGAGTTATCTTTTCCTGCTCTCACAGCAGGTAAACTGCCAGAAGTCTGACTGTAGGCACAGGTGGGCAAGACTGTTTAAGGAGCATCCTTGTTATCTTTTGAGGTAACAGTGTTTCAGAAAGCAAAGTTGTTGTGAGAAGTAGCTTGTTAAAAATCAGAAAAAGGGTTAATACAAGGAAAACATGAGGAAAGAGCTTGTCACAGAAACCCTCCTCCAGTGTGTGTTCCTTGATAGAGCCTTCACAGCACTTGAGAGATGGCGCATGTTTTCTGTTGAATTCTGCCAGCTACGTAACTCCCAAATTGCACTTGGGGATACAAGTTGTTTAATAAATAACTGATGAGCAGAAGTTGTTGTTTGTTTGCCTTTTGCTGTAGCATGTGTGGCTAGGGGGGGTTCAGGTGAGGAATAGGTGCAGCTCCCAGTTGGGATTGCCATGGAGCTGCACCCGTCAGCTTGGCAGCACTAGGAGTTTCATGCAGCTGAAATAAGGCTGCTCTTCGAGGTCAAATGTAGACTGGAAACTAAACCTTCTTCCATGGGAAGCAGTTTATAGTTTCAATGGTGGAATTAAATGGTGATAAAAATATGGTATTCTGGTACTCAGAGGTAAATGTGTACCTACTGCAAACCTCTCTGATTTGGCCTTATTCACTTATCCTTTCTTTTTCTTTCTGGGTTTAATCAAAACCGTAACTTTTGGGTTTTGGTGGAAGATTTCTTTAGAATTTCTTTCCTAAGGCAGACTTTTTTGTTTGTTTGTTTTGTTTTTGTGTTTTTTTTTTTTTTTTTTTTTAAAGTAGCTCTCTGGTTTTTTTGGGGTTTTTTTGTGTCTGGTTATTTGGACAAGTGCCTTGTTTTTTAGTGAACAGTTCTTTTCTTGTAGTATTGCTCTTCACAAAACAGGACAATGGCACTGCCTGCCCTGATGCAGGGAGGATTACTGCTGAGTAAAATGAAAAAGTAAATAACTTACACTGAAATGCTGTCTACTGTAAAGGATTATTTTTTGCTAGTATCGTAGAAGGTATTTTTGAGGGACCTGCTGGTGTTCCTCTACCAATGTGACCCAATCAGTTCTTCATTTGTGTCTCAAGTTCTATTTAATAGTTCAGTTAAGTATCTAAACTGCTGCTAATGTTGCAGAACCAGTAAAACCAAGTTAAAAGTGCTAGTTAAAAAAGCCTCTGTTTTTGAGTGCCAAAATTATGTCTTGTTTCACACTTCTACTGGTAGGATACATTGGAAAGTAAACATCCCTTTATGTGCCTCACTCAGCTCTGTTTGGAAATTACTTAATTATGTAACTTTTTTTTTTACATGAGCAATGAGTAGGACTTTAGCAAATATTTGAGAAATAAACTTTTGTCTGCAACATCATCAGTCTCTTAAAAACAGTTTTTGCAGAAAATTATATTTGTAAAATTTTCAAATTTCACAGAAGACTAGGAAAAATATAGCAGCATTTTGGTTTATGCTTTTATGAGACAAAATAGAAGACAGCTTGATTCTGAAGTAGTAATTTTTTTAAAATATTTTTTTAATTGAGGAAGAATTGGTCTGAGAGAGGATGTTTTGCTACTGGAGGCCAGGATACTGAAAGTCCTCCTAGGTTCCTGACTCTTGCCTTCAGGGAGTACAGCATTCCTAAAAGATTTCTTGTGGCAAAACAGGATAAATAAAACTTTCCATTATAAATTTCTGGAGTGGAAAGGGGAGTCTTCCTGAGCTGCTGGCATGCTTTTTAATCTTTTGTTTTTAGTTCAATTATTTCAAATATCTTCACTGTACGTGTCTGCAGCTGTCTGACATGCAGCCCTGGTGCATATTTTATAAAGTGTAAACTGAAAAGATTGCTCTCTAAATCCCGCTGTGCAGATCAGTGACTACATTTCTTTTTCCCCATACAGTTTCTCTGCTAACTTTTAAATCTTTTTATGTACTTTAACCCTGTGTGTGTCATAATACTATAAAAAATGCTTCTTGGAAATCAAAAATATTATAAGTCGCACTAAAGCTTTTACTTCCTGAATGTAAGGATGGGAATATTTTAGGGGAAGACTTCCTGGCAGGGGAGAAGGAGGTGTTAAATGAGAAACCCTGGAATTTCATACTTGGTCACCCAAAACAAGTGACCCGACTCAGTTCAGTAAGACCTCTTGGGTACAAGCTATTCTGAAATACAAAGCCTGACTGTGTGCCTGCACTGGGAGGAGGAATGAAGTTTTTTTTTAATTCTTGAACATCGACCTGGAACACTAATCTCAGTCTCCCATTCCTTAATTCTAGTTGCATTCTTCTGTGTTTATTTTCAGATCATTGTTTAGTAATTTAGGTAAAACTGTTTCTGGCTTTCCATCTGGATGAAATAAATACATTATTGTGTACCAAAGTAGGTCACGAGCTAGACTTGTGTGTAGTAGGGAGGGTTTATGTGTACACAAGAGGCTGTTGCTGTGGTTTAATTGGTTACCTGTCACTAGCAAAGCTGTGGCAAACGATTCACTTTTGTTCTTTAGCTAGAGCTAAAGGTATCAACTTAAATTGCCTCTAAAGCCTAACTGGTCTGGCTGATAAAAAGCCTCTTCTCCACAAGTGACAAGCCAGCAGTGTGCACATGTTGTGTGCAATGGCTTCCCTGTCTGGTGCCTTGTTGAGATGTAGTGATTTAATGGCCTTCAGCCATACATGGCTCCTGTGCAGGTACAAGTCCCGATAGGATTTCACATGTTGCAGTTACTGTACAGAGTAGCTTTAGGGGAAATGTAATTGTGAATGCTTCCCTGAACCCCTGAAAAGCTGTGCCCAGAACTGGATAGAGGCAGTTTCCAAGTAAAGTATCTTTGTCAGGTCAGAAATGTAAACATGCTTTTATTGAGAAATATGCTTCAACAGATTTTGGCTTTGTCTTTGTTTGAAGCTTTCCTATTCACTAACCCTTGCTTTTATAAATCCCATTAAAAAACCCTATCAACAAAACAGTGATGTAATAACTTCAGCTAACTACTCTTGTTTCATAACATTTTATCTCTTAATTTGATCTGAGCCTTCAACATTTGCTTTTAGTCATGCAAATGTTGGGATGTTTGTTCACTTTAGGGAAATTAAATTCAGCAGTCACTTTTTTAGGAGTCTTCAGCTAATTCCACTCCAACACAATCCAGGCTCCGTGTTGCTGGCTGCAGGGCTGTGGCTCTATTGTGCATGCTGTGAAAGCTTTGCTTTCATGATGGCTAATGATGTACTATCTGTTTCCTGCTCCCAGGAGATTTACTGAGCTAAAACACTACAGCGATGAACTGCAGTCTGTCATATCACACCTTCTGCGAGTCAGAGCTGTGAGTATTTCCCATGTGTGTCGTGACAAATAGTATGATTTATTTATAAGGCAGTATTTCTTGTTTAGTCAAGAGAAGTGGTATGTGTGTTCTAGAATAAGGGCAGTTTTGCCTGAGGGAGTCTGTCTTGGGAGTGTGGAGCAGGAGACAGCAAGAGGTGAGGGCACTGACTTTGTACAGATTTGGGAGGGGGAAGGAGTTCCAGATATAGTGGTTGGGTTTGACAGTGCACGTTGCTAATCTGCCCTGTCCTGTGACAGTCACGTATCACAGGGAGGTGTTCTCTCTACTCAGCAGACAAGTTGCTTTTGCTGGATGTTTGATTTGGGAAGGGCCTCAAAACACAGTTTTCTGGTCAGATATGTAATTGTTTTCCTGAGCTTGTAGTATGAATCCTTTGTGCTTTCCAGTATGTGTTTTCTTTTTTGGCCTTGTTCATTGATCTACAATGAATAATTTTATTTCTAATGCTTATAACAATTATGTAATGCATTAAGATGCTCTATGGGTTGAGAGTGGAAGGTTGTTATTTTTTTAAAGGCACAGAAAGGAAATGGGAGATTATAATTCCAATAATGAGAGAGTGATACTTCTTTTTACTATGTTCAACAGGGATTTAATTTTCAATGGACTTGTGCAGCAGAGAACATAATAATGGATTGGTCTGCTAAACTCAGGTTTTTGAGAGAATTCATCACTCTCAAGAGTGGTGTTCTACGGACAGTCCTGTTTTCTCAGGGTTGTGTGTGTGAAATGTGTTGGGCAATTTGTTTGTTTCCTTTTTTACTACTGCTGTGACAGACATAATAATAACAATGACAGCTCCTGCAGAACTTCACTCTCATTCATTGGTACATCACTATTCCGAGGGCATTATCTGGATTACAGCTCACACTTCAGAGTGTACACGTGTCTTTTCTTCTGAGGTTTTGCCAGCATTGTAGTGCTGGCTGCAGCAGGTATTGGCACTCCAAGCAGCTGAAATGACCTCTAACTCAAGCAATGAGTTCTGCAATGGATAGCTCATTTCCTTTCCTTCATTCACTCAGCTGGGTGGAAAAACCAAGTCACTTGTTAGAATTTTACTGAAGGTTCCCTACAGTATTGATATCAAGATGGACTTCTGACTTTAAACAAGTATGTGTATAAATTTGGCATTATTTGGATAAAGAATGCCTTATATTTCGTTATCAAAAACGATTATGGTCCCCACAGATACATCCTATCAATGACCACTTCCAAAGATAGATTTGAAATGCTACTTTTCAACATAGCCTTGATTGTGGCTTCAGTCTTCCAGGACTTAATGCTGTTGATTTTTTTTTTTAATTTTTTTTTTCTTTCAGTAGCGGCTTATGTTAGATTTAGACCTAATCTTGTTTACCTGTATAAGAACATTAGGGCTTTAGCTTGGGGTATATTTGTGGGTTTTCACAAAGCAATTGCACTTAATGTTGATGACCAAAACCTGTCTCTAAAATGTTTTAGAGGGTAGCAGACCGGCTTTATGGTGTCTATAAAGTCCATGGCAACTACGGAAGAGTATTCAGGTAAGAGTTCATCCAGTTTTTAAATACATACAAAGTTATGGGGAGAGAGAAGGGAATTTCTTGGTTGTATTATTATGCTTTTGAAAAGCATATCTGAAACATTTCATTGTCTGTCTTGAAAAACTGTATTGCAGTGCTAATGAGATTTCTGTGCTGCATGCAGAGATTTCTGGACCTGCTGAGCTCAGTCTCTAGTGGAAGACTACAGCTTTTTCCTTTGTGTACCAGACCTTTGGGCCTTCTGCTGCTGCATTGGCATTTTGTTTCTTCAGAAAGTAACTCACTATTCTTCATGCAGTTGTCTCTGAAAAAGCTTCTAAGTTCTTTCAACGGATAAAAATCAACAATTGTATCTCTCCAATTTTAGTGGGTTTTAGAAGTGAATTTGCCAATTGTTTTTTTGATTTATATGAGGGAATTGCATGCTCAAGTTTTCCATCTCACTGGAGAATTCAGGAATCTAAACTTCTGGTTAAGGGAAACCTCCTGCTTCTACACACTGTTCAAGTGCTAAATTTAATTCTCTGGGTTAATGGATTGCAGATGTCTTTCTCATTGGGGGTTTTAAAATGAAATTAGGTGTAGTTCTGTAATAACACAAAGACAAACAAATATCAACATCAGCAGAGCAGAATGTTTATGAAAAAGTGAAGGACATAATAGATGCATTACACATGAATTATGCGAAATATAATGAGAACCTCTTTTTCTCTTGTAAAAAGAGTTGTGTGTGTAATTCTTGTAACTAAGAACTCCCAAGGTTTCTCAAAGCTGAGAACACAATTAAAATGTCAGAGTGCATACTAGGATGTCCAGAACAAGTCTCTTGCTATCTTTTTTGTAACTCTGTTTCTTTATTTATCTAAAGAATACCTCTCATGTAAATAGGTAGTTGAGACAATTGCAAGTTGGAATTCTTTTTATGAATAGAACAAAACAGGAGTCTAGTATGAAAACATAAAGCTACATACATAAAATAGTTTCAGGAGAATTAAAATGCTTTCAAAAGTCAAATCCCACTCTTTGGATTTTGGAATGAGAGGCTTCTATCTTCTATCCTGTAAGTCTGGAAAGCTTAGTATATTCTTGGTGAGCCCAAAATGTATTTCAGAAAATTCACCATTGTTGTTGTCCCTTGTCCCGTTTATATTAAGTGATAGTTTGGTTTTGTGTGTTTGATTTTGTTTTAAATTGAATTTCAGCTATTTAAACAAGATTATGCTCAAAACCTATTATGCTCAATATTTGTGATGATGGGTTTAGGGACAGTTGTTTTACAGAGTGCCATAAATGGCCTTGTCACATTGTCAATGCTGTTCCTTAAAGAAAAAAACCAGTTTGACTGAGTCTAACTTTGAGGCAGTTTCCATTCAGGTGTCACCTGGAAAGAAACTATATACAGGATGCAGCTTATTAACTTCCCTTACCCTTCATGTGTGATGTTGTTCCTCGTTTGTTTTTCCTACAGTGAGTGGAGTGCAATAGAGAAGGAGATGGGGGATGGGTTGCAGAGTGCTGGCCACCACATGGATGTGTAAGTACTGACTGAATATCTGATAGTTTGATGTAAGCCAGATGTGGAACTCTCCCTCTTTCCTCTCTTTTCCCTCAATCCCAAAGTACATATGAGTACCAAGAAAGTTGGGGGTGCATTGTTTTTAGGTATACAGTATTTCTGTGCCTTGGACGCAGGCACAGTTTTAGCATCCATATACTGTATTAAGTAGCTCAAAAAGCCTCAGGAGAACCAGAGGGGTTTCTTTTTTATTATTATTTTGAAATCGTAGAAGTGTTTGGAATCCTTCCAGTTTTTCTTTTAAGCTACTATGCCAGAAACTGGTGGAACACAACTTTAATGTACTACAGACCTGATGAGATCCATTTGGTTTTGATAGCAGCATTTTGTTCTGTGTGGTAGATGGCACACAGATTTGGACTTAATTAAGGGAGTTAAGAAATTTAATTAATCGGCACCAAAACTCCAGTGGATTCTTGAAACAAACACTGACTGGATATAATAAAGAGTCCTCTCTCTTTGCATCTTTAGAGTCATTTGGCAGAGTATGTGAAGCACAGCCTTCAAAATAAGAGTCTAGCACTTGGGAGTGCTCACAGAAGTGATATTTTAAGCTCATGGCTTCTGCTTTTCAGGTAGCCACATACTGCAAATGAAACAGCATTTCTTACCACTCTGATTCCTCTTCTATAATCCCACACAACAGATAAGTAACAACTCCAGGAAGAGATGGAAGATGTTTGACACTTTATGCAATATTTTTACCAATAAGTGTAATTCCTGTGGAAATAAAGTTCTCAGGTTTAGTTTATAAGGCAGATTTACATATGTGCTACTGCCTGATTGTTATTGCTGGTGGCAAGTTAACAGGTTAATTGTTACTGGCCTTGCCAAATTGAAGGGTTTGAAGAGCCATGCCCTCAGCTCTTTAGAAACTTTTATCTGCTTATTTTATTCTGCTTTTATGAAATCTTTAAGAATTGGACCACTTCTGAATAATTCATTTATGGTTCTGTGTTTTGTCTAATGGGGTTTTTTCCGTAAAAGAAAAGCTGTAATATTTTCAAGGCAGAGGGATCTGGTGAGGATAAAGCAGTGGAGAGTGCATTCTGCTTTCAGAAGAAAAGTGACTGAGGTAGGGGTGGAATACAATGTTAAGCACCTGCTGTGATAGGCAGGAATGGAAGAGGTTGTGAAAACCTGGTATGGTACAATGGAGTTAAGAATCACATGTTGGTTTTCAGTGGTTCAGATACACCACACCAAAATGTCAAATGCCTGGAAATGCATAACCAATTAAAAGAAGCTTGTCTCACTTCTCAGTCAGGAGGCTGAACCCTCTCACATGCCCATAATGTTTAATATTTCTGTCTGTAACACGGGGCTAAAGGTCCAGAGTAATGGCAGTGGGTAACTGCTATTCTGAGTAATTTTACTCACTGCATGAAGTCTGAGGTAGCTTTCATTGTCTGTCATCTCCTCTGCTCTGGCACTCTTGTATAACAGTAATCCCTTAGTGATTACAATCAAGCAAGAAGCAGTAGTGAGGTTCAGGAACTCATTCAGTGACCCATGTGGTCTCCTAGCAGTAAGGTTCATATCTATGATCTCTTTAAAGCATAACTTGCCAGTTCAGTTACCATTCCCATAACATCAGGCAGGAATTTATTGCAACAAAAAGCTGCTTCTAGAATGTTGCCTAATATAGATGTTAAACTTCAAAACTAATTTAATTATTCTCTACCTACCCCATATGCTGTAGTCTTTTCTAGATGTTTATTTAAGCTTTTGAGTTGTTGTTGGGTAGTATGATCTAAAACTGCTAAAAGTTTGGAGAAGACACCCCAAAGCTTCTCTGGGTGTGTGCTCTATTACAAGATGAGGCTTGCTGAAGTGACAGAGTATGCTGAGTAAGTTAGAGTAAATGGCTATAACTAGCATTTAAAAGATGAATGAAAAAAAATGCCAGATCTTTGACTCTGTCCTTTATTCCACTAATGAGTGAGCGTTTATCTCTGTATCAACTGGAGTGTCATTATATATTGACAGTCTAAACTAAAACAAGGGTTAAGTTGACAGCTTACACAAAGAGTGAGACCATGGCAGGTACCTTTAGAACTTACTGCAATGTTTCTCCCTAACACTTTCTCTAGTTTGCTAGTTTTAGCAGTCAGAAATGTAGTTTGTCTTATTACAATTTTTTCCCGCTCAAATTAAACTCATTATAAAAGCCTGTCTAGGTAAGGTAGGATTTTGTTTGGTGAGAGTTTTTGGTTGTTTGTTTTTGAGGCTCTTTTCTGAGAGTTGATCTGCCTCAGATGAGCTCTAGCACTGCTCTAAACTTAGATCTTACTTGAAAATGAAATGTGGTCCATCTGCTGCCCTGAGAAATCTAACCACTATACTAAAATTATTACACTGCAGAACTTAAAATAGGGTAAGCCTTTTATGACCTGTGTGGCTGCAGGATTTTTTCAGAACAAGTGTATTTTTCAACAGTTTTGACTTATTCCTTACCTTGATTCACAATATGAATTCTTGTTCTCCCTGTTCTTTAATCCCTTCTACTTAAACTGGTCTGCTGTTGCTGACCACTTCATATGTTACATTTATTCATCAGCAAGAGCCTTGGTAGGGCTTTTCCTGGATGTGCCATATCTTTGATTTCACAGAGCATTAAAACAACTCATCATACTTGCAAACCTCCCAAATTCATATTACTGGTTCCCTTTCAGCTTGAGACTCTGCCACTTCTTCACAGAGTCAGTTACTGGAGAGGCATAGGGGGAAAAAGAAAAATGCAAAGATTTTGCAAAATCTTGAAAGCCAAGAGGTGCTATAATTAGCATTTGGGTCACGTTGTACTGGTTGCTAGAGAAGAATGGACATATGCTCACTTCAGAGAGCCTGCAGATGTGTGAGAGTTTGCCACATTGCTGAGAATCCAGACTGAGTTAGCAGAATAGATGAGGGTATTTGTGTGGGATCTCATTCATCCTGGTTATCTCCAGTGGCACGTGCCCAGAGTGCCAGGCTACAGAGGAATCTGATTTCTGTGGCTGTGCCAAGTGAGATGTGCAGTTACCTCTTAGCTGTAGGCCTGTCCCTGCAAATCTGTCCAAGACAGTCACTTCATTAGCAAAAACACACTAAATACTGTCAAATAAGCAGTATCAACTAGAAAAATAAAGTGCTTTTTGCCATTTGTGGGAGACCTCAGCCTAAATAACAAAACTCTTACTGAATGCAAGAGCTGCAGATTTGGTCCAAGCCCTTGTAGTTCAGGTTTCTCCCTAAAAGGAGGGTTAAACTTCCTGTTGTTGTGAATTAAAATGCCTGACTTACACAGCAGACAAAGCTATAGGTTTTGAATGAGCTGAAGGGACTTAATGTTGTGGTGTTCAGGGCATCCCTGTGAGTTATCTTGTACTCAGGCTGAATAACAAGCCATGAAAGCAATCTCTGCTTTTCAGGTGTGGTGTTCACATTCCTGGCCCTTAATGCATTGAGCCTTGAAGGAGTTCTTTTACACTGTATTTTTTTTTTTTGTCTTGGTGCTGCCTATTGACTGTCCACTGAAGAAAAGGAATAAATAGGGTTTTTTTTCCTGTGAGAAAAGCTGTCTCATCTTCAGCAGGAGACTTATGATAGGTTTTGTACTTGTCAAAAGATTAATTGTAGTAACAACTGAAAAAGCAGACCCATGGGAATGTTGATGTTAGCTGATTCAGAGTTTAATTAAAAACAAAGGAAAAACTCTTTTTAGAAGTGCTCTTTGCTGTTTGTTGCGGGTGTTTCTGTCAAACTGGTGTTCTTCCTTGTTACTGTATCCTTAAAGGTTAAATTAATCAGTAAATTTACCTTTAGCTGTGGCTGGTTTTCACTAGATATGCAGCTTCTATTGATGACATACTGGAAGAAGAGGAGCACTATGCAGATCAGCTGAAGGAATATCTCTTCTATGCAGAGGCACTGCGGTATGTACAGAGGTCTGGAGCTCAAAAGGAAGTAGACCTTTTCTCTAATGTGATATTGGTGTTTGATTTAGTCTGGTATCCTCTTGTGTTTTCTGAGAAGGAGAAAGTCCAGTGTTGTGGAGTCTCCATGTTCTTGTTTCTTAATCTGCTTACTTCCATTTGATTGCCGTGTGAGTGGCAATACAAATTAGAACTGATTTGATCAGTAGTGAAAAGACAGAAATGTTTAAATCTGTCTACTGTGGAATAAAATGCTGTTTATTCCTCTGGTTCCACTGTTTCCTTTGCTTTTGGTGTAATAGTGCCCCAGTATGCTGAAAGCTCCAGCTTTCAAATGAGATAGGCCAAACAGAGCTGCTACTATAGCTGCTGCTATAAATTCCAGGAGCTTTCAAAGTGCACAGTACAACTTTCATTTGCTGCACAGTGTTGTGTATTTAAGTACCAACTTTTTGTTTTGTTTTACATTAGTCTTTGTCAAACAGTCCCCCCTAACAAGCATGGACACAAAAGCAAAATGCTTTCTGCTGCAAGGCTGTGCTTAAAGGTATTGTGCTTTGCAGGGGTTGGCTCTGAACCTCTTGGAGAGGTTCAGCAGAGAATTGGGTTGGCGAGTGTGAGGGCTGCTGTGTGGGAACCTGGAGCACTGGCAGCCCTCCTGGGAGACAAATGTGCATCCAGCTGTGGAGTACGGATGTAGCATCATCAGCCCACACAGGACTGGGAGTTACTGCAGGTGGTCAGAGGAAACTCCTCTTTTCCAGATGAAAGGCACTGTTTCTTGTTTCATTGTTTAAGAAAGAAAATGTGATGAATTCTATGATTGATTGATAGATTGCTGCTGTGACAAGTACCATCTCCAGGTATCTTTTGTCAAAGCTGTGATATTTCTGTAATGCATTTTGAATTAAACTGTTTTACAGTGGTGTCCTTGAGGAGGTGGTAGGGCTTGTATTGCTGAGTGTATCTTGAAATGAGTCTAAAAAGAGAAGCAGAATGCTGTTTTATTAAGAACTTTGTTTATACTTTGGTCCGAACTTGCTTAACTACAGCATTTGCAGAGTTATGCAGTCTGTGATAGGGCTGTTGAATTTAGGCTAGATTAATAATTAGAGGTACTTCCTGTCAAAAACAAACAAAACATGATGCTATCTGTAAAGTGTAAATGGAGGGGAAATGTAGCAAAACAAAGTATTTCGTGACAGATCTTTCATTACTCGCTTTTCAGGGCAGTTTGCAGGAAGCATGAACTAATGCAATATGACTTGGAAATGGCTGCACAGGACTTAACATCTAAGAAACAGCAGTGTGAGGAGCTGGCAACAGGAGTGAGTCTTTTTCCACTTTCTTCTCCAAGATGCCTCTTTCTGAATTTATTTTTTACTTGAGCCAAGTTACTTAGAATGATATTTAAATGGCACCAGCATGCTGGCTGCTGCTTTTGAGAAGTGGTATCATATGAGCTGGAGGCATGTGAGGTTTAAAGTAACTTGGTTCTTGGTGACATAAGCTGTTTGTGCCAAACTTCTTTTATTGAATACTGAGCAAGTAAAGGGTTGCAGTAAATATGACTGGAGCAGGATAACACTCCATCTATAGACAACTCTATCCTAAAGATGAAAATGTTGGGAATTCTGAAAGACTTTCTTTGCCTTTTGATCAGTGGGTGGTACTGATATGTTGTTTTATCCATTTTGTATGGGAGATAACATTACCTAAAATATTTGAAAATGGTAACTCCCAGTTTTAGAATTTTTAATGATGCTCTTGAATTTATTGATATTCTTCATGGAATATCTTTATGGCTTTTGTTTCTCTTAGTTTCTTTCCTACTTCACTAGGAAGGCCGCTCTAAAAGTTTATCCTTGCCAGCCTTAAAGTGTTTGAACATCAAGTTACCTCCTCCTCACTTCACTTAGTCTAACCTGAGTCACCAGAACTCCTTATCAATTAATGTAATGGAAAATAAAGCAAAAAAAAAATCAGTAAAAAAGAAAGCACAAATGCCAATAAAAGTCACCTGATATCCTGTGGTTGTGCTCAGGATATGCCAAACCTAGAGTATCCTTGTTTTTTGTAGACTGTGAGAACCTTCTCCCTGAAGGGAATGACCAGCAAGCTCTTTGGGCAAGAAACCCCTGAGCAGAGGGAAGCCAAGATAAAGGTTCTAGAGGAGCAGATACAAGAAGGAGAAGAGCAACTGAAGTCTAAAAATCTGGAGGGCAGGTAAATGGACTTGACTGTTTCAAAGAAAGCACAGGGCTTGTCTTAGCAAAAGTCCTTGACTGGATGATCTTGAAGGTGTTTGCATTTTATAAGTGTTTTTAATATATTCTTGGTGTTTATGAGCTGTCTATAAAAGCTCCTGTCAGCTGCAAGTTGTGAAATAAAGTGCAGTACATGCAGTTAGCTTCTGGTCTGAGTGTATGGCTTATGTAAAACCTGATGACTTTCCCAGTTACTGAGCCCACTCTAATAGCTGACTTGCATGCTTTTATGTTCCACTGGTAATATATTTGGCAGGTGGGCTTGGAGGTCTGCAGCTGAATAGGCTGAGAGTCAAAGGCTGATTTGCTTCAAATACACTATTTAGTTTGGTTTATGCAAAGAGTGCTGAGCCCATATTCTGCAGCTTCTCATATGGGGGACACCTTACTCCTGTTTGAAAGAGATTAGAATATCTGGGGAGTTGTGTTTGGGTAACTGCTCCTTCGTGCTCTAATGAAATTTTCTTCAGGTATGCAAAAATGAAAAATAGGAACTGATGTTCTTAAAGCAATGTGATTTTGTCAAAGCACGTCTGTCATATAACACAGGGGGCAAGCGTGGTATCTCCTCATATGTTAGCATTAGAGCTGGAAAGATAAGACTGGGTCATGAATAGTTCAAAACAACAAGACACTCAGTAAATGCAATATCTTAATAATTTTGGCAGATGTATTGGAGATGTGCTTTTGTAGCTCTGGAAGCAATTTTCAAGTGAATGCTAGTCCAGCACAAATGAAAGTATGAATTACAGATATATGCCTCCATTTTAGTTAAGGAGACCTGACTAGACATCACCAAACCAACAAAATTAATTTCTGAAGTGAATTGTCCAAGTTAAATTTGCATTGTAAATGTTTATTGTACTTCAGTGTCTCATCCTGACAAACAAGTGAGTTTTCATGCTGAAGAGACGACGAATCTGACTTGACCATTGAAAAAGAAACATGCAGTGTTGTGTCCTGAATGTTGGCATAAAGATAATTAGTTACCCAACTAAAAGGCTAAGAATCTGGAGGAAAAATTATATTCTGACTTGTGCTGATTCTATGACAGTGATTCTTCCTGGGAAAAAAACACCAAACCAAACAAACACCCTAATGTATCCTGTGAAACTCTAGGTTAAAACCCTTAAAAAGAAGGTGAAGAATTAGGTAGTGGTGCCAGTTGTAAAATGAGGACACTGAGGGATGCATAATATTTGCAAGACTTGATTTACTGACTGAAAGATGGAGGACTCTTGTACACAGGTTCTCTGCTGAGTGTCCAGAGCTGAGGGTGGAACATGTAAAACACTTACTAACAGAAATCATTGCTTTAAATTCCAGAGACTTTGTGAAAAGTGCCTGGGCTGACATAGAACGGTTTAAAGAGCAGAAGAATCATGATTTGAAGGAGGCACTTATAAGCTATGCTGTTATGCAGATCAGCATGTGCAAAAAGGTACGTGTGGCTGGGGAAAGGCTGGCCCAGTGTGTTTGTCCTGCCAGCAGGGGGGCAGATGCAGCCTGTCAGTAACTGGGAACATGGCAGTCACAGAAGACTGGAAGTCACTACCATAAAACCTCTCACATACTCCATCACTACTCAGTGATGTGTTAATGTTGAGATATAGATATAGATATAGATATAGATGATATAGATTAGACAGTGTGGTCCAATCTCAATGTAGTCTCTTCCTTCTGCTGTGAAGTTCTGTGGAACTTCTTTGTAAAGTCTTCTGTCAAAGAAAGCTGTGGATGAGGTTTGCGAATAGAGTATTTTCCCACCTATTGATTTTTAACTGTTCTTTTAAAAGGGAATTCAGGTTTGGACAAATGCAAAGGAATGCTTCAGTAAGATGTGACTACCTGGATATGAATTCCTCCTCCAAGTGCCAGAGAATGGAAGCACAGTGTATAACACCAATGTTGTATTGCTACATGACTTACATACAAATCATGAAATAAATGTAATTGTTAATAAAGGATGAAAAGGACATGTTGTTAAATGTTTAGCCCTGACTGCCACTACTGTGGCATGTTTTATATGTGGTAGCAAAAAATGCAGGGGTAAAAGAGTTACTGTAAAAACTACAGCTCTGTACTGGGACAAAGGTATTGGGAAAGTTATCCCAGAAAGTATGAACTAAACTGTTCGGAGATTTGTCAAGCACCATACTCTGTAATGTGTAGATCACTTCCAGATGCCCTTCTTTCCAGCCCTTGCTGTTAAGAATTTTTAATGCTCAAGGGTGATTTGGTTTTATAATGGGGCACATAGTTGTGTTCTCGAGATCTACACCATAAGAGAAGAAAAAATGAAATATTGTAATGCCTAGAGTTCATATTTAAATGCCTTTGCATGTCCATAGAGAAATATGTTTTTCCAGAGTTCAGGTTAAGCAGTCTCAAACTCCTGAGATGTTTGAAACTCTCTACAGTAGAGGTGTTGTACAGTGGTTTGATAACTATTCTGCATTTACTGGTTCCCACTTCAGTTTTGATACGGGCATTGATTTCTTACTAAACTTCTTCCTGCAAGTAAAGGAGACTTGTGATCCAGCTGAGCAGAAAAACCAAAGTCAAAGCTGGTAAGAAGCAGATGCAACTTCTCTTTGGTTGTTTGGAACCTGTTTACACTTGGTGTGATTCTGGCCTGTGGCACCTGTAACTGAAGTGGTTTGGTTCTTAAACAAATAGTTCTTAATGAAGGTGCTGAAATAATAAACCTGGTGCAGCTTCTGTCATACTTCAGAGCATTGATGTGCAGAACCCACAAGGAACCAAGGTGTCTGTTTGGCCCTAATGATGTTTCAGTGTGTGTGAGTGTATGTGTACATGTGTATGTATATACACACCTGTATAACACGATTTGCAGTTAAAGGATTTGCATTAAATGTTTCCGATTATGAAAATCTCTTACCACTGTCTAATATTGGGCTTTGTCTACATCCTTACTGAAAGTTCCTGAAGTCTTGTGGAATTTGTCAGACTTGTTTGCTAGTCCTGAAGGAAGCTTTGTAATAATCTGTTGAAAAGTGTATTTAATTATTTTGGATTATAACACTATTCAGATTTTTTTTTTAAGAGATACTCCAGCTTGAATGTTCTTTTGATAAAACTATCTAAATGTATTTACTGGTATGTCCCGTGTTACTTTTGTCTCTTCAAGCTTTCTTTTCTATAAAACTGTTGTAAAGAATGCATAGGTCTGGTGCACACTATGGCTTAAAACTCTGAAGTAAAGTGCTGGTACTCTGATAACCTGTGTTGGATTTTTCAAAGCATTTGACCTTGACATGCCTGGCTGGGAGATGATGTTGAGCACAGAGGTTTCTTCCTTCAACATCTACAAGGAGAAACATTGTTCCATTCAGAGGTTGCAGTATCCAGTTTTGATACAGGCTGAAGGACTCTCACATTCCAAATCAAGAAGTTGCACACTTGATGTATTCAGTAAACCTTCTAAAAGGGTGGTGCCTTAATACAATACCATGAGGCGCTCAGAGTAGGTATTTTTCATGCACTTTGATTTTTGGTAGATCTTTCTGGTGCCTCCTTCCACATGTCACCTGCTGTACAGCTCATTAAATGTATTAGTATGCCTTTTTTTTTCCTTGCTAGTTGTACTAAAATTTAAGAAGGGAACAAAACAGTTCTTGTAAGTTTTGTGCCAAAAAAGATAAATAAAATTGCTCTTTGATATTTTTGTTATGTTGGTTTATTTTTTGTAAAAAACTGTCTTTCCTATTCTGAAAGCTGCTGTTTGATTTCTTGAAAGAGGTTCTTGTCCATCTTAGCTTTCAAGTGGTCTCCAAATTGGGGTTTAAAATTTGGTGAATTGTGTACAGCATCCCCCTTAGGCAGGAAGTGCTAAGGCCAAAATTAGATGCTTGCTACAATTCAGCTGTCTGCATTTCATGTGTCTCCATTTACTTAAGAGAAGATGCTTTTGAAAACATTTTGCATTATTTGACAGAAATTATGTGAGAGGCAAATTAAGGGTAATTTGCAATAACTGTTTCTTTTACTTCTGTCTTTTCAGGAAAGCATTGCATGTGGTCTATGTAGTTTGGGATCATAGCAAACTGTGAAGGTTTCTCATCTTTTAGCTTTTCAGCTTTTTAAGGTGAAACCAGCCAGTTAATTGCTGTTTCCATGTGGGCAGCAGAGCCCATGTGACAGATGTACACTTGCAAAGTGTGCACTTTTCCAGTTACAGTGTGGATTTAACCTCTGTAACTTGTTCCACTTTGCCAGTTATCCAGTAAACATAAAAAATGAGTGCCTTGGGAATTATAGCAGATAGGAAGAATATTTTAACCTAATCTTGATAAAATGCTTGTATGTGAAAATGTTTACCTGCCTGGATCATCTGATCTGCTGATCCTGCTGCTTGTGTCCCAGGAAGCTTTGCTGGGTGGATTATCACTGCTCATGCTATCTCTGACCTTCCCCATTACTAGCTGGACCTTGTCTTGTCAGTGCATTTTAGTTGCTACTGTTGTCTCTCCCTGAAATGTAGCAGGAGTGACAGAGCCAACTGCAATGGAAAGATAGAGTTTTATGAACTCTTTTTTAAAAAAATGTATTATTTCAGTATCTGGCACAGCAGCCCAAGCAGCATTAACCTGGCAGCTGTGTGCAGGGACTACCTTGGCAGGCACAGAGCAAATCTTGGAGCTCGAGCCTCACTGAGGAGCTTGCCTTGTGCAGGTGAGCCAGAGGAAAGTGCTAGCTGGGGCCAAGCACACAGAAGAGCCAGCAGAGCAAGGCTGCAGTCCCAGAGCGCTGCAGCTCAGGATATCTTCCTGTATCACTCTCTCTCCTTTGTTCATCTTGGTTCAAAAACTGACAAACACTTTCTAATGTTGCCTAAAGGGTGACACAGAAGGAAATTGTCTTAATTCCCTGTGCTTGTCACACAAGGCAGGGCTCTAATCCACGTTTCCTTCTGCCTCTGTCTTGTGTTTGCCTGCAGAGCTCTGTGAGGAGCACAACCCACACAGTGCTGCTCTAGAGATAAGGCAAAGAGAGGAAGCAAGTGGAATGGGAGCTGGGAAACTTGGAGCACAGGTCTTGGTGTGAAATCCAAGCACAATGTACTTGTATGTCACCAGTAAAAGCAGTCCCCTTTGTAAGCAAGCAGTGCCTTTGCTGCTGCCATGAGTCCACGTCTGCTCCTGCCTGGTGGGCTCCCACCAGAGCTGTTTCCTAGGACAGGGGCATCTCCATAAGGATGTCACTCGATCTGTCTCCTGAGAGACCCTTGGCAGTGCAGGACAGAAAGGGCTGAGAGCTGCTTCCCTCTATGGACAGCCCCTGGGGGGGCCGGGTGCTCACTGCAGCTGTGTGCAGAGGTGTCTCTTGTGAGTGACAGGGGCTTGGTGTCCCCTCAGCTGAAAATGGGGGTCACCTGTGTCCTCTCCACAGTAGCACTGCCGTGGGAAGTCTGGGGAGCCTCAAGTTCCTGCTTAAGGAAAGGATTGTGACACTCTGGCTGCTGTGTTCTGGTGCTTCCTGGGGATACAGTGTTATCAAAAGGATTTTGTGATTCTGACTTTCTGAAGGGTCAAATGCAGAAGAGAAACTTTTATGATTGGTCGTGTTTGTTTGAGTTTTTGTTTGTGTTTCTTTTTTGGGGAGTTTTGTTTGTGTTTGTTTGTTTTGGGATTTTTTTTATGGCTGCCTTTTGGTTGCTTTTGAACAGCTTACAGACTGGCCTTCCTAATGTTGTGTTTTCTTCAATGAGAGTCTTTTGCTCTGACCAGTTGTAGAACAAATCTAAAACATGGAACCAAGACAAATCAGGAAAGATTTTGGGTTGTTTTGGAGGAAAACAGCATCAGATGGTGGAAGTACAGAGTATTTGGAGGTAAGGAGAGGTGGTGCCATGGCTGGACAGGTAAGGACAGGGTAAAGCTGCACATGAGGGCAGACAGGTTTTGAGGAGAGATACACAAGAGGGTGAGAAATAAGGCAGGGAATGACAGCAGAGATGGGATGGGAGATGGGACTGGAGAGAAGAACAGATGGAAAGCTGCTGTACCTGCAGGAAAAGAGAAAAGCAGCTCTGTGTGGTCCTTGTTTTGGAGAAGACAAAGTGAGGAAGATGAAAGCAGGAAGAGGTTTCAAGAGCTGTCAAAGACATATAATACTAATGGTAGTATAATGATAATCTCAAACTGTGATTGACTGTGATGACTGTGGTCTTGAAGCTGAGTTCAGCACTGATAATGGTGTGATAGCTCAGAAGGAGAGATTTAATTTTTTCTAATGTTTTGTATCTGTATTTAATATGGTAGTTTTCACCTTTCTGAATAAATAAAACAAGAGAAGCTCCTTCAGACTTCAAAAACCCAGCATAAACTTTGTGGGCACCCCAATCCTATAAACACCAGCATAATTAGCCATAGGGTCTGGGGGCCTGCCAATGTCTGATGCAGCCCTTAAAGGAGGCTGCCCTAACAAGCCAGGGACTGTAATTAATAAATAACTTCTTCATCTGTAGCAATCACATTCTGTTACCTGTAGATATCTGTGGCATGTGATAACACCAATTACATTCTCTTCAGAAGGCAGCTGTAAGTGGCTGCAGAAGATAAAAGGTGACGACGTTGTGGTGAGGCTCCCCGGGATGCAGAGGTGGAAAATTGTGGAGTCGGAGGGAAAAGGCAACCCCGACCGCCCTCTGGTGGGTCTCCAGCAGGAGCTCGGGATCCGGGATCCAGATGGGAGGGAGGTCAAGGCCACCTTCTCCCCTGCTGCCCTGCAGAGGGACGAGAGCAATGCAACAGCCATGCTGTAACTGAAGCAGAAATGCAAAGGGTGGGTAATCTGGAGCAGTTTTCCATGCAGGTTTTAGTGCTGAGTTTGTGTCCTGCTGTAGGTTGCTGTTAATAATACAGTGTACTACAATGTGATTTGCAGCTTGGGTGCCTTTTGCACTGCACAAACACTGCTGTGAGTTGGACTTGGAGATTTCTGAGCTAGCAGTACTTTTTAAAATTTATTTTTAATAACTGCTTGGATGTGGTGCCAGCTGCATGGTCAGAAGGAATGATCTGTTGCCACTTGTGCAAGCTGCAGTCCTGTGAAAGAGATGGCAAAGTCACCCTGCCCCAGTGCTGCTTTGAATGAGGTTTTTGTGAAGCGTGTGCTCTCTGGTGACAGAGGCCAAACCTCGTGATGGTTGTTCCTGGGGCCTAAAGGATAGACTTTACTTTTGATTAGATTCCAAGCACAGTGTTGGTGGCT
Source organism: Muscicapa striata striata (assembly GCA_030060385.1). NCBI lineage: Eukaryota > Metazoa > Chordata > Aves > Passeriformes > Muscicapidae > Muscicapa > Muscicapa striata. Next base: position 353,500 of record JAREIS010000246.1, read on the forward strand.
TCTGCCTGCTCACCTCTGGTGGCCCCACAGACACTGGATGCTCATAGGGCAGCAGGGCAGAGCTGTGGGCTCCTTGTTCTGCAGCAAAGTCCTTCCTAGGCCTCATGACAGAGCTGTACATCCTCTTCATCTGCCATTTGCCAACCTGGAATGGGTGTTGCAACAACCATGGCAGCGCTCCTGCTCCTGTGTGGCATTCTCTGTCCTCTGCCATGGGCTGTGTTAGCCCCAGAGATAATCTGCTCATTCTAAGCTACCTCTGGTGCTCCTGCTGCTGTTCAGAGTGGCTCTTCCCCCAGCCTGGCCACACTGGGGCTGCCTGGAGCACTGCAGGGCCTGCCACTGACCTGCTGCCTGCTCCCAGCAGGTGATTCACCACTGCTTCCCAGCAGCACAGCCTCCTCCTCTTCCAGAGGCTCCCTGATCCTTTCCAGCTCCATCTCACCCATGGGCTCAGTAATGCTCTTACTGCCCAGGCTGTCAGTAAGGACTCTGAGCAGCACAGAGCCAATGGGAGAACACAGCAGGACCCTGCTTCCCTGAAGAGTTCCTGTTTCCAGTTGCATCCTGAAGGCTTTGTCCAGATTTTAGTTTATTTTAAGGGATGCTAGGCTGTCTTTCTGATTCAGAGCAGGACTGGCCCAACCAGAGTGAGGAGAGCTGCAAGGTGGTGGATTGCTGCACTAATGCTATTGCTCCATCAAGGAAACTGTAATCTCTTAAAATGAGACTTAATTTGACAAGATTTGTTTTTCCTGAACCTGTTGATTGGCATTAATCTCTTTCAGCTCTGTATCAACTATTCTTTTCCCAGGGATTAGTTTCAGACTGACAGACCTATAGTAATTCAGTCTCTGTAGTTACACACGTTTATAAACAGACAAAATACCAGCCTTCTTTTAGACTTGTGGAATTTCTCCTGAAATCCAAGGACTGCTGAAAATCAGCATCCATGATTCAGAGATCTCTTATGTTGAGACTTCTATAAGTTTGAGAAGCAGCTGCATGGAACTGGAGATACAGGCATTAACTTAAGCAGCTACTGTCTGGTGCTGCACCCTGGGTGTGTCTCGGGAGGAATATCCTCTTGTGATGGAGTTAAGGCACAGCTATGGTTGAAGAAGAGCATGCACAAACCATAATTTGGTTTTAGCATCCTCCTAAATGAAGTGAAAAGCATATTCTTGTGTAGTTTAACACATTATTACATTATAGCTCTATGCTGTTGCTGAAGTTTGACTCTTTGACATCTCAAAATGAAAGTGAGGAATTAACCTTTGAACCACATAAAGTGTCAGGAATGTTCACAGATGGAGTGGACTCATTTGTGAACTAGGAGTAGCCAAACTGTTAGAGGAGATCAGGAATCCTCCTTTCAAAGTCTGAAATCTTCCCCAGTGTTAAATCTTCCCAAAGTACAGCTTCCTTATAGATAATTGATCTTTCCTAACCACTAATTTCTCTGCATGGTTGGCTTTAGCATTCCTCCCCTCTACCTTATCCTTTATTTTATATTTGTCCTGCAAGCCCGGACAGGGGATTGAACATGTGTTGCCTTTTTCAATTTCAGGCCACTTACTTAAAATATCCAGAAAAAAATTACTGGTGATCATTCACTTTCTGTTCAGACTCCTTCTCCCTGCTGATGTAGTTACTGCTATTTTTAGCTTTAAAATGCTAAATACATAGTGCTTAGCTGGGCTTTTTCTGTTTCCTACCAACAAATATAATGATTTCAATTACAAGGCAATTTAGTGTTTGCTGGGTTTCATGTTACTTTTCAATTTGAAAACATTTCCTTTCTCTCTCTCATGTTGACATCCACTGTGGAGCTTACTGGGCTGGAGTTAGATGAAGGTGATGATGATAAGTAAAATAAAGTAATGTTTGCCAGCAAATGGGTGAGCAGCAAGACAGATGCCTCCATGCTGGTCCTTGGCAGATGGTCCTGGGGTATTATTGACTCAGTCCAGGAAATGTTTTTCCTTTCCCCCTGTGTCCAGTTACTGGAGCAGGATGGCTTTGGCACTGCAGTGCTGGAGATTCCCAGCAAACACACAGGGACTGAGGAGCTGCTGGTCTGATGGACATGCTCCTGGAGGGTCACAGGGCAGCAGGTTCCTAGTTTGGGGGTGCTGACAGGATTTTAGGGGAGCAGAGGGTGGTGAGCAGCTGTAGGGACACCCCCCCTCCTTTGTGAGCTAGTAACCTCGGTGTTGCAACATCCCTCTTTGAGCAGGCAGATAAGGATGTAGAGGGGAAATTAGCTGCTAATAGGAGCAGGGTTGGAGATAAGCAGGGGGAAGAAACCAGAGCTCTGCAAGCCCAGCTGGAGGTTTGGGTAAGGTTGTGTTTGCAAACACCCCCTCAGCTGGTGGAAGAGTTTATAATTTGGCCTCCAGGACCGACTTGCACATTAATCTGCCATGGTCAGCAGCTGGGTTGGAGTCACTTTTTCCATCTGAGGAACATGTGGGATGCAAGAGCTCTGGTCTTGAGCAAAAGAGCTGAGAGTTGGTGCCTCAGGTTAGGTAGCCTGTGTGGGGTGAGGTGGCAGTTTTAGGTGTCCTGAGCAGACTGAGCTGCCTGAGCAGGTAGACAGCGTTGTGGGTCCAAAAGTGGTTCCTGACATCTTTGCCAGAGGGTGAACCTTCCCTCTCATGTCACCTACCTTTCCATTGGTGGTGATGCTTTGGCAGGTGAATCTTTCCATGGTATTGGTAACACCCTTGTGCCTGCAAATGTGTCATAACTGTTGATTTTATGTGTTACCCACTCTGTGGCATTGTGCAGGCAGCTGTCTATTTCCTTCACTGCTTTTGTTCTGGACACTCCAGCTCCACAACTGTTCCCTTTTAGCCTCCCTTCATGCTGGTTCAATCCCTTCAAACTTGTTTAGTCTGCATGAGCCTGATGCTCAGAAAATTGGGGTGCTCCTACTCTGGCCATCCACAGTACACAGCCTTCCCACTGGAAGAAGGTGCCACAAAAACCTTTCTCTCTCACTTAAAATGCAGTTGCATCCATGATTTCTTCATACTCACTGGTTAAGGATGGAAAAGGTCTCAGTAAACGTTGCTGAGATATCTGTTTCTTCGTGCTGTGCAGAGTCCTCTAAGTCCTCCCCAGCACTCCCAGGCACTGTGGTGGCACTGTGTCTTTACAGATGGCTCCATAATTACATTTCCATAACTGGAAATGTAAGCTTGATTGCATTTTGTGTATTGGCTCTAGAGAGGCAAGAACTGTGTCCCTTGAAGGACATTCTTCTGTTATCCAGAAATTTGTGGTTTTTTGCAGTGGCTGAAGAGCTCTCAGGCAGCACAGATTGCCTTTCAGATTGGGTTGAGCACCCACGGTGAGGCTTCTCATCTCACTATTTGTATTCCTGCCCTTTCCCCTTCTGTCTCCAGCCAACAGTGCTTTATCCTTTTGTCTCTAAAAACTGCAGAGACTCTTGCTTTGCTTTGATATGAACCATGTCCCCAGCAGTGACTTTTCCTTTTTTCCCCATTGTCCTTACAGTGTGAGTGGCAAGTTCTCTCTGGCTGGCTTGCCCAGGAATCCTTCAACTGCTGCATCAATGCTTGTCCTCCAAAGCTCTGGTTTTCCTGTAGCAAGATGACCAGGATTCACTATGGAGGAACCTCTCCTGCTGTAGGACAGTGATGTGGAACACAGCAGCAGGCAAGGGATGCACTTCCCCCACTGGAATATCCTTTTAAATTCTCACAGCTGTCCCTGAACAGGGACATTTCTGGATCCAGTGAATAGAAAAGCTAACTGTTGTGTGGCTCTATGGGAACTCCAAACCCAGTTATTAGATTGCCATAATCTGTGGGGATAAAGGAGAATAAATCACAAACCATAAGTAGCCTCCTCTTACAGACTGATTGTGCCATTGTTGTAGTCCTTGGGTCAACACACACCCAAGATGTTCCTTCACCTCCAGGTGTTTGAAGAGGCTAATACTTGGAAGAACAAGCTGCTCTGCTGAGTGTAAGAGTTCAGTCTGACTTGCATGTCTCAGCAGACAGATCTGGAGTAATTTCGGTGTAGCATCCCTGGGTGCTGGGTGTGAGAGTCGGTCACATCCCCAGGTAGGTGTTTCAGGCAGGTTAAAAGAATTGCTCCTTGGAGATCCCTCTCTGTCTGCCTTGACTGCACAGGGAGTTGCAGAGAGATAATTAGATTTCATATGCAGTCTACCCCAAATAAGGAACAGAAGCAGCAGTGGATTTCTGTGGGTTTGCTTTTTGCTTTGGCCTCTTTTTGTTGCTAAATATTAGAAAGTGGGAATTTTACAGAGCCTTCTTGGATTTGGTCCAGAAACACTAGATTTGCTGCTCTCTAGGAAAAGGAACTCCTGTCTCAGAGGTGTTGTTTTTTCTCTCTCCTTGAAAAAAAAAAAAAAAAAAAAAAAAAAGTTTGTGGGTTAGTGTCCCTCCAGCACTTGGGTTTATCTGCTCGGAGCGCAGGACATTAATCCCAGAGCAGCCAGGTGTGTTCTTTGCTCCTGGGGACGGCTGTGGGCTGGCAGAGAAGAGTCAGCGGTGGTATCTGGGCTCCCTGTGCGCCGCCAGTCTGCAGAAGGATGTGTTTCAACAGGAAAAACAAATCCTGTCCGTACCTGCGCTCGCTTGCTCCTGCCAGAGCCAAGTGGCAGCGCTGGCTCGTCGGCACCGGCAGCGCCCAAGCAGCGTCACTGCCTGGGCCGGAGGCTCTTGTGCAAGCCCCGAGCAGCCGGGGGGGTCCGTGCCAGGCCCGGGGTGCAGCCCGAGGTTTTGCAACGCGAGCTCCGCTCCTGCCCCGCCGCGCTCCGCGCTCCGGACCCATCGCTCCGGACCCATCGCTCCGCGCCCATCGCTCCGGACCCATCGCTCCGGACCCATCGCTCCGGACCCATCGCTCCGGACCCATCGCTCCGGACCCATCGCTCCGGATCCATCGCTCCGGACCCATCGCTCCGGACCCATCGCTCCGGACCCATCGCTCCGGATCCATCGCTCCGGACCCATCGCTCCGGATCCATCGCTCCGGACCCATCGCTCCGGACCCATCGCTCCGCGCCCATCGCTCCGGACCCATCACTCCGGACCCATCGCTCCGGACCCATCGCTCCGCGCTCCGGCTCCGCGCTGCTCCCCAGCAGGAGCTCCTCGCTCCCCGCACTCGGCGCAGTCCCCGCTGCTCCCAGCCCTGCTCCCAGCCCTGCTCCCAGCCCTGCCCGCACCCCGCAGTCCCCGCCGCTCGCTGTTTCTCCTGTGAGCCCCGCCGAACTCGGCGTTTTGGCACAAGCCCTTGTTGACATCACGGTGACGCGCGGGGAGCCGCGGTTTGGGGCTTGGGGACAGCGCACGGCAAACCTCGCTCTGCCCAAGACCTCTGCGTCCAGTGGGGCTCGGCACAGAACCCCAAATCAAGACTAAAACGAGCCAAAAAAGGAGAGACTGATGTAAGGTGTGCTTTTCACAAGAGGACCGATTGCTTTAGGGCTTCTTTGGCTTTTCTTTGCAAATCAGGCCACTTGCCATGAATTTTGGGAATGGAAAGAAATCTGGAAGCCCCAGGCCCCCGAGTGGCAGTCACTGCTATGGGATAAATGTTTGCAAATGACAGTTGGTACTCTGCACTCGGCATGGTGGGGGATGCAGGGGAGGAGAAGCCACTTCTGCTATTTGCCAGCACTCTCAGGGAAGAAATGCTTGCTAGGCAGACTGGTTTGTGACATAAATGTAGAACAACAGCACAAAAGAAACCCTAAAGAGCCATCTAAAACCTAAGAAAAGCCACATGCTGTTGGTCTTGTCTTGCAAGTTGATATATTTTCTTTAATCTAATGATGAAAACAAAATCCTTCAGCTCAAGTTTTTCCTACTGGACAGTGTCTGTGAGAGAAACTATTTCCATTTCTGGACCTGGAAAGTTAAAAACAGAGAAATAACTTCTTTGCTTATGGCTTACATGTCAGAGAAGAGGCAGATCTTGGCCATCATGCTTCCACCCCCAGCCAGGTTTCCTCAATGGAGCAGACTGATCTGAGTTCTTTTATCATACATGGCTCTAGATACAAAACTTTTTTCTAGCTCCTCTGAGACTCATTTTGGGTTTCCCATTTGGCTGGGCACCATCTCTGACAGGATCTTCAGGAGTAGAGCCTGGACTTGTACCTCCTGTTTAGAAAAAAACCAAACAAAACACCCCAGGGCAGAGAGTGTGCAGTCACGGTGCTCTGCTGTCCTGCAGCCTCTTCTGTGCTTTCTCCAGCTGAGTGGGAGATGATTCTTCCCCTTGTCTTCATGTGTAACCTCAGCTACTGTCAAGCCCTAATTTTCTTTAGTTTTTTTCCTCCTTATTTGATGATTTATATCATTTTCCTTGTGACACAGCCTTTTGCTCATCCTTAATGTTTCTGTCTTTTCTCAGAGCAGTTGAAGGAGTCGAACTGGGTGAGTCTGTGCCACCCTGGCTGTGGCACTGGTGGTTTGGATGCAGCCATAAATCATGAGACTTGGAAGGAGCTCATCTACTGACAGCAACACACCCGTGGGTCTGCTTGATGCAAATGATTAGTGATGTATCACTGGGCTGGGCTGCCAAGATGTAGGTTAGGGGCAGATGAGCTGGAAATTGCTGTAGAAAGATGAGGACACATAGTCAGCCACCTCCATCCTCTGCTTTCAGTGTCAGTGGCAAAAAGCAGGAAAAGGAGAGAGGTGGATTCAGCTGCCAGCAATTTACACAATGAAGGGCTGGTAGGACTGTGGCAAAGGCTGTTCCTGGTTGCTGGGGTCTCTGTGCTCAGGGGTCTGGCAGATGGGCACAAGGGAAGGGGTACCAGTGGTGGCTGTGCTGCCCCCAGAGCTGCACTTTCCCAGGGCTTTGTCTCCTCTGCTCATCCCCTGGGCAGGACACTGGCAGCCTCTGTCCTCTTTCAGTCATGTCTGAGTCATTTATGGCCACAAGGTTGATGCCAATAGGAGATTCCCTGGGACTCCTGGCATACTTAAACACTGTTTCAAGAGGGGCTCAGACTTGTGTTCCTCTGCACTGCAAACAAAATCAGCTTTTGCTGTTCCAAGAAGGGTCCTTTCCATGGGGGCTGCTGCTGCTTGGGTACCTTTCCATGGGGAATGCACTGGAGCATTCCTCAGGGCTGGGGAGATGCAGAGCTCCCTGTTCTTGCAGAAGTTATGGGAGGGGGAAGGGGAAATGGAGAGACAAACCACCTGGTGCTGTGGCCACCATGGCCTGTCCACTTTAGGAAATAAACTGAAAGCAAGTTCCCTCTGTGTACTATGGTCTCCTAAACTTGCATTTCATACCAGTTTAGTGTCTGGTGCCTGCTGATGTGAATTTGGAGGGAGAAACCTGTTGTGGGATGCTACTTTAGGTTGTGCAATGAAGCATGTGACTAGCTGGCAATTAATGAAATGGCAGAGGAGGGACTTTTGGGCTGAGATCACCTGTATTTTGTTCTGTGTGGATTGCTCTGCTCTGTGACTGCCCTGCTGCAGATGACAGCTGCTCATAACCTCTTTCTCCCAGTGCTCTCCAGTAGCAGATATGGCAATTCCCAGGGTAAGTGTGTGACTGACTGGAAGATGCACTAGCTGCCATGGGAGCCTCCTTTCCTGTGAATGTGGTCAAGAGCAACCCAAGGCCCTGGAAGCTTCTCCTTCCCTCACTTATCCTTGGCTGTCCTGCTGTTTGCTGTGGCCCTCTGGATCCACTGGAGAGCAGGGGCTGCCACCAGAGAGTGTTGTGCCTGCCTGGGGCTGCAGCACAGCTGCTTATGGAGCTGGACATCTCCAAAGAGGCACCTGCTAGCTGGTCATCATTTTGTTTTCCTTTGGTTCCTCTGCTTTTCTTACTGCCTCATTCCTTTCAAAATTCCATGTGCTTTGCTCCTCCAGGTAGCTGCTTCATGCTCACTGTCAGCAATCCTTTATTTCACACCACAAAGCAGGGGCTGCAGGTGTGCCCCCATGTCTCTGGTGCCTTGTTTGCTGTATCCTTGCTATTTGTATTCTTTGGTGATTGCAAAGCCAGAGAAGCTAGGTCTAGAATAAAACCCAGGACAGGTTAGTGTGCTCAGCAGTGTGACAGCAGGCAGTATCTTGTCCCACCTTTTCCAGCTTGCAAAAGGTTCCAAGGGAAGAAATCTGGGTTGCTGGTAGTTTTTGGTGGGCTATGATGTGGTTAGCTTCCTTCCTGTGGGAGGAAGCAGTTTAAAAAAGAGTGATTTAAGGGCTTTGAGGTGTTGGGAGGGAGGCTGGGACAGGCAGAACCATCTGCACAGGGAGTGCCCATCTGCATGGAGCTGCAGTGAAGAGATGCACTGCAGGGAACCAGCTCCCAGCTGGTGGGAATGGTGGTGAGCTGGGCAGGGGGATGCCATGGCAGGGGACCTGGGTACACCCAGCAGTGCACAGGGGTGACAGCTGCTGTGGTGTTTAGGAGCAGCTCAGGGGTACTGCTCCTCAAACAGGGCTTGTGAGCATGTCCTGAGGCTGGGCTGCTGTGCCAGCTCTGGCATCAAAGGGGTCATCTTGTGTAGTTCAAGTATTTTGTGAACAATTAAACTGCAATTCGTGTCAGTGTGACTGCTCTTACAATGTGATGGCAATTACAGGAAGTGCAATATTTGATGACCAGTATCTCATCTTCTAGAAGGTGATTGAGATTTCTTTTTCACACTTCGAGGCAAATTACTTTAAATTTAAGATCTACTGAGTGGAGAAGACAACAATTTATCCTAGATTAATCACAAAAACTTGATAAATCCTTTAGGTGTAATGGTTTGTGTTGCTGGTGGTTTGCTGCTACAGACTTTAGGTCTGGAAAAGCTTCCACTGTGCAAAGAAATTATTTTTTTTTCTGGACACTGAATCCATGACCCTCACTAGAAACTATGCAAACACACAGGGACAGCCTGACCGTGCAAGGTGGTGCTTTTACCAGCAGCTGCTGGTTGGGGTCAGGCAGATCACAGGGAAGGATCACAGCAGCTCCCTGTGCTCCTTCTCTCCTCCTCACATTCCTGAGCTGCGGTGATCTAAGGTTAACATTCCTGCATTTGTTTGCAGCAATAAAAAAAATCTTACAGGGAATGCTGAGATGATGTGCAAATCCAGCAATGAGAGATAGAAAATGTTATATTCCCTTTGGTGGTTGTGTCCTCACATATTTTAACAGACTTGAGGATGGACAGACATCTTGTTCTTTCTGTGCTTGTCCAGCACAAGCAGGTCTTCAGTTCCAGCAGGACCTCTTGGGTAGTACTCTAATACCAATTAGTTAGGAATGATTTGAAGTATTAAAATTTCACAGGTTCAGAGTATTAACAATTTCCAACAGTAAACATCATCTCTGTTTTTTTGCCCTGTGCTTTAGAGGGCTGTGCACCCTGACCCACTACCTGGTAGGAATTCTGATCTCATTTAACTGTGAGCAGCTGGATTTTGTCATTGGCTTCAGGATACTGCTCCTACAAGGACAACTGAAATTTTTGTATCTTCGCCTTTTTCTATTTTTACTTCAAAGGACATGTCCCTATATTATTATGAAAATCATCTTTCACTAGACTAAACTTTGAAGCAGCAATATTAACCATTTTATATGCCTATGACCAGTGTTTCTGTGGAAAAGACACAGCAACATGCTCTTTCTGTTCTAACCCAGCCTGTTTGCTATTTTTGCATGTGATATTTTGATGCTGCCTCACCTTATGCTAAACCCCAGTCTTCTACTTATTTTCTTTATTTGTGATTCAGTTAGCTTTTGTATTACCAGCATAATTTATTTCAACAACACATTCTATGGTATTTTGAACTTGCTTTGTGGTTTGTTTTTTTTTTTTTTTCACTCTCTCTAACAAATTATTTTATTTGTCTACTTTGGCACTAAATAAGGCCTGGTTTTCTTTCTTTTTAAGGACACTGACTTACTGATTTCTACATGAAAATTTCACCAGCATTAAGACTACTTGTTAGTATGCACAGCTACAGCAGAGGATGTTTTATTTTTTGACAGCTCCAGCTTCGTTAACGTCTCTGTAAACTGTGGAAAGAAAGCTGCCATTTTAGTACATAAGTAGGCTGTACTACAAACAGACACATTTCTGAAGCAGGAACCAATCCACAAAATATTGCCAATTTGCATGCAATTAGAAATGAGATTGACTATCATATCTTTAATTAAATATGCTAAGTGAATTGATAAAAAAATAGCCAAGCTGATGAAATGAAAGTTTTCTTGATCTACATCTAAACATACACTTTTCAAAGGAAGCCATAGCCTTTTATCATGCCTTCATATTCCAATAGCTGGCATTGATTTCAGCCTGTCAGCTTGAATCTACTGGTGTTGATAAGGAATTTTTGATAATATGATGATTTTTTTAAAAATAAAACTATTTTTTTCCCCCAGAGGTACATGAATTTGTGGTCACCTTGTTGGGTTTGCCCTTTTGTATTCAATGAGTTACCCAGAATCTCCTGCTCCTGCTTATTTATTTAGTTTTGTGATTTTGTCAAGGTTATCAGCTAGATATTTTATCAGATATTTCTTCTGTGCCTCTAGCTTTTAAAAATTGAGATTTAACTTTGTTTGGCAGTTAGGACCTACTGCACAACCACTGGCAGCTCTGCAAACCTTGTCAGCTCAGCACAGGAGCTGTGGGGAAGGGAAGCTGCCTCTTTCTTGAGACAATGCTTTGACCCAGAAGAATATTCAGTGCATTTCCTTGCAATCCACTGTCACCATCTGTCCTCTCCAGTTATGTGCTTTCATCCACCATCAGCTCCTTGCCCACCTGCCCTATGAAGCACTGATGGGATGTTTTCTTTCACCTTTTACTGCACCTCCTCTCAGACTGGCCAAGACTCTTTCCTTAAACCCAGGTACCAGTTTTTCTTCATCTGCTTGTCTGGCTTGGTGTGCATATATCCACCCAGTAAACAAGGGCAGTTTACTTCACAAAGAAATATGGTTTTACTTACTATGAGCCATTTAAAACCATTTATTTGACTTTTAAATTATCCTCAGCATTGAACTCTCATCTGCTTTGCAGATGGAAAGCAGCTCTTACCAAACAGCCTTTGTTGTCTGGGATATCCCCAGCCCACACTCAAACCATTCTGACGTTCTTCTGACCACTTTCATTTTACATTGTCCCCAAGGCTTAGCCAAGCTCCCTGGATTTCCCAAGCAGGTGGTAATTGCCATTCTGGAGCTTTCTGAGCTGGCATTACATAGACCAACCTCCTGACCAACCTCAGGCTCTCTGAATATGCCTGTGGGAGTGTGCTCTCCTTCTGCAGGGTCTCACTGTCAGGATACAGTTAGTCCTCACCAAAACATGCCAAAGGATTATGTCAGTGTGAAAGGGGCTTCACAAATACCACACCAGGTGTGATGTTCTAGGAGACCAGGAGAGGTGGTGCTTTTCCACCAAGCTTGTTGGAAGCCGTGCACAGTTTGAAAACTGCATCAGTGCTTGTTAGCTGAAAATAGGCTTGTGTTCACTAATGTTAAAAAGAGCTGCTGCCACTCCTGAGGCCATCAATAGAGGCCATATCATGTGCAGCATCCCTTCCTTATCAAAGTGGAGAGAAGCTGAGGAGGGACCTGTCCCCTTGTGTAAAACAGTGTGAGGTATCAGCATTACAAAGGTCACGTTTTTCTTAATGCCTACACACAGGACCACATTCCTTCACAGAAATTGGACTCTTATTGTTTGCTTTGTGTTTTAAACAAATTTCTGGGCAAATTGCTGGTATGTTTTTGGATTTCTGATGTCTCTATGTGTCCTTAAATGGATACCCTCCAAGTTTAGTTCTTCATAGGCACCAGCTGTTATGTATACATAATTGCAAATTTCATGGTTGGAGTTATTCAGTAATAACTAAGTTTGTTAAGTTAACTTTGGGTAAGACTTAGCACTGAGGACCTTTGCCCTTCTGTTTTTAGGTAGTCAGTGCTGTCATGGAGATTGGAGATCCTTTGTCACTGTTTGCTCATTATTGGATAAACCAGACACACAGAGGCACCTCCTTCACACACACACTGAGCCCTCTTAAGATGACAAGGCCATGACTTTACAAAGTCTGTCCAAGTTACTGCTTTGGGGCTAAAGCAGTGTTTTTGGCTCAGGACATGTGACACATCTAACACAGAGAGTGCTTGGAATAGACCTTTCCTCTGTTCTTTCAGTGATGAGCAGGCATGGCCAGCCAGCCCCAGCCTATTGGGATAAATAGCATTCTCTTGGAAACAAGCAATTTTTAAAAAAAAAATTTTTTTTTACCCCTTTGCTGTTTTTAAAAAGAGAGATATCTGAAACTTCAGATTTTTGCCTGCTTTTACCCATTTCATGCCCATTCTGTCATTCTGTGACAGTGTGATACAACCACAGTATGTGGTGCAAAGGGCTGATGTCAAGTGAGAGGAAACAGACTTCTTTATAGGCTTGCAGGTGCCTCAGGTACCCATGTTGGCAAGACAATTTCCTTGAGAATCCTTTTGGGTTTAGCACCACTGCTTTGGATGTGCCATAGCAGAGAAGTTCCCCATTTTAATCTCTTGTTATATTCTTTCTTTGTTGATTTCTTTTTTATACCAGACATTACTTCATGCACTTTTATTCTGTCTCCCTTGCTTTTCTCTGAAGATAATAATTCAAATCTTTTCAATCTTTTGTGAACTGCCACACCCTTGATCCTACTTGTTGCTCTTTGAGTCCTCTGAAGTTCCCAGTCTCTGAGATGGCTGGAGATGGCTGGACCACAGCAGTCTGCTTGAAGTTGTACCACAGATCTGTGTCAAGATACTGTATCTTTTTACTGTTCTTCAGCCTATTTTATCTGTTTGCTTACTTTATCTGCACACAAAAACCAAATCTGGGTGGCAGCTGGTGGCAAAGCCTGTGATCTAGGTTATTTCTTAAAGCATTCATGGTATAGGTGTGCAAACTGCTCCTAAAGACTTCTATTGACTCCATAACCCCATAGGCAATTCCTGTGGTGTGTGACCTTTGCTATTATAAAAACAGAAAAATATCTAACCTGAAGGTAAAAATTTATGCCTTACATACCTCCCAAGGGCAGGGAAACCAGTTTTCCCCACTTTCCTGTGATGTCCTCTTACATGTTTGAAGACTCTCATCACATTTCCCCTTTAGCATTCTCCTTGGGAACATGTGCCTTTTTGGTCATGTTTTCTAGACCTCTTGGCATTCCTATTGACCTTTCCATCTGAGCCATATCTTTCCTGCCCAGTTGAACACTCAGCTGTCCTGTGCAGACTGAATGGAGGTGATTCCCTTGTGTCCCACAAGGTTTAAGCCAGGTCACCCTAGCAGCATGATGTGCACATCAGCTGATGTCCAGCTTGTGAACAACTGCACTGCCCCACTAAACCCCCTTCTGCAGTATTGTTGTCCTTTAGCTCAGCCATAGATTCAGGTCTTTTCTCCATCCTTACTGAGCTGAACTCCATTGTCTTCTTCCCCATCCTCATCCAGTGGAGGATGGACCTGGAGCTGGATCACCTCCTGCTTGGTGCAATTTGAAAATTTACCTGTCCCCATCCTCCTGTTGAATAGTCTGGTACAAGTCCTAATTAACTCCATTCAATGCATCCTTGTGTTTAGAAAGAAAAATCAGTCATCACTACATTCAAGTAGCATTTCATTTGCTTGCTTTGGCCTTATGACAGATTTCATCCAGTTCACTTCTCATTTTTTGAAAAAGGCACACGAGAAAATAACTTGTTAACAACTTTACCTTCTTGCCTTTCCATGCCAAGGCCCCCTGTCTTTAGCTGCACCCTGGCCATTTGTCACTAGTAGTGGAGCAGTTTGCCTTTTCTTGTAAATTCAGAACTTCATGCAGATACAATGAACTTTGTTTGCCATTGTGTTGTCCATTCATCTGGCATTTTTGGAGGCCTTTGAGGTTTTGCTTAGTCCCCACTGGGGCCTGATTAACTGAATAAATTTATGGCAGCCCAGTCAGTTCAACTTCTGACAGTCATGAATAGGCTCTATGTAATTTGGATACTGGTTAATAGCCTGTCTTGTTCCAATATTTCCTTATTCTGATGCAATTTTTGAGTATAGTACCAGAGGAAACCGGTAATGATTTTTATTATGTTTTTACACAAAACCCAAAACCTTTCCTTTTTTTGCTGTGTTGAGCAATTAGCTTATGGAACTCCTATTCCAGCCTTTTAGAGTTTTTCTCTGGTCTTCAAGGTCCATTTGTGCTCTTCTCAGTCCCCCTTCCTTTGCTGCCAACTGAAATTAGAAATTTTACTGGTTTTGCAGATTCAGATTTCTATACTCTGCTGGCATTTCCATATATTGGTTGTTGGCTCAAACAATACATGGAAACATCCCATTTGGCATAATGGCTTGGTCTTTGTAACCCTGGGAATGCACAACCTCTTGGGCTTAAATATACAGAATCACAAAGTGGTTTGCTTAGGAAGTGACCTTAAAAGTCATCTAGTTCCAAGACCTCTGCCTGTATATATATATGAAAAAAAAATATATAAAATCTTAAATATATATTTTTGTGTTTGAACTTTTGGTTAGTAAGTATCAATCTCCCATCCTTACCACTGCATCAGAATCTGGTGTCCTACCTGCTCTGCACATCTTGTGTCTTGCTTCTAATCAGGTCAATGTTAGACTTGTAAAGGGGAGTGTGAATCTGAATTTAAAATGCTGTACTTGGCTTACACAAACTCTCAGTGCATGCAAGGTGTGTGATGCAGCCTGCAACACGATAATGTAAACCAAGAGCATTGACACAAAGTAGGTAAGAAGTAGCTGGTTACTCATCACTGCCTAACCTCCCCACCCGGATGAGCCTTTAGCTAATGGTTCAGCTAATGCTGTCTTTCAAATTAGATCCACTATAATATTTCAAATTAAAGAACTCAGCTGCAGTGGCACAGACATATGGGAAAGATTAAGATGAATTAAGTAAAGGTGTGACATTAAATTGCAACAGTTAAAGCCCACCAAATCCCTGTGTGGATGTTCTCTTTCACAGATAAAATATCCCTCACTTCCTTTACATTTATTTCTGAAAAGCTTAATCCTGAAGTGTTCACACTGGGGTTTAAGGCCCTCTTGCTTTCCTATCTGCAGTTAATTCAACTTAAATGTCTTAGGTAGGCTACCAATCTAAGTTAAGAGTAGATGGTTTTCTGCTTTACTTATAACTTGTGTTTTAAGGCAGAGAAATGGGTTCTTTAAGTTCTGCCTTGTGTCATTTGACAATTTGTGTTAGGCAAGTGCTACATTATCATCATTTTTGTTGTTTTTTTTGTCTATTAGACATCTCAGCATGGGACATTAAACATCCTCTCTTCTTTTAGTCTAGAGATTTATAATGCTAATTTTACAGGAATGCCATGTGGGACCAAGCCAGATATATTACAGATATCTGGATGTCTCATGTCTACACAAACCCACCCTGACTGATGCTGCCTTGTTATCTTTCTTCTTTCACACAGGTATGTCCCCCATCAAACTTTTCATTATTTTTTTTCCTTGGATTTTTGTGCTGTCTTGACCTCAAGTTTTAAAGCACTTCAGGCTGCTGTAATATCATAAAATAAATGACTGGGTCAGATCAGGCATGTTTGTGATATTAGAAACTAATCTGATATGAAGAATTCTTCAAGGCTCAGGTGGAAGTGGAACAGTGTTCTCCTGCAAACAATTTTAGGAACAGAAAAGATTCTGGGAATAAGGAAAATATCTGGATGACGTGTATGCAACCTCTAACCAATATTGACCATAGTTAATTATTTTTGTTTGCAACCATCAGATGCCCAGGTGTTCAGAGCCATTGCATACCACCACATTTCCGTGATTAGTAAAGTCAGGATGAGCACACTGTGCCACTCTGAAGCATTGTCATTGATTCCTGATCTGCCAGCAATATAGGGCAAGGCAGAGTCAGGTTTACGTGGGATCATGAATTAAAAGCTTGCTATAAGAAACATTAAATAATTAAAACACAAATTCCACCAGGGATGCTGAAATGAAGAGGAACAATTTACAGACAGTGTGAGTGGATGCTCAGACAATGGACTCATTACATTTCTGCATTGAATATGTGTGCTAGTTAAAGCCCTGGTGAAATATTTCAATTGAAAAAATGGATGGAAGGTGATTTTCTAGCTTTCAGTAGCAGCTGTTCCCTGATTGAATCCACTGCTGAAATGTCAGGCATTCACCAAGGCATTTCTAAAGCACCATGCATGCTATCACTGCCATATACTGGCTACCAACCAGTGACCTTTGTGGACAAGGAAGGAGGGAAGGGAGGAGTGAAACTGAAAAGAATTAATAGGAGTGGGGTGTGGAGAACACACCTGTAATCTCTGAAAGTCAGGTTACTCTCATCTCCCACCGAAGTTAGTAACTTCAACTGTTAGATGATTCCACAAGTACAGAAAAGGTGGGTTTAGCACTGTTTGGGAAGATGAATTGTGTATACCCATACCCTAACATCTCATGTTTTCTCTTGCATTTACCTTGCAAATGTCTTCTTTTGAGAACATAAATGCTTTTCAAGCAGTGCTCTCTAAATGTAAACTACTGACTTGAACTCCTCACTGATCTTCTTCAGTCTGCTTTTTCAAGACTTAGCATCATTATAAAATACTCAGTAAAAATATTGATTGCTGAAGTGCAGATTGTTTTTCACATTTCCTTTGGCCTGATCCTGTAACCACAAATAGACATAAATAGTTCAACAGATCTTTATTATTTTTGCTCAAAAGAAGCCAACCATATGTGTTGGAAGGAATGAGACTTAACTGTGAGTTGTGACATCTGCAGGGGGGAGAAGATGGACATGCTGTATCCTTGTGTTATGTGACAAAGGACAGAGAAGCAGTAGGAAAATTCAGCCTGGACAGAGTCAGTGGGACATGTCACACCACTGGACTCTGTATATCACTCCAAAGGCACAGAAAAAAGGTGATGTGAGTGGGTGAAAAGAAGCTGCACTTGATGTTTGTTGATTTACCTGTCTGTGGTCTAAAATGGTTGAGCTGTAGGCCCACCCCAACAGTATTTTCAAATAAACAAACAAAAAATTTTTCAAAACTTGGAAGGGGAATTATAAAGAGTTACAAGGACAAAGCAAAACCTGAAGAATAGAGTTAAAAATCTTGATACACAGTCCTTAAACCTGATAGCTAAAGTTAATAATTAGAAGCTCAGCCTTGATGAATGCAGATAAATACAAATAAATTTGAAAGCTAGGCTACAAGGCCATCTTAAAAGCCTACATAACTGGTGGACTTCTCTCTCAAATTCCCAGACTGGATCTTCCCAGGTAAACAGCTGCTTTAGTAGAAGTTACTGACTTGATGCATAAATTTCTGAATTAAATCCTTTAGTTTTTCATGCAGGAGGTCAAGTGTGGTGGTTCTGCTTGATTGTGTGCAGTTACTTCTGAAGTCACTTCCTGGTTAAGACCTTTTCAAACACATGTATTCTCCAGTGATTCCCCTAAGCCACTTTTTAATACATAAACTTATTGTGCTTCCTAATTTTTTTGTTTTGTTTTTTTTTTGTTTCTAGATTTATACAGAAAAGAGAAGAAAAAAAATAAAAGGCAGGAGGGTGAAGTGCTTATTACCTTCCAATATTTAGTCCTCTTAAAACTGAAAAGTACTGCATGCTGCATATTGCATACACATCACCTTTTAGAGGGTTTCTCATGGGTGGGCAACTTTCAGAATTCAGAAGGGAAAGACTATATTAAAGACTATTAATTATTTTACCTAGGGAAAAGCAGAGTTTTTCTGCTACTTACAGAGTGGTGTAAAGAAAAAAAAAATAGGTCAAAATGCAAATGCTCCTTTGAGCTTCTCAAGCTACTGAGTTTATATATTTATTTTCTGTTTTGTTATGTCAAAACACTAATATTAATAAATAAACAGCACAGTACTAAAGATGTGTCCAAACACCAATATGAACATCGTTGCCACAGCTGGGTGACTTGGTGAGGAACTGCCATCATTTAAATACATGAGGGAGAGGTCCAAGGTGTGATTTGTCCCTTCACCACCTCTACCCTGGTGCGGGGGACTTCCAGATGAACAAAGCACTCTAAGATTCTCACTGAACGTGACAATCTATAGATGCTTAATTCCTCTTAAAACAACAAAAAAGCCTGCACCCTAACCCAAACTGTCATTTGAAAATTGGAACATGTCTTGATTAAGGTCATAGAAGAATGATAAGAGAGTAATGAAGAGTAATGAACAGCACTCAAATATGCTGAGTCTTACTTTTTTGCATTAAATACAAGGCAGTCTTTCTTCTTCATATTACACTGCTAATTGCCAAACAGATATTTTGAAAAGCAGGTTCCAATTGATGTGTCCTTGGAGAAAGACTTGTGCTCACCCTGCAGAAAGCTTTAATTCCTCAGTGTGTTTTAAAATAAGGTTTTAGTGCTGAGCTTTCCAACTCAGACTTAATGCAATTCAAAAGATTTTTTTTTTTTTTTGACAAGGAAAAATGAGTAAAGTCACCAAATTAACTGTCTTGGAAGGAAAAAAAAATCAAAGCTGAATAAATGTACATCTTTCCCCAGTTTCTAAAAGTCTGGTTTTGGAAACGAAAAAGTTTCCCATTTTATTCAACAAGCAGGTTAATGACACTTCTTGTATTTGTGTAAAATTGCAGAGGACTGCATGGGAGGTAGCTACATTTTATTAAGCCCTTCCTCTGTTCATAGAAATTGAGTACTTGACACCATGACTTTGAAATGTACATACTGCACCAAGTCAGGGCAGACCTTCATCAGGGTCCAGGTGTCATTAATACTCTCTTCACGCAATTTCTTGCACTGTAACTCGATGGCACAACCTCTGACCTGTGTGAGGATGCAGAACCTTATTAATGCACCTTGCTGAAGGAACCTGAAACCCTGCGCTCAGCTGACTCACAGGCAGATGTGTCTCACTTCTACCAGGACCTGAGTGAAGGGCATAGGCTTGTCACAGAGACAGGGTGATCCTGTAGGACAGCCTGGGAATAACTAAGCTTGTACCAAAAAGCTTTGGGCTTCTGCTGATTGAATGACTCACAGACCTAAGCCCAGTGAAGCTGGTAAATTTTACCCAACAGAGCTTATGCAGATCTTGGCTTCAATCCAGCAGAGCACTTAAGCACATGCTTAATTATACGCAAATGACACAGAGCAATTGAGGTACGCACGTGTTTGAGCGCGTTGCTGGGTGAAAGACTTTATTTAGAGAAACGTGGAAAAGTTGGTAACCCCTGAAAGAAGTGGTTGAGAGGTGCAAGTGACACTGTGCCACAGCCCAGGCTGCAGAGGTGCAGCCAGTCTGGGTGGAGAGCTAGTCCAAGGAAGGTGTTGGGTTTTGGGGATTTGGTTGGGATTTGGCCTCTAGCGATTCTCCAAATAGTTTACTGTGCAGGGTAATGGTGAACATCATGGTCATGGAGATTACAGCGCACAAAACTCATGTTGGGACTTTCAGATGGATCCGGAGGCCGCAGGAGTCCGAGGGACACCACCTGTGCACTGGCACAGCAGTCTGCAATGGGGCCTCACCCCAGAGATGCATCAGGAGCAGGGAACCAGAACCAGGCTTTAGTTCTTCACGCTGAGGGTGGCAGAGCCCTGGAACGCGCTGCCCAGGGAGGTGGCGGGATCTCTCTCTCTTTGGAGACACTTCAAACCCACCCGGACGCGTTCCTGTGCCACCTGCTCCAGCTGACCCTGCCTGGGCAGGGCGGTTGGACGCGATGATCTCCAGGAGTCCCTTCCAACCCCAATTCCGTGATGGCTGAGCCTTCTCCCTGATACCGACCGCGGCCGCTCCGGCCTCCTCTCCTGCGGGCGGCCCTGCCGGGCATGAGGCCGCCGGCCGGCACCGAGGGGCCGGGGCCAGCCCCGTGCCCGAAGGGGTCCCTCCCGCCCCGCCTCCGCTCGGGGCCGGCGCGGGCAGCGCTCCCACGGCCGCCGCGGCCTCCTGACCCGCGCGTAACCCGGCACCGCCCGCCCCGGCAGCAGCCGCAGCCCCGGCGGGGCTCCCGGCTCCCGTCTGGCTTCCCCATCTCCGTCATCGCCATCCTCCTCCTCCTCCTCCCGTCCCGCCGGTCCTCCGGGCGCGTTTCCCGTGGTGCAGCGCGCGCGGCGCTCTGGCCGGGTGTCGCTGTCACCGCCCGCGGACGCTCGGCGGAGCAGCAGGAAGGAGCCGCCGCCGCCGCCGCTCCCCCGGGCTCCCCGCCGCCGCCGCCGCCCCGCCGGCCCCCTGCCCGCGCCCCGCCGCCCCCGCCATGCCCGGGCCGCGGCACGGCCGCTCTGAGCCGCCGCCGCCGCCGCCGCGCCCCGGCCCGGCCCGGCCCGGCCGCCTTCTCCTCGCAGCTCTGCGGCCGGTAAGTGCCGGCGGGAGCGAGCCGGGGCCGGTCGGGGCCGTTCGGTGCGCGGAGGGAGGGAGGAGGAGGAGGAGGAGGAGGGCAGGGAGGGCAAGGAAGGGAAGGAAGGGAAGGGGGCCGCGGCGCGGCGCGTCCCGCATGGGCCGCGCTTGGCCCCGGCGCGGAGAGGCCGGCGGGGAGCGGGGATGAGGAGGCGGCGGGCGCCCTCCGCCCGCTGCCCCGCTGCTCCCGCTCCGGCCGCTGCCCCGGCCAGGAGCCGCGGGGCCGCGCAGGCCGCGCCGGGGCGGCGGGGATGGGGCCGGTGGGGCTGCCTGACAGACGCACAAAGAGCTGACGGACGGACAGACGGACAGCGCGTCCCGCCGGCCCCGTCCTCCCGGGCCGTATTCTCCCGCTGCTCGCCTCTCCATTGTTCCCGGTGTAAGATAGGTGAAGCGTGCCGACCTGCGAACAGTCATTTCGTTTGGTTTTATTTCTGCATAACCTTCTCAGAGTCTCCTCTCAGCTGCTCGGAGGAAGCTTTTGCAAGGCGCCTCTTTTCCCCAGCGTCGGGAGCTGCTAACAAGTGCCAGGCTGGAAGTGGCTTGGGAGAGCAGGGGGGACCAGTAGGAGTTGAAGAGAAATTAGTTGGGCTTCAAACACTTTCACTCATCAGCATCATTCCTCCCCCGATTCCTGCCAAACCTCAGCTGGGGTGAGTGCAGCAACGTCTGCATTAAGCTGGCTCATGGAAAGGGAAGACATTTATGTTGCAGACATAAATAATCTCTCTGATTGCTTTGTTTTTGTAAACTGTTTAGGGCAGCTGTGAGAGATTTTGCAGAATGATTAAAAAAAGAGTAGATATGTGGAATCCAGTGATCACAACTTTAGTCTTGCTTTGAAAGTCTGCTTGGAGCATGACCTATCTCTGTCTGCATACACGTGACATTCTGGTCCAAGAAGTTGTAGATGGAAGAGATGTCTCAGTCCTGATGAGCAGCATCTTTGCACTGGACAGGACAAATGATGGAGGACTGTGTTTTTTCTTTTGAATAGGGTCTCAGTTGCTTTGTTTGTTTGTGTACTTACTTGTAAACGTCAGTAGTACTTTACAAGCTTGCTAGGAATATATACCTGGGCCCACCCATCATGCTTCAACATTTTAGACTGCCCAAATCCAATTTCATTGTTGTAAGTGGTATAAATTTTGTAGCCATTCTCCATGAGTTTGGTAAATATACCTTGTGAAGGGAAGAAGGAGAAAACCAGTACTACCCTGCATCAGTTTTTTATCCTGTTCTCAAAATCAGTCCGGATAAACCAGTGGTCAGATTGAGACTTAAAAATCTATCCTGCTGTGTGAAAAGTTTGCATACCTTCAGGCAGTGTTGGTTTTTCAGTGTTCACTTGCAGTGTTTGGGTTTGTGCATTGTCCAGTGACAGCTGTCATCTGCAGGAGTTGTGGCTGCCCCGGAAGCTCTGGAGCATGTGAGGCCTGCTTTCCTGTGGATCTCGTGGGATCTGCAGGCTCTTGGTGCAGGGTACACACACATCCATAGGACAGGCCAGCAAAGCCTACTCTTGTTGCACTAATTTAGGAAAGCAGAATTCATTTTCAGTTGCAGTTTCCTGAAAAGTGTTATGGTTTTTCATCTTGAATATGCCACTGAATGGATGTGTGTGTTCAATTTGCAAAAGGGTTTTCTTTGTAGTTTTTTCTGGATGTCTGCATGCCCCTCTTCCCTAGATATACCTGTACTTAGTCAGTGAGCTGATATAAATGAAGAAACCTGAAAAAGATGAGGATAATCTCTTGCATTTAGGCTGCTGTGTGCACATGTCCTTCCTCCTGTCTTTGCTCCTCAGGCTGAGGCCTGAGAGAACAGTTGTATATGTATCTATGCTTCTGTTATTGTCTGTCTTGTCCATGTGTGTTTCATGTCTGCTATATTGCAAACATACTCTGTTTATGGAAAAATCCCTAATATAATGTATCATGAAATCAAATTATTAACTGGGTAAGTAGCTCTTTGAAGAACCACAATGATAAAAAAAAGGGAGAAGAATTATTCAGAATGTGAAAAGTTACAGTGCAGGCTGAATTGTTCACCTGAAGGAACATATTCTTTTGGGAATATTGTTGTGTAGTTTTTCATAAGGTGATTTTCCCTCTGAGTTGAGTGTCTACAAGTTTATTTGTATGAGGATTTAAAACACTGTGGAGCATGGGGGTGTTCTAAAGACAACTGGTGTAAAACCAATGAAGTTGGAAGTTCGTACTTCCATCTGAGAATTTCTGTGTAGCAGTAATGTTAGAGTTGAACTATGAGAATGCTAATGATATATTACTCTAGTGAACTAGGGTGATGGTTCATCTTAAAGAGTTTAGCTCACTTCTAGATACGCTCTTTGCACCACAGGTTCAGTAATACAGATTTGCAAATAATGGAGCTCAGGGTATTGGTTGTCAGTATATGGATTTAGGGTAAACATTTAAAAATGTACTAATGGGGAGGAGCTGTTTGTTGTATTGTAGTAATCTGGGGAGAAACATAGTGGGTTTGGGGTTGGTTTTTGTGTCTGCTGCAAGACATTTGTGATTGATTTTTGGCTGGAATCTCTGTGGTGTCTTCCTCCGGCGAGGATTGCTGTGTGGGCTCTTACAAATGGAGACCTGCCTGGATGGAGCAGCTTGATGGAGTGGGCCTTAATCTATCAAAACCCCTTTAAGTGTTTAGCATAATTTGGGATTAAGTTTGATTTAATTTTGGCTCTAATATGAAATACATTTTTCTCTGTGAAATAACTGAAGTTTAATAAGAAATAGTAATACTAGGGTGATGTCTTTCATAGATGAAGATACTGCTGTTACCCTGAATATGGAATGAAGCATCCAGCTTTCTTATCCAGACTTAGCATGTCTTGTATATTGAATGAATGGCACAAGCATTGAAAAGTAAACACCAGTGGAAATATTTTTTACTTTGAAGGCTCTTAAATGTGTCTAACAGAGAAATTTTTAATAGGTTTTATTTAAAATAAGTACTTCCTCTGCTTTTTCCTGGCATTTTAATGATAGCTGCCTTTCAAACTAGCATCATTTATGATGAAATAGATTCAAGCCCTCAGCTTGCAGTCTGATCTGCATAACTGAGTGTTTAAAGACAAAAGTGGTCCCTCAAAGCCTCCATGGATGTAACCAGACATGGGTGTCTGCTTCTATCAGGTTGCAGGGCTTATGTAAAGGGTCAGTACTGTGATTAAGTTCCACTTTAATTTGTTTAGGGTTTTTGAAGGAAATACGTTTGGGAAAATTATATTTCTTGGAGTACTGAGATTAATTATTTTTTTTTCTTCTTTTCAGTTCTGTCAATTGGTATCTGTGCAGAAACCCTTGTACTAGTACTGAGTTAAATGTACAAACTTACTGTCTTTTATCAGCTGAGACATAGCTATTGACAGGACATGTCAGCAAACCACAGCCATTGGCTGTGATATGTAGTTATATGTCAAGCACAAATTTCTGTTAACAAAGGAAAATCCATTCAGGTTTTCATGAGATTTATTTTCATTTACACAAATGCTGTTAGTTTCTTTATTTCAGTACTTTCCAGTGAAGTTAAATACACAACCCCATCTGTTTAGCTCATTAGCTGGTACTCTATATACATTTTAAATATACATTTTTTTATCTACATAGAACAGAATGTTTTATACATCAGCAGTAATTCCATAAACTATATGAGTGATAAAATTTAAACTATTTAACTTACAAATTATTGTACAAATTAAAATACAATAACATATGTGAGTATTCAAATATTATATGTGATTAAATTATCTTCCCCTGACTCCATATAGAGATATTTTTTGTATATCATTCAGCATGTTGGATAAAAAACTTGGAAAAAATCTATATGTTCTCACAAAACTTGATTGTAAGTGTGTTCCAAGGGGAAATTTACTGTCTTTTAGAAAGACTGTGGAATCCACAACATGCAGAAGGGTTAGAATCTCCTGATAAATTCTTTCACACTGCCAGGATGTTATTTTGGGAGATAATATAGAAGCTGGTACTGCTTTTGTTCCAAAATAATTTTTAATGTACTCTTAGGATATTATCAGTGTGTTAATGTATTCCAAGCTTTGATATCAAGAGGTAGCAGTGTGAATACTGTAATGTAGTTAATGTATTACTAACTTATATTATTTTATTGTTTCATTGCACTTTTGAAGACAGCAAGCCATAGCTCAATAACAGCATGTGCATTGGCGTGATCCTGGGACTGATACACTCTACTGGCATATTAGTATCACAGTATCTGCATCTTGTCACGGTATGTGCAGAGAATCTTAAGGCAGTGCTGTCTAATTCTTCCCTTATGACTAGGATGACATTTTTATAAGCGCAGAATTAAACAGTCTGATGATAAAATGAAATCTGTGTGGGAAGAAGTTCCAACCTGCAAACAGCAGTAGGGTATAATTTATGAACAGCCTATCAAATATAAACTGTCTACATCTCTTGCACTGGAAAAAACCCAAAAAATCCAACATAAAGACCAAAATCAAAAATCAAGGTACCTGTAAAACGTCCATAAAACAGTTTCTTGATATAACATGTGATGTTACTCATGTGTAAAGCTGTTGTGATATCTATGTGAGCTCAGCTATATGACTGATAAATCCTTCTGCTCTAAAATTGTTTCAAATGGCAGCTACCTCTGCAAGGTTAGAAGATGCTCATTCATAAAAGCTTCTACAACTGTCTTAAATATTTTTGTAATAATTTCCCATAAAATCTTTATTAACTTTTGCTACTTATGCACTCCACCATGGATATAAAAGACTTCATTAGAGAGGTTTACAATGCCAGTAACATCATGAACAGGTCGTGTTACCTTAGTGCAAGAGGTGAAGTGAGAAGTATGGATGCTGTGCAGATGTCATAGTCATATGATCACTAGCAGTATTCAAGAAAAGGGAAAAACCAACTTTTTGCGTTCTCTGGATATTAACTACTATGTGATTGCCCTGAAAATATGTCAAATTTTTCTTTTTCTGTTTTTAGGATTGTATTTGAATCAAGGAATGATAATAATGCTCCTAAAAAGTGTGTGTGCATGCAGATGTATATGCAAGACACTTGTAGCATGTATTTATGATGCTGTCTGGCCTGAAGCTGTAGTCCTGGAGAAGGAGAAATGTTCATCATAAAGTGAAGTTTATTTTGCCAAACAACAAGCAGCATATTTTAGTGCCTGGGATGTCACTGGGAAGGGGCAAAGCAAGGAAGCAGTTTCTAAATACACTGAGTTTCTGCATGCTTCCATGGGTACTGAAAACTCTTCAGGCTTGCTTTCAACAAGTGATCTTTAGTATTGCACTGCAGACACACTTCAGTTTTGTAAAAGCAGGGAAGAGGAAGCAAAGTGAGTATGTCAGCCAAGAAATAAATACATTTCACAGGATCCATGGATGGTTTTTTTAGTCTGTAGGCATTATAACAGAATTTCCAGATTCAGTGGATGATTTTGAAGTGTCTCAAATAGGAGTACTCTGAAGCAAATTATCATCTCCTGAGGCATGATTCTTCTCTGGTTTTGACCCCTTACACACAGTGCTTTCTAACATAGGTCACTATTCCACGTCAGTCTCTATCAAACAAAATACATGTGAGATGGATGACAGTTGTCAGGCTTTTCAGTTGGGTCATTTATAGCACTGAGCAGTTCTTGATGTAACGGTAACTATATACATAAATTTAAGAGATTCTCTTTTGTGTCTGTAAAGTTTCTTTTAACAAAAAACTTATTCAGGATAGACTGAATAACTCACCCAACTCCCTTTTCGCTAAAGTAATCTGGCACTGCTTACTTTTAAGAAAATTTTTGTGTTGACCACTGTAGATCAACTCCAGAGGAAGGTAGTCAATCCTTAGGGTACCAACATGTGATACAATTATTTTACCAAAATCACTTGCAGATTTTCCAGACATGCCCATGAAATATTGGTTTTCAAGTTACGTTTTGACCTTATAACTGCTTTTCTTGAAAATTAAGTCTAATGTGAAGGTGCTCTGAGTGAATATTGCTTTAGCAGTATAAAAAAAAATGAATCTTTCATATGGGAGAGACTGCTGTCATCCTTCAAGGAGGAAAGCTTTATTAGGCTGTGGTTCTCAGAAGATTCCTCTGTCACTGGTGAACCTGACAGTTATATTTTGTGATGAGTTTTTGTCTGAGTCAGCAAAAAGATGTCAAAGTTATATGATTGTGTTCTGAGGAGCAGGAAAGCTTGTATTGTTATGGAGAATAAGGAAGTAAGGAAAAGCTACTTAGCTTTAGTGTTGTTTTTTCCTGGTAGAGATTATGAAGTTCTTTTAAATGACTCGTAGAAAAGAATTTTTATGTATTTGAAATGTGGTTTTTTATGATCACCAATGATGAAATTAAGTTACTGAGAGGGGGATGAAAATAGAGTTTATAGAAGAGGAGCACACAGAGGATGATCATCCAGTTGTCACAGTATTTTGCTGGAAAATGTGGAGTAGGTGGCAATTTGTAGACAAAACCAGTGGGCTTGTTGTCTGAATCTGACAGTTAAAAGTAGATCATGCAAGCCAAGCGTGTTCAGCTCGTGCCTGTTAGGAATCTGTACTCAGTGTTACATACTATTGGATCAAATGTAGTGCAGCTTGAAGTGTTGAGTTTACTGTCACTTTTCAAGGAACAGTGATGTAAAAAGGACAAACTGACAGAATACCTAATCTGTCAATTCTTTGCATGAGCTTGCATTTTACTGTCTAGTGTGCCTTTGTGTTATCCCTGGATTAAATTCCTTGTGGGTCACAGGACAGGTAGGGGGCTTTCTGCAGTTGTGGTGGTGATGAGAGTGTGGCTGCACATGCAGAAAAAATGGGATGTGTTGTAGTTGCGTCTTATGTGCCTAAAATTTGCTGTAACATTGGACAGCTCTTCATTTCCCACATTGGATGGGACACAAGTTCAGCAGAGAAGTCTTGGCTCAGGTGCTTCTGTCTTGAGTACCTGGACAGGTAGTGTTGAACGAGGGGTAATGAACTGTAGCAGGGTGGATTTAGATTAGCTATTAGGAAGAAATTCTTGACTGTGAGGGTGGTGAGACACTGGAGGAGTTTGCCCAGAGAAGCTGTGGATGCCCCATCCCTGTCAGTATTCAAGGCCAGGCTGGAATAGGTCCCTGAGCAACCTGATCTAGTGGAAGGTGTCCCTGCCCATGGCAGGGGCATTGGAGCTTGGTGATCTTGAAGGTCCCCACCAAGCCAAACCATTCTAGGATTCTGTTACAACTTGTTGCCCTGTTACCTCTGGCACACATCTTTGTGTTGAGGGAACCTGGGCGAGTGCAGCTGCATCGGTGTGTTCAGGGCTTCAGGAGCTGAGGCTCAGCACGGTTGCATGAGGAACCAGTATCTGGAAAGCAGTTCATAAAGGCAGAATATACTGAATTTTTCCTTCATCCAAATCTTGTCAGAATATTTTCTGACTTTACAGTTTGGTTTCCTGCTTGCCTAGGAATATGGATTTTATTGAATGTATTTTACTAAGATGTAGCTTCATCATGAAGTTACTTGACTGTGGGTTCTCAAAAGTTTCAGACCTGTTTGGAATGGTAGCCCTTAATTATTGGTCTGTGAGTTAATGGCATCAAGAACCTTGAAGGTTTTTTTTCCTAATAATTACAGGAGTTGTTATAAACACGTATCATATCTTTTGATCATTCTGAATTCCTGTTTTAGTGTATTCTAGGACTTAATTAGTGAGAATTAGCTGCAGGGCACCAAAGTCATTGAGGTAGAATCCAATTTCCACAACCTTTTTATTCAAGAGGGCACAATCCTGAGAAGTCTGAGTTTTGTTTTTTTGGATTATTTTCAGTGCTAGTTAATGAGCCAGGATATCTGTGTTATTATTGGTCTTATAAAATAGTTTCTAGACATCTCATGTTTTGGCTTGCCTCAATCTGAGAATGGGCTTAAGTGCTTGAAAATTGTTTGAGAAATTTAAAACTGTAATGAGGAAAAATTACCTTGGGGTATGTGGTAGAAGTCAGCGGGATTCCTTGTTCATACCATTTGTGAAGTATCAAGAGAAAGAGTTACCTGGAAATTCTTGCTGAGGTTGTGGATAGTCTTTTGAAGAGGATACACTGCAGAAGCACATTGGATTTAGTATTTGATTTGCTTTTTTTTTTTTTTTCCGCTTATGAAGTGAGGGTCATTCAGATTAAAAATGAATTAAAAAAGGCTGATTTACAATTCTGGAATTTTATGTAAGTGGGGTAGGAATAGTTCTTAGTTGATTTAATCTGACCACAAGTGTTGGTTAGCAGTAGGGAGGTGGTGGATTTGTTGCAACAGTGCGGAAAAAAAAATCCTGACTGGAGACAAGTATACTCTTAAGAAAACCTTCTTTGTTGTTTTGGCAAGTGCACATGGGCTGTAACATGCTTGTGTTCCAAGAGGGGTTTTGAGAAAGTGACCTGGTTGCTCACTTGCATGATTTTAGAGTTTATTTCTACTCCTTCCCCCTCTGGCTGATTTCATACTATCTTTAAATACTAACACATGTCAGTTTATGTGAAGCTGGCTCTTCTGTTTATTCTTGATGAAGGTGCTTGATACTGTTCTGATGGTGTAACATAGTGCTGTTTAGACTACAGCAATCCCTGATTCCACTGATGGAAACTGCTCCTTGGTGCCCAGTTTGTACCTGCTTGAATATTTGAAGAGCAGTGATAGATTTTCCAGTTCACTGGTGGTCAGTGCTCTCCCCAATGTGGTGTCACAACATCCTCTGCTCCTTGACTTTTATCATGCTTTGAAGGGAAGAAAGGGCTACCACCAGGGCATTCAGGTTGAGGTGCTGCTTCTAGTGATACCTAAATCTTTGTCATTGCACTGGTTTTATATTCCTATAAAGCTGCCATCTCTGAAGGGTCCAAATGATTTTTGTAAATGTCATGAGTATTTTGACAAGTAACTACCACCTGTGATTGTTTTTCTCACCTATTGTATGGGCTTATTTTTTTTCCATTGACTGTATTACATATGTGTTGCCTTGTGTTTATGTTAGCAAATGTGAAGTAAATATTTAATTTTTAGTTGCCAGGTGTATTAGTCCTATGGAACAGGTAGGGTTGCTAAAAGGCCCTTTTTGAAATAGGTAAGGGTAGACCTATAGGGTTTGAAGAGTAGAGCAGTGAATAGAGATCTATATCTTTGAGCTTTAGGCTCTTTCAGATCTCCTGGCCCAGATTTTTGGCCCCATCTTTTCACATGGGCCACTGAAGGTAACACTGTGGTATTTGAAAAACAGTACAGAAAGCACAGGATTTGCTTGGTCTGTCTGGAGTGAATCTTTTGCTAAAGAGGCATTCATTTTGTCATGTTTTGGGTTAACTGGATTATTTGAGTTTCTGTTCCATGTGTAGATAAATGAAGGGTGTGTTTGAAACACAGCTGAAATGAAATAAATATCCATTAAAAATGAAGTTACACTGAGGTATGACAATGCTTCCTCTGCAGAAGAATGAGGTGAGAAAATGTTCCTTGCCTGGTGGAAAGTTAATCTAGAGAGAGCCAAGCATATTTTGTAGAATTTGTTTTGAGATGTTACACAGAATGTAATCTTACCCTGAATAGGTTTGCTGAAATGAAGTTAGGGAAAAAATGCCTACTCTGTGCATGGTGATGTGCTAATGTTGAAATTGGAACTTAGGAGAATGGTTCCTGTATTCTGAAATCATTGCTTTGCTTTCACAACCTGAGAGTCTGTTGAAATAATGTCTTCGAGTGCTGAAGTAAGATCTAGAAGTATCACCTGTGCTCTGTCAGATCTGTATTGTTGTTGTTCATGGCCTTCTCACCTATGGTTTCGAATAGTCTTGTTTTTTCCTGTAAGTTTTCCTTGTGCTGTCATATATGTAAATGAGGGCTGTCTTCCAGAATCTCTAAGATGGTTTTGCAGCTAACTTCCAGGTTTTTTGAGCAAAACCTTCTTGGTTATACTTCTGTTAGCTTGTTGTCCCGTGTTATTTAATGTATGTGGATGTATTAAGTGATTGTCTTGAATTTTTCTGTAATTACTGTTTTTCTTTATTACATGTAGATGGCCTTTTAGAAAACAATGAAGCTAAAGTAGCTATTACAAGAAAAGCATGCTTTTAAAAGAGCAATTTTAGGTGTAAGTCAAGTATGCAAGCCTTAAAATTGCAGCATTGAGCTTTACCTGTGCCACTTAATTTACCATCCTTCTTATATTATTAATATATTGCACCTTAATATTATACCCCAGTATTTCATGATAGGTGAATCCCAAAGCCCCTACCTTTTTGAATGTCTATGAATTGAATAAGCAGCTGCTCTGTACTTCGCTTTCTTCTTGTTGCATAACGTGTGTTCTCTTACTGTGCTCTGCTTAGTCCTGTTCAGAAGGCAGAATGAATATATTTCTTTGTAAAATTTCTGTAGTAGTTATCAGTAGGCTTGTGAAGCCCTCAGAGATAGTGCCTACTGCTCACTTCACACCTAAATCCTAGCTGGATCATTGCACCTGATTCAGAGTGGAAAGATGGGAGGGGGAATGATTTGCCAAGATAACAGATTTGTCCTGAAAGCAGTGGCAGAGCCTCAAAAAGAAGCCAAATCTCTTACAGTTCTTTTACATCATGGTGGCAAACAGTGTTTCTCTTTTCAAGGTCTTACTGTCATGCTTTCTTTTTCTTGATGGCAGTCCCACATTGGTGTGCCCCATTCCTCTAATGATTATGCACCCAGGTAGCTTCTCCCTGTTAATTGGAAACCTACTGCTGCTTGTGCTTTCTGGTCAGTGGTTGGGTCCTGGGAGAGGCCAGAGCCCTCTTGCCCACCTCCTCACAGCAGTTTTCTCAGTCTCTGGTGCAGGTTTACCTTTTCAGCAGAGGTGTGCTGCCTTCTCCCCTCAGGGGCTGTGCTGGCTGCAAGAACAAGAACACCACAAACTGATTAGTTCACCCTTGTGACCTATATTGAACATTGCTTGTTATTACAAGTATTTTACTATGCCTCAGGGAGAGGAAGTGGATATTTCTTTTTTTATGGCTGGAGAATTGGTGCCTGTAAGCAAGACGAAAATTTGTGTTTGGTGTGGATGTCCACTGAGCTCTTTAAGAGCTTTTTTTGAAATTAAAATAGCAGCATTGCATTCATCTTTGTATTTTTAAAGTATTGCTGTAAGTGACGTAATTGCAGCCCTGAGTGCTCAGCATTTTGGGTAAATCTGACCCAAATGTGTCAGAATAAGCAGCCAGAAAATGTGCCAAATATAATTATTGATCACCTATTTTTAAAAAATTTTAGTAGAAAGGACTTGATCCTATTTTGCAAGGTCGTGTTCACCTGCCTAAATAGTCATGGCTTTCTTTTCATGTGCTCTGTGACTCATGCATGTTTTGGCATTTGTAACAAACAGAGCAAGGATATTATAATTATTATAATCTGTCTGACTCGTTTCACATATTTTTATGGAGCATTCCATCCAGCATGCTATAAAAAACCATGTATGTATGTATATGTGTATATATATATATGCACACACACACACGCACATATATTTGTGATATTTGTATTTTAAAAAAGTACGGTACCAGTATTTGTATTTGGGTGTGTCCTGTCTCACTTGCAGGATCTTACACTCTGCCTTGTTGAACTTCATGAAGTTCACACAGGCCCATCTCTCCATCCTGTCAGGGTCCCTCTGTGTGGTATCCCTTCCCTCCAGGGCATTGACCACTTGGTATCTTTGGGAACTTGCACACACATATACAAATACCTTTGGTATTTAGACCAGTTTGAGAGCAGCAGCAGGTTGTCATTTTCTGTAAAGCAGCACTAGCATAATTCTTGTGATGAGTAGAGATGCTTCACAGATACTTGCAGATGGTAAAGTTGTGAGGCCTGTGGAGTTTCAGGGCTTTTTAAAAAAAAAAAAATCACATTTTTAAAAATCTGAGCATTAGAGTAGGCACCAGTGATAGAATGGACTCTCAGAGTTAGGAGGAGGGATTGCCCCTTGCAATGACCTTTGCTGTTCAATTGGCTCAGCTTTGTGATAGAACTGCACTGTTGTCAAAATCAAATGAAAAACCATTTGACACACTATCTGAAATATTTTTATAAAGTTTCAGTTTGGGGCATGCATGAGGGATTAAATTACACAAAATTTTCTCCAGTTGGACTAAAGTTATAAAATGCTACTTAAAAGATAGCTGGGTAGCCTTAGTTATGTGTAGTGCTTGTTTTCCTCAATGTAAATGTCATCAGAAGTCCCCAGAGTAAACACTTTTGAGTTTCATGGTGCAGAGAGAGAAATCCTGCATTGTTTTACTGAGAGGTTAACTACCGAGTGGGAGAAATTGCAAGATAAATTCTCAAAAATAACTATTTTCTAATAGTTTATAACTTAGTACCACAAAACCAGTGGCTTTTTTTTTTTTTTTTCCAGATAAAAAGTAGGATTGCCTGTGATTTTTGGACTACTTAAAGTATGTTTGTGACACTGTTGACACCCCTGTGGATTTTGACATGGAACTGTGGTTTTTTAAATACAGCATCACAAGCTTTTCCATATGCACATTTGATATTAAATTATAATTATGCTGGTGATGATGGAATACAGATTTCAGGATAAGAAAGGTGACAAAGATTTTCATGCATGGATAATTTTATGCACAATAAGGAGATTTTCTGTGAGTAATCCTGTTGATTGTAATAGGACTATTCACAGCTCAGTATGAGTGTAAATCTTGGTGGGATCAGGCCCTGCACTGGCATGTGTTCAGCAACATGGAGCACTCAGAAATAACTGTGCAACAAGTCATAAGAGTGTATCATATGTTACCTTTTAGAATGTGTTGATTTTATGATCTGTTAACCTTTTCATGATGATTTATGTTTGATTGCTTTCTTTTTGCAAGTCAACACATTCTAATTGATTCTTAAAAATACTTGTGTGTTAATTTAAAAATCGCTCTTTTAGCTGAATGTTATTTTTCTGAGTAGGGAGAAGAGAATTCTATTTAATTTTCTTTATTGAGAACCATTAAGTAGGGTATTATTCTTTACTCTCTAGGCTTCTGTGGTATGGTAAAAATGGAACCTTTGATACTGTGAAAGCTAGCCATGTTTCCTTTTATATTGGACTATATCCATATTTTAATAGTGGGACTAAATATATTTTCTGATGTGATGAGAATAGTCAGCATTTTTCATGGTTTGATAGGGATTTAAAGTGGATGTTAGGAACTTGTTAAGTTCTCATTTTTCTCTTTCTTTTGGAGGGGCTTGCATTGGTGGTGGTTTCATTCATGGAAATGCTTAATCATTAGTAGTTTTAAATATGCTCTTAAGCCCTGTTGCTGTATTTTTCTTCATTAATGTTAGGAATTGCAGAATTGTTGGGTGACTTTTATACTTCATTTTAGGAGGAAAGCATTTGAGAGTGCAGATAGCCATTATTCCTGTGGTGTGAATTTGGCATAGCTGTTGGGTATGTCTGGGTGGCAGCTCTGAGGTGTTCCTCTGTGTGTGCACATTGCCTTGTGGAGCAGTTTCACAATGCCCTTTAATCTGATCCAACCACTGACCACTCCTGGAAGAACTGTCCTGTTCCCTGCTCCTGGATTGGTTTATTTCTTGCAGTGTCATTGAGAGTTGGGTAAATAACAAAACACAGCAAATGTCCCACTGGGGTGGCCTATCAGTTGTAGGTGATTTTATAGATGTTTGGCTATTTAGAAAGGTTTTGCTAATCATTCCAGCTAACTGATTATAAAGTGGTTTTTAAAAGACTTTTTAATTCAGAATAAACCTTCCAAAGTGAATTCCACTATTCCACTAAATAGTGAAGGAAAAAATTCTTTCCTAGAATGAGAATGTTCATTAAGGGAGTTTTATAGCTTTATGTACATTATATTAATTTAAGCTTACAGTTTAGCACAAATAATTGTAGCATGACCATAGAGATGAGCTCTAAGAAGCTGAGGTTTCCCCAGATTGCCTTTTGAAAAGTTTATTCTGTGTGCATTTTGCACAAATAACCTTTATGTTTTGTGGTTTGGGCTCTGCATGTACTCCTTCTTACAAAAGCTCTTGAAGCAAGGATGTGGGAGTAGTGCTCAGGTATGTGTTCTGTAGCTTCAGATCTTTGCTCATTAGGAATTTTGCCTTGCTTAACTTTAATGAAAACGCACTTCCCAAAATGTGGAGCTAAAATAACGTCATCAGGCTACTCCCAGTGTAAGGTTACCCTGAAACCATTTAATACCTTGGGCTGAGCACAGTGTCAGCTTTTGTGAGGGGAATCTTGGAGGTAGTTTTCATCACAACAGTATCAGGTTGCTAAAGACAAGTTAGAATTGCTGTTGTGCATCTTGGCTCTTGTGTTTGGGTTGTTGTATCTTAGAAAACATGGTCAAAGAGAGCTTATTGCCATTTAATTTATTATTGCTATTATCACTAATTTATAATAAAAGTCATGTTTCTATCTCAAGTCTTTGCGACAGTCCTTCAGAAGGAGCTAAAGTTTAAGCCTGAAGAATAGTTATATTTTAACAACTTCATTTTACTGTTTCCTTCAGCCTTCTTTCATTCCTCTTTTCTTTGCAAAAGTAGGGAGAAGATTGTATAGAAGAGGGAGTGGATATAGAAAACAGCTAATCCTGCTTTTTGACAATTAAAAGGAGTAGTAGAAGTTCTAAAACAACAAAGACTTTCACAGGACAGTGTTTACAAATACAGAAAGTCCATCCTACTTTAAAAAAAAGAAAGCAAAAACATTAATTCTGTTCTACAAATAGATGCTAAACTGCAGATGAGTTTCATCTTTTGTCTCTGCTGTTAATCCTTAAATGTGTTTTCTTTTCTCCTCTGTCATAAATAGTCTTTTAAATCCTATAGAATTCATGTTTCTGCGCATATGGATTTTATTTTTAAATTGAACCCAATTAGTATCTCTGAGTACTTGCTCATTAAATTAAATAATGCCTTACTGCATGCTTAAGAAAAGAAGGGAGAAGACAGAATAACTCTTACCATAAGTCAAAGTGGGGAACAAGAGCTGGACCATGTGTTGTATTCCAGTGGCTTAAAAATTTTGCTGCTTTCCTTCAGGGTCTCTGTTCAGATCTACTTCATAGCAGCCGCCATCCCAGCAGACTTTTTGAATCAATTGATGCTTTCTCTTGATGGTATTTTTATTTTTGATTCTGAATTGAAATGTTGTCATGCCTCTCATGCAGCATGTTTTCATTTAAGTGGTTGTTTCTTTAATTAGGAATATTGTCTTTACTGCTCAGCTCTCCAGCTCAGTGCACGAAGTCTTTGGAAAAGCTGATGTCAGGGTTCCTGAAATGAATAGTTCTGAAGTGCAGCCGGAGGCTTTGGTGGAGCAGCTTTGTGAATGAAGTGATGCAGTTCAGTGCATGGGGATGTGCTGCAGGCAGCTGTGGAGCACCCTGTGAAAAGAGAAGGTGCTGGCAGGGTCCTGTGAGAGCTTTTCAGTGGAGTCCTTCCTCTCTCTTCCCCAGGGAGCTCTGCCTGTAGATGTCTCTTGTGAGATGCTTTGCCTATAGTAAAAGCTTGGAGAATCTCTACCAAGCAAAATGGATTCATTAAAGGTTTTGTTGACAGCTCTTTTTCTCTCAGTTTATAGAGGAACTATATACTCTAAAAAAAAAAATCTTGAGATTACTTGGTGAAGCTTAATAGAATTTCTGAAATTCCATGAGAAACATCTCTGCAATAGGGATAACAATGTCTTATGCCAAAAAATTTGCTTGTATGTGGTTTGCATTTTTGTAGCTTCCCTGGAGATAATCTCTAAGTAAGTTGATCTTTATTTCACAAATGCATCTTGCACTTAAAAATGTATTTAATCTTTGCAGGCTTGGTAGAGTGATCTTGTTTGGATGCTTTTAACTTACTTTTCTTTATCACACTGTCATTCTTCCAAGAACACTTCTCATCTTCAATTTAAATGATAGGATTCCTTTTATGTGAGCTGAAAGGTGTCACTTGACAAATTGCAAGTGTTTTACTGAATTAATTGCATTTGGGATGCTTCTTGGATTAATAGCCTGTTTTTGTTTGTGGTTCTTTGTTTTAAAACACTCCCTCTTTGTTTTAAAACATCACCTGCAAGTCATGTAACTTACTTTGTGTTTTGTCACTTCTCTTGTGCAGCCTAACACTATAAATTCTCACTATTTTTCTATGGAAAGCCAGGTGTTTGAAAGCCTGGTTTAATAAGCAGTGCACTTACTACACTACTTCTGATATCAAGATCATGATTGGAAGAGGACTTGAGGACTTTCAGTTGCATGACTGCTAAACCTGCTAGTCAGGGTGAGAAAGGAACTGTTACCATATCCTTTGCAGCTGAGGGAGCTGCCAAGAGCCATGAATACCAGTCCACAGCTGGCCTGTCCTCTGGGAAGCTGCTGTATCTCACCAGCTGTCCTAAGGTTTGGCATGTCAGGAGTCTTCCTGCCTCTGTTGGTGAGTGTAGCAGGATCTTCTGCGTGGTTAGCACTCAGCTTCTTAGCCTGCCTAACTTCCTGCCAGGAAGTCGCTTTAAATCCAGGATTTCCGCAATTCCTACCTAATTTCAGAGTGATGTGGCAGTGTCATCCTCCGTGTGGAACAGCCTTCTGTGCTGTTCCCTGCCAGTGGCCTGAGCAGACAGATTAGGCGACCATGTTCTCCCACTTAATGCTGTTTGTTCTCCCTTGAATGTGTTTCAGCACCTTGAGTTCTTGTATTCTCATACATCTGCACATCATTCCTTTGGAGAATCTGAAGTGACCTGATGCTGTCATATTTCTGTAATGTGGGACAAAAGCATAGAGAATGACAATCTGTGTGAGATGTACTCTGAGTATGGATTGACTTCAGATAAAGGGTGAGATTAGTAGATCTATCTGTTTCATTTTCCTTGAAGTCTGTCTTTCAAACTAAATACTTAAAATGCTCTACCAGAACTGGTCTCAGCCTTAAGTCTTTTGCACCATCTTTTACCACATCTTAAGAATTTCAGTTGTATCTCACCTTTCTCACTTGGCACCAGATATTCCAAACCAAAAAAAAAGATAAATTAATCATAATTTTCTTCTTTTATGATGTTGTTGCAAGATCTCTTAGAGATCTTTATTGGTGGCAAGAATACAGCCTTAGTGCAGTGCCAGATTTTGTTTGTTTGTTTTTGTTATTGCTGAGAAACTATCAGTATGGTTTCCTAGTTACATCTGAAAAATACTTCATGGGTTATATAATGTCTGCAAGTGGCTGTGTGAAATAGCAGACTTGTATCTTCTCTTGAAGACATCTCATTGTCTTGCTCTAAATGGTTTAATTTGAGAGTCAGCTTGTCACATAGCACTACCTGAGCTCACTGAAGGCATCAAGAAATTGTTGTCCATATATGAAGACAGATACTGTGAAAATCAAATGCATGATTTAAAACTTCCTTATGTTAGAATTGCAGAAGAACAGAAAAAGAGATCACAAGCATAAATGTGCTGAACAGAATTTTTCCATGTTCTTCTCCTGTCATGGGTGGTTTTGGTCCCTAAAATGGGCTTTAATGTAGGAAGGATGTTAAAAAGGTTGATGACACTGTCATATATAAAGACATTTAGCTTGATGACTGTTCTCCTCATTTCCAGCAGAGCAAGGCTTACTAAGAATAATAAAAAGGGTATTTGCCTGAAAAGCTTCTTCCTTTGGTGTGCTTCTTAAGTATTTGAAACTGAGAGAGGTCAGACCATCCTGGCTGTCAGCCTTTCTGTGATGTATTCAGAAGTTTAGTACCTCTCATGGTGCAGAATAGGGACAAGTGTTCTTTCACTTTTGAGTTACAAGACCTGAGTTCCCACCAGGATGTGTTAATCATCTTTTTACTTTATTTGTTGAGGTGTGTGGTGAGTTGTTTTTTTTTTTTTTTTTTTAAGAAATTTAGTTAATTTTACTTTCAGAGTCTTAAGAACCAATTGTAATATTTGAAATAAAATACAGTGTAGGAGAACCTCATGAGATTTTTCAGCTCTTTCAGCTGTGGCTTCCATTCCTACCAAGTAATCTAGGATCTCACCTAAAAAGAAACCACTATTTATTTTGTAAACTTGGTGTAATTTGATATAAAGAAAGCTTCACAAATGTTTATATACATGGAGAATTTTTGAAATAAATTCCTGGAGAAAAAAATTATTTAGAAGGGGATCAATTGGATCAAGCTGCATATGGAAATGTAGACATTTGATGTTCATTTGTTTAATGGGGTGTTTTTGCATGTTGGCAGGCTGTTAGACTGGCAGGAGGTTGTTGTGGTATGATTCTGCAGAGTGATGGCCCTGCTGCTTTTAGGCAGAGACCTGATTTCTGTAGACTTCACCTGTAGAGAAACCTGATTTCTTTGGTTATGAATTGTCATTGCGAGCAGCAGGGAAAGCAGCGTAGCCTCTGATTTTAGACTAGAATGGAGATGGATCCTTTCTCCATGCTGCACTCTCAGGGGATGGAATTTGAAGCTACTGTCTAGCAATGTACCCACATCACACCTGTACCCTAACTCTGAATGCATCAAAATCCAAGGTGCTGCTGCTGTTGTGATGCTGCCCAAGGTCCCGTCTGGTGCTTTGGGTGGGCCTGCTGTGTGTTGTCCAACTCCACTGTGCCTCTGCTCCCACCCCTGTGTGTGTATTGCCTCTGCTGTCTGGCTGTGGGAACATAGAGGGATGGAGGAAGGGTGTCTGTCTGTCTGTCTGTCTGTTGGTGCGTCTGTCTCAAGGAGCACTGAGGAATGGGTGGTAGGGGTTATGGGCTTGGGAATAGGGTAAAGGAGACTGACTGGACATCCAGTGTGCCAAGGAGAAGAAGAGTCCTAGAACTATCTTGTATATACAATAATTAGTAGAATGAGAAGATGCTGCCACTTCCAGCTTCACAAAAACCTCCTGCTCTCTGCTAAAAAAAAAATTAATAATATCACGATACTTGTAGGAATATTGTGAATTGTATTGCATTTCATTATTGGAATTTATATTTCCTCACTAATGCTCCTGCTTAGTGGGTATGAAAGTGAATGTCTTTTATGGACAGTTTTGACCTCTCTGTAGTCTCTATTTGATGTACAGCTTTAGCTATAAAATTAGATTTTCATAGAATCGCAGAAGAGTATGGGTTGGAAGGGACCTTTAAAGGCTATCCAGTTCAATCCCCTGCAATGAGCAGGGACATCTTCATTTATATCAGGTTGCTCAGCCCCATCCAAACTGGCCTTGATTGTTTTCCTGGATGGGTGTTCACCACTCTCTGGGCATCTTGTGCCAGTGTTTCAGCACCCTCATTGTAACAATATTCTTCCTTGTATCTAGTCTAAATTGTCTCTCCTTCAAAACCATTTCCTGTTGTCCTATTGCAACAAGCTCTGCAAAAAAGTTATTTCTCCACCTTAAAAGCTCCCTTTTAAGTAATGGAAGGCTGCAATAAGCTCTCCCCAGAGCCTTCTTTCCCTCTCATCCTGTTGGCATAGTGGAGATGTTCTAGCTCCTTGATAATTTTCCTCGCCTCCCCCTGGACTTGCTCCAGCATATCCACACCTTTCTTGTGTTGTGGCCCCAGAACTGGATGTAACACTGCAGGTGGGGTGGCAGGAGAGTGGAGTGGAGGAGCAGAATCACCTCCC
Organism: Muscicapa striata striata; assembly: GCA_030060385.1. Taxonomy (NCBI): domain Eukaryota; kingdom Metazoa; phylum Chordata; class Aves; order Passeriformes; family Muscicapidae; genus Muscicapa; species Muscicapa striata. The sequence continues at coordinate 393,691 of JAREIS010000246.1, forward strand.
TCAACTGCTGCTTTGGATGCTGCCCAGTTTTCTCTCACTTGTGGATATTAAGATGTTCCAGGAGCTACAATGCCCTGGGGTAGCAGCAGTGGAAGGGCACTGAAAGGACAAGGAAATAGGAAGAACAGGACCAATATGAAAGAGGTGTTTGTAAAAGACAGTCAAAATGGAAAAAGAGAACAGAGCAAAGAGGGCAGACAGGAAAAAATTAAAAGTTTTCTAAGGAGTGAGAAGGAGGAATTAGCCATCATTTAATTACCATACTTCTGCCAGCAGTCAGAAGCACTGATTTGGAACCTTTTATTTGAAAGTGTTCAGTTATGTGCACACAGATGTACGAAAGGAGAATCTTTTGACATTCTTGCAAGATATCCAACTTACTCAGTATCAATTTTAGGACTGCATGTGTGTTTGTTGAGTACTGACTTGACTTCTTATAAAATATTTTTAAGTAAAAAAATTTAAGCAAGTGCACCAATTGTAGATGTTTACTATTAAAACTTTCTTTGTAGGTAATTGCACTTAAGAATGAACATTGAAGACAAGCTGGGAGGATTATTTCTTAAATGTGGTGGCATAGACCAGATGCAGTCATCCAGGGCTATGGTAGGGATGGGTGCAGTATCTGACCAGTCTGGAGTATCAAGAGAACGACAAGAGGCAGTGCTTCAAGATCGGACTATGCCGCACCAAGAAATTCTTGCAACAGATGAAGTGTTACAGGAAAGTGAACTTCGACAGCAAGAGATGATTTCACATGATGAACTCATGGTCCATGAGGAGACGGTAAAAAATGATGATGAAATGGATGCTCAAGATAGACTTCCTCAAGGGCTGCAGTATGCTGTTAATGTCCCTGTAAGCAATTTCTTTGTGAAATATTGGAGAGATTACTAGGAAGCTCGATCTGGTAGTCTAATCCTACTCTGGCAAGAATCTATTAATTGCTTGTTTGGATTTTGATTATCAAAATAATTATGTCATTTGCCTCTGGCTGTGGATAAATTTTGCCAATTAAGTATAATCTTTAAGTATCTGTTTTATAAATATTTTATAAGCAGGCTGTTACCATAGAACTAAAGCGTTAAAATGTGCTCCTTTAAGGATATTTAATGTTTAAGGGTAACTACAAACTGGAATAAATAGTATTATTAGAAGGTGCATACTGTTTATGCTGTTCATAGTACTGTTTAGTTGCTTTGCCTATAGGAAGCATCTTGTATGTTTTTAAGGTATGTGGACGCTTAGCAATTGCATTCACACTGCAGGTTGGACTGTGACACTTCATACATGACCATAAATATGCCCCTCCACGATATCTCATAGAAGGCATACCTTAGCTTTCCCAGAGAGCATAGAGATGACTTCCTTTTGAAAACAGAGCATCTGTCTGTAATGCAGCACATCATCACTGTTACCCTGCAAACATAGAGGACAATCACCAGGACTATAAAAGCAGATAGCCTTACACATGAAGAATAATCTTCAGAAACATAGCACTGTTAAAACACTACTCTGTTAGCTGTAGATCAGGTGGCTCAGGTGGTAGAAAAATGTGAGAGTATCATGGTCTTCATTAAAGTTCACATTAGATTGAGATTTTAAATTTTTTTTTTCAAAAACTTCATTAGAACTGGTCTTCTTTTTTTTTTTTTCTTAAAAATAGTTCTGTTTTAAATATATAATAAACTATTCCATTAAATCTTGCATTGACAACAGCACGGATTAAAGTAAAATAGGTGTGAAAAACTGAATGGTTTTACAGATGGAAGTGATTTTAACATTTTAACTGATCTCAAAATCACCACAGGTCAGGAAAAAAGACCTTGGGAGATGAATGAAAGGATACATCAAAATGTTACTGAGGAAATTAACTGTGCCCTTTTTGTTTAAGATACATATTAATCCTTTCACTTAAATTTCTGAAAGAGTGAAGCCAGAAGATAATTCCCTTAGGAAAAGGTTTTCTGTTTCAGCAGTTTGTCATCTTCTAAAATTGAAAAATTGCTTTTCTGTAGTGAGAACCTTACCTGAAACTGGCACTTGGTATCTTAACAGATCAGTGTAAAGCAAGAAATTACCTTTACTGATGCATCTGAACAACAGAAACGAGACAAAAAACAAATACGAGAGCCAGTAGATTTGCAGAAAAAGAAGAAAAGAAAACAGCGTTCACCAGCAAAAGTAAGACATTGATTTGGCAAAACCAAGATTAAAAGGACCTGAAGATTTGGTTGACTATGACTAATTTCATTAGCATTTGAACTAGTTAGGCTGGAAATTGTTTGTTTGCTCAGTAAAGATGCAGTTCTGAAGTTCACCAGAGACCCAAAACAAAACTGATATAACAGTGTTTTTCTTTGAACTCCTTTTAGCAACATGAACTCTTGACATATTTTAACATCTGTCTCTCCAGGCAGTTCTCTCTCCAAATATTTTTTTTTAAATTATGAGTCAGTAGCTTTGTAGACCATTTATAAATCATTACTCTGTATCTATCTAATAATAGTTGTGCTTTTCTGTGAGCCTGATAATTTAATATGCTTCATGCATAGTAGTGAAAAGTTTTTAAAAAGAAAACTAAAACGTTAGTTTTGAAAATTCTAAAAAGTTTACTAATATATATAAAATAATTTACTGGTAGGGAAAATTCCTGTGGTCATAATCATCTTCATATATGTATTTATTTACATCAAAAGATTCTTAACCTAGCTGCTGGTTTGTTACTTAAAAATTTATTTTGTAGATTCATTCATGAGAAGTATGTATCCCTGTATGTCTGAAAACAATTTTCTTCTGTTGAGAAGCACTTCAGATAAAACCAGAATCATTTCACCTCATGAGGTAGCAGTGTTGTATCTTCTAGTAATTCCCCAAATCAGTAGTAATCTTCAGACTTAAAATAGAACATATGCAGGCTGCTCTGATAGAAGTAAATCAGTTACAATGTTACCACACAGCAGCATTAAAATAAGCCTACTCAGGAATCAACCCAGACTGTTTGTACATCAAAGGAAAACTTATTGTAATACAAAGAAAATCTCCCAAATCTCCTTTTTGTTGCCCTGGGTGCAGGACCCTCCAGTCCTCCTCAAAGCACTGTCAAATAAGGTTGCACCTGTAGTATTCTTGGAAAGCTGAGAAATTGCTTCAGATTGGGTGTGGAAGCAAGTTCCAAATGCTGTGCATTTTTTTCTCACTTCTCCCTTTGAGAGAAAAAGGAGATCTAGGTTGAGTACATCCAGAGATCACTTCCATGGAAACATGGCAAGGTAGAAGAGGCGTGTGCCCCTCTTTCTACAGACGTGTACTTGCATGCTTCCTTTTTATCTCCCAGTCTGCCAGGGTTAGTCTTCTGAGATGACAAAAGATTGAAAAATGATCAGGAGAATTGTTAAACAGGTTCTTTTTCAGTCTCTCTTCCCCTTTTTTCAGACCTGTCAGAGTAGAAAGGCAGAGTAGAAAAAAGCTGGACTGACCTAGGTGAGAACCTACTGCAGGTTCAGTATTTCCAGAGCAGTAGTGTTGATTTTCCATCCAAACAAGCAGCTGGAACTCTGACAAATGGAAGTCAGTTAGCATTCTGAAACTTTATGAATTCTGTTGTATATCAATGCAGTAATCAGGTAGTGAAGAAGCCACTAGGTATCCTGTCTCCTGTCTCCTGTTGCCTCTTCCATGCACACACACACGTGCACACACGGACGCACACGCACGCGCACACACACACGCACAAGCTTCTTTGTTGCTTTGGTTAGGGAAGCTGCTCTGACAGAGTTAACTCTCATCATTTAAGAGGGTGGTACAAGGAGCAGATTAAGTAGAAGAGCCCAGGTTTATGATAACCATGAAATTAGGTGTATTTTCTGCACAATTATTTAAAAATTTCAATATAATATATGAAAAACATTTCATAACATATATTTAAATTTGTTTTAAAGACCCAGTCGGCTTCATCAGCTGGATAATGTTACAGAACAGAGTCTTTACAATTGTCTCTGTCTGTGACTGGAGCTGTAACACACCAATCTTACAAACGTATGAATGTGCTTGTCCTTCAGAGTGAATGCACAAGAATTTGTTAGTCTGAGACTTTCACTCTTGTTTTGACGCAGGAGAATTAAAAATTAAGTAGATCCTACAGTATTTGCTATTATTTCAGAGATACTGTTTCAGTTATTGACTCTCTTTCTCATCACTGTCATTATCATAAAACTTAAAACGCTGTAGCTAATCAAACTGCAGATGTGTTTTCCCAGCATACTTTTATTTTTTGTTAATAACAAGGGACTAAACTGTATTATTTAAGATTCTTTAAGCTCTTCTTTATAGTTGCGTTTGCAGTTAAGCAAGACTTTTATAAATGTAATTTGTTTACTGGTTTTCTTATTCTCTTGCCAGAGATAGTAGAGATTTTGGGTTTTGGCTTAGTTTTCTTTTTTTATTCTTTTTGACAAATTAGAGAAAACCTGTGATTAGCTTTATTGAATAAGGTAGATGTGGTGCATTTTAAAAAAACTTAAGTTTTTTAACTTTTTATGAAAATAGCGGCTTTGTTTGATAGCAAAGCAATTGAGTGTGGCAAGTTGAAGTCATCGAGGAGATGCTTTAATATGTATATTAAGTGAGCAATACATTATTGAGTGAAAACCTGAAAGGGGAGAAGAATAATACTATTCTCTTGGTTGTTTGGCTTTGGGATTTTGGTTTTAAAATATAATGTTACCTTTGAGACTATTGGTATTATATAGATGTAGATAATATATATGACTATTCTGGTTAAGCTTTAATGACTTTTAGCAAACATTTAGAGTTGTGATTTGAAAAATATAACTTTTCACTTTTGCTTTAAAATACAATTGTTCATGGTTTAGTCCCAGGAGTGGTTTGATTACTTTGCATTCTTTCCAACAGACGGGCAAAATAAACAGTAGCATATAAAGTGACTCAGCTGTGCCTAGGGAAGCTCTAAGCTGATTTTCCATGAGCTGCTTTTGTCTCCGTCCTGTTAAAATATCTCTCAATGCACAACAAGACCCAAGTTGGATTGGACTGCAATTGGAAATGTGTATTAGAAGCTTAATGCATAGTTTTGTAGAAATTAGCATTGTTTTACCTGAAATATTTGCATTTGCTGCATCGAAAAAAATAATGTTTTTCTTTTTTTGTAGTTAATAAGACATCTTTAGAGGGTAGTGTGAGAACAAATTTTACTCTTTTTAAAATAGATCCTTACAATAAATGAGGATGGATCACTTGGTCTGAAAACCCACAAATCTCATGTTTGTGAGCATTGCAATGCTGCCTTTAGAACCAACTACCATTTACAGAGACATGTCTTCATTCATACAGGTACTGCTTGACTTCAAATTTGTCTTTTCTACTATATAAAGAGTTGTTTACTTATGTTAAAAATGTTTTCAGCTCTATGCGAATTTCAGTTTTAAGAGTGTAGCTATCTTGGCATCTAAGCTTAGAGATTCCATGCACCAAAGTGTCAAAAGAATATCAGAAAAAAAAATCAACATATATTTAATAAACCGAAAAGCTAACTGTTTACAAGGTTTCTTTTCTTTCTTTATCAGAAAGTAATGGGTTGACTTGTAGCCTAAGTGCCAAAAATTGACCCCTTTGTAAAATGTGCTGCAGCTGCTTATTTGCCTGATGAGGTATCTCTCTGTTCGGAGAAGTGAAAAAGGTACCTACTGTTACAATAGCTTGCCAGTGTCCTGAATGCAGTCTATGCCAGCATCCTGATTGATCTTCCTCATGAGGAAATTACAGCCATTCCAGATCACTCTTCCATGCTAGTCTTAATGTGACTCTTAGGATCATGGAGAGAACTCTGCAGTTCATATACATAGTAAGGCAAATGTTTTTTTGGTATCAGGGTATTTTTGGAATTCGCTCAGATGCTGGTGTTTTTAATAGACGTTTTAATATTCCTCGAAAATAGTTATCAGAAACAACAGTGTGTAGTTATTAACTTATGGATGTGGAATTATATTGTTCAAGGTGAAAAACCATTTCAGTGCAGTCAGTGCGACATGCGTTTCATACAGAAGTACCTGCTACAGAGGCATGAGAAGATTCATACTGGTGAGTATAGTGCCTTGAGTATCTTTACTGGCGTGCTTAAAAACTGTTTCCCCACTCAGGCAAGGTTTCTGGTAATAAATATGCAGCCTAAAACCCTGTCGTAGTTTGTTTTAATTTAACACATGTTCTAAAGTTATTAAGCTTCAAAAAATAAATTTGTTTTGTGCTTTCAACTTGTTCCACTTTCCTTTGGCTGTAAAATGAGTATGAAGTCCAGTAAGCAGATCTGAAAGTAGTTTTCTATAAATAACCCCAGAGCAGCAAATCCTGAAGTTTGTGCATTCATAAAAGTCAAAGTTCGTTAAGCAGTTCTGTCTTCTGTTTTATCCAGTTAATTCAGACAAGGGGGACTTCCAAATTACATTTCCATAGATTTATTTGTTTGTTTGTCTGTTTGTTTGTATTTGAATTTGATGGAAAAGTGCCAGGACTAAAATGGCCAAAATGCCTAACCCCAAAGGTATTAGTATCAGCTTCTCTTTTCACTTTTTTCTTCTTTTAGGTTTTATTCAGAACTGTTCTAAAAAGAAGAGTCTTAGTTTAAAAATATGCAGTATAGGTCAAATAAGGCCCAAAGCTTTAAGCCAGAGAGTTAAAGTTTATATATGTTTGTTTTTTTAAATCTTGTTGCACCACACAGAACCACATTGTTTAACAGGTTTGGTTTCATTGGGTTTTTGGCATTTTGGTGCATGGCCTTTCAATCCCTCTTTAAATATTTTGTAATATGGTCCCTTTTGGACTAGATGCCAATTTCTCAGCCTCTTTTTCAGAAAAGCAGAGCTGGTGAATGTGCACAGTGTTTCTTGGCTGTAGCATTTAAATGGATATGAAAGCTACTAACACGCAGTGCAGTGTGTGCATGTGTGAGGGTTGAGAGGGAGAAAAAAAACTCTGCAAAATGAATTTTCAGAGCAGTGTACAGGGAGTTACATGCACAAATGCCCTGTTGTTTATGGGATTTTTGTATCCTAGGTTGCCATGCGTCCAGACTAAGTAGGTTTCCTTCAGCCAGTCAGCCACAGAAGAGTCTTCCATTCTTCTGCCCAGTGTCTTTGTTCTGCTCCTAGTCTTTCCTCTGGCTCTGAATTGGTGAACCATGCTGCCTCCACTTTGTGTAGATACTTACTCTTGAAAAGAATGCTCATTCAGTCTCTTCCATGTATCTGCCCCCCAACCCCCCCCAGAAAAAAGGCAAAAATTTAAGTGCAGTCTTCACATTTTTTAGAAGATTTTTTTTTTTTTTTTTTTTTTCACCTTCATATGAGGGTTATTCCCTGTACATGACTTTGAAAATGAGAGTCTGGGCAATATAGTTAATTAACACTTGACTGCAAATATTTTATTAATTGATTTAATTATCTTTTAAAATTTAGCTTCTAGCTCTAATGAGAAATCTGTGTCGATTGTAAGCTTTGGAGGGAGGGGGTGGATGCGGTGGGATTGTAGGTTTTTATGCCAGCTCTTAGATATGCTAGTCTTTGTTTAGCAGAGAAAAAGATACCATTTAGCTAATTAACCATATTGTTATCTGACTTATTTTAGATAACTGTGTTTCCTCCTTTCCTCAGCATCCTGAGGTATAGTTTAGTTGTTTCTCAGAAAATAGAAAATAGTTAATTGTGTTTAAATTGTTGAGTCATGGATGTGTTTCTAGGTGACAGCTAGTAATGATTAGGAGAAAACACATAAAACCCAGATTCCAGGAGTGGCAAATTTTTTTCTGAAGGCAGTTCTTTAGTTAACAAGATCTGAACTAGTGTTTAATTTTTGGCTTCACCCAGTTATAGTGTAGCTAATTGGCACTCTGCATACCTGTCTGTGCTTTCACCTCCATATGACAGTGTTCACTACTGGCCCTTAGCTGTTTGTGTTGTCACTCTGTTGTTCAGGGCTGCATAACTAAACCCATCCAGAAAAGCTGAATTTTCAACTTGCTGCTTTAATGAGAAGGTGAGCAGCAGGTCTGTGATTTACTTTGATAAAAGTAAAGATTTGTTTGTACTATTCATACCCTTTAAAAAATGTTTCTTAACTTTATTCAAATATTTTTTAATTTTCCATTTTTATCTCCATGAATGACCACTTTTAGCACCAGCTTGGAACAAGAAGCCTTTTAATTCTTTTAAATATTTTTATCAAATTTTCTGGTTTATTTTAAACCAACCAAAAGGAGTAGTAACAGGTAGAAGCCCCATTTTATGCCTGTTACAAGCCCCCAGTTTACAGGTGCCCCAGCTATTTCCAGTCTGATTTGACTTTAGTTCTCTGAACAACTCCTTCAAAGGAAATGTTGTGAGGGAGTTAGGAAGCAATCAATGAACAGCCTTATTCTGTGTAAATAATTAAACAGTTGCATCTAAAAGCAGACATTGCATTAATACAAAATTTGTTTATAATTGTGTGTAGAGGAGAGCAGCAGTGTTGGAGCCCTGCTGCTAAACTTGTCCCTAATGATACAGAAAATTGCTATTTTAGTTGTAAGAGAGGGAAGGGAAGAGTCACTGGTGCACAAATATTTTCAGTTTACGAGATTGGAGAAGATGCTGAATGTTCCTTTTTTTTTTTTTTTTTTTTCAAATATGTCTGCTTACTTTTTGCTTAGAGATGTTTCTTCCATATACCTTACCCATTCATGTGTTCATCTCTCCTAATTGTGTAAGGCACTCTACTTTCCATTTTAAACACAAAAACTAAGATTACATTTAAAAAAAAAACAAACAAAAACCACCATTGGGGCTAACAATTCAAGTGCCTTCTTATTCAGTCATACTGATTTTTTATAGCCTTCTTTGATATTTTATAATTTGCTTTTTTTCTGTTTAGACTTTAAAATGCCTGGGTTTATAATTGTTACAGCCTTCATACACCTAATATTTGTACTACACTTCATGGATAGTTCTGTTGCTTGGTTTTAATAGATTGCAAGCATACACACAACACATGGGCTGTTTTCATAAATGATACATTATTTGTTTTATTGTATTTTTTAATTTTGAGGTTTTTTTATACATCTGATTTTTTCCTACTCACCAAAACATTTCAGAATAATGTGTCCTGGATTTTCCCTGCATTATCAAAAGGCTGATAATAATGATCTCCTCCGTTTGCAATTGAAAAGTACAACAAAATTGCAGAAGGCATCTGAAGTTTGGGCTTCTGCTAGGATGAAATTATTATTGGAAGCCTATCTTCATATTAATTTTTAATCTTTTTCTAACATTATCTTCCATATGAAGATTAAAGCCAAAATTAAGTATGGTTGCAGTTTCACAGAGGTTTTCTTAATCTTACTTTCAGAGTGTTCTGGAATTCTACTGGAAAATATTATTTTCTGTGCTGAGTTAACTCCAGGGCAGTGTCCCCAAATTCTTCTCCCTGTTAAGGCATGGCCAGCAGTGCATTTCTATGTGCCTTGAAAGTCTCCAAAATAGCTGGTGACTGTAATCCACCTAAAAACCAGAGACCCCTGTTTGGCCCTTTTAAGCCTTGAGATGGGAATAGGTAGCTGGGGAGTGTTCTGCCAGCAAATAGCCAGTTTGAGTAGGAAAATGTTAAGGAGCTCCATGTGCATTCACTTACAGAAATGAGTGTAAGGCTGCAGGTAAGTGTATTAATGAAGTGTTCTGCATTTCCTGGGATTGCAGGATGGCTCCTTAGAGGGCTGTTCAAGGCCAGAATAGGACTCAGCTATCTTGCTTTAAGGCTCAGGATAGTTTTCAACCCAAACAGCTACTCCATTCTCTAAAATAAATTTAAGGTAGCTTGAAAGCAAGCTTTGAAGCAATGTAGGGAGAGTTTGAAGGGGCAGTTATAAAAACCCCACTAAGTAGAGTAGTGGAGCAAAGGGAAAGAAAATGTGAAGTAGCAAGGACTAAGTAGTAGTGTTCAGGAATGGAAGAGTTTCCATGAATCAGACAAGAACAATGAGGTCTAAATGTCTTGCCTCAGCATCCTGAAAATGGAAGGCAAGGATTGAAATTTGATTCAGAAAGCCTGAGCAGGCTTGTTGGGAGTAAGGCACTGTAGTTGTGAGGGTGCCTAACAAATAAAGAGAACACAAGGAATGAACCTAGAGTTTGAAAATTAAGAAATGGGCCAAAGAGGAGGATTTGCTTAATGGCAGGATGAGAAGGAATGATATGATAGGTGTTATAACTTACCAGGGATGTTGAAAACAAAGCAGAATTTGATGGTGCTTATTAATAAGCAAGAAGAATGCTGGGGTTGTGAGCCTGTAGAACAGGAACTGATGGAAGCTGAGAGATCTGACGAGAGAAGATAATTTGATTTAGGAGAGAATAAATTGGAATAATTTCATCCAAGAAAGGGATTGGCTGAGAAGCCACATGGAGAGGTAAGAATTAATAATTGGAAATAGGACATAGGCTTACAAAGAGAGAGATTTAGAAATTGGTTGGAATTAAAGAAGTTGAAACTCTGGGCATTAATGATCTGACTAGGAGCACGTATGGGGGTGATACAGATACTTTCCATTCTGGTTTCTAAAAATACTGTAACCTTATTTTAAGGTACTGTATTCCCTTTTGTAGAAGGATGTGGATAAATTTCTCTATTCTAAATGGAAAATACAAACTGTCAATATTTTAAATAATAAATATTAATTTAAAGTTTTAAACTTTTAACAACTAGTTGTTGGTAATTCATCAGTTCGTAACATAATTAGTAAGAATAAAAACTACCTCAGAAAATAGCAATAGTTGCATATTTCTGGAAACAAGACATATCCCAAAAATCAGTGCAGTGCAGTATCCAGAACAAAGAGGGTCTTGACAGATGCTGCCAAGACAATCTCTGACCTCTATGTCAGTCCAAAAGATTTAATAGTAAATACTAAGAGAAGAGATTGCTCTTGTTCAGGGTGAGTTCTACTAAATAATAGTGATCTTATATAAAAGCAAAACTAACTTTTCAATGCATTTGAAATTTTTAGGTTTTGTCAGAGAAACCTAGAAAAAAATATCAGAGGGAAGATGTAAGGCAAAAGTTAAAAGAAATAAAAATAGAGTTACTCCCTACTCAGAAAGGATCGTTACAGGGTTTCTTTGTGAGGAAAAATAAGGGGGAGAACTGAAGATGAATTCAGGGCAGTGCATATTGTCTGAACGAGTATTTCCTGAAAGTAAAGAAAAAACCAGAAACCAAAACAAGCAATCTAAACAACCAAAATGAGAAACCTGTAAGTATGCAAACACCAGTTCTATTACAGTGGTTTCTTGGGTTTTGACATAATTTTAAAAATATTTTTAAATTAGTTCCTAAAAAAATAAATAAATTTGGGTTTCAACCAAAATAGTAGGCCTTTTTCGAAGCAGTTTTATCAATTCTACATGCAGATAAGGGAAAAAATACTGAAAAATAGAAAGCACCCTCTAAAATGTTATATTTGAAGTTTGGAAATGCATTAATTCTCTCCTGGAAGGGATGGGTTTGAGTTAATGAGTTGGTTGAGAGGATTGAGGTATTTTTATGCAGTTGTCTGCATTAAGAAATGCATATGGCAGAAACAATTCAGGCAGACCATCTTCACAGTTCTTAATTTGTTAGGTGTAAGACATACCTGCAGTTGCATTAGAAAGGGGAGTAAGGATTTAATTTTAAAGGTGGGGTTTTTTTAGCATAAAAGCCTAAAGTAATTTGAGGGATCAGCAACTGAGAATTGAAAAGATAAGCAAGCCCTATGTTGTTTTTCAATAGCAATATACTAAATCCTCTTACTACTTCTAATAGAGAATGTAGTATTTGACCTGGTAATTTTATGGAAAAATGTTGATTTATTCTTTTAGATCAATATTGCTACATGTTTTTTATCAGGTGAAAAGCCATTTCGTTGTGATGAATGTGGTATGAGGTTTATTCAGAAGTATCACATGGAAAGGCACAAAAGAACTCACAGTGGAGAGAAGCCTTACCAGTGTGAATATTGTTTGCAGGTAAGATGATGTAGTGAAATCTTCTGTGATTGAAAACCAAAACACCAGTCAGTTCCCCAGTATTGCAGATGGGGTTTCCTCCATTTTATACAAATAAATACAGAATGAATGTTTTTTCTGTCAAGGTGGGCTATCTTGCTGCACAGGTAGAGCAGAGTCACACCTGGCTGTGCTTGATTTTATTGACTGTGTACTCTTGTTTGACTCTTCATTAGAAATTGGTAGTGTGTGTGAATCATCGAGTAAATTCATTAGAATGAAAGGTTTTTTTTCTTTCTGCTAACATATTCATTTTTGAATAATAAAATAATAATAATAATAATAATAATAATAATAATAATAATAATAATAATAATAATAATAGTCACCATAATCTTTTGCAGTATTTCTCCAGGACCGATCGCGTGCTGAAACACAAACGTATGTGCCATGAGAACCGCGAGAAGAAACCCAACAGAAGTGCCACCAAAGTTGGCTTTTTGCCATCGGAGGAAGATTCTGGTTTCTCAACGCCTCTGAAAGACAGCTCCTTGCCAAAGAAGAAAAGGCAGAAAACAGAGAAAACAAAATCTGGGGATAAGGAAAGTACAGATAAATCAGAACACAAGAAGGACAAAAATGACTATTTGCCTTTGTACTCTTCTAGTACTAAAGTAAAAGATGAATATATGGTAGCGGAATATGCTGTGGAGATGCCACATTCTTCGGTCGGTGGATCGCACTTAGAGGAAGCAAATTCTGGAGAAATACACCCACCGAAGCTCGTTCTCAAGAAGGTCAACAAGAGGAGTCTAAAGCAGCCACTTGAGCAAAGTCAAACCATTTCACCTTTATCTACATATGAAGACAGCAAGGTTTCAAAGTATGCCTTCGATCTTGTGGATAAGCAAAGTTTACTGGACTCTGAAGGTAATGCTGACATTGATCAGGTCGACACATTACAGGAAGGGCCCAGTAAACCAGTACACAGCAGCACTAATTATGATGATGCAATGCAGTTTTTAAAGAAAAAGAGGTATCTGCAAGCAGCTAGTAACAACAGTCGGGAATATGCCTTGAATGTAAGTACCATAGCATCTCAACCTTCAGTAACACAGGCAGCTGTGGCCAGTGTCATTGATGAAACTGCTACAGCCTCAATACTAGACACACAGGCGCTGAATGTTGAAATTAAAGGTAACCATGACAAAAATGTCATTCCAGATGAGGTACTGCAAACTCTGTTAGATCATTATTCACACAAGGCTAATGGACAGCATGAGATCTCTTTCAGTGTGGCTGACACGGAAGTGACCTCCAGTATATCCATCAATTCCGCCGAAGTATCTGAGGTGACCCAGTCTGAGACGGTTGGAACAAGCTCTCAAGCTTCCTCATCAGATAAAGCTAGTATGTTACAAGAATATTCAAAGTTTTTACAACAAGCTTTGGACAGAACTAGCCAAAATGATGCCTATTTGAACAACTCGAGCCTTAATTTTGTGACTGATAACCAGACTCTTACAACCCAGCCAGCATTTCCTTCCATGGAGAAGGTCTACACATCTATACCCGTCAATAGCTTTCGGTCAGGCATGAACTCTCCATTAAGAACAACTCCAGACAAGTCTCACTTTGGACTAATGGTTGGTGATTCTCAGCACCCTTTTCCCTTTTCAGGTGATGAGGCAAATCATTCTTCTTCCTCCTCTACACAGGACTTCTTGGATCAAGTAACTTCTCAGAAGAAAGCAGAGGCACAGTCTGTTCATCAAGCATATCAAATTAGCTCCTTTGAGCAGCCCTTTAGAGCTCAGTACCATGGGGCAAGAGCTGGAATTTCCTCTCAGTTTAGCACTGCCAATGGACAGGTGAACCTTCGGGGACCAGGGACAAGTGCTGACTTCCCAGAATTTCCCTTGGTGAATGTAAATGATAGCAGAGCTGGGATGACTTCTTCACCTGATGCCACAACGGGCCAGACTTTTGGCTAAGAAATCTTTGTAAATAATACTGGCACTTTAGAACACATTTGTCAAAAGGGGGTTGCTCTGTATAAGATGGAGTTCTGTACAGCTTTTAAGAGCGCTATGTTAAAACAAAAGTAAGCTGATATTAGCAAGACCAATAACTGCTTCTTTTTTTCTTTTTTTCTTTTTTTCTTTTTTTTTTTTCTAATTTTTTGTTAGCCATCAGTCATTGAACTGCCTGATGTTGGTGCCCCTATCAAAGGCAGTTTATTATTCACTTGTTTGAATCCAGAAAATATTTTACCTTCTATGAAATTTTAAAATAAACAAAATCCCCAGGTAAGACTTTCCCCCATGATTGTTTCCTTGCTGGTTTCCTTGTATGCTTTGGGAGGACAGTTTATTGTCTGACACAATTCACATTGTCATTTCTGAGCTTGTCAGCATAGTCACTGCTCTTCAGCAGGGAATCAACGTGAACTAAACACACAGAATAAACAAGTAAGTTTCAGAAGTCAAACAAATATGGCTTTAAAAGAAAGCATTTTCTAGAAAAATCTTCAGTCTCTCCCAAAATAATTTTAGACCATGTGCCCTTTATTTCTGCTTTGCATTACCTTGAGTTGTGTTTGGAGGGAAAGAAAGTGAATTCTGGTAGACTAACTCTACTATTTAAAAGTCTAATTAATTTAAAATACTTTAAACACTTTTTTAAGCAAAATGCCTAACTGCTAAAGCCTTTACTTCATTCCCGAAGTAATGTGTATTTCTTTGTACAGCTGAATCTAGATGTAACTTTTTAATGACTTTTTCATATGCAGAAACCAAGATTTTGAAGTTTTAGTTAAAATACTCTGTAGATGACATTCCCAATTGCAAAATGCTTACACAAACAGTGTATTCCAAGATTTAAAAGCTTAATTGTACCTTACCCTACGTACTCATAACGATTAACATAGAGCACTTAGCCAACTTTATAGTTTTTGATTTCTCAAAAAATAAAACCATTTTTAGATGTTTAGGTTTGATACGGTTGCATCATTTTCATGTCATACAGCAGCTCCAGTAATTCTTTTCAATATACTTGAGATTGGGTATTTTTAGCTTCTGTAAAAACTGTTTTAATTCTCTGTCTAGAATTTTGACAATTTCAATTATTAAATTTATTGAAGTATCCCTGAAAGCTGAAGAAGTGGGCATTCAAATTCCCCATTTTTTAGTGTTTGCTTAGTAAAAGTCACTACAATTTTACCAACCTAAGCTGATGAATGATGCTAGTGAACAGGATTTCTTTTTCCAGCCTAGGAGAGTGATCAGAAGTTTTCATTGCATTTCACAGTATAAATAAACTGCAAAGTTTATCCCTGTACCATGAATATGTTTTTTTGAATAGTACTTTGTCTTGAAGTATACAGTATGGTACGATAAGTAGTTCTGTGTGCATTTTTAAGGTGGTAAGATTTGAATAGCCTAACTATTGTGTAGTTTAAGTTAACAAATTTCAGATTTTTGAACTGTATGTTCATTCTATTGCACCTTCCCTAAAGGGACACTGTCTGGTAGTTCAAGGCAGTTTAAGCCTCATGTAGGCTGATTAACCAGGGAAAAACACACACACGTACACACACACACACACACACACACACATGTAGGTAAGTGTGTATATGGTGGTTTTTTAAATAGGATTTCATCCAGGTTTTTACACCACTGTTGTTAGCTGGTGTGTCTCAGACAAAGCCATCAGGTAGGAGAAAAGGCTGCATCTCAAGTGGCTAAAATATATCCTGTCTTTTAAGAAAGGACTTGAGCAGGACCTAGAACAGTTCCCACCTCTTACCAAAGCAGTAGCAATATTTTTCTGAATTTTGATTACCAGGAAACTGATCCCACTTAGTCTTTTCTCTTATGGTAGCACTACTACAGCACTAACTTTTGTTTGGTACAGTTGAGGGAGAAAGGGCATTTATTATCCATAGCCTGCTTCTTCTATTGGCAAAAATAAGGTTTATATAAACTAATTTCTTAATACCTTTGTATAAGAAAGCAGGCTTTTTTTTTTGATTTGTTGACTCTGTGTGTTAAACCGTAAGGCATTTCAGCGTGCTGTGACTTGCCAGTAATTTTGTCTGAATATTTGGCCACAACTTAAAAAGAGTGGGCATCAAGGGAGAAAAGTAAATTCCTTATGGATTATTAATGATACATGTAAAGAAATTTCTTTGAAAGAATATTTTTAAACTGATTCGTGGTCTCTCTGTTTTTCTTCCTTTATGGTTAGTTTGTTTTTTTGACTTTCCATTCTGTGTTGCACAGAAATAACAAAAAGGGTCCCTATATCCCAGGAAACCACCTCTTGTAAGGCATACTTTGTGTTCAGTGTTCATTTCCATGACATCCTAGCTTGCAGTGCCTGAATAACACTGTGTTGGCACTTTTGTTCCTATGCCCTGATGTTGCAAGGAGATGGCAATTGTACTATTTGTTAAATATAGCAAGGAACAGAATAAAAAAAAAAAAAAGGCTGGGTTATTACTGTGTTACTGCACTGCTGTGGGCCCATAGGGAGGTAAGAGGAATGAAGCCTCCCTCTCCCTAAGGGGTCTGACTCAGCTTTATTTAAAAAATGTTGCATTGATGCCCTGGTGTGAGAATGTGATTGAGGACTCTGAGAGAGTGGCTCTCCCTTGCCATGGTCACATTTGGGAATCACTCCGAGTGTGTGTGAGGCAGCAGGCTGCTGTACAGACTGAAGGAACTTGCTCTTCCCTGCAGCCAGATGGGGATCACCTGAGGAGCTGCTGTTCCTTACATCACAGCTCATTCCCTAGCCTGCTGCTGAGCCATTGCAGCTGCACTCTGTGCCTTAGGACAGGCTTGAGGTCCCGCCTAAGCCACAGGGACTGTCTTGTAGGGTTCTTCCACGTGTATGAGTAAAGCAGTGGTGTGAGTAGTTGATCTGCTGATGCTTGAAGCTTTCTACACTGGAGGAGTTAGCCAAATATACTGCTGTGATTTCCTGAGCACATCCCCTTTCATCCTGGAACAAGTGTTTATGTAGTTCTGGGAGGTTTAGCTCTGTAAAAAGCTCTTGCTTATTTAATGATGGCATTATTTAATAATGTTTTTCACTGCTCACATTTTGCTGCTTTTAATCTGCTGCAGATGCACACTTTTCATGTTGATCTGGTCATTTTTGTTAGTTCTCTGTGTATGTCTGGGAAAAAGCAGCTCTGTTCCTGTGCTGTCAGTATAAGGCTGGGGTGAACATGGAGATTCCTCTGAGCTAACAGGAGGCATTCTTATTGAAAGGTCAAGCAGGCACCAGATATGTGTGTGTGTGTAAGGTGGAATTTTTGGGGATATCTACTAGTCATAGCGCAATGATAATTTTGAAAAAGAGGAAATTCATTACATTTATTACCAAGCTCTCTCTCTGTCTCTACATATATATATATATATCTACAAAATACATATATATATATATACACACACATGCACTTATTAATAGGCCATATTTTGGTCCTAAATTACTTGACAGTGTCCCTTTTAGCATGAATCTTTTGATATGTTTTACCATTAATATAACAGACAATGAAGGAATCAGCTTGTAATGGTATACTAATAGGCATTTGCATTTTCTTCATTTGATTTGAGAATGAATTAATCATAAATGACAAGTTTTGGGGAGAAGGATTAACCATGTGTATTACTGTATGTTGGTTTACGAATAACAGCATAAACAATTTAAATTGGATGATAAAAGAACCATGTTTATGATCTTGTGTCTCCTAGTGTTGTCTTTAGGAAAATTGTGTTTCAAGAAGAAAATAGGACAAGAACGTATTCATGTGAAATAACACTTGTATTATTTTTATATTGTACTTGTCAATTTTTTTGGATGATGGGAGCTTTTCATTGTTAATTGAGAAGTACAGTAAAATCTTGCTAATTCGCTGACCTCTAAACAGAGCATCTGACAGGTTTCTACATCCCTCATGGTCTTTTCCCACCTCTCTGCAATGGTCTAAAAAGTACTGTAGCAAGGTCTCACACAATAATACTGTACTACTTCACCCAAGTATACTACAGCATCCATATTAGTATACTGGGAGGTAGAAGGAGTATTGAAAACTAAATTGCAATTGTCAAAATAAATGAACAAAGTACATTTTGTGATGTGACATCCTTGCTTTTGTTGCCTGCTTCTTCACCAATTTAAAAAATTGTAATTTGTAAAGGGTTTCCAAGGCATTGCTGCGAATTATTGGGGTTCTACTGTAACTTTTGGAGTTTATTCCAAAGTATTCATGTTCTCCTATGAAAACTTTCCAGCTGAACAAATACATTATATTCCATGCTCAATCAGAATATTTTTATAGTATTTGTATCATATGTAGTTACAATTTGAAATGAACCAGAATATTTGGATAAATTCATTCTGAATTTTGCAGCATTGGATTACATTATGTATGTATATTTGCTAACTAAATTTTCTTGGCTTTGAGAGCTTTGATTTTTATTCTTTGTTTGCTTGTTTTAATATCATTACAAATTGCAGGGAAAATCCTAATACTCCTGGGAATCCTTTTGGAAATGTTAACAGGCAGAAATATGTTTATGCAGTCGGTACCAGTACACATGTGAACTTTCAAATTACATGGTTGGTACTGAAGCAAATGAATAATGTTGCAGTTTCCTAGAGTTAAATGTTTTACGAAAATGAAGCCTTGTAATTTTGAAAGTTCATTGGACTTAGGGTAATGCATGTTTATGTTAGGCATGTAATGCATTTAGCTGAAACTCACTTTGCAAAGGACAAGCACTAAGAAAGTATTACTGCTAATGAAAAGACATGTCTTTAATTTGAAATTTAAACTTTTGTTCAAGTTCAATTTGCTTCGTGTCAGGGAAATAAATTTGTAGTCGCTTTTGCTCTACTCAACATATAAAACCTTCTGTTTCCTTTTTAAAATTACATCTTTTGGTAGGAGACACAAACTGAGGCAAGCAAACATTTCTAAGACTTGTTTCTTGCTTTCCTTAATCCAATGGATGGAAAGGTAATATTGTGTAAACAACATTATTTTATTTTTTTATGCAATATCATGCTGTAAATATGATTTATCAAATAAGGATGTACCTATGATTGAATCTTTGATTCTGCACAGCTAGAGTTTATATATAAATATAAATGTGTCTTGACAATCAAGGACTTATGTCAGTCTTCCTTTATGATGTTTCTTATTGTTATGCATTCCATTTGTTTGACTTGAGTATTTGTATTGTCTGTAAAGTATGTAATGTTTTTATAGCTTGTTTAAAAACAAACAGAAAAGCCTGTAAATACGAACTGATCACAGTACTGCTCTGTTAGAAGGCATATGATGATGTACTGTTTGTAAGCAATAATACATGACAGAGCTAATTTGACAAGTAGCATAAGGATAAATTCCAAAAATACCTTTGGGAGTTAATAGCCTTGTTTGAGTTAATGAATATTCTTAATCATTTTTTTTATAAATAAATTCAGATGTCCTCCTGCTGGAATATATAACATTGTTTACAGAGCACAATTTCAGTCACAGAGAGGACAGTCTTTAGATCTATGGCTTCATCCACTTTGAGTGAGAAATGAATGGCTTGGCTGCACTTCTGCGAGACGAGGAAGACTGCTAAGGTTGAATAGCTGTGTCTCTAAAGGATTAGAGATACTATTCTGCTTCTGTGCTGATTCCTGCCAGTTCCTCTACATAAATTTGGAGTTTTTAAGTCCTGATGTTGAACTGATGAGACTTGGGCCACCCATAGAAAGGAATAGGTCTCTTCTTATTTGATATGCAGATAAACAGTGAACTTTTGAGTCATCTCTTCCTTTGAGTTGCATATTTTTCAAATTATGAGCTATGAGATGATGAGATGGGTTTATTCTGATAAACTAGATGTCAAACTTATAGTTTGAATTGAATAGGTATTAGACTGTACAGAGCAGCGTATCTATTTGAACAGTCATCACTGCTTTAGAACCTCCCCCTCCCAATTTGTAAATGTATATGACCTACATTTTATAGAAAAAGAAATGTTTTTAAATGCTAGTCATTTATATAATATGTGCTTTGAAGGATTTGCTAGTCCACTTCTGTCACTTTTAGTACACTGGTATCTTTTATATGTAATGTATGCTTTTTATTATTATAATTATTATTATAATTATTATTATTGTAGACATTTCAGTAGGAGGAATTTTGCAACAGTATGAGGGGTTGAAATTTTCATTGTCAGAAATGAATTATACTGGACTTTGTCTGTGTAGTCTTGTCTTTCTTTAAATACTGTCTGGAAGGGAACTTGGTATTCAATAAAGCAAGAGACTTCCTTTTATTTTGAAGGCATACTATATAGTGCTGAATTGGATCTGAAAATGTAATGGATTTGAAGACAGAGAAATTAGTACAAAATCTAGTGTACAGAAGAAATTGTCATATGAAAAAACTGATGATATATATAGTGAAACACTGTTACAGTGAATTTCTGATATAGTGCTATTTTCCTGAAATCCATATGCCTTCTTTGTATTTCAGTTAATTTGAAAAATGATAATTTGTATAGATAAATTTAGAATAATATGTTTATTTCAATCATTATACAGTATTTCTTTATCCTACAACATCTATTCCGTCCCTTTATCAGACAAAAGACCGTAACCTGAATTCCATCAGTTGGAGTATGTATATATAGGTGAGAGATGGTTTTATAGGAACCTGGAAAGTATGAATTTGCATATTCCTTATGTTTCTGACAGAAATCAATATGTGAGTCTTTCATTATTCCTGTGAAATGAGGAATTTCCTGATACCAAGAAGAGAGTGAGTGTGCATGTGTGTGTGTGTGGGTCCATGGAATATGTTAGGGTCTCAAGGCCAAAATGATAAAAGTATAATAGGGTTTAATTTAGCTCAACACGACTTACATTTAATATGTAAAAGAAGCATTTAAATTTCATAACAAAAAAAAAAAAAAGACAAAAATAGTTTTGCAGGGAACAAAACTATTTGGATAGCAGGCTTGACCAAATGAATTTTTTTTGGTTAAACTTGATATATTTTAAATGATTCTATTTCTGCCTTTATTTCTGCCCTAAAAGCAACTTAAAATATTTTGGGAGTTATTCTTCCTGTTCATTTGACTGTGAGTGTAATTTATATCATGGTTTACAAAATGTGGCATGAAGGATTGGATTGTTTTATCTGTATAATACAATGAAAGTTTGCTTTTTTTTACATAATCATGGTGAATGGTATTGTATTCTTAGGACTGATTTATTCATTAAGTGACTTAATGAGTTTCATCACTTTTGACGTTATTGTTTTCTTATGGTTAACTTAGTCTTTTTGGGTTTATAATACCCTTCTATGTATTGTGATACTAAGGGAAGTTATGTTTTTGCTTTATTTTTAATTAAACTAATAGTTTGATAATTTATATTTGCAAATGATGCATTTTAAATGTGGTCACTTGCTGTTTGAAAAATAAAAATATAGAATACTGTTTTATGAATAGACTTAGCAGTATTTTTCATGTTAGATAATTTCAAACAAAAAATGCTTTCTAGTGAGACAGATGAAGGCATGTAAAGACACATATTGTTGTGCAAGAACTGAAGTGGATACTTTTCAACAATTAAATGAAATATTTAAATATTTGATTTGAAACACACAGAACTTATTTGGGTTTTCTTCTCCTTTGGATCTCCTTCCCTCCTTTGATTGTAGAAAACAGAATATCTGACCTTAACTTTAATCCTGGGTGTCTGAGAAGATTGCACTGAAACCACTTTGATAGAAACACCTAGTGTTAGACCAGCTTTCCTTTTGTGAGTTTTGTTTGAATTGCAGTGAGTTTGTTCAGTGCCAGCAGCTTCTCATGTACATGAGAATCAGGACTTTGTTTTAATCTCAGTTGTAAGAAGGGTGAACTCGATTACTCAACATTTCAAGTCTGTTGGATAACAGCATGGCATGTGTGCACTACAGCATTTTGTAGCATGTGTAGGATATGGAGTCTTTGTTACATAGATTTTTCCATTGTTAATGCAGATATTTTAAAAAAATATTGAGGATCACAGCAGTTACGCATCTACAAAACTGTAAATATGCCCTGTAGTATTAATTACTGGTAATTCAATTTTCTCTTCTTTATTTGTTTGTGTGTATCAGGCATAATGTTTCCTTGAATCTTTTGGTAGAGCCCTTTCTGGTAAATACTTGATTTTTGTGGAATGCTTGGCTGTGTTGATTTTACTTCATGTAAGAACAAGTTTTATGTAAGAAGGTATTAAAAGTGGCATAATACCTTTTAAAGAGAGAAAAACTGTAGTGAAGCAGTGTGTGAAGACTGGAGCTGCAATCAGGTGAGCGCGGCAGGAGGAGCTGGTGGCTCTGGGGTGTCACCAGCCCCTCACCTGGTGGGTGCAGCAGGGCCACTGCCTGGGCATCCAGCAGCCACCTCAGGAGCCTCCTCTGGGCAGCAGTGCTGCGTGACAGGAGCTTCTCACCTGGCCTCAGGCTGCACCCTGCTGAGGAGGTTGGCTCAGCTGGCTGGATTTGGCTGTAGGTGGCAGAGAAGGGCACTCAGGTTTGCTCTCTCTTACCAGGAACAGCAGCCCTGGCAGTGGTGGCCACGCACAGCCCAGGTGGTCACTGACTGCACCAGCCCAGACTGAAAGTGGCCCTAGGAAATGCCCCTGCTCAGTCCCTCTGAGCTGTGAGAGGTGCTGCTGTCTCTGGGTGCCTTTGTGTACCCCTGGAGCAGGGTGTGAACATAGCTCCAGCACTGGATGGGACTTGCTTTCAATCTTACTCCAGTGTGCAAGTTATGGTACTGCCTTTTTAAAATACCTTATAAACTTCATGTGGTATGTTAGCATCCAGCCAGCATAATGACTGCTTTTAATGGTTTCATATTTGATAGTTTTAAGTTGTGGGTGCACTCTGACTCTGCAATATGCCTGATGATGTAGTGTATGTGGTCTGTGTACTCAGCCACCTTGCTTGTCTTTATGTTTACTTACATTAGTTACATGGATTTTCATTTGTGTTAATTATGTCTTAATACTGTCAAAGAGTAAAGTGATACTGAAAAGGTAATTTTCAACATTTTGATATTGAAAAGAGTTATCGGAACCTATATTTTGTGTTGAGTGATAAAAATAGTCCATTTAAATTAGCTTGCTTTTATTTTTTGCTAGGAGAAGGAAGCAGTTTTCTGTTAAAATAATTGGTTATTTGTTTATTTAGAGGCGTTAAAAATATCTCTTTGCAATTAATATTTTTCTTGCAGTGCACAGGATAAACTATTTTGTGGCTTCAGGATAGACAAGACAGCAGTTTGTAAAAGTTTGGAGATTTGGATGTGTGTTGTCTTAGGGAAGTCATCTCAAAAAATACCCTGTTTGTTGATTATCTTCTGCATTGCACTTGCCAAATCAACAGAAGATAGTCTTCCAAAGAATATTGTTTGCTTTTTGTCTGCTTTAGTTGTCAATGACATGAAATTTAATGAAGAGAGCTGTTCACTGGAGCAGGGGTTTAAAAAGGAGCCCATCTGTGCTGTCCTTTCGAAGCCAACAGCCCTGCCCTGGTTGCTCAGGTAAGTTTCCTCCTCTGCAGTGCTCTTCCCCTTTCACACCAGGGCTGGTCTTCAGGTTCCTGACATCCCTGCTGCACCATCTGCTTCGAATGTACACGTACAAGTGGCTGGCAGAGATTAAATAGGATGATTTGGTGAGGTTCCATTTTAAAATGTGTGCTGGTCTTTTGCAGTCCAGCCAGTCTATGTCACTTTAACCTGTGTCAGCAGCCATGCACATCATGCAGAAATCACAGAATGCAGTTTCTACCTCTGTTATTTATACTCACTTCTGGATGTTTGCTGGGTGTACAGATCACTGTTGTTTTTTCTGCTCAAGAGTCCATCTCCCTGGGCAGCTGTGCCTGTCTTCCACAGGACAGCCGAGACATGTTGCTGCATGATTGCTGTTGGTGTGATTGTGTTGGGCCAGTGGCTGTGTGCTCCTTTTGGCTAGAAATGCAGTGCCTATTCCCAGACCAGGCTTTGTGCTGACATCTTTTTATATAGATCAGTGCCTTGGCAGTAGCTTGAACATTGCTGCCTTCTTTCAGAGGAGGTGATACCTTCTCAGCAGCCATGGAAATACAAGTTGTACCATTGAACATGTTAATTTTCACTTTTATTCACATAAAATCTGTGTTTTCATGGTCAGATGTGATCATTAGTGCCATTTTACAGAGGCAGAAGTAACAGCTAGTGATCCAAATCAGTAGCCTGGCTTGGATCCATTATTTTAACTATGTAAATTATTAAAAAATCCTTCTCTGTTATAATATGAATACTGACTGTTCAAAATGTGTAAGTATTAGACTCTGAAAGCTCTTCAGGAGCAGCACATCCTTAATCAGTCTTGTCACAGAATAAACTGAGCCATGAGAGACAACAAAGCAACGACTGTGGGTGCTGGGAATGTTCAGGGTAATTCTGAGATTATCTCGACCATGCAGTGACGTGCAAGAATAAAACAGGATGACATCAGAAGCTGAAAGGATTAGTTGTTTGGTTTCTCTCAGGCCCTGTGTTTTCTTCCATTTCTCTTGCTAGATCCTGAAATAATCTTTGTTAAAAAGCTAATATAGACAGAACAGCCTAAGATACAGCTCAGAGGGATGTAAGCATGTGCAAGGGTACCAATGGGACAAAGTGATCTTTCCTGCAAACCAGGACTCTGACGGGGATTTTCTTTAGGACTACATCTGTTTTTTTAGAAGTGAACAGGATGATTGATAAAACTCCCAGTCAAACACTAGCTAGAGCAATGGATGTTGCAGCTACTTGAAAATGAGCCGTAAGGACAGTGTGAATTCCCACAGTGGGAGTGGAAATGTACTTGGGCAGTATTGGCTCTCACAAAGTTGCCTGAAAATCCATTTTAAGGAATTGAAACAAGAATGTTGTTTGTAGTGATGCTCAGGTATTATGTTGATAGCTGCTATTGCAAACATTGAACAATGCCAGGTAAAAATCTATTTAAACGGCAAAGTATTTTACAGTTTACAGCTCTGAATGAACTTGAAAAAGGTTATCTTTTCATTTAGTCTGAGAACACAGTGTCACAGCCCATTTTGCAGTCAGTCTGGGGTTTGTAGGTCATTAAGTGGTGTGATTAGCTGAACTTGGTAGTTTATTCACAGTTTGTGCTGTATGTGTACGTGGAAATTGCATGTTGTGTTATAAGATGTGTATGTCTGGCAGCTGAAGATGATGATGAGGTAGGTGACAATATCTATCCTATTAAAAATCAATCCTTTCCACATTTCACAGGATGGCTCAGACTTGTGGATATTTCAAATTCTCATCTCTTGCTGACCTACCTCTGTGCTGCTGCTTTCTTTCCCTGTTTCTGGAGGCCATGTTTATATCTGACACCTCTGTTGTTCCCATACCTGTTCTGTCCCACATAACCTTTAGTCACCCTCTTCACTCTCTTAAATCCATTTCCAGACTCCATTCCCTGGAGCAATTTCCAGTGAGTGCCACCACATGACACCACATCAAGAGTCTTCTCAAATCACAGTTCAGGATGTCCAATGTGTGGATGTGCCAGGCTTTGAATGGTTTCATCTGCCAGTCCCCAGGACATGTGTAACTTGAGGGAGAGGGTTCCAGCTGGTCTGTGGAATTCACAGTGTCCTTTGCTAGCCCTGAAAGCACTCGAGATTTGGAGTTTGAGGAAACAATTTTAATTCTTAGTTTCATTTTTCTCCCCTTTTGTTACCTGTAGAGCTGAGGTACTCAGCATGATGAGAAAGAATTTTGAAATTGTTTGTGGAAGTGTTCTTGGAAGGCCTTAAAGTGATGTGGAGTAAGACTTACATGAAGACACTGGTTCTGAAATGCACACAGCCCTGCTGAAGGAGAGCTCCTACTCTTGGAGGGATTCTCTTGACAAGCAGGAGAATGTTGAAAATTGCCATGATTAAATAGGGACAGATCAACACTGAACATTCCTGAAAGTGCTTCTTAGCAGTGCTTGATGATTTTAATGTGTCAGTTGTGGTTCTTGAAAAAACTACCTTTTACTGGTTTTCTCCTGTGTTTCTTTCCAGTGCAGAGGTGAGATTTCCCAAAGGAGTTTTCAGCAGTGGCAAGTGCCAGTAGCAGCTGGCCCAAGAAATTTCTCTAGCACTTGCCAGGTGTACACATGTGTGTGGGGAGGGCACAGAGGTGCCTGCAGGCAGGCTACAGGGCCTGGTTTTCAGGGGATTAGTGACTCCTCATCAGTTCTGTAACAAATTCAAGATAGTTATTTCAGGTTTTTCACTGGCTCTCATGATGGGAGAATCTGGCTGAACCTGTTCCCTGGTGGTTGTAGAGTGTAAGAAGAAGGGAGTGGAGGACAGCTTCCAAAATATTCCAGGAATGGGATACCCTGGGGAGCTATCCATAGAATTGGGATTGTTCAGCTTGGAAAAGATGCTTAGGGGGTGACCTAATGGCAGCCTTCCAGCACCTGAAGGGAGCTTGAAAGAAACACCACAAGAGCATGTAGTGACAGGACAGAGGGGAATAGCTTCCAACAGAAAGACAGCAGGTTTAGATTAGATACTGGCAAGAAATCCTTCACTGTGAGGGTGGCAAGGCACCCTCAGGTTGCCCAGAGAAGCTGTGTGGATGCCCCATCCCTGGAAGTGTTCAAGGCCAGGTTGGACAGGGCTTTGAGCAGACAGGTGTCTGCCCAAAGCAGGGTGGTTGGAATCAGGTGATCTTTAAACTCCCTTTGAACATGACATTCTGTGACATCCTCAGAGTTTGTCCTCCGTTGAGAAGTCATCTGTCTTCTCTGAACTCTTGCTTTCCTTTTCTGCCACTCACAGAAATTTGGTGTTTTTATTCAAGAGTAAAGGCTTGTTCACACTTTAGCTCTGCAGGAAAATCGAAACAGGTTCACTGGACTACATGGATGTCTTGTATGAAAATTAGAATGGCTCTAACCCATTTTGGAAGTAAATTAAATCAAAGTGTGCTACACAAGCTCTAAGGAACGGTGGCTGGCTCTAGATTTGATCCTCTTTATATTGAGACTATCCAAAATTCCTGCCTGTAATTCATGTGAAGATTTGCCTGTGCAGGGTCACAGGATTTCTTGGCAGCCCAGGGCTGGGTCGTTTGGATCGAGTTCCTATTGAAATATGGCTGCAGCCGCTCCCGCGCGGAACCCGAACCCCCTTTCCCCGTGGCCAGCCTTTCCTCCAGCAGCTGTGGATTTCCTTATTTATTCACTTATTTTGTCAGACTGCCGTGAACTTCAGGTTGAGTGGCGTGTCCCGGGCACGGGTGGTGGCACCGGCAGATGCCGATGCCGCTGCAGGAACCGGCGTGTCCCGGGCACGGGTGGTGGCACCGGCAGATGCCGATGCCGCTGGGGGCGGGCGCGGTGCCCGGGCAGACGTGGCAGAGCCCGGGGCCGCCCCGGCGGGAGGCGGCGCCGCGGGAGCCGGCGGGAAGGAGGGAGAGAGGGAGGGCCCGGGAGCCGCCAGGTGAGTGGGGTCGACACCGTGGGGACACCCCCGAGCCGGGCTGGGGACCGCCCGGGCACCGCGCAGGTGGCGCCGGGCTGGGCTCGGCTTTGCCCCCTCGGCGGCTCGGTCGGGCCGGAGGCGGCGGAGGGAGGGAGGTAAACGGGGTGGGGAAAGCTAAAAAAACCCATGAAAACCATGTTGGAGGGGGAAAAAAAAGGGCCCACCTCCCCTCCCCCAAAAAGGTGAAAGAAAAAGAAAGGCTAATAAAAAAGGATGTGGGGGAGAAGAAAAAAAAAAAAAAGAAAAAAAAAAAAAAAAAGAAAAAAAGAAAAAAAAAGGTAAAAGAAAACCAGGAAAAAAAAGAAATAGGAAAACAAAACAAAAAGCAGGGAAAAGAAAGGGGGAAAAAAAAGAAGGGGAAAAAAAAAGAAGAGGGAAAAAAAAGGAGAAGAAAAATAGGGGGAAAAATTGGGAAAATTGACAAAAATGCATTTGAACAAGGAAAAAGCCAACAGAGGGAAGAGGCAGCGGGTGAGTCGGAGCGCTGCCGGGCAGGGAGGGTGCGCAGCCCGAGGAGGTGGCCGCAGCCCGCGGCACGAAGGTGTTGGCAGCGCCGTGGCCTCTGCCAAGCCAAAGCTCTCCGGCCACACAGGAACACTGAAATTGCTGAGGAGAGCCCGGGCTCGCTTCCCACGTCTGGTATTCCGCAGCCTTCGTTGCTCTACGGAGATATGTGAAAACAAAACGAGCTCGGTAATTGTCCTGGCTGGCGCAGTAAATGAGTAACCGGGAACAGCCAAGCGCTGCTCTGCGTGGCGTTACCTTTTTGCACTGATGGCTGCTTTAATTCCGCTTCCCTAAAAGACTCTTAATCAGGTGTTTTTAAGAACTTGACCCTGAGAAGAGTTGAAGAGATTTATCAAAACTAAAATGCTGTTGGCTGCTGGGTCCCTTGGGAGGAGAGGCTTTAGGAGCGGCTCCTCTGGCTGCGGAGGTCGTGGGACCACACGCAGTTGTGCTTGGGAAGGCGTTAACCTTTCCTCCCCAAAACCTGCCAGCTGTGGAGTAGCTCACAGCAGCGACGCTTAGCTCAGAAGCAGCTTTAATGTGCTGATTAATAAAATAGTGCTTTGAAAGGATATGGAGGGCACAGAAATTTAATCTATAGGAATCTGGTTTTGCAATTAAATATAGAAGTGTTGCAGGAAGAGGAGATGAGCCTTTGTAATGTTTCTGCGTGGTTTGTTAGTGCTCTTCTGCTCTCTTGAGTGCTAAATGGTATGGAAAGATTAAAACAGACGTTCGTCTTTAATTTATAGACTGGTTAGTGCATTTGGCACAAACTTTAGGAAAAATAACAGCAATTTACTTTCAAGTTAGACTCTTATATTAGAGGAAAATCGTGTCTGTTTAGTTTATTTATCCTGCTGGTGTGTACAGCAGAAAAAGTTTCCTCAGGGTAGGTGACCTAGATACAAAATAGTACCCAAAAATATCCCAGTGCTGATAGAGCGCTGCCTGGGGCAAGAGGAGGGCGCCTGCCCCGAGGACTATCCCTCACAGACCCTAAATTGCAGAAATTCTTGCAAGTTCATGGATTGGGATGTGGCTGTGTGTGTTTTTGCTCAGCTCCCACTTCTGTGCTTTACACCCCCTCCTGTGCTTGCTTTGGCTACCTCGTAGGGACCAACGGGTCCATGAGTTGTGGTGGGATGTAAATAATTACAGAATTGGGTAATAAGATTTTTAGGCAGCTGGAAATGCCACAGAGGAGCAGTGGTGCAGAGGCAGTTTCCTGGAACTGTGGAGGAGGAGGATCTTACACCAAGGTGAGCTGTAGCTGAGCAGAGCACAGGGCACAGGCCAGGAGAAGGGTTTTAAAGCAGAGAAAAAGGAAGGAAATGGTGAGATAAGAGGATTTAAATGTCTAAGCAGGTAACATTTCTTGCTAGGTGTGCTTCAGGTCTGAAACCCATGTGTGGAGCTCTTCTTTCTGCATTTCACAAGTTTCAGATGGGTAGTATGGGTGCATCACACCTATCCATGTAATGTAACACACCAGACACACTGAGCGAGTCACTTCAGCCCTGAGCTACTGTCAGGGGTTGGAGCCATCTCTTCTGACTCCCTGGGTGTGGTTTAGGAGAGCAGGGCTGCAGCCTCCCAGTTTCTCCACATCTCAAAGGGACTGCTGTGGCAGACTGGAGCTTGGATGACCCCAGTGAACGCTTTACTGAGTGAATTCTCTGTTGAGGAAGGACTGCACTGGGGATTCTTAGGAGAATATGGCTTTTCAATTGTAATCTTGTTTCACGTTGTATATTTTCTTCCATTTTTTATTACTGTGGCTACTTAAAAAAAAACAACAACATGAGCTTTGTTTCTTTAGAGTTCATCTGCTCCTGCTGCTTTTGCCCTGCTTGAAGCCCCAGTCTCCCTGTAACAGCAACCATTTGTGATATTGTGAAGGGTTATTTGCTTCAAGAAATGTGGAAGCAGCAGCATCAGTGAACTCTTATGGCTTTGGTGCTGCTTAACTGGGCGGGGCAAAGAAAAACCTCCTGTGCTGGCCATTGTACCCCAGCTGCAGGAGACCTTCTGCAGCTGAAACACTGTGGTGGAGCTGCATCTGCTTTGGTTATTTAATACTGGGTATTTCAAAGCAGAGTAATAAGGGCAGGATGGTGAAAGGCATTCAGACCCTGCTGCAGAAATTCTGAGTGGCACAAAGTAGTTTCTGTTTGTCTGTCTCTGTGCAATAGGCAAAGCACATTTCTGTTGTATTCCTGCCCTGTGCCTATGATTAATTTGGTCTCTGGTCTCAGGTAAGCTGCCCAGCCTTTGATACAATCTTTGTGTGATGATGGTTGGTACTTGTAAGCTTGTGGGCCAGCAAATTACCAGCCCCAGGACAGCCAATGACCCAGACAAACTGTCCTCTCCACATTTGTGGAACAAGACTTGCTCCCCTCTGGCTGCAGCCCTCTTTGTCCTGCCTAGGTATGGTGTACTGTGCTGAGGAATAACCAAAAGGTCTCTCTTGACACCTGGTATGGGAGACTGTGGGTAACTGAATCCACTGGCAGGGCCTTGGTCTGCAAAAGGTACAGCTGGAGGAGACCTGATCAAGGCTGTGAAGTGATGAGTGGTGCTGGAAAGTGAATAATCCATGTGTCCTATGACACAATGACATTACCAGGCACCAGATTTAAAACCAACCAGAGGAAATGCATTTTGCAGACAACACTGTGGAGCCAGTGCTAGAGGATGCTGTGGTTAGGTTTGGAAAAGGCTACCAAGGGCTGTTAAATGTGTGGCTGATGGTGGAGCCTGGTGCTGGGGGAGCCTCTCTCTCTGCTTGCTGTGGTGTCACTCTGGTTCCGCTGCTTCAAGTGGCTGCTGACCGTGCGGACAAGGGCCTTGTGCTTTGGCAGACTGAGAATGCAGCACTCATGTCTTTCATCTTTCCTGCCTTCAGAGTAAAGCTGGGATAAAGCCATGACTCTTGTCCACTGGAGGAGCCAGGCCTGCAGGAGTGTGCCCTTGCCCTGGGAGCAGCTCTGCCTGCGGCTGCGCTAGAGCCGCGCTCGGGCAGCGGGAGCAGACCATGCTCAGCCGGAGCGGTGCCCGCAGCCAGGGATGCGTGCAGGAGCTCTTCCATGAGGAGGCACAGCAGGTATGTCAGAGATATGCCTTTCCCAAATCCCTACCTCCATGGCCTGCACACTCCTGGTCACCTCTGCAGCAAGGGAACAAGGCTGAACAAAACTGCATTGTGTACATCTGAGGTGTGTGACTCAGAAAGGGAAAGAGGAGACTTGATTTCCAGAGGGCAAGAAGATGCAGTTGCCATAGAAAAGACTGCAGTTTCCCTGGAGTTTCAGATCTTGGTTCCAGCAATGGAAAATCACTGTGCCCCAAGTCCCAGAGTCCCAGGTCTCCTTGAGAAACGAAGGGTCCTGATCAGATATGATGTGATGGGAAGATCATCTTAACCTCTGTTGGCCTGAGCTGGTCCAGCCTGGCTTGTGGTATCCTCTAAGGGACTTCTCCCATGCACTGAGAGCCCTGCTTGCCTTGGTGGAGTGTTTGGTAGGGACAGGAGGAGAAGCACACTGTGTAGCTGCAGGCTCTGTGAAGGACCCTTGAATGGTGTTTTTGGTTCATGCACTGGGGTTAATTCACTGAGGCTCAGTAGGGTTCTGCTGCTGCTTATCCTACACAAATATAACCAGGGTATTGTAGAGAGCCCTCTCTTTCAGGGCCCAGGCATCCCAGCAGCCTGACAGCCCTTCATCTTAGGGACAATTGCAGCAAAGCAGCTGTTGGTGGCCATCCCCCCGTTGGTGGCTGTGGCACCACTTGTGCAGCCTGTCCATAAAACATGAGAGGTAAACCCCAGGCTTTGCTTTTCCCTAGGTATCTCAAACCCAGACCAAACCCTGGTGGAAGATCCAGCTGTTTGTATGGGAGCCAGTGCTCTTTGGAACGTGGGACGGGGTCTTCACCTCCTGCATGATCAACATCTTTGGAGTGGTTCTTTTCCTGAGGACAGGATGGCTTGTGGTGAGTGAGTGCTGACTTGGTTGAATGTTTGAATAGACATTTTCCTCTGCTCCTCTTTTCTCATATCTCCATCACCACCCAAGTGTTTTGGATCCTGTGCTCTTTGCTATAGATGTGGCTCATGCCCTCTGGGTATTTTGTAGCTTTTCAAAAACTTCCACTAAAATGTGCAGCTGAAGTGGTCCTTGTGAGTGGTTTCCTATCTTAGCTTGCAGAAAGAGAAAGAAAAACTCAACAACCAGCCTTGACAATGAACAGGGACACCCTTGTGCTGTATTGTTGAGGAGAATTTAGCACTTTTCAGGTAAAATAGTTACAGCCACTCATCCATCTTCCCAACACCACTAAAGCAGGTCTCTTCCAAACATGCCAGTGATGGAGTCCCTGATTTTTTGCATGGTGAATCCTCAGTCAGGTGAAATTGTCATTGCTATCAAAGGATCTTCCACTGCTGGGTCCTTAATAGTATCTCACTGAGGGTCAGAGCCTGGACTACTGTCCTCTCCTGATGCAAAACATTGTATTATGCCTCAAAATTTCCCTTTAGAAGAAGGAAAGCTTCCCCAGAGATGGATGGGATTTGAGCTTCAGGCAGAGTTCTTGTCACAGGCATGGTGGACACCTTCCAAAAGGAGCAGGAAGGCACTTACACTCTGTGCTGAAAATTGCTTTGCTGGAGGTGTTGAGGGGAGCTGCAGTTGTCGTGGTGGAGAAGTTGGGATGATTTTTTAGCTTCCTTTTCCTTCTGATTTTATTTCCTCCACATCTCCTTTGAAAGCAAGTTACTGCTGGAGCAAACACAAATATAAATAAAGCCAGTAAATAAAAGAAAAACTGAACCAGCTGGAAGCAAGCATGAAAGGGAAAGGAGGAGAAGTCAGGGTTGGCAGAGAGCTCCCCTGGCAGAGGACAGTCATATGTTGAGCTATTCCCAGAGTCAGGCTTTTGCTATAAATTTCCAGAGCTGGAGCTGGGGCTGGTGAAGCTTTGCAGTTTCAGGGGACCTAATCTTGCTGAAATGTTCAACAGGGACTGCTGCTGCACTAACCCCTTCCAGCATGCATGCATAAATAAGCATCAGTGTTTAATGGGGGCTTTTTCTTCCCACTTTCCCTGTTTGCTATTGTTGCTGTGAGTCCAGCATTCCCCCTCAGTCTTAGTGTTAACCCTTTCTTCTGTACAAACCATTGGATTGCCCATTAACTGCTGTTATAGCCTGGTGCCACCTTTCTGGAAAAGCCCAAGGCTAAATGAATGTTTGCATATGTTTATTTTATTTTCTTTTTTTTTTAACTGAAGCATATAATTTTTATTAACCATTTAATCTGGGGTAAGCAGCTGAAAGAAAATATCAATTGTCCTTTTAAAAAGAAGTATAGGGTTGGAGTGGGCTGTGGTGCTGACCCAACCACAGCTGTGTTTATAGCAAGCCTTGGCTCTGTTCCCCACTGACCAGATAACACCCCTGTCAAAGGCAGCAGGATGCTGAACCAAAATAGGATTTTATGATGATAGCAACATCCTGGATATGTTTCTGTTTTTTCACCAAAAAAAAAAAAAAAAAAAAGAAAAAGAAAAAAAAAAAAATCTGGGATTTCAACCAACCCCAGAGCAGGGAAGTGGTGTGTTAGTGCTGGTGATAAAAACCTCATCATGGCTAGAGTGACCCCAGAGATGAGCATCACTGGAGAGAGGGGATGTGGACATGGCCTGGAATATGAGTAAAAGGAAGGGAAACCAGATGTTAACAAAGCACTGGGCACTGGAGGAGACTTCTGATTGCTGTGCACTGGCCTGAGCTATTTGTCAGCAGGGGAAGGTGGGCTGGAGCACAAGGGAAAACTCCTGACCTTGGAAAATAAATTACAGCCATGTGCGAGAGAGTGGGAAGATCCTGAGCTCAGAGAGCTCTGAAATCCTTTTGGAGGTACTAAGCACCTTCTCTTTCTGAAAACCCGACCCTGAATGGCAAACTGAAGCCTGAAAAAGGGGTTGTGCTGCTCCTTAAAGCGGCCAAAGTGGCTCTGCAGCTGTGTTTGCTCAGAGGCTTTTTCTCTTCACCCCTCAGTGAGACCATGGTGGGTGCAGCAGCTCCTCCTGAGGCCCTTCCTCTGCCCCAAGCAGAGTTGTTTTTTTTTCTGTGGGGCTGAATCCTGTGTAGAAAAGTCCCAGGTCCAGGCAGGGCAGAGCCGCCTGCGCTGTGCATCCACCCTGCAGAGAAGGGAGTGCTGTGGGAGTGTTATTTATCTTCCACTGTGCTGCCTTTGGGGTTTTGTTCTCTGGGATCTCATTGTCTGGAAGGATCACAGCTTTCAAAGGTAAATCTTCTGAAAAATTAAAATGCAAGCTTGATGTTGTTAATAAAGCAGTTGTGGCAAATCCCAGGGGTTCAATTTGGAAACTACTTTTTGTTATGAAAGTGGTTTTTTTGGTTTTTTTTCTTTTTTAAGGATGTCATTCTAAACCATGCAGACAGGCAGTGATCCCCTGACTATGGTGGCTAAATCATTGTTTGACCTCATTCCTTTTAAACCAGAGGACAAAATCAGTGATTCATGGAGGAGCCCATTGACAGAGCAGAACCTGCTCATGCAAAAGTCTGCCCAGCCCCAGGCTCGAGGACAAGGTTCTCATCAAAGGGATGCTAATAAGGGCTGTGAATTTGGCAATCAATTACATTAATTAGACAAGTAGGGGTGTCTCTGTGTGTTTCTTTTAATCTGTAATGACTCCAGATTCATAGCTCACTAGTGACTACAAGTGGGTAGGTTCTTATTCTGTCCCAGCAGATTGGTGTGAATTAATCTTTATTTGATTATCTTTTTTTTCATTCCAGGGAAACACTGGCATTGTAATGGGCATGTTTCTGGTGTCCTTTGTCATTCTGGTTGCCCTGGTGACAGTCTTGTCTGGAATTGGGGTGTGTGAGAAATGCAGCATTGGAAGTGGAGGAGTCTACTCCATGATTTCTACTGTCCTTGGAGGTCAAGTAGGGGGCACCATTGGCCTCCTTTACATTTTTGGCCAGGTAATTTAAAAAAGTTATCCAAAGAAAATTTGGAAATGTTGCAATGCAGATATTAATCTTGTGCTGTCCTGATGCAGAAGTAATGTTTCAAGTAAGATTTGGGTGATGCTGCCCTGTGCTGGACAGCATGGGAGAGCAGCACAGGGAGCACTCAGCCCCTGCTGCTCCCCAGGAGCAAGGCTGTGCTTGGCAATGTGCTGCCTGGCATGGGTCACCCTGCTGGAGGAGCTGGTGTCTGGACAAGCCATGCAGGACATGTCCTCCCTTCCCAAATTACCCCCACTGCCAGGACATGCCCTTGCTGGTGGGAGACTGAAATTAAATGAAGCAGGAGAGGTCAGGGTGGCCAAGCAGAGCTCAGTGAGTGGCTGTGCACTGGCAGGTTGGCCTTGGCATGCTCCACATACCCTAAGGGACTGGGCAAGCCTCGGCTGCTTCTCTGTGGGAGCCTGCAGAAGGGGAGCTGGTGTGGGAGGAGAGCTGGGCAGGGGTAAGGGCCACAGCTAATTGACTCATTGTGAGCCAAAAGTCACAGTTCTGGATTTTCTGAAAGGTCCTAAGCAGCCGTCGTGGTGGTGGAGCACAAAAATACACAAGTAGTATACAAAAAGAATGGAAAATAATCACTTAAACCTGCAGTAATTTAACCCTCTCCCCCCATAAAGATGTTATGAACAGTATAAAATGTGGTGAGCAGAGAAGCATTTTTATGGAGGTTTGTTTTTAACTGACTGGCTTAGAGCAATCTCCAAAACCCCTTAACAGCCCCCAAACCAAAAATAATCCCCTCTTCTCCTTTCACTCTAGATTAAAAGCAAGTGTCCATAAAATATGAACTGAACCCACTTACAAGCCAAGATATGGAAATGGGCCACACATGAGAATCCTTCCTGTCATATTTTCCACTCTTGCTCTCCGAGAGGACCCTGCCTGGGAAAGCAATCAGGTTGCAGCCTGTCCTGAGAGTTGTAAAAAGCTGGGCTGCAGCAGCCCTGGCCCCTGGCTTGGCATCCCCTGTGCACAGGGGCTGTGGGCTGGGAGCTGGCAACTCACTTAAAATCTCTTTTCCTGCTCCTGAAAGCTGCTGCTGCCTTTCCTTTCTCAGCTGTGCTTTCTGCCCAGGGTGCTCTGCACCAGCTGCAGGCTGATCCTCTGATGCTCAGGGGGAGCTGTAACCTCTGTCATAAGGCAACTGCTGCCAGAAATGGGCTGCTCCCTGCTCCCTGCTCTGGCTGGGGCAAGGGGGGAATGGCCACATGCTGCAGAGAAGGACTCAGGGTGAAATTCCCCTGATCCAGGTGTCTGCCTGTGATGGAAATGAATCCTCCAGGATCTCCAGGTTGTGTATCTGAGCCTGCACATCTGAATGCCATCAACCTTGCTGAAAACCACACAAATCCTGCAGCTCCTGGGTATGATCCAGGTTGTCCTGAACACCCTCAGTGGAGCAGTGTTGGTCTGTCCCAGGTGGAGGATCTGCTCTTGCTCTCTTGGGTGGGGTTTTGTCCCTTCCAGCCCTGTGGGAGCTGCACATCCCTCATCTGTGGGCTGGCATGGTGGGTTGTGCAGGACCCAAGGTTACACCAGCCACACCAAATGCAGCTCTCTGCCCTGCCCTGCTTTTCCAGGGGTGCCATGCACTGGAAAGGATTATTGCTGAAGTGTCAGCTAGTTGGAATTTCAGGAGGGAAACATCCTGGTGTTTTGGATTGCTGCCCTGCAGTGGTGTTTGAGGCCTGAGCCTGTGCTGCAGATGTGCTGTCCTGCAGGCTCTTGGCACCTGGGGCTGAGTGTGTGTCCTGTCCTGCTGCAAGGCACACAGGCAGCTTTGCTGGAGCTCAGGGAGGCACAGCTCACACAGTGTGCTCCCCTCCAAAGTGCAGGCTCCATTCCAGCAGCGGGTGGGGAGCTGGTGAAACGTCAGAGTTTGCATCCAAACCAAACACAGAGTTAAAAATAACCCCCAGGAGGCAGTGAGGGGGGAAACACACTGCTGCTCCTCAGGCAGGTGTGAACTGGGACCCTTTCCTCCAGAGAAACAGAGGAAGGGAGGAAACAGAGAAGTTGACTCATCCTTTTCTGTCTCAGAGGAGCCCGTGTGGTTTCTCCTGGAGTGTTGATGGAGGGTGGATGTGACACTGGAACATCTGGGCTGCTGGCTCTGCAGCCAGCCTTCCCTGTTAGCTCTGCTGCCTTGGCAGTGTGCTGTCTCACAGCAGTAAGGATCAGTCCCTGCAGGCCAGAGTAACATCAAAGGTTGTGCTGTGACAGCAAATGTCTGTCTGTCTGTCTGAACAGAGGCCCCCACAGCCTGGCATGAGCACTGTGGATCCCATTTTCTCCTGCAGGGCTCTCACAGCTGTGTCCCTCAGTGTGTTGCAGGTGCCATGTACATCACTGGCTTTGCAGAGTCCATTGCAGGTGTCCTGAGCCTCAGCAACATCTGGGCAGTGCGTGGCATCTCCCTGGCTGTCCTGCTTGGCCTGCTGGGCATCAACCTGGCTGGGGTCAAGTGGATCATCAGGCTGCAGCTCCTGCTGCTCCTCCTGCTGGCTGTCTCAACGCTGGACTTTGTCATTGGCTCCTTTACACATCTTGATCCAGGTAAAGCTGGAGGCTCCTTGCACTGGGGTCAGCAGGCATTGCTTCCCTGGGGTTTTCTCCCTAGCTGTGCTTGTGCAGTGACACTCTCTTGGACAGTGGGACAGTTCAGAACTTCCAGGTGTGTCCCCTGTGCTTTGGTACTGATCTTTTAGAGACAACCCATAATTTTGCAGGGAGTGTTTCCAGAGCATCACTGAAGATGCCTTATTAATTTAGGTGTTTAACCCCAGAGACTGAGCTCTCAATTTGTGCTCCTGTTATGTTTCACTTGGAGGTTTTCTAATAGCATAGAGCATCTGTGTTTGCAGTGTTCTTTGTGGCCTGCTGCCTAACTCAGCATTGTGCCTGTGAAAATGGGCAATTGTGAGTTTGAGCCATGGAGGTCTTGTCCTGAGGGCTCTGAGGTCACTCAGACCCTGGCTGTGGGTCACTCAGACCCTGGCTGTGGGTCACTCAGACCCTGGCTGTGGGTCACTCTGCTGGCTCTGGGCTGTGCTGGGGATGAGAGGAGGGAGCTGGAGAGGGCAGGTGATGCTGGGGTTTCTAGGACCCATGAGTGGCAGTTCTGCTGCTAACTTTTCCCAGACTGACTTCAGCCTGCAGTGACAGCTCCAGCTTGGGCAAGGGGGAGGTTCAGGGCTCCCTCCTGCAGCCCTGCTCACACCAAGCCCTGTTCCCTTTCTTCTGTATATTTGCTGGGAAGCACATACAGGGTGCCTGTTCTGCATTATGCCATTCCAGCAATGATGAAGTGTAATTAGCTGAGTAAACAGAAGGTGTCACCTTTTTCTTGGCTTCCTCTGTGTCCAGCAGCACCTTGAGGGGGTTGCAAGTGACTTACTAGAGTGAGTTTAAGGAAATATCTTCAGTTTTCACTGATGGCATTGATTCAGCAGGAGGTGTCGTGTGGGTAGCACCGATGGCACAAGTGCCATTCATGCTGCTGTTTTATTTTGTGGTGTGCAAGAACAGTGGCATGGGGAGAGGAGCAGCTGCTCCCAGTCAGACAGAGCCTTGTGGAAAGACATTTGCACTTTATATTTAGCATGTAGGAAATGCCCCAAATGAGAGCCTGCCAAAGTTTCAGCAATACTTGTAAATGAGAATGAAGCAAGGACAGTTGTGTTGCTGTGGCGTGTTTTGCAGAGAAAGCAGGTGACCTGCTCCAAACAGCTGTGTTTCATAGGAAGCTGCTTCCTAGAGGAAACAGGGCTGGGGGGGAGGGTGTTGTATTTTTGTTGTGCTTGTAGTAGACCTTTCTAATAGCAGAGAAAAATGAATACTTGAGGTGAAACCTGATTGTAGGAAAGTGAACACAGGACCAGGAGGCAAGAATTAAAGGAATACAAACATCAGCAGGATACATGCCCAAGTGGAGGCCAGTAGTTGTCTTTGATTTCCTCAGCTGCTGAGCACTGTCATTTTTTTCTGACAGAAAATGGAGAAAGGAAGGGAAATGAGGTGGCTGAGCATTGCAGGTGACTGAAGAGAGGAGGGCTCCCAGTGCAGGGAAGGGCATCGGGCTGGTGGTGCCGGATCCAGAGCAGTCCCTGGGGTGGGACCTGCGGCTGGCAGGGGACAGCTGTGGTTCCACTGCTTGTTCCTCCTCTGAGGCTGTGTTTTCCCTGCAGCCTGGGTGGGGGATCCTCCCGAGCCCTGCATTTCCCCAGAAGGCCTCTGAGTGGTGTGTCAGCACCAAGGGTGAGCACTGAGCCTGCTCAGGCTGCGCTGCCCGCTCTCCATGCAGGGGGGTGGGTGGGTGGATGGATGGATGGATGGATGGATGGATGGATGGATGGATGGATGGATGGATGGATGGATGGATGCTGTCTCTTGGGATGGCACCCACCAGCAAAGCATCCCTCCTGCAGGTCTCTGCAGCTCCAGCCTCCAGAGCCAGCTGAGGACCATGGCAGGGTGCAGTGCATCAAAGCCCAGCAGCAGGGGAAGCATTTGAGATCCCTTTGGGGTGGGCATTCCTCTGATCAGCTCTCCACAGCCCTCAGGAGTGTGCAGTTATTTTCAGATTTGTTCTGTGGCTGCAGCAGGGACCGAGATGCAAAGGCAGCATGCAGGGAGAGGTGGTTTTGAGCTGTGAGCTGACAGCTTGTCTGGGTCGTGCCCTTGTTTTATGGCAGGTTTATGGGGTTTCAGTTCACAGCCTTGGGTCTCAGTCTCTGACCTGTAAAATGGGCCTTGTGCAGTCATCCTGCCTTTTTTGCCACGGCAGCCTTTTCTCTCATTTAACATTTCCAAGTTCTGCACACATACCAGAGGACTGCACATCTGCCAAGCAGCAGTTACTTGAATTTAAATAATCTCCAGGAATGCCTGTCCATCTTGAAGGTCTTAGCTGGCTGCCTTTGTGTGGTTGGGCTGGGTGGAGTCCCCTGCTCTTCTCCCCATTCCCGCAGCTCACACCCAGGCACACACCAAGTCGGATATTGTCCAAGCACTCACTCCCTTCCTGTGGTTTGCCTTTATTTTTAGTCTGAGGATGGAGCATGTTTACACAAAAGGGGGCTTCTCAGCAGGGCTTCCTGCTGTTCTTTCTCCTTTTTTTTCCTCTCTCTTGCTGTGGCTTGCTCCTGCTCCCAGAGCCAGCTGGGCTCCTGCAGGCAGGAGCTGGGACTGGAGGAGCTGAGTGGCTCCAGCAGACAGGGAGTGCTCTGGGTCACTTGTCCAGATGCTGCTGACCCCTCTGGGCCTGCCAGCCTTTTGCTACCAGGCTACCCTGTCCCTCTGCCTGGCCCCAGGGCTTTTGCTCCTTTCCACAGGCTGCCTGCAGGGTGGGGTGGGACTCACTGATTTTTTGGAGTTAGTCCTAAATCCTCCCTTGGCTTCAGCTGGCACTTCCCCTGGGGCTTGGTCACAGTCCCAGGCTGGGATTTCTGCCAAGGGTGGGTAGAGAAGAGAGGGGCTCCCTGTTCTGTCTGAAAACCAGCTTCCTTGGGCAGTCTCTGGCCACTCACCTTAAAATTCAGTCCTTTTTCCAGAAACAGAGACCCCATTGCTCCTTCTTTCAGACAGGAGACATCCCTATTCCCTTTCTGCCTAGACACAGGTTAGTGTTTTTAGCAAACCTAACACAGGTGAATTGAAATCAGTCAGCACTCAACTTTTCAACCCATCACCAAGACCCAGCACATGCTACAAATTTTCATAGTAGCAATGCAGGGTTATTTTAGCTGGTGTATGTCTGTATTTTAACGATGGAGATCCATATACCTGAAAATCAACCTGAGTTATTTTGGGAGGAGCAGTGAAAGTAGAGGAGAGGATGCTCCTCTCCCTGACCAGCTCCTCAGAACACTATGTGAAACTTTTTGGCCTTTTCACATCCTGAACATTAGAGTCACGGAAAAAAAAAGAAGATAAGCCATCCGTTAATGCCCACTATTTTATTTTCCTAGCATATCTCTGCTAATTTTTGTGTAGGGTGACTCCCAAATACTCCCTTTCAATTAGGCGCCTGCTTTCCTGTTTTGGCAGTGGCTCCCAGGTGCCCTGTGAGAGCAGAGAGGCTCTGGGAGCTCTTGGGAGGGGATCACTGGGAGGAGGGCTGCTGTTAATTTGGTTATGCTTTGATGGGGAGATGAAAGGAATCACAATGTGAGCAAAAGAGGCCCAACAACAGCCTCTTAAATGCCTGGTGGGGAAAAAATAAATTATCTTGTTAGTAATTCAGTAATTGTGTCCCCTTGGGCTGGGATTCCCCTGTCCTGCAGTAGATGGTACCATGTGGCTGGGGTGAGCGTGGAGCTTGGCTGTCTGGGGCTAAACCCCTCTCCTCAGGCTGGGAAATCTGGGTACTTCATTTCTCAGGGATGCAGGGAGGTTTGAAAGGCATATTGCTGTCAGGGTGCCTCTGCTTGGGATTATTTTCCATGCAAACCACATCCGTTATGTCACCCGCTTGTGTTTCAGCTTCCCAAAGCTGCTCAGACAGAGCCCAGAAAACTCATTTATCATCTTCATTTATTCCTCTGAGGACAAGTGCTTTGGAGGATTCATCCCTCTCCAATGTTCTGTGGCCGAGCTGGGGAGCTGATGCTGTCCTGTGGGTACCACTGGTGAGGATCTGTGGGAGATGAGTTTTGCCTGGAGCTGCTCCAGCAGACAGGGAACCTGCAATTGTTGAGGTGATTTATGTATATATACACTCTGGTGGTGTAAAGATCCTTCAAATGCTGCCTCTGGGGCTTCGAGGGACTGAATTAATTAGAAATATTCCCACAGATTGAATATGAAAGTGATCATCCTAGTCTGGGGCTTCTGCTTGGCTCTGGGTTGTTTTATTTTATTTTTGGGCACCAGGGGTGTGCCCCAATATCATAAGAGAGGGTGCAGGAAGGATGTGTGTGTCAGAAGATGATCTGCAGCAAATCCCAGAGGCTTTATCCAGACTGATTGCTGACTTCCTGGCCTGAGACACATCTGGAAACTGGCATCAAATCCCAAGTGGAAATCACTGTGCAAGCAGCAGCAGAAAAAAAATAAAATCCCACTTTGCTACTGAACAAGGTACACACCGTGGTGAATAAAGGCAGGAGGCTGCTAATACACTCGTTATTTATTAAAAAACATGGGATTGCTTTTCCCAGGTTTTTCCAATTATAGTGCATTGAATGGCCCTGACATCACTCTTGAGTCAGGGCCAGCCTATTCAACAGTCTGGTGAAGACATTTATTAACTGGTTACCTGCCAATTGTCTGGGCTAGGAGCTGCAGGACAGATGTGTTTTGGAAAGTGATAACATTGTTAGAGGCCTTATTTAGATAGTGAGAGGAAAGCTACACCAGCTCCTCTGAAGTAGGTGTTTAAAGCAGTTTATTTAGAAGCAAAACGCAGGCCGGTTAGGCTGAGATGTGGCTCTGCTGCCCTGGCTGTAGGTAGGTTTTCATGGTGTTTCCTTCTGGAGGGCTCCCAGCAGCAGGGCTGATTGAGGAGCAGCAGGCTCAGGTGCTCAGGTGTCAGCACAGCTGCTGCAGCCCGGGCTGGGACCCACATCCCTGTGTCCCTCCCTGCTCTGCCAGACCAGCAGGATTCCTGAGCCCTGAGGCATCTCCCAGGAGGGGGTAAAGAGGGGAGGAGGGTCCTGCCCTCCTGCACCTACTGGGCTGCTCTGGGGATGGATGCCTCGTGCATCCAACCTGCTCCCAAACATTTCCAGTGGTGGATCCTTGGGGACCCTGCCCTAGTCACAGCTATCCCAGGCTAACCCCTCTTCCTGCAGCCTCAACCCACTGGTCTGGGCCTCTTGAGGGCTTGGCATAATCTAGTGTCCTTCCTTTTTGCATTAAACCACCTTAATTGGAAAACTTCTGGTGTTCTTCTTCAGCCTTCCCTTCCCTGGGCTGCTCCATCTGAGTGGCCATGGGGGAGAGCAGCCCTCTGCCTTCCTCTGTGCTGCTGAGGATGAGGAGGGTCCTGGCCTCCCCTGGAACCCTGAAATGAGCCTCTGAATGGTGCTGTCAGGGACTGGCTGGCCCAGCTCCATTTCTGGAGCCAGGAGAGGCTTTGCTGAGGTTGTTACAGGTTTAAACTTGCTCAGTAGGTAATGGATTTCCTGATGTACACAGGAGGTTTTGTACACATTGATTTAACCCGTAATTTCTTTGCTGTTTCCCTGCAAAGCAATGCTAAGCTCCTCTTCCTAGAACTTGTAAATAAATCCTGAAATACCTTGGCTGGCTTTGTTCCCTGCTAGGCTTCTCCTTCTTGTGGGCTTTCCCCATCCATTCCTCCCATGAAACCTCCTGTGCAGGCTCCCCTTGTTTAGTGCTAGAGAACTAATAAAGCTGACAGGTTTGAGGAAGATATCTATCATCCCACAATCTCTCCCTCTCTCCCCATTGCTGTGTTTAGATGGGACATCTTTATTTAACTGCATTGATTTTTTTTTTTCTCTTTTTTTTTGGTGCCACCATATGATAGATTTTGAACGATGGAGATATTTTACCTCCTCTTTTTTTCATTCCCACAGTGTTTAATTCCAGTCACAGTTCAGCT
This sequence comes from Muscicapa striata striata, assembly GCA_030060385.1. Classification (NCBI taxonomy): domain Eukaryota; kingdom Metazoa; phylum Chordata; class Aves; order Passeriformes; family Muscicapidae; genus Muscicapa; species Muscicapa striata. The sequence goes on from JAREIS010000246.1 coordinate 437,493, forward strand.
GTGCCCTGAATCAGCTTTCCTTATTTAGGAATTTAATTTATTAAGATAATTTCTTGATATTAGATTCTTCCTCCAGCCACTTCACTTCTAGTTTGCATTCTTCCCTAAGCTAAAGAGAAAACTTTGGGTGGGAAATAGGTCCTTATCTATTGTTCATCCTCTTTCCTGGCTTGTGCTAAAGAGTTTTGGCCTTTTTTATCTATAAGTTAAGGGATTTTATTCTGGTTGTACCTTCACTAGCCTGAATGGTGGCTCAGTGGTTCTTTCTGGTTTTCTTTTTTACTTGAAGGGGGAAATGCATCCATTGAAAAATTTATATTTTTTTAGGGAAAATGTATTCTATGACTTCTATGAATTCAATTAATAGCTTCAAATGAACAAAGAAAAAAAAATCCTTTCAGGTGGCAACATCTTGCTCAGCCTTTCCAAAATCAAACACTAATTGGTTTGATTTGCATTCTGAAACCAGACTTAAGGCTGTAGCTGTGTGTGTGTGTTGAGTATAGAGGATAATTAAAACCTTCCAAGAACAGAAACAGTCTATCATTTTAGACACAAAATCAAAAAGTCAACAAAAGGAATAGTTTTCCTTTGAAGTACTATTGTCATATGGATAATATATCCACAGTTTATTATGGGAAGCAGGGAGTATGGTATGCTGTAGTCATGAGGATGGCAGAAGACTCGTGGCAGGATTTGGTGGATTAAATTGCATCATCTTTCCTTTGAAAGATGGGGATTTGATCAGCATGGATTGGGCTTTGTCCCAAACAACACACGGGGTAGCTCTGAGATGGAGGGGAGGTCACTCCAGGAATCCAAAGGATGTGTGTCATCACCACTGAACTGCCACTTATTTTCCTCCAATTGTTGTGCCTTGACTCAGCCTAAATCCTGATCTTTCAAGCCTAGGACCTTTCACTGGAGAAGTTCTTCAGAGCCTCCCACAGCTGGGCACTCTGGGCATGACTTCCAAGAAATACCACTCTGTAACTGATAATGACACCCCATTGATGAAAACTATTTTCCTATAAGAAGGATGGAGCAGGGGACACTGTACTTCTTGTCCTCTTTGCAATGAATAAAATAATTTTCACCAGCTGGTTTGAATACCAATGAACAAGCCAAGCAGAAAATACCACATCAAAAAATTAAATGGTAATGAAAGGATTTATATATTACAGTAAGTCTAGTGCTTAGCATTAAATAATGCAAAACATAAGAAGAATTTAAAAAGTTGAAACACCTGTGTTAAAATCTCTTACATTTTTTTCTGCTAACCAGATTTTCAGAGTTTCTAACTGCAGAAAATGTTCATTGTTTTGGCTTTCTTTTTTTTTTAATTATTAAGCCCCACCAACCTGTAGAGACAGAGTAAGTGCCAAACAGCTCTACTAGCTACTTCCACGGGCACATTCCTGAGTTTTCCTTTATTGAAGCAGTACTTTTGTGATGACAAGCTGCCCCTGCAGGCTCTGAGTGTGCTCTTGTGTATGTCTGTGGTTTTCCACTTCCCTGAGAAGCTGAGGCAGAGATAAAGCAGGAGCACAGGGAATTGGCAGAAATCAGCATTTCCTCCCACCCTGTCCAGTCCTGCAGCAGATGTGGTGTGGCTGGGGGCCTGGGGGAGCAGAGGCTACCTCCTGATCTGAGTGAGGTGACGGCATCCTGCAAATGAAAATTGCTCCATTAGCTAAAGACAAACATCACAGACAGATTTAAGCAGCTCCCTTTGTTTATTCTGCCTTTTATGTTATTTTTAGCTGTTGGCCAGCAGCAGTAGTGCAGGTCCACTGGCTTTAGAGAGAGGAGGTACTCATGCTCTGTTGTCTGGGATGCTCCATGAGGGGATGGGGATGCAGGTACCAAAGAGGATAAATACCTAAAGGGATAATGACCCTGAGCAGGTTTTTTTGGGTTTTCTCAAACAGATCGGCCCTGGTGCTTCTGCTCCATCCTTTCCTGCCCTCCTGAGGGTATTCAGGGCAGAGATCCCATATCCCTCCATGCCTGCTCTAACACAGCAACCATTGCCCTAGCTAATACCAAACCTCCTTCCAAGAAGCATCCTGCAGCAGGCTGGTCTGCAGGATGCTCTGCTGAAACCCTGAGCTGCTTCAGAAGAGGTCACACAGAGTTCTGTCCCTCGACAGCACTGCCAGCCTCCACACTCTCTGATTCGTCTGCTCAGCTGAGCAGTGTTTGTGATTCAAGGCTGTGATTCATTGTCCTGCAGCAAGATCACTGGGCTGGCAGCTGCCTGTCCCTCTGCTGCCCATCCCTGTGCTGCTCCTGCTCCCTCTAAGTGACATCCAGACACCCCAGGGTTTGTCTCTGCTGCTGTTGGTGGGGATGCACAGGTGCAGTTTTGGTGGTTTTGGGAGAGGGTTAATGGTGGGATCCCCGGAGCCCAGAGCAGCAGGAAGCTGTATTGTGTGTTGACTTTAAACAGGAGGTTTGGGAGATCAGCTCTGGAGCAGAAAACAGGGACTCGGGAGGAACAAACACTCGCTGCTTCAGAAGGGCGGCGATTTCCTTTCGGGTAAACACGTCATTAATCTCAGGGAGCACATTCTTTTCCATCAAAAGATAAGGGACTGAGTTGCCTTTCTCAGGGCTTGGCCTTTTTAGATTGTTCTAACTGTGGCTTTCACTCCTTCAATTACAGACTGTATATACTCTCTCTTTTTTAGGTTTGCCTGCTTTATTGTGGGTGCAGTGAAAGTACTGGGCAAGGGAACTCCTTCCCTGCTTCCTTTAAATTTGCTCTAATCATTCCTCCCCACCACCCTCTTGCCAAACTTTTTTCCCACTAAAACTGTCTGTTTTTTGCTGCTTGCAGCTCTGATGAATTTGAAATGTAAGTGTGGTGTTTGTCCTGGTTCATGAAACAATCTCCCTGGTGCTGATGATAAAATAGGAGCTTATTTGCTCACAAGTGGAAAAATAGCAATGAGCTTCTCTCCCCACCCTGGGCTGCCTCTTGCTGCTCAGCTTTGGTTTGTCTCTTTTGAGGGCCCTTTTGACTTGCTGTGAGGTGTGGGTGATGCTGGCTATGACAATTTTCAGTTGGTCCTGACATATGAGGTCACAGCAGTGGCAGAGGTGCTGCTTTTCCTTCAGCACCCTGTAGCTTGGGGTCTGTGGTCCCTCTGGGCTCTTTTGATCATTAATGTGTTTAACTGGCATTTAGGGATGAAATTACAGAGGGAATTGAATCCCTTTGCATTCTTACTTCTTCTTCCCAATACTTTCTGCTAAGGGCTGCCAACAGCAACATGGGTTGGGGTGGGGTAGAGCAGCAGCTGAGCTCCCACATCCTGCATCTCTCAGTGCCCTGGCAGCTCAGGCAGATCCCTGCAGCCTTTCTGCACTGTCAGTGTGGCCACATGCTGATGTGTTAATTGCGTAATAGCTTCATTTTTATCACTGCGTGATCACTGACCTGCATGTGTTCAACACAAAAGTTCCTCTCTATTTTTTTTCACTTGCCTAGTTTAAGAGTCTTAAAGCAGAAATGCTGAGACTGTGGGAGCTGCCTGCAGGCAGGATGTGGCCCTGAGGACTGAGATGAAGCAAAGTCATGACATCATTTGTGACATATGGAGAGGGAATGATCCTGTGTTTGCTCCTCTCCATCTGGGCTGGTCTGCACATGCCCCATCTCCAGCTCACAAGTCCAACATGGAGCTGATGTGCTCCTGGCTTGCAGGAAATGTGCACTGCTCCATGCTGTTTCACATGGCACAGGCATTGCACTGGAGCTGCAGAAAAGGGCAGCCTGGCTTTGGTGCCTGTGGTCCCCTGGGCAGGCGAGCCCAGCAGCAGCTGACAGAAGACAGGGGCATCAGTCTCATCAGTTTGTCCCATCTCCTCAAGCTCTGCTCCCCTGCAGCTCTTCTGTTTTCCTTCTGCTTCTTCCCAGTCTTCCAGCCAAAACCTGTCTATCCAAAGGTGAAGCAGGAGATGTCCTGGAAGGTGTTAAGACCCTTTTTGTATTCCTGTATGAACGAGTTCAGCAAAGGTCATGTTTATTCTCTATTCTTGTCAGTGCAGCTCTGCACTCTGCTCAATGCCCTCTGCTTCCATGACTCATCAGTTCCCTCAACATTCTCTTGGAGAAATGGGATTTCTGGTGAAAATCTGTTCATACATCCCTCAGGTAGAGTGTCAGCCCACAGCAAGCTGAGCAGTAGACTGGTAGCATGAGAAAACCACCACACTGCCCTCTCCCCACCTCCAGCATTACTGCCCTCTGCCTGTTTTCCTCCCCAAACTTTCCACATTTTTCTCATACATTCCTGCCTGCACCTGACCTGTACCAGGCTGGCAGCAGTAGGGCAGTGCTTGGGATCAGCAGTGGTAGTATTGGACTTGCCTGGGAAAAAATATTGTGAGGACCTTGGGAGCTGGAGCTGGGGAGTTGTGGAGGCATGGCCACAGAAACAGCCCAGCCCTGGAAGAGCCAGGGAATGTGATTTTTAATGTGGGTGTTAAATGAGTCCAGGCACTGGGAGCCAGGTGTGTGCATGGAGGGATGTGGAGGCTTGTGACTGCACTGCTTTGACTGATTTGTTTTTCATTCTATTGGGAAAGGTGATTCAAGTATTATTCATGACTGTGGTGCCCTCTTCATGCCTCTTTGATTATACCAATGCACTGGAGAGGTTTGCACCATTTTCAGTGCCCATTGCTGGATGTGCTGGATAGCACTGCAGGGCTGGGGTTGTGGTCAGCTGGACCCATGTCATTTTTGGGCACATCCAGCACTTCACTGAGGAAATCCAGAGCCACCCAGAAAGTGGCTGTGTTGGTGCACAACATCTTTCAGAGCTGTTTCAGCAAATGATCCTGTGCTGTTTGTTGCCTGAAGTTAAATTTCAGTGTGTGCATAGAATGGGGGTGAACACAAAGATAAAGTCCTTGGGGTTTTGGCAACATTTGTGGCTTTACACCCATCTCTGCTCATCCACAGTTCCTATGTGGATGGTTAATCATATGTATCTGCAATTGTACAGTGTGATGCTAAAAAACCTATTGGTGGTGGTGCTTTGGCATCCAAGTTTTGCTTCATCTAATCCAAGCATGCCTAACTTTCCTTTGGCAAGTGAAGATGCTGCTCTCATGTGATAAGCTATGGGTAATATGTGTGTTTGGGGGAGTTTGATAATTACCAAATTATAGGTGAGCTTATCTGCAGGCAGGAGAAGAATTTGTATTTCAGGGACTTTGGGGAGAGAATTTCACTCCTTCCCTGCAGTAGAGCACTCCAACCTGTGTAGGAATTAATTTTGTTTAGGACACACAACAGCCACCTGATAGACCACAACCTTTAGAGTTACCAGCCTGACAGGGCTTGACTTGCCCATGGGGGAGCCAACAGCTCAGAAGTTCTGGGCTTGTACCTTGCCCTTGGCTAAGAGTTTGGAGGAGGAAAAGGTAAGCATGTGGTTGGTGAGGAGTGGAATTTTATCTTACTGCAGAGATGTGTGTTCAGATGAGGATGGCAGCTGTGGGACCAGGCTGTGAGGGCCATTCCTGTTTTCTCCACAGTGGTGTGCCCAGATGTCTCCAGTGCCCACATCAGGACCTCGTTCTGGGTGTGTGCTTGGAATAGCATCCAAGGAGAATAAATGGATTTCAGAACTTATGCCAGAAGGGTTTGGTGGTGGAAGAAGAAATGGGAAAAAGATAGGGAGCAGAGATAATTATGCCAAGGATATATAATTATTCTTTGGCACTCTGTGTCTGACACATCACACAGGATCCTGAAAATGCTGAGGTCAGACCTGGGAAATGTGCTGCAAGACAAACACTTCCAGCTGTTCCTCTGAAAGCAAATCTCAACAAGTACCTTCCAGGAGGGAATGTGTGGGCTCACTTATTTTGGAAAAGAAAAAAAATCTCACAATTTCAAGCCTTCAGCATTCACCTCTGTAATTAAAATCTCTAATCACAAGCAGAGTGCAATATGGGACTGTCTTCAGGGAGCTGTTTCTTAAGGTGGTTTTCAATTTTTGCACTATTTAACCCCTGCCTCAGTGCCAGGCTTTACTTAACCTTAAGCTTGTGAACAGGCTTATTGAATTTGGCCAAGACTTAACTAATCTGTAATGAGCTCCAGGTTGCCTGGAATTTGGCAGCAGTGCTGTGCTCTGTGCTGTTGCATAATGGCCTGACCCTGTGTAACCACAGCTTCTCCTTCAGCCCCTTCCCAACCTCTCTGAGTTCCCATTCTGGAGCTCTGGGCTTCACAGAGGGGCTGCCCTCCTAAGGGCAGCCCTGAGTGCCAAAAACCTCGTGCTTTCATGCTCTTCCACAGGGTGAGAGGTGGGAGGACGTACAAGGAACTTCCACTGGGGAAGAGAGGGGATGCAGCAGGGGCAACCAGATGAAAGCTGGTGCCTCCTCCCAGGTGTCTGTGGTGGCTGTAAGGACATCAGGGTTCTGAACATCCTCCTCCTCCTCTGGCTACATCAGGCTGGTATACAGCCTCCTGTCCCCTGCACATATGAATGGAGGATGCTCATCCTGAAAGTTCTTCCATTTCAAACTTGCTAAGTAGTTTTTACTGTTTATTACATAATTTTAATAAGAGAAACTGGAAGGATTTGTGAAGAATCACAGGAATAATTCAGATGTTGCTCTAAATAATTTTTCCCCCTATTGTTTATTTAGATCGGCTCAACCACTTGAGAAATGCATTATTTTCTTTCTACTTATGGAGTATCTAATGATGAAAATAAATTGTTACTGCTCTTTATTGTGCATTTCCCATAAGGCTGACACTGCACAGAGAAGGAACTGGATTCTTTTCTTCTAGCATGACACAGGGAAGATTGTTTATAGCACTTCAGCTCCAGCCCTCTGCAAGCCAGCTGAGAGCAGGATCATTAAAGGCAGAATTCAGAGGCTGTGAGGTTGCATAAATTGATTGAGAGCAAAATTTTTCAGACAAATATTTTGTAATGAGCAAGGAGGGAGGAATCTGGTTTGGATCTTGTACCAGCAGTAAGCTGGAGAAAAACATCTTACAGAAAAAAATGTATAAAATGATCTTGCCTCGTTTGAAGAACAGAGTGCCAAATATAGACCCTATCACATTTCCTTCCCTCCTCCTTCCCAAGCTCGTGCTTTTGAAGTGCACTTTCAATGGGATGTGGATAATTGACTCTGTGAGCAACTGACCCAGGGCTCTGCTGGTTTAAACCATTGGTCTCAGTTGCTGATTCCTGTTCTGTTTTGGATGATTTTCAGCCCAATTGCCCCATCAGCTGCAATTAGTCTCATTAATATGACAGCTGAAGGGTCACAGATGACTGCACTGGTTGCAGGCACGAGATGCTCCCAGCATGCTGTCCTCAGCCCCATGCTCATGTGCCCCTAAATTGATGGTGACTGAAGATCCTAGTCTGATCAAAAGGGATGAGGCTTGCTTCAAGGAGGGTGATTGAGTGAGGAATGAGGGTGCAATGACAACTAACATTTGGATGAACTTCTCTTTAGTTAGTCAAGAAAGTTCCTGGTTCTGCATACAGGGGAAATGTGGAATGGCCTCTCACCTGCCAGAGCTGTGAGGAGAGGAAGCAGAAGTGGGAGAGAGTTGTAGGCACATCCTGTGGCTCTTTCAACAAATCCATGGCTGTTGTTTTCTGTGGTTTCAAGTGACATCTGCCATGGCTTCAGGCTTTTGTCTCTTCTACTGAGGATTTCCACTTAGGGGAATAAAGTAGGAAAGGGAACAACATACAAGTGAATGGAGCAGTGGGGGATCATATAATTTCTTAAGGTTGATGGGGTCAGATGCACACAGATGCAGGTCAGATACTGGACTCTTGGGTCTCATGGTCATTGTGTGGCCATAATATGGCCAAAATGGTACCACAGAAAACATAGTCTGGTTGTTCACTGGTCTGTACACTTGGCCTTTTATACAAGGAGGGAAACAGAAGGCACCCAAAGTGCCTCATTTGAAATATATAGCCCCAAAATACCATTGGAAGACCCCAGCTGGGGATGGTTTACTCACAAGGCAGGATGCTGTGTCTGGTGAGGTTCTGCAGTCTGGTTTTGGTTTGATGTTATTTGGCATTTTTCTTAGCTTCCTTGCTGGTGGAAAAGGGAATGTGCAGATCCAATCTGAAGATGACCCCAGCTGGGAAGAGCTCAGAGCAGCCTGGCAGAGAGGGTCAGGATTTCAGATGACCTCCACAAACTGGGCAATTGATGTGAAAAGGACAATTGGTGATTAGGGAAAACCTGAATGATAGGAATATGTGAGAATAAGCCATCAAGAGAGGCCAGAGTTGGCTTCCAAGGAGATTTTTATGAACCAGTGGGACAAACTTTTGTCAAGTGGCATAAATGCATTTGATGGTGCTGCTTCAAAGCTCTGGTTGGAGAAGGTCTGAAGATCTTTGTGGGGTGAGATGAGTATTTTATTCACTTTTTGAATGAAAAATTAACATTTCTATGAGTAGCACACACTTGGTGAAAAATCCCTTGGCCAAGGACCAACATTTCCCTAGAGCAGTTTGGGGTGCTCTGCAGAGAGGCCACTCACAGTCCTGTCATGAGAACCAATTCTGCTTGAAGCCACACAGGTCTGGACTTCCAGGAACATACAGCCTACACAAATTCCCCCTCTATTTGTCCAGAAAGTGCACTTTCTGCAGACATCTGTGAGGTCCAGAGGTCAGTGTGTTGTGCTGAGCTTGTTCCCAGTAAATCTCATCTGGGACTTGTCCCTAGTGAAGAGAGTTAGTGCTTTTACAAAGCCTAGCAGCAGGACACCTCTTCTATCACTGTGTTTCCAGCCATGTTTGGGCAACACAATGGATGCAGATGTAGTAGGAAACTTCTGATTATCTATAGGGTTTTTCTGTGGAAACTTCAAAGCTCTGTGGTTAGTTATATTCTATATTCTGAGACTTTAAATGGATATGTCTTGTGCTCAGAACTCTGGTTTAATGTTCTGGTTTAATCTATTGTCCAAACACCATTAATGTTGTCTTTGAGGCATGGGACAGCTTTGATGGAGTCTTTTTTTAATTTCTGGCCGTTACCCTGTGCACCATAAACAGCATCCTGCCTGCTAACAAGAAAATTCAAGTTATTGGAGTCACATGTCTTGTGGAAATAGATTGTAGTGGCAGGAGAAAAAAAGGAACTGACTTTGTTCACCTTCCATCCCCAGCTGGCATGAGCATTTGGATTACTGGCAGGGAGGAGAAGTTTCTATAGGCTAAGATACTTCATTAAAAAACAGCGTTGTCTGTTAAAAATGAAATTATTATTTAATAGTCAGACCCATTAATTCCTTAACCTGCTTTCATGAGTTATCTATTCTGTCTGTAAGCATCTAAAACCTTTCTTAATTAATGCCTAGCATGCCAGCTGTCAGGCTTAACCCTTCCTGACAAATTGGGGTTTGTGGAAGAATTTGAGCCATCCTTCCAGCGTGCAGTGAGGGAGTAGGATCCTCCATTACAAGCAGGTGTATGACATTGGTATCCCATCCATGGCTTTCCCCTCTCCCCCATCTTCTGTAAAACTTGTTTGGGAAGTAAAACCTGTGTGTGCATGACTTTAGAAAGATGGGGCAGCAGTGCAAACCCTGGTTTCTGCCTCCTCCCCCGCTGAATAAGTGGATGTTCATCCTTTCAGTGGTGCTGGGAAGCAGCCCCTGCAGTGCCTGTGTTTGGAGGGGTGGTGGCTGAGGGCAGCTGGAGGGGCTCCTGCAGCCCTGCTGGCTCCTGGGCTTCTCCTCCCTCCCTGCTGTCTCCACAGAGCACGGCTTCGTGGGCTACTCCGAGGAGCTGATGTTCAACAACACCCTGCCCGACTACAGCCAGGGGGAGTCCTTCTTCACTGTGTTTGGAGTGTTTTTCCCAGCTGCCACAGGTACAGTTCAGCTTTATCCTCGGCCTTTTTTCCTCCACAGGAACATCTGGGAGATGAGCGAAGCAGGACTGCTCTTGGCCATAGCAGACACAAGTGGTCACTTCAAATCTTCAGTTCCCTCCAGCATCTCAATTTTTTTGCACTCCTGTCTTGTTCTGTTGAATGTGCTCTTCTGTCTCTGTGGTTAGAAACTGTTGGTGAGCTCTGTGGGTTGATGTGGTCCTGTAAATCCTCCCCTGCCAAGGACAAGGCTCAGGCACTGATCATGGCCAATGCTCTCAGGGCAGAAGGTATCAAGCCTGTTTAAAAGAGCTGATCATGATTTAACATACCAGATGAGCCTTATGACTTTATGGCACTGTGGGAGTGGGAAGACTTTCCATCCTTACCTTAGCAGGTGGCTGAGCTGGGCTGGTGCCATTGCCCATGCTGGACCCACCACCCGTGGTGTCATGGGTTCATCCTTTTGTGTCAGCAGAGCTCATATTTATGAGATTAATTAGATACCCTCATATTATTCATTCCCTTAAATTACCAGGAAGATGCATGGCCCCTTTCCAGAGCTGACAATCTCCAGTGGGAATGCAGTAACTATCAGTCGAAGTTAGAATACCTTTTGTTGATGCTGGGTGTTTTAAGCTATAAAAAGTACTGATCATAAGCAGTTTCCATAGTAATGAATCCTTGGATTACAGAATGAATTTTCAGAGGATTAGCTCTAAGCAACTCACTGGAAGTTGCAGAATTGACAAACGAAATGGTTTTGTGAAACAGATGGGACTGGAAGAATGGTCTGGTAGCAGAAGTCACTTTGACAGGTGCACCTAGTGCAGGACTTCAGATTTTTATTTGAGCTCCTCTCTCCCACCTCATCAGGCTGGCTATTGCCTCTGTAGACTTCCTCCTGGAAAACTCACCTTCTGAACAATTGGCACCATGGAAAAGATGTCTTCTGCACTCTTTTTTGTTGTCATTTTTGATTGGCCCAAGTGAGTCCTCATGAGAAAAAGACCTTTCTTGTGAGCTCTGCCACTGGTGTAGCAAAGCAGGACTTTTTGCAGTTCTTTGGTTATAGAAGAAGGAACAGTTATGACAAAACTGTGCAGAAAATTATGGTGATTAACCATATAAATGATTTTTCCTCACTCCTAATGCTTGGCTGCTAGGAAGAATGCCAAAGCTAATAGGTACAATTTGTTTAAAGCCCTGGCAGCCCGTTGCTCTGTTTAGTTAGCAGTAGTAATACCAGTAGTAATGTCAAACATTCTCTGAAAATACAGTTTGGAATGATGTATAATGACTTTGGTTGTTAACACAGCTTTTTCATGTGTTCATTTTAATTGCTTGGTTGTTTACAGGATTTAAATTATTCCTTCAGAGTAGCAGTGCCAGTGGTACCATATAACATCACTATCACTCCTGTCATTGCTGTTCAGAGCACTGTGGAGCTCAGGAGCCTCATGAAATGCAGGGCTGTGCTTGGTGCTCTGCATGGAAGAGCTTGTGGTCTGATTAAGAAATTTCTAGGATGGGAGACAAGACTTCTCTGCTGCCAGTGCTGCTGCTTCAGGCAGGCAGTGTGATGCAGAGGGTGAGCAAGTGGCACTGAGGGATGACAGGGACAGGTTAGCACTGCTCTCAGGCTGTGCTCCTCCCCACCACCATCCCCCAGGGGCACCCACCTCTGCTGGAACCTCCACAGTGACCTGGCTGAAGCACTGGAAGCAAAATCCTTTGCCTTAAGACACAACAGAAATTTGGGGAGAGTTTCAGCAAAACAACATGCTGTTTAGTTTTGAGGGGTTACATTGAGCCACTTTGGAACAGTTCTTTGACCTACAGCAATGTTCCATTTATCTTTAATTATTAAATGTTGTGTTTACTATTTTTAATTTTTAGCATATGCTAGTTTGCAATTTAAGATGCTATTTTGATAACAAAGTCCTTAAAAATAATATTTCGGAAATTGTGAAACAAATGTTTGGGCCTTTTGAGATGAAATGTTCCTCTTTGAAGTGAAACTATTTTGATCTCTTCAGGATAGGCTTCTTCCTCTCTCTCTGAGATGGCTATCTGAATGCAACCAGTTTAAGTTTGGTCTCTGGGATATACTGAAAAGTGGTTGTAAGTTGCCCATTTCCCCCAGACACAGCAGTGAAACAGGAATGTCTGAAATGCTGGCTGGTAGCTGTAAAGGCAAGGAGGGGCAGCCATTCCAGGAAGGGAGAGCAGGACCTGTGGGGAGACCCAAACTCAGTTTGGGGACATGCTTCTACTGATGGGCATAGGATGTCATCCCAGCCTCTTGCAGACCAGCAGCATCATGCTGCCTCCTAAAAGCATCCTCCTTGGGTTGCCTTGCTCCAGGTCAGGTTGTTTTCTCTGTTCCTCTGTGTTTTATTGACTCCAGCAGTGCCAGTGAAGTTACCCCAGTTTACAGCTGAGTGCTGGTAAGCAGAGGCTGGTCTGTGCAATAGCTGTTAAAGCATTTCAGCTGGAAGCTCAGTGCAACTGAGGGGGTCTTTATTCCCCCAAGTTTGTCATTTAATCATAGGGAAATAGCCAAGAGATCCAAAACACACATCTAGAGCTTGCCTACATGGGAGACCATGGAATGGAAGACTCGGATTTGCTGGCTTCAGTCAAAAGAGTGAAACACACACTGTGGAAGATGTGAATGTGTCCCTGTAGGGATGCTGTGCATTAGCCAGCTGTTCTCTGCATGTTTGTAAATACCTTCTCAATGCACACATTTTGCTGCTGTGCTGTGATAGGTGAATACTTGGATACCCACTCAGCCAGGGATTTTCAACAGGGAGGGAACCTCAGGAGCCGTCTGTCCACAGGCAGCTCCCAGCAGCAGCCACACAGCCATCAGTGCATTTTAAAAATTAAGATATATGCTGTTTCTGCTGTGCAAAAAATGCCTTTTTACTAAATCCACAAGGTATTCTGTCTAATGAAAGAAGTGTGCTGTCTTGTGATACAAGAAAGTAAGATGTTGTTTGAAGTGGCGTTAGTGGAAAATATCACTGCACAGAAACTAGTTCTGAAATAAACCATATCTGGCACTTGCAAAATGACAGCAAATAGATTTAGAAGTTTTGGGCTAAGTTATCAGATGATGTAAACTGGCACAACTCCATTGAAGTCTATGGCGAGGTGCCAGCTTACATCAGTGGAGAAGTTGGCCCTTTAAAAAAAATTAGTTACGAGCCTTATCTAAGATTTTCCATTCTTCACCTCCTGGGTGAAGGAGAAAAACCACCTTTTCTATTTTATAGCATGCTCAGTGAAAAATGCACTGGGCGTTTACAGAGTGATCATATCTGCAGTTCTAAACCATGGCTGGTGGGGCTGAGGGCTCTGTCTGACACAGTGTAGGTGGTCCCCTCATGCACGTATCCACCACTGGATGATGCCCAGGACCAGATTACACTGGGAATAGCAGCAATGTACTGACTGTCTCAGCCATAATTTCCTGGCTGGGTTGACTGTGTTTTCATGGTTCTTTGTCCAGAAGCTTTGTCACTATCTGCTGCTCTCTTAGATAATAGCCAGTGTGGAAAATCCAGCCTGCTATCTCATTGAAACAGAGAGGTGGATCATTTTCTCCGTGGACAATCTGCAGATATGATTGCTTGGGTTCAGAAGGGATTGGCCATTTCCTTGGGGATAGGCCTGGGTCTGAAGGAAGGAACATCCCTATTTCTCTGTGTTTTAGATGCAAGTGTGGGGTTTTTCCTCTGCCAAACAGCCAGAATCTCTGACAAGGCTTTTTGTGGCTTCTTGCAAGTCAGATCAGTTCTCTGGCAGGGGGTAACTGAAACTATAAATGGTGGAGATTGTTTAAGATGTTATTTTTTTAATTAGTCAGGTTGTCCTTTTGTTGAAAAGGGGGTTGCTTAGCCAGCTGTTTGCAAAAACCTCTCAGAGCTGCTCTTTGGCAGCTGTCATATCTGGAAAATTACTTTTTGGGTGGTGGTGGAGAGGTGGCTCTGATGTTGACCATACATCTGTACTGCCTGACTGTCCACACCTTTGCACTGGTCGTGTCAGAGCCATAATTGCAGCACAGAGGAGCTGGCTTTGGCCTGAGTGGCTGAGAACTCCGAGTTGGTTCCCTCTGTGCTGGCCTTGACCTTTGGCTGTCCATGAATCTCTGGTGACCTCGTGGGAAGCTGGTGGTGTGCAGTGGCCTGGGGGTGACCCCTGGTCACTGGCAGGCAGGAGGTCAGTCACCAGCCCCAGGATCCTCTTTCTGTGGGCTCTGGGCAGTCACATCCTGGCTGCTCCTGGGTGTGTGTGGGGCTGTGGGAGGGAGGCAGAGAGGCTGTGCAGTCACTGCTGTGCCGATGACTCACGGCTTCAACTTTTCATCTTCAGGCCAGAAAATGCCATTTTGGTGTTTCCCCAGTGCTTTGCTGAGGCAGGACTTTGGATGAGGAAGAGGTGACTCAAGCTGGAAGATTTAAAGGTGGTGCCAGATGTTTGAGAAACTTGGCCAAGAAGCACATGAGATTAACAGCTGTCTTCTTGACAATAGTTTGTTCCCTTTGGAAGAAAAATTCAGAGAATTCTGAGTTTTCTGCTTTGTCTCTGAATTGCAAAGTAGCGTGTCATCAAAGAGTGCTTCATAGAGACTTTATTTAGCATATTTGTGACCATTTCCATGGACTTCTGCCCTCCTAACTTGTCTCACCTCTAGCTAAACCTGTTGTGTAACTGTTTAAAAGAGCAGTGCTTGAACACTGCATGGAAGTTTTATCTAGAGAAAACCAGAGCAGCTGACAGGCTTTTAGCTGTGCTGTTCAGAAGTATATCCACAAAATAGTCTTCCAGGAGAAAATTAGGAACTCGATTTGTAATGCTCTCAGTATGGTGTCAAGGATTCAAATCTGGTCTGAATTTGGAGGAAAAGCTCTTCCAGGAGCTGAAGAATGCCAGGATTCTGTGGGGACCAGGGAATGGGGCTCTGGTTCCATAGTGGACATGACAGCAAAAGATGGCTGGTGAGTGGACTGATCAAGGGGGAAAAAAGAGATGACCAAAGAAAAGGCATTAATAATAAATAAATAAAGCCCTGGATGTGTTTGGCAGCATGAGAGTGCCTTGTGCTCATGTATGTGCTGTCCTCATGGCAGGACAGTGATGAGAGGAGATGTTACAATTCCCTTGAGCAGATCTGGAGATGCAGATGCACAGCAAAGCCTGGGACAGAGCAGAGCAGTTTGAGTTACATGATTAGCAACCCAGCTATTGCTGACAGCTCATCAAAGGCCAGGGTCTGCAGGGAATAGGGAATAGGGAGTAGGAAATTGGGAATAGTGAGGGCATCCATCTGGCTGATTTAGATTTGTCCCCTTTACCCTGAGATTGGTCCCACAGCTCTTGTCTATCCTTCATCTTGGGAAGAAACCCTTCCAAGCAGCAATCAATCAGTGTCTGAGCTTTAAAATGCAGTGGGCTGTTGCTGATTTAGAGCTGTAGTCACTCGATGTGCAGCTGCAGAGTGACTTTGTCATTCTCATGCCCTCTGGACACGAGGAATGGCTGCTGGGCTTGGCAGCCCTGGTGGGCTGGGTGTGCTGGGTCCCCTGCTGCTGGGGCTGCCAGATGCTGTGAGTGCCATGGTGCTGGCAGCCTCCTTCCCATTGTTGTGTGCTGATCTCACCCTGGCCCCAGGGACCATGCCATCAGCACTGCTGGCTGGCTCCTGGCCCACGTGTCCTTGTGAAGACATTAGTCTGACATCCCAGGTGGGCACAGTGATGGGCAGAAGTTAGCATCCTTAAGTCTCTGGTCCTGCCTTCAAATTGTCCAAATTCTCATCAGGATTCGAAATCACAGATTTTTATTTATTTATTTTTATTTACAGCACATACCTGATTTTGGCATAATGTGACAAGGGAATCTCTGTTTTCTTGACAAGTCTGCTGTGACTTCTCCTTCAACTATGGACAAAGCCCCTTAACCAATCTATACCTTGGGTTTCTAGTCTTAATGTAGAGACTCTAATCCATTTCCCTCTCTTGAGTCTTTAAATGGTAATTTTTTAAGCTAAGAACTATCCCTGGTTGTATAATATCCTGTACTCTGGCCTAAAATAACAGTTCAGTATTTTATTCTTAGTCCTACCATGTGTTTTCTACGTGACACTGGGACAATCACTTGCCCTCTCAGTGTTTCTGTTTTCCTATCTGCAAGGCAGAGATAATGCCTACTTGCAAAGCAGATCTCTTGGCTGGAAGGTGCCACCTACGTGCTGAGAGCACTGTTATTCCCTCTGCTAATGTGATTATCATTTAATGTGGACAGGACAGTCTGTTTTGTAGCAGGGGCTGTCCCTTGTGAATGCAGGGACCTGTAATGGATCTGGCCTGGGGGTTGTACCACCTGCAGCATGTGCTGCCCTGATGAACAGTGGCATTTCTCTTCTCAGCAATTGGGCAGCATTGTCTCCTGTTGGGTTAGTATGAAGATAAGATGGCTTTTGTTCACATTCTGTTTTCCCCCCAGCATTGTTCAAACTGGACAGAGGCTTCTTTGACATGTTAGTGCTGACTTGCTTCTGTTAAAGACATGAACAGTTTTTTACCAAGTGATTGATGGGAGCCAGTATTTGTCTGTGTGGCAGTGCAATGAAGTGATATAGTTACTGTTCTGAAACAATCAATGAACTGATTAAATTATATTACATATTGCAGTGTGGATTATATGTACCATAACTTAGACTGACTCTAAACTGCACTTGTGTCTGCAAACTACAGGTGTGATGGCTGGGTTCAACATGAGTGGAGATCTCCAGAAGCCTTCTTCCAACATCCCTGTGGGGTCTCTGGCTGCTATTGGCACCTCGTAAGTCACTGATTGAGGAACATTTGCTCTGGAGACTGCCCTGAGTGTGACCAACCCATTTCATATTCCCATCAGCCTTTTATTACTCAGCCATCTGGAAAATTAAAGTGTGGCTCTCTTTCAGATTGTCATCCATTGCCTCCACATACTCTGGGTGGGCTGGGGATGTTTGTTGGTGTGGATGTGCTCAGTCCTTCCACTGCTGGGTGGGATCTGTGCTGCTGCAGCCTGCCTATCCCAGAGTGGGATGCAGAGTTCTCCAAGGCTTGGCAGGGGGATGATTTTTTCATTCACTACTGTTGATTCCAAAGGGGTGGTTTTGTTCCTTTTTTCCCCCCCTTACATTCTTTTTCTATATAAATAGAAAAGAAATATCAAAATTTTATATTTTTTTTATTACTGGGAAAATGAGGCCAAGAGAGTTGAGATGACCTACCCACCTGCAAGATAGGGAAAACAGAAGCCCTACATGACCAAGTCTTGCTCTTCCCAAGGAAATGCTACTTTCCAGGAGAACTTTCCACTGCTGCATATTAAAAACAAACAAACAAACAAACAAACAAACAAACAAACAAACAAACAAACAAACCAAAAAAACCCCCCAAAAAAGCTCTCAGTAGGTTTTCCTGCCTGCTTTCATTGCCTTTGAAATTATTTCTTTTAATTGTGTACCAATGTTCAGCCAGGAAGGAAGATTCTTCAAAATTTGGAGGGATTCCTGTTGAAATTGGTGCTTGTTTTAAGAGGGGGGATTCCACAGGACACAGAAGTATCACATGAACTCATCTATCCAAGGCTGTGGTCATTTTCTTCTCTGCTGTCTGGGCTTTACAAAATGATCCTGCAGGCTGAGCATGGAAAGGCCAGAGCACCAGGAGGGGCTCCTGGCTGAGGCTGCAGAGCAGGCTGGCTGTGCTGTCAGTGTTACTGCCAGCTGGGGGACCTGTGCACCTGCAGAGCCACAGAATCCCAGAATGGTTTGGGCTGGAAGGGACCTCTAGAGGCATCCAGTCCAACCCCCTGCAATGAGCAGGGACATCTTCACTTAGATCAGATTGCTCAGAGCCCCATCCATCCTGACCTTGAATGTTTTTGGAGATGGGGCATCCACCACCTCTTTGGGCAGCCTATTCCCATATTTTGCCACCATTATTGTAGAAAATTTGTTCCCGACAGCTGGTCTGAATTGACCCTCTTTTAGTTCATACCATTACCCCCTGGCATTTTGCTACAGTGCCTACTAAAAAGTCTGTCCTTAGGGTAAGATATTTCCTCTGCACACCTAAGAGGTGCAGGTACATTCCCCTCAGGGGTTCCTGCAGCTGTCCTTGACACATCCTAGTGGGTAAGTAAAATGGATTGATGCCAAATTTACCCCTGAAGCAAAATCATTCAGGAACCATACAGAATGATTGGAGACTCAGCTTGTGGGCATTTGACTGTCTCCTGGCTCTCCTAGTGGCAGAATTCTCAATGGTCTTGTCTTGCTGTGGAGAAATTTGTTTGTTTTTGTTGTTTGCAGGTGGTTTCTGTACATGGTCTTTGTTTTTTTGCTGGGAGCCATTTGTACCCGTCAGTCACTCCGCTATGACTTCATGATAGCAGAGAAGGTAACTTGTGCTTTTATTTAATGGTGCTTTCAGGTTGCCATCTGCCTCACTGAACGCTTGAGCTTTCCAAAAGCCTGAGGAATTTGGGTATACATCCCTCATTAAAATTCAGGGGGATTTCCTTGTTGCAAATCCCAGTGTACAATTGATTTGAATAGCCTTGCTTTCACCAGCATATCCTGTAATGCCAAATCTTGGCATAATCACCCAGCTTTAGGAGCTAAAGTATGGTAATGTGGTCTAATGATAAATGCTGTATTTTATTCCATGTATCCTTTCTCATTGTTGAAAGCTTAGACCAAATTGAAATCTCTAAAGAACCCCCCTGCTTATCTTTACAAAGTCAAGCCAAGCTCACATTTCCATATCCAGCAGGATGTGAGCAATAGGATTATTAAACTCAAGACATTCCACACAGAGTATTTACACGAGGGGGGTGTAGTGTCACACACAATGAGCCACTGCAGGCCTCTAGAAGGAGAGCAAGATATTTTGGTGTGTACCACTGTCCTTCTTTGGATGGGATATGGAAGGGCTAATTTTCTGTTATTTGGCATTATCCAAGATCATGTGCTCTCTGTGTCACACCTTTTTTTTGTGATTCATTTGAAGCTGGGAAGTTTACACAGTTTGATCTGTATCATGATTTTAGTCTTAAATATCAGTTTGAAACTCTGCCTTCGTTTCTTAAGTAACTCCAGCTCTAAACTTTGTCCACACCCCCAAATAAACTCCCAATTATTGGTGAGGCTCTGCCACTATCTGCTGAGGCAAAAAAATCCACCTTTTTCAGGGAAAAAAAGAATGAACCTGCCTTCTCTAAGGCAACCTCTCTGTATGTTAATGACTTAATGGGCAAAAAGTGCAGTAACCAAAAAAATCAGCCTTAAATGAATCTGCTGAAGATAAAGAGATTGTTAAAGCTGTGTTTTAACTTCAGAACCCTCAGGGGCAAAATGAAAGATCTAGTAATGAAAGAGAAGATATTTAATAATGTCAAATACAAAAAATAAACAAGCAAACACCCCTCTCTGGAAAATCAAATTCAATTTTCATTCCCCTAATATCTAACAAAGAAATGGTGCAGTATTAATGTTTCTTCTTTGAGTTATTACAAGATGCTTTAGATTTTAATGACTTTGGAGAGAGGAAGAAGAGGAGAGATCATTACTCTTCCAATCTCTCCCTTTCTATCACAGGTGAGCGAGTGCTTGGCTGCTTTTCTCCATTACAATATTTGTTTGGCTTTTTAAACATCAAAATGAGATTCAGTAATTTCACTTCTAATGAGCTCCAACTGCCAATTCCTTGGAATGTATTCACACTCTCTATGTTCCAAATGCACAGCAAAACCTTTCATCAGCCTCGGTGAAAGGGACTCTTCCCCTCTAACCCTGATTTGAATGTCAAGTAGCACATTTAAATGCAAGCATTTTTGGCAGCTAAAATAATATATGATGTCTGGCAATACTGTTTGTTTCTTCTGATTATTTCTCAGAGCAGGGCAGGATTAGAGGAGAGGGAAGGGAGGGTTCCCCACTGAGTGTCTGTCTGATGAGAGCTGGTATCTGCTCATCTTTGCCTCAGGTTCCTTCTGTCCCACAAGATACAATTCACAAGGCCAAGTGGATTTTCATGGGGAAACTTTGTGGTAGGAAGTTTGAACAGTTCTGGATCATGGCAGTAATTTCACATGCCTTCCCCAACAGCAAGCTTTTCATGGCTTTTCTACCCAATCTCCTTTTTGTTGCCTGCGGATTTCGTAGACAAAAAAAAAAAAAAAAAAAAAAAAAAAAAAAAGTCAGATGTAGCTTGAATCATCTCTAGTATGTACATTTTTGTAGTTCCTCCTAATAAGGCATGTGCCACCTGACTTCAATGGGGGCAGAAGCTGGGAGTACCTGTGTTCATTTAGACCCTCTTTTCCATGGAAGGAGGGGTGGGAGCCAAGGACATGTGGGATGCAGGGGATCTGCATTTGGTGACATCTTCTGCCACAGATATTTGCACCTCCAGCACTCCAGAGGAGAATGGGCATGTTTGATTTGGACCAAAATGTGGGGTTTTTCTCTCTGCCTGGCCTTTGTGCTGGAGTTACCCCTGTGCCTTGCCATTCCCAGTGCCTGGCTGCTGGCTGTCAGACCTCTGTGTTCTTGCAGCACTTGGGGGTGTCTCAGGTGACCCTAGACTTTGTTTTCCTCATTTTTTCTGTCCATGTCCTCACACTGCAGTGCCAGGAGCACTCCCATTTCAAAGCTTTCTTGCCCATTGTTTATATTGTGGGGTTTTGTGTGTTTGGGTGGGGTTTTTTAGATACACTGTCTGTGCTTGCAGCTCTTGACAGTGGGGGCTTCCTTAGGGGGACCCCAGCCCCCATTTCTATGTGACAAACCAGGAGCTGTCCTTCCTTTCCCTGCACACCTGCAGGAGATGCTCCCAGCTTGAAAGAGTACTTCAGAAACCAGTTCTAAAACCAGCCTTGTTAGCACTATGGCTTTAAAAAATTTTTTTCAATGTTTCATGTTGGCCAAAGGAAATTCTTTTCTCATTGAAGACAGGAAAATAGGGTCATTGTATTATATCCTTTGGAGCATGTTTTTTGAGATGCCATTTACTTAAGTGGCAATTTTGATTTGGTTTTACTGTGAGTTTTGTTTCAGGATTGGTTTTCCCCTCTGAGACAGAGGGGTTTGTCTTCCTGTTTTGGATGGTGGGAAGCCTGGGCAGCTTTTCCTGTATGATGTGCTCTGTATATAAGTGATCTCGCCTGAAATAAACTCACTTCCAGTTACTTAAGGGGAATCTAATAACTGCTGCTTTTCTGCAATTGCTCCAAGTGACAAAGAATGTCTTGGATATGAGCTTGTAAAATGGTTCTGTCGGTACAGGATGTTCAGTATTAAATTACTTTTATGGGATAATTTTCCTGTATTAATTGCTTGTACTTTATACCACAGACCAATTAAATTGCTGCTTTCCCAGAGCTTGCTCTCTTCATTTGACAATGTTAGAAAATATATGTGATCTCTTAAAAAACATGTATTTAAGACTGCTTGGGTGTCTTTAAGGCATAACATAATGAACTTTGCATTCTCTTCACTTCCTCCAGGTGTCCTTGGTGGGTTTTTTGTTTTTGCTGGGGCTGTACATCTCATCTCTGGCCTCCTGCATGGGGGGGCTGTATGGAGCACCCAGGATCCTGCAGTGCATTGCCCAGGAGAATGTGATCCCCATGCTCGCCTTCCTTGGACGTGGGGTTAGTCATCCTTTCTCTGGGATTGCTGCCCAAATTCACCTGAACTTAAGGAGCCAAGATTTCTATGTGTCTGTAGAGTGAGATGGGGGAGGCATGAAATGTGAGGAGGGGAAGGTTCAGGGTCTGGTATCCCATGCACAGGCAGAAAAGCCAGGAAATGGGTGGTTTTATGAAAAAAAAATAAATCATCCAGCTGTGGTCCTTTCCCTGCCTGTCCCCTGTGTGCACTGCACTGCTCTGAGCCCTCCATGGGGTTTGGCTCTGTGCAGGAGCAGCCCTGGTTCAGCATCCCAGCATCTCTCTGTCCCAGCATCTCTCTGTCCCAGCATCTCTCTGTCCCAGCTCTGCTCCCTGCCCCGGGGCTGTGTCCTGCCTGTCATGGTCCCCTCCCCTCTGACCTACTCCTTCAAGGTGTCCCCAGCAGGACAGGCACTTATGATGTAATTTTGCCTGTGGGGTTTTTTTGCAAATGTGCTGGTGCTGGTCCTGGCCATGACCAAAGGAAGCTCCTCCCTCTGCCTGCCCTCCTGTCCAAGCCTGAAGCTTTTGTCCCAGCACTTGCTGAAATTGATGGTAACTGTCTCTTTTCCTTTTATCTGTTCTCTTTCTTATTCTTCTTTCCTGTACATTTTCTTTGATCTATTCCTGTTCTCTGTGGTAACCTCAAAGCTGAGTACATGACCAGTTGTGATGCTGTGGATTCAGTCTGTGTGCACTGGAGAAGAGGATGCTTCTCTGCAAGATAAGGTGCCTTCAGGACACTATTAAATAAAAACAAAGAATAGATTTGAAAGGTTAAGTTAGGGGTCTTCTAAGCTTTAGATATCATTGAAACAAAGTCTTGGTTGGAATATGACAAGAAGCTTTTCCCTTGCTTTGTGAATAGTCTTTATGCACGAGTCATTCTGCTGATATCAGTCACCAGGGACTCATCCATACATGATTTTCTCTTTTTCTGGATAGGGAGAAAATAATTCCATCACTCTCAATAATCTGCAGTACCTAACTGTCTGTACAGAGTGTCTGGAAAAACCTTATGATGCTTTGCTCCTTCAGAGTGGCTTAAACACACAGAAAAATATTTTTCAGTATTGACATTTATGAATGTTTAAAAATATTTAAATATTTTGTAACTATAATAATTTCCTCTCTGTTGTTTTATGTTTCTCAAAGTAGTTTTCTAAACTAAAAGCTATAATAATAGCAAAAATAATAGTAATAATTGTAGGGAAATCAGGAGCAATTATGACTGCAAAAAGATCCAGCTCCTGAAGGCAGTTTTCAGGTGATCCCAGAATAAGCTGTTCTCTACCTGGCAACCCCTGTAAAATTCTCAGTGATTTAGCAAAGTTGATTCCCTCTCTTTTCTGATAGTTTTCTGTCTTTCTGTCAAATTTTCTGCTCTGAACTCCAGGCAGAGGGCCATGATGGGAAGGGGTCAAAAAGAGGTGAGAAATCAAAGGCAGAGCACTTTCCTCTCTTCTCTTTGCCACCTTGGGAATGGTTTAGATTTGGTATATGGAGAGTAAATAGATTTAATTTGTCCTTAGCAATCTACTCCACATCAGTTCTTCTTTTTCATGGTTGAAGAAGGTGGTGTGGTCACCATAACCCCAGCTGATGGGAAGGACACAAATGTTTTCTGTGCAGTTAAATCCAAGCCAGATGCATCCTGAGATCATCCTATCTGTTCCCCATCTCAGTACATCTTTGTGATACTGAAGATACTTTCTGAGATCTGTGTCCCTTTGTCCCTGAGATGTATTTTTGTTCATTCTGAAAATGTAATGGTCCAGAACTTGTCCCCTTTTCTATTAATAAATAAGAGTGGAGGAAACAGAAATAGTTTCCATTTGAGCTGTGAGTTTATTAAAGAAGTAAATGCAGTTAAGTGAAAACCTGAGATATTTTGTAAGATATGTTCTAAGATATTTTTAAGCAAAGCCTTTCCACAGCTTGCACAGGCTTGTCAGGTGGCAAAATGGCAGGATGGTGCCTGGGCCAAGGAAGGTATGTTAGACCTGGGGTTAAAGTTCATGAGCCAATTGCTTGGGTATTTCCATTCCCAATGCTCTTTGTTTTGTGCCTCTTTCCTTCTCCTTCCCCTGACTTCATCCAGTCCCAAAGAACAGCAGCAGGCAGAGTTTCTCCTGGCTGCCTGCCCTCCTGACACAAGCCTGGCACTGCTGGGGCTGCTGCCACCCCAGCCTCCTCCTGCCCAGGCTCAGGGTGTCCCAGCTGCTGCTGAGCTGGGTGGGAGGACCACTGGGCTGGGTGGAAGGACCACTGGGATGGGTGGAAGGACCACTGGGATGGGTGTAAGGATGGGACCCCTCCTGCAGGGGCTCACAGGCATGGGCTCAGCTCAGCTGCCTGGCAGAAGCTGCTCATGTGCAGGTGGCACTGCCTCATGCAGGGCTTTTCCAAGGGCAGCATGAGGGAGCCTTCTGGGTAGGCAGTGATGCAGAGTCTTGTAGAATAATTAGGGATGAACAGTTAATTCTAATTAACACGTTTTATTGCCAGATTTCCCATAAGCCCCACAAATCTCTCAGAAGGTTTATTGCTGCTTTAATGACATTGTTTCACCATGGAGATATGGGTGAGAGTGGATGAATTTACCAAAGACAAAGCTTGAATAAGGCTCAGGGATGAAGTGGGGGCTCAACAGCTTCTGGCTTCCAGTCTGTTCTATAATTTATTAGGCCTGTGAGCCTCTGCTTCCACATTCATGCATGTATTTCATGACCAGGGGGGTACTGCAGACAACCCAGATAACCACATACAGCAGCTGAGCAAGTGGGGAATCCTCATGGCAAGGTTCATGGTTATTAATTTAAATGTAATTTTGTTTTATTTATGAACTAGAAAGGCCCCAACAAGACTCCAGTGGCTGCAATTTGCTTAACAAGTCTCATCACCATGGCTTTTGTCTTCATTGGGCAAGTGAATGTTCTTGCTCCGATAGTCACCATCAACTTCATGCTGACATATATTGCTGTGGACTATTCCTATTTCTCACTGTCCTTGAGCTACAACATTCAACAGAAACCTGAAGAGACCCAGATGGGAGCTGGTAGACCTGCTCATTCTTCCCAGCCTTTAATTTTCAACAAGCCCTCCAGCCCTGCAGCAGATGGGGTAATTCAAAGCAGATCAAATGGCACCTTGCTGGAATTCAAAAAAGACATGGACCAGCTTTTTAAACCATTTTTTAGTGAGCCAAGTACTTGCAAAAGAGAAGGAGCTGAGAATTTAACCCGAAAGGACAAACAGAAGAAGGCAAAGAAGCCAGCCAAGCAGACATTGCAGGACAGCTTTCTCCTGGATCTCCAGCACGATGCTCCCCTGGCTCAGCACAGCTGGGATGAGACCATGGAGCCCCAGGAGAGGCAGCAGGACGTGGATGAGCAGGGTGGGCAGTGGGATGCAGTGGGACCTGCTGGGGACGCCCAGCACACACCCAGGACCCTGGAGCAGAGGGAAGAGCTCTGCAGGGAAGTGATGATGCTCCCTGGCCCAAGGGGAGGAGGTGAGGGCTGTAGGAGATGGACATCTCCATGTTCAGAGGAAATTGTTTATAACCTTGGTCCTCCCAGTGCTTTCCTGAAGGCAGGCATGAAACGAGCTTTATATGGGGCTGTCATTCAGTGATTCATGGCAATAATATCATTTATTCCAGGTGAGGGTAGAGTTCACTGCAGTACATCACAGGAGAAGCTCCAATGCAATTTCCTACAGAAGATTAATCACAGGAAAGCAGGCAGGACTAAATTTAGTGTTGGGTTGTTTATGATACACTCATAATTCTTCACAGGCATGCTGAATGCTGAACATTAAGAAGGGTTTAGGTGTATCTTGGGATTTACTTCATCCTGGTGTGGGGTAGGATGGTTGGAGCTGTGTGATTCTAAAACTCAGACTGTCAAAATGCAGTGGTCCCCACAACACAGGTGGGGTGTGTAACTCAAGATGCAAAAGTGAAGATCTGAGTTTGTTCTGTTGGTGATGTGGGTATTTGATACAGCACATGTGCATGGCATTTGTCATTCCCAGTGCAGTAGTGCTTCATAAGCATTAGCCAGCTAAGCTTCCTAAACCCCTCTGAGGGAGGAAAGTATTATTTTTCTTATTTCACAAATTGTGTAACTGAGTCAGAGATAGAAAGATGCAACCTTCAAATGGATTTAGTAGCAGAGCAGGAAACTTTTTGGCTGTTTTCTTGCACTTCTTTTCAGTTTTCATTTTAGAAGTTTCAGTTTAGCTCTCTCATACCCAGCTAGAATTTTTGCTTTGGTTCCTGTAACCTGGTAATGTAAAGAAGATGGAAAAAAACCCCTGCATTATAGCTCCTTTCTAATATATTTTTTTCATTTTCTTTAGAATCATCTATAAAGCAGCAAAATCCAGAACTGGAAATCCAGCAAATACCAGAATCCTTCTACTCCAAATGTTTCAGTCACTGGATTTCCCTTGCTGGTGTAAGTAATTTTCTTTTATTTTGAACAATGGTTTGGGATTGTAAAAAACAGAAGGAAATTCATCACATAGTGCAGTGTAAATACTCCAGTACCTTAAATAATGGCTTTTGAGTCTTGTATTCCAGGTCACCTGAACTAAATACTCAAGGTACCATTCAGCTGCATTCAGCAGTTCAAATTCAGGGAAAGCCCAATGACATATTAAATTAAATAACAACAGGAAAACCCACAAACAAACAAACAAACCAGCTCCAACACAACTCAAAAGTACAAATTCAAAGTCTGGAGTCTTTGGACTTCAAAGATACATGGCTGCATGGAGAAAAAATCAGCGTTCCTCTTTCCACTGTGTGCCAGTCTGCTTTTTCTTGCTGTGGAATGGACTGAGACATCATCTTCAAAGCTGTGTTGCTTTTATTAATGGGCCAGTTTCTGCAAGCTTGGGGTGGGGTTTCATTAGTGCTGACTTCCTGATACCATCAGCCCAACTATGAAATTCCATCTTTTGAGGGAGGAAAGGAGAGCATTCCTACAGCATGTTACTTTAAATAACTTTTAAATAGCTTCTGCCTCAAGCGCTGAGAAGTTTAAGACACTTAAATTCATCTTGGGAAGATGGATTATTGGGCAGATGACAGGGAAAGGGTCAGATATGCATAATGAATGAGCCATATGGCTTTGCTGCATGGATGAGGATTTCATAGCTGTGCATCAAATGTAACAAACCTATTCAAACAACCCACCAAACTCCATTAGTTTAATCCTCAGATGGAGCTGGACACCTCAAATTCAAATTCACCACTGCTGCCAGCAGCTCCTGGTGAGGGTCCCAGTGGGCTGCAGCAGCAGGGGTGGGCTGGGGGTGGTGACACCCTTTTAGGATGACATCTTCAGGAGGCTGTGTGCTGATGCCACCTCTGGGCTTTATCTGATGTGGCTCCCAAGTGCATGTCATGGCAGAGCCATCAGCTCTCTGCCTTTGCAGGGGGATTTGCTTATGGAGGTGATGGATGTGCTCATTAAAGAAAATTGATTTGCTGTCAATAATCAGGTTTGGGAGGAGGTTGCAACAGAGCTGGGATGGGATTGACAATGCAAAATAAAATCAGAAGAGCAAAAATCAGATGTGTTTACTCATCCTGACCCCTCTCCCCTCTGCCCAAAATCTCTTTGAGTTTCACTGATTGTGTCAGTTTAGACCATTTTAGCTCTTGTGTGCTGAACCTTGCTGTCCCAAACATCTCCCATGGAGATGCTACCTCTGCCCTGTTTGTATGCAACTTGATCCAAACCTCCTCCTGAGCTGGTGAGCCTCTGGATATTTCTCTTGGAGAAGCCCAGGCAGAGACCCACACTGTCTCTGGGGCTCTGGGAAGCTCACTGGAGCTACCTCCATGCTGCTGAAGGTGAAACTGTGAACCTGTGCTGTCCCTCCTTTGAGGAGTGACCCCAAAAGAGGCTCTTTGCAACATGGAACCCTGGGCTTTGACTGTCAACATGGTCTTACTTCCCAGACTTTGGGGTGACCCCTACTGTGTCTCCAACAGGCAATGGTGTCCCTCATCATAATGTTTGTCATTCAGTGGATCTACACCCTTGTCAGCCTGGGAGCAGCAGTTATTCTGTATTTCTATATTGGCCAAGTGAGCCCAGGACTCCCTCTTGGTGAGTGTTTTTTTTTTTTCCCTGTATTATTAAACCTACTTAAAAATCCATTAAACTTTAATTTAACTTAATTAGGAATAGAGACTCTTGTGTTTAATATGCAGGTGACACAGTGAACAGTGACAATTTATTTCATTGCTAGTTTTAATACATTTTCTCTCTGAGTCTTTAATTTTCTGTTAGATTCTAACTGTAACTAGCATTGGTTTGATAGTTTGAACATGGTGCTCGTTGCTTTATTATATCATGCTTTAAATAGCAAAACCAGATACTGAGATTTGATAGGGATTTGTAAATGTATCCCAGTTTGTAAATGTATTCCAGCAATGAGAAAAATCTGCTGTAAATAAGTTTTATTAAACTTAATCAATCTAAACCCACCTGAGAGAAGTTTAAAGAAAACAGGAATTATGATGAGTGTCTCATCAAATCTCAGCATTCATAACTGGAACAAGAGAGCCTTTTGATTCCTGAGCTAAACACATTGAATATGTTTGGAACATAATCTGGGAAAATACTTTTAGGCAGAGGGCATTAGAAAGATCTGTGCACATGATCGGCTTAAACGAGTTTGAAATTAAACAGTGAAGCACATTCAGCAAGCAGCTCATGAGAGCCCACAGATCCTTGGCAAGGGGTTTGCAGTGCTCTGTGTCTCTGAAGGGACATGATGTGGGCATCCTCACCTGCTCAGAGTATATCCATCCATCCATCCATCCATCCATCCATCCATCCATCCATCCATCCACCCATCCATCCATCCATCCATCCATCCATCCATCCATCCATCCATCCATCCATCCATCCATCATCCATCCATCCATCCATCCATCCATCCATCCATCCATCATCCACCCATCCATCATCCATCCATTCATCATCCATCCATCTATCCACCCACCCATCCATCCATCCACCCATCCATCCACCCATCCATCATCCATCCATCCATCATCCATCCATCATCCATCCATCCATCCATCCATCCACCCCATCCATCCATCCATCCATCCATCCATCCACCCATCCATCCATCCATCCATCCATCCATCCATCCATCCATCCATCCATCCATCCATCCCATCCATCATCCATCCATCCATCCATCCATCCATCCATCCATCCATCCATCCATCCATCCATCCATCCATCCCATCCATCCATCCATCCATCCATCCATCCATCCATCCATCCATCCATCCATCCACCCATCCATCCATCCATCCATCCATCCACCCATCCATCCATCCATCCATCCATCCCATCCACCCATCCATCCATCCACCCATCCATCCATCCATCCATCCATCCATCCATCCATCCCATCCACCCATCCATCCACCCATCCATCCATCCATCCATCAGCAGGTGTGTGCATAGCTAAGTGCATGCCTGGATGTGCAGTTTTTTTCCCCAGAATGAGAAAAATCAAGGGCCTGAATTCATATGCAATAAGTGCAGAAATAGCTGGGTTTATTTAATGAAAGATTATTAGACAGTAGGTAAATATATACTAGATTTCAGAAATGCAGAAACCGATTTCAGAAACCAAAAACTAATCACCATTTTCAGAACATTGCTCAATTGTTCTTTTTCTCTCTTGTGTGACTTCCTTTCTATGTATTTGTAGGGGATAGTTTAAAAAAACTCAGATTGTGGATAGTAGTTGCTAATTTTTATCTTTTTAAATATATAAGTTTTAACAAAGTTGTTTATGGTCCCCATATATTAAACAAAACACAAATAATGCTTTCAGGTGTTGAGTCTTTTTTGCCTTTGTACACTCACTGTATTATATCTCTGTAATCTGCTTTTGAAATATTTACCAAAAATTACTTCAATAACAATTTCTCTGTCAGTGTGTAGAGGCTTTTGGAAGCTGATCTGAGAAACAGCAGCATGATTAGACATTTTTTTCTTGGTTTCTTTTGCACGTGCATTCTCATGCATACAGTAAAACAACACATGCCATTGAAAATTTTAGAAGTGAACGCTCAAAATTCATGCTGATTTTTACTTGGCTGTGAGGGAATGTTATTTTGTGGTCACAAGGCTCCTGATGATCTGTGAGTTTGTTCTTCAAAGGATCAAACAGCCCTTCTGTCTGGAAAGGCTGGGAGATGCTGGCCTGAGAGATGCTCTGGGTTAGGGGCTGGATGAAGAGCTTGGGAGGAGAAATGCCCTGTGCTTGACACATCCCTTCTCTCTCCCCCTCTCCAGCAGCCTGAGCTAAGCCCAGCAGGTGCTGACAGGGCTCACTTCTCCCTGTCCCTCCCCATAAACTTCTGCTGCCTTTGCTTCCAGCTCTGGCACTTCCCTGCCCCTGCAGGGACCCGGTGCAGGAAACGAACTCTACTGAGAAATCAGAAAAGAAACTAACGTTGGAAATCAGAAATAAGTTAAGCCAGCTCTCTGTGGGGTCAGACAAGAGGGAATTGGTAAGATCATAGCCACGCTGGCTGAGGTTGGCTGAGTAGCTCCTCCTGTCTCCCCATCCCTACAGTGGGAATGGTTTTTGCAGTCCAGGGAGTGAAAGGACTGTGGTGGTTGTTTGTGTTTTCCTCATGTTTACTGGAGTTTCACATGCTGTTGGGCTGGGAATGAATAGCTGCTCTCCATAAAATATTTGGGTTCATATCTGGACAGTTCTTTAAAAGCCACAGCATGTAGGAAGACTGCAGGAATGTTCTCACTATCACAAAATCTTTGGGTACTCCAGGCTAATAACAAGTGTGCTGGTTTGAGATTTTATGCAAAAATGCAGTGGTGTAATGCTATTATGAGAGAATTAGCAGCATACTGACTTCTCATGCCTTTTCTCCATAGGAGCAGCAGCAAATTTCAGTTTCTTTGGCTGGATTAAGTGGATTTTGATCACTTCATGCAGGTTGGTACCAGTCACTTGGCAGTGACCAACATGCTGCTTGTTGTTCCCATGACCCACTAATGAGCATGGAGAGGGCTGGAAGAACTGACTTGCTTATTACCTTAAGCAGTCTTTCTGCCCCTTCTTGCATGCTCAGGGTTATTCTTAATGGTAAAAAGAGCTGCTTGCTCCCATTAGCCTGGCATGTGCTTGGCTGTGGAGTCTCCTCTGCTTTGTGTGTGGGAATGTCTGTTGATAACCATATCTCAGTGCCTGAAGCTTTATCTTACCCCAATGGTCTGTGCTCAAAATTTATGGCTCAGGTTGAACTGGAAAATCTGAAAGGAAATGAGAAATTGGAGACTCCCTCTCTTCCACCCATCATTCACAGAAAGCAAATTCCTCTGGAAGTGGTGGAACAGGCACACATGGCTTCTGTATTCAAGTTTCAGAGAGGAAATCTGGGGCAGGGGAACTGCAGTAACTTCTGGGCAAATAAGATAAATGGGGTCTTTGGTGAAGGAACCATTCAGTAGTGAGTTTACATGGGACTGCAGCAGCATTGTCTTGGGGTTTTGATTCCAGAAGACCTTGAGGGTTTTTTTTGGTTGGTTATTAACTAGTTTTGTTAAACTTATTTGATGCTATTAATTATTAATTCTACCACAGTGAGTTTCCTATAGCAGCTTATGAGCACCTCTGCCTCTGAGCAGTGGGCTTTGAGTTCCTCAGTCTGCTGTGGTTTTTTTTGGGGGGGAGTGAATGCTGTAGTGAGGACTGTGCAACATGAACTGCCATGCATTAAGTGTGCCAATTTGCTGGCTCCTTCAAAATAAATGAAAGTCTAGGCAATTAAGCACATTGTTCTGTCTTGCCAGGTCCTGTCTGCTCACAGTTCCTATAACATGACCACATGCTTTTGGTAACAGAGGTGGTTGGGGAGGGAAGCCAGGGGTGAGGGATCTCTCTGAGGTCCCCATGGACCATGAAGTCTTAGACATAATAGCACTTAATTTATACCTTAATTTAAACCATTTAACAAAAGATTCTTATGGGATTATGATGCCTTTGCATCTTCTCAACAGCTAAAGGGTTGAACCTTGAGGAGTGGGGGGATCAGCCCAGGGTTTGTCATCAGCATTTGGTGATGGTCCTCCAAGTATAGCAAACTTGAGAGTTCAGTGCTCTGAGAGGCCCCACTCAGAGGGAGGTGCTGGTCTCAGCCCAGTGTGGGCCAGGAGAGCTCAAAGGGTCTCACTCTGGACTGCTGCTCACAGTGTACTGAGACACTTGGCTTTGGTCATAGTAATTTTCCATCCTGGCCACAATTTTTGTCAGTAACTTTCTTTGAATGCTCTATAACAAAAATGTTGTTCCACTTGGGTTGTTACTCATGCAAGAAAAGTTAGTTTCCAAGGATATTCATTAAAACCCAGGAGCTGTTAGCACTAGTTCCCTGGAGCAGACAGTGTTTCTGATAAGCTCAAGAGGAGCTGAGCCCAGGTGCTGTTTGTGGAGCATTTCTCAGATGACAGTGCAGCCTGAGGGGCAGGGTGAGTGGGATGCATCACCATATGTGTTTTCTGCATATCTCATTTGGAGTAAGGGATTATTCCCTGTCCCCTTACACAGCATCTGCTGGACTGGTGACACCAGCCTAAGCCAGGCTGAGGAGCTGAGGCTGGGAACAGGGAGATGGGGCCATGCTGATATGCTGCCAAAATTACTCATGGCACAGTGAGCCAGGCCCTGCTGCTTCACATCCTGGGCAGTTCTGACTGCTTCCACCCCAGGCAGATTTGTGGATGCTCATTTTAGCTCGGTGCCTCTGTGACGACAGAACAGCATTTCCCTCCCAGTTTGGTGCATCTCAGTCATGTCAGAAATCCCCATGGGAGTCTGGCTGAGGTGTGAGGCTTCATGAAGAATGACCACATGTGGAAAGGAGAAACTATCTCAGTCTCTCATGTGGAGATGTGCTGTTGTCACAGGGGGATTTTATCTTTGGGCTACCCCACCAACAAAGTCCTTGACTCTTTGGTCAGCACAGTCGATGAGCAAAGACCCTGCCAAGGAAGGCTGAGGAGAGATCTGGTGAGTGCCTAAGGTAGAAACTGATCCTGTTTTTCTCCCCTCAAAGAGTGCAATCTCTGGGTCAGCCAGAGTTGGGTCACCTTATCCTAGAGCAGGGCTCCTGCTCTTACTGGCACAAAGACACCTTGGGCTCTGTTTGGGAGATGGGTGGGTCATTTTGAAGCCCATCTGTGTTGTCCTGGAAGAAAGTAATTTAGAGGGTTTTTTCTAAGCCCTGTTTTCCTGAAATCCAGTCAAATTATTTTAATGAATTGGAGAAAAAAGAATACATCCCATTAGACTGCAAGGGAGTTGGAGGCAGACAAGGGTTCTTGACACCTCTAGGGCTCTTAGGTGCTTGATGAGATCTTAGTCAGTGCTATATTTGTCTTACAGTTTTGATTTAAAATGCCAATAAGGTTTTCTTAAAATCAGCTTCTGGGATGAAGAGATTGCAGGAAAATCTCCTGTTTCATTTAAAAGGTTCAAAAATTATTGCAATTATTTTATTGCTTAGGAAACCATAAAAAGGCCAGTTTTCATTAGAAATGGTTTGTGCTCCTTCTTCTTTTGCTCAGTGTGGAAGGTGTTGACACAGTCAATATCCAAAGAGGAAACTCATTTGTTATGAAAACGTATATTTTGCAGTGTTTATTTGGGGAGAGGAAGTACTTTTTTGGTGTGCCTTCTAAGAAAAATGTTTTCGGATTACCTCTGTGTCTCCAAAGGACACTGAGAGGGGTTTAGAAGAAAAATGCTTTCAGGTTACCTCTGTGTCTCCAAAGGACACTGAGAGGGGTTTAGAAGAAAAATGCTTTCAGGTTACCTCTGTGTCTCCAAAGGACACTGAGAGGGGTTTAGAAGAAAAATGCTTTCAGGTTACCTCTGTTCCTCCAAAGGACCCTGAGAAGGATTCAGGCTCTTCTGGGATCACCCTGCCTTGTTGGCACAGCCGAGAGCACGGCTGGTGATGGGTGACAACCAGGGGGTGATGCAGGCACCTCTGCTTCTCTGTTTGCAGGAGAAGGCCAAGTCCCCAGGAGCAGATCGTGGTGACACCATCCCTTGCCACAGTTGGGATGGAGACCAGGCAGCTGAGTGAGGAGAACGCAGACTTCGCCTGGCGGGACCGCTACCACCAGTCCTCGCTCATCAGCAGGGAGGAATTCGGGAGCCAGTTCCAGTGATGGACACACACACATCAAAAAAATCAACCCCTCACTTCAAAAAGCATTTTGAAGTGCTGATGGCTGCCACGGGTGCCTTTTGATATACTTGAATATATGCACAAAGGATGTGAATAGCTATTTATGTATTTGAGGCTTGTTTGTTTATGCAAACAACAACGTTGCTTGGTTTCAAACCTTGCCCAAACTGAGGGGAAAAAATGGAAATGAAAGGGCCAGTCCAGGGAAGTGATGAGTTACTGAAGACAGTACAACCCTTTTAAAGAATTCAATTATAAGCCCTATTGAGTTCTAAAAATGGTTGCTGCTCTAAAAGCTTACAACACCCCATTTCAGATGTCCTCTGGGTGGCTGGGGACGCTCTGCCTGGGAGCAGTGATGCTGGCAGCAGGAGCTGTGCCCCACTCCCAGCTGTGCCACGGATGGATGCGACCTTCCAGGTCAATTCACTTCTCCTCTAGGCATTAATTTCCCAGCTTGTAATACAGTAATTTTCTACCTCAGCATTTCAATTATCAAGGTCTTAGAAAGAATTTTAAGGCATTAGACAATAGGCCAGAATCAGTGGCAAGTACGAGAAGATTATGAAGTATATTCACAACTGAAATCGCACATTTAAATGCAGTAATGCAGGGTAATGACCTCTTCTGTAAAACTGTGAAATTATGTCTTGGAAGCTGTTCTTAGTTATTTCCCACACCCTTTCTGATGTGAGAGCTGATACCTGATGAAATAGCTAGGCCCACTTAGAGCATCTCCTGGCTGAAGGGACAGATGGTTCAGAATTGCTTTAGCAAAATCAGTTCAGCCCCAGCACCACACACCAGTTCTGACATTATGAGGAGGGAGAAATCACTGCCTTTCACTTTATTTCATCTCTGATAATTTCAGCCTTTAGATTATTTATTTCTCCTCTGTGCAATAAAAGCCTGAGACACCAGGAACTCCCCTCCATCCTTTCTGTGGGCACACTCAATGTCTTCGAGCACCATTCCACTTGCCAGTGCTAAGTGCCCTGGTGTTACTGGGTGGGGTGGGCTCCATCCCATGGTCTGGCCAGCTGCAGCTTTGGCTCTTTCAGTTTTTTACAGAGGGAGGCACAGGAGCTTTGTGCTGACATGGAGAAAAGAGCCACCTTGGCACACTGCAGAAAGTGCATGCATTTTTCAAGGTTGCAGGTCTTCGTCTAAGTGCTTTTAACTTTAATTATCTCCACGGAGGCAAGAGGGAAGTTGTGTTTGTGTGACCAGCTCTGAGCCACCTCAAATCAGTCATTCAGTGTTGGAAACACCTTTCCAGGATTCCTTCCTGCCTGCTTCTTGCTGTTAGTTTCCAAAGAATCTGAATCTGCTGTGTGGATTTTGGGTCTGTGTTGAAGCTTCCCCTGGGTTCCCTGGGGCCAGTGGCTCCAGAGAGCCTTCCCTGTGCTTGTAGCATCCTTAACCTTGGCAGATACCCCCATTGTGAAAACTTCAAACACTCCTTGATGCTGCCCCACTGCTGGCAAGCTGCTTGGTGCTGTGTTATAATTTCATAGCCAGCCATAATGCCATTACTGTAAAATCTTGTATTTCACAAACTTTGGGCACATGTGAGGTCCCTTTCCTCCCAAGTCAAGGGTTGCTCAGCCCTGCATTTCTCTGTAACTTGAACAAAAAGAAAACCCCAGAGCATGGCATAAAGAGACTAATAGGCAGAAATTCCTAGGTAGCTTCTTTGTTGGCTACTAGACAATTGGGTGCTTTGTTTTAGCACCAGTAGTTGTGCAGTCTGGGTAGCATTGGAGACCCCATGAGTCCAGACACTACAGGAACACAGGGCTTTGCACATCAAGGAATCCTTTCCAGCAGGAAAGCAAGCAAGCAAGCAGTTGTACAGCTAAAGATCATGGTGACACATTAAAAATGGTTGTAGCTTTGGTAGCACTTCAAAAAAAAAAGGGTGGAATTAGGTGGGCAGGAATTTATCATCTTCACATTTAGTGGCTGAAGGGAAGAAATGAGGGTGGGGATTGCTCCTGTGAGTGATAATGTGCTGCTTTCATCCCCTGAGAGCCAAGCTCTGCCTGCACGTGCTGGGGCTTTCATGAAGCTTCAGGTTTCCTGAAGGTGAGTTTGGGACCCAGCTTGAGCATCAAATGTTGTATATCAAAGCTGCAGCTTGGCTAATGTGATTATGGAAAGGCCTTATTATTTTTTAAGCCATGTGAGCTTTTTTATAATTAATAATTATTTTGCTTTGGTTTGAAATATGATTTTGAAATTGTTATTATGGTGCAAGAAATGAAAATGTTTTGCAATGGGTCAAGGTGTGAAAACATTTGTTTTTGAGAGAGATGTGGATATGGCACATGGTTTTGTTCATTTTGAAGACTCCAGCTGTAAATTGGTGGCTCTACTTTTTTTGATGGTTTCCTTTGCAGGACACACAAGCACAGAAGGTGGTTGAGGATAAAAATTTTATTACTTGCCTTGCAGAACTGCCTGGAAGCTCATGCTGCATTTATGATCCCTTAGCACTAAGCAGGTCCAGAAATTGGAATTTTCTGCCTCAAAAAACTTCCAGCACAAATAGTCAGGACTAAGAATGGGCAGAAGAAAAGTGAAGTTTTGTTGTGATATTGGCATTAAGAGACAGTTTCTCAGCTGATATAAATTGTCATCCACCTGGATCTGTGTCCCATTAGGAGTCTCACAGGGAGAATCAAGCTCATTAAATCCATATCTTAGCTCATTTTTTTTTTCCCCTCTTCTCTTGGCTTCTCTTGATCAGCTTTGATTTTCCTTGGATGGTTGTGATGTGTATGGCCAAAACACCCCACACCTGCCATGGTCATCCTTCATAGCAGACAGTTGTGACCACAGCGTTGAAGCAGCAAAGAAGGGTGACAGAATATGAAATGATGCTTGTGTGCATGGCTGAATCAAGGCACAGGAGGCTCTCTGTACTTATGAAGAGGTTTGTTCTTACCCATGTGCCTCTGATTTAGATTCAGAGTGCCAGAGTTTCTTAAACAGCATCATACTTACACCTGCAAGGTCAGAAGAGATTTGCTGAAGCACGAGAGCCAGCCTAGGATTAACATTTAGGTTAGTGGGAAATGGAGGTTATTTGAATTATTGCCCTTGCCTGGTAAATTTCAGAGATGGTAATTACAGGGATAAAAGAGAGGAGATTTTGTAGACAACCTATAAATTTGTTAGCTCTGTATGAAAGTGGAATATAATGCACTAGTTATGCTCTGCAGTGGTGTCTTGCTGCAACCCAGATTTGGCACAGCATCCCTTAAACCTAAGACAAGGTGAGACCTCAGCAGTAACAGCCTTAAAAGCTATGGATGAGAGGCTCTAGCAGCAAACTGCAGGCTAAAAATAAATCACTTTAAAGCCCATGCAGCACAGGAGAGGCTCCTTTCCTCTTGCCTTCTGCTCTTTGTGGCTTTTTCCACATGATTTTTATGCTCATAACCCCCAATCTGGGATTTGCCCTCCTTGTGCAAGAGCAAACAGAACCATGGGTGCTCCCAAAAGCTTAGTGATAGAGGAGCATACCTGTAATTTTACTGGATCCAAGTGTCCCTTCTAAATTTCATTAGAGGCTTCTTTCCAGATTTAAGAGCACTGCTCTGAAGTGTTTAGCTCAGCTCCAGAATGGCTGGGTGTGCTCCAAACCAGAGCTGGCTGAAAAAATTCCTAAAAGAAATAAATAAGAAATTTAGAATTGCTTCTTCCCAGATATATTTGAATGGCTGATTTACTTATTTTTCCCCCCAGAAAATAAGGGATTTCTTTTTTTTTTTTTTTTTTTCCAATGACAGGATTCAAAATGCAACATCATTACAGGTTGTGCATTTTTCTGTGAGATCACAAAAACTGTATCCACCCTGACCTCCAAATGTCAAATATCTGGAACAAGCTGCTTCCAGTAGAGGTACAAGGCAAGCAGTTCCTGTTAAAATAAATCAATAAAATACCACCAACCCCAAAATTTCTAGAAAAATGGTCACGTATTAAGTGCCTTTTGGATGATTGGTATTCGTTAATGGATGGCTTGTGGAATTGAGAGGAGATGCAAAGGTAATTAATTACTCAGTTAGGAACTATTTGTCCACTTTGGAAACTCAGGGCTTTTAATAACAAATTCCAGGAGGAGAAAATATTCACTTTGTACTTTAATTCATCATCAGCTTAAAACTTGTCTGAGGTTTATGAGCCAGATCCAAGTTTTGGACAGATCTGGGATGAGTTTCAAGGGAGCTGCAGGAGTTTCATGACATTGGCTGTGCTGTGAAAGGCTCCTATGGAACCAGAGAGAAGGGACTGGTCACTGTAACCCTCACAAAGTGCTACAGAGATTCCTCTTCTTCACAGGCTCTTCTGGTTTTTACTGATTTCAGACCAAAACAATGCAGAACCCAGCAAATTTTGTCACATGTCTCTAGCCCCTCAATCTGGAAAATGGAAATCAAGGTGAAATAAAAACACACTGTGTTTTTCCTCCCCCAAAACAAGGTGATGGGCAGGTTTCAATTAATCAATATCAAGCATATAGCTTTGTTATAGGTTTCCTCTGTTGATGAGGTTGTTTGTTTGTTTGTTCTTAACTCCTTTGCTGTGTGTGGATTGTGCTGATTGCTTTCAGATGGGAGTGTTAAATGTGTTTTGTGCATCGTTTGGGGAGGTGCTTGAGGTCACAGCCTCTTTCAGGAGGATGCTGTGGCATTACTCGACATCAGGCTTTGCCTGGCCCATCTGGCTGCTCAGACAAGATTTCATGCATTTAAATCTCCTATTAGTTTGTGCTCCCAAGGAGGGAGGAGAGCAGCATCAGCAGGATGAGACAGCGGAGCTTGAGGCTGTGCTGTGGGGATAAACAACTCCAGCACCACATGGGGAAAAGCCAAGTGCTGCTGGCCTTCACTGAGTGCCTGTGCTCCACAGAGCCACCTTCATCCTGCTGCAGTTCCTCCTTCTCCCACCCCTGAAGCTTCTTTCCCAGCCCCCAAGGAGGGTTTCAAACTCATCACATGGGAGGCAGGGTTGGTATCCCCTCTACACTACCCTCTGCAGCTCCAATGGGTAAAACTCAATTTTTAAAATAAAAACAGAGTGAGTATTTTTCTCTGTTATTTTCACGTGGCTGTTGTAACTGGAGCTCAAAAATATCAGTCATAAATTGACTCCTTCCATGCAGTGATACTCCTTACAAAACCCTGAAGGTAGGAATAAAAAATTAAGATGGCAGGAAAACACAGTAGGTTTAAATTTACAGGCACTAAACCTTGGCAAATCAGACACCTGTGCGGGATGAGACTGCATTTGGGAAGCCTGAAACTGCCTGAATATCAGTGTTCCCTTTCCAGGTGCTTGGAAATAATGTGCTGCTCATGGAGCCATGATGGAGAGAGCAGAGAGGTTGTTTTCTGATGGTGAGTAGGTTTAGGTTTTTGCTGGGATTGGTGAAGGCAGCAGCCTCACCACTGCCATGGGCTTCAGAGGCTGCAGCAGCATTCCTGTCCCACCTGTCCTAAGCCCTGCCAGGATGTGGCTCCTCCAAGGGCATACAGGGTTGGTGTTTCCTGCTGCTCTGCGCTGGAGCACACTGTCCTCATGGTCACCAGTGCCCCGTTTGGTTCAGAAATGCAGCAGGTCAGGCAGGTTTAATGGCAGATTTTGGGAGGACGACAGCTATCCCCTTCCCCCCAGACCCAGAGGGGGTTAATTCAGCCTCCCCTACTTTCCTAGCCAGTGGCACTGCAGGGTGGGCTGTGCTGTGGGGGCACCACGGGGGAATGGTGAGATGGAGCCATTGGATGCAAACACGAGTTTTTCTTGCAGAAGTGTTTGTTTTGCATTTCCCTGTGTCTGCTATGGCTCTCGATGGGCCTGTTGAGTGAAACAGTAGGAAGAATTTATTGAGACCTTTTGGAAAAGCATTTGATACTGTGCTTCCTGCTTGTTGGATTTACAGCTTGGGAGGATGCAGTAGGAGTGGGGAGCTGCTGTGTGGCTTGGATGTTAGGGAAGTCTCTTGAAAGAGGTGGGGGGAAAAGAGTGTGAGCTCTAGACTCAGTATTATGGCCCTCAGGCTTGAGAGTGGACAGGAGAACATCCATTTCATGTAGAAGTTTGGCAAGATTTGGCTTTCATTTGCCCCCTGCAGCCCTGAGGGTGCATCCTTGGCCTCAGAGAGGTTTCTGTGCCCCTGCTGCCTTACCTGTATTGCACATTTGAAAGCATTAGATTTACTGGCTGGCAAGTCTTTCTTTCCAGGGACTAACAAAACTTTCTAAAGAATCATATTTATTACTTACTATCTTAGGAACTGGTAGCGTGGAGTGCTGCATTTCATGTATAAAGATATCCCCAAGTGTTTGAGCTGCTGCATTACACTGTCTGTGCCATCTCCCAAAGTATCAAAATACTTCACAGCTTTTGAGCTTTGTGTATTGATCTCTCTGTCTTATCAAGATGGAAGCTTTGTTTTGCACAACTATTCCATACAGAATGTGTAAATACCTGGATACAGAATGAAGGACACTAAAAATGTCCTCTGTTAGATCAGGCACCTTGGTGCCTGTGGCCTCTGGGTCACTCAGGTCACTCCATGTGCCAGGACTGGGGTGCTTACTTCCATGACTAAAGCATAATCATGATTGATTTGTGCTTCATGTCCCAAACTGACATGGCTTGAGTTGTTTTTCAGGTTTAGGCAAATTTGGAGCAAGAAGATGGCAAAAGCTGTAGGGAGCAGACTAGAGCATGGATTGATAGATTGATAGAGAGATGCCTCAGAGCCCTTTCCCAGGGCTTTCACTCAGGATTATTAAAGTACCAGAATGAGGATTTCTGAGTGTGCTTCATGGTGGTGTGGTGTGGGAAGGTGCGGGGATAAAACATTCGCATGTGGAGAGAAAAGCCCAGGAGCAGTGAGAGCGAGTCCTGTGCGGGTAAATCTGAGGCCATTAACGTGCTGCTGTGGGCTCGTCAGGGCTGCTGTGGGCTCGTCAGTGCCACCTCTTGGGTGGAAGGGGGCTTCCAGGAGAGTTTGTGTACATCGGAGTTTGTGTACATCAGGGTTTGTGTACATCAGGGTTTGTGTATATCACAGTCTGTATACATCAGAGTTCCTGTACATCAGCACCGACTTCTGCTCTCGGTGAAGAGCGAAGCGGGCAGTGAGGGCATTGGAGCAGACCCCTGGTCTGTTCGAGGCTGCAGCCGCACGGACGTGGTGAGTTGTCGCCAGTCACCCTCTCCTTTGGAAGGTCGGGCTCTGCTTGGCTTGTGGAAATTAAGTCTGATTCTGAAGCAGCTCGAGGGAAAAGCATAGGGCCCGGGAGCCATTGGGAGGGGGAGAGGTTTGCCAGGACGGGTTTGCGTTCCCCGGAGAGGGAGGGCTCAGCGGGAACCCCGAACCTGGCGCGTAGGGATGCCGGCAGCTCCGGCAAAGCCCAGCCCACGGCTCTGCGCAGGGCTCTCTCCCAAAACCAGGAGCATGAAATTATGGAGGGGAATTTCAGAACAATGAAGGGAAATCCTTTGCCTCCCGTACAGCCCGGCCTGGGAAATTCACCGCTGCAAGAAGTTGCAGCCTCAAACGCTGCTGCTGGCGTTTAAAAGGGAATCAACTTTACAACCAAGAAAAGAGCTGAAGTTATTTGTCGAGGACTTGATTTTCGTGGAATTTAAGTTCGGGGCAGTGCAGTGCTGGAGGGGAGGGGGGTGACCCTGCTGTCGCGGGTGCGGGCTCTGCGCGCTGCCCGCATTTAAACGCGGAGCCGGGGCAGCTCCCGGGCAGGGGGGGTCCGGGGAGATGCAGCAGGAAAAATAAAGTAAAAATGAGCATTATTATTATTACTATTATTATTATTACTATTATTACTCCCACTGATGCCGCAGCCCGCCGGGTGAGGGAGCGGGCGGCCCGGCGGGGGCGGGAGGGGGCGGCCGCTGGGGGCCGGGCCGGGCCAGGCCGGGCCGGGGGCCGTGGGGAGTCGGGCCATGCCGAGCCGAGCCGAGCCGCGGCTGGGTGATGTCAGGCTCGAGGAGGAGCCTCCGCCGCCTGCCCTTTTACTTTCGGGCGCCGGCACTTGGCCGCAGGCTGCTGCCGCTGCCGGCCGGGCCCCCCCCTCGCCCCCTCCGCTATGGGCACCCCGCACTTTTAAGGCGCCGCCCCGAGGGGGGGGCACGGGGAATTCATTAAAAATCGCTATTTACGTGGTTATTCATTGCTCCGCTCCGGGTATGTGAACAACCATCCCGCTGCCCCCCCCGGCCTCCCCTTCCATCCACCCCCAGCGCCATGCCGGCAGCCTGCACCCTGCTGCTGCTGCTGGGCTTGGGGCTGGTCCCGGTCCCACCGGCCGGCTCGCTGCCCCTCGCTTCCCCACGGCGTCTTCCTCCACCGCCCCCCCTCCTCCTCCGTCCCGGAGCCGTCTGGGCCGCCCCTCTTCGCTGCCCGCCGCGGGACCGGCCGGCAGCCCGGGTGAGTGCCCGCCGGGGGATGGGATGGGATGGGGCAGGGACGGGCTCGGGATCGGGCAGGGACGGGTTCCGGAGCGCGGGGCCCGCAGCCAGCGGGGCTCCCGTGTGGGACCCGCGCACTCCGCCAGCACCGCCGCCGACCGCGGGGCGCTGAGCATCCCGGCATCGCCCGGAGCTGGCTCGGCTCACAAGTGTAACACTCGTATACAGGCAGCTGCTTCAGTGGGTGAAGGTTTGGGATGGGAATGGTGGGTGGGAAAGTGTAAACACGTTGTAGCTGTGCGGACTGACTGGAAGGCGAGCGGTGGAGGCTTCACAGAAGAGCTCGAGAAAGGTTTTGGGGGGCACCAGGAATGTTGTCCACACGTGTCTACCCACCCAGGTGGGAAACTGGGAGCTCCTGTGGGTGGTCTTCAGGGTCTGGGTTGCCTCCTGCTCGTCTCCAGAAATGCTCTCATCCCACCTTAGGTACTGACCCCTATCAGATGCTGCCAGCTTTCTATAAATTCCTTCTCTCTCTATGTAGCCTACAGACTGTCAGATTAGTCGTGTATAAAGTCACATTTTTCCTTGCATGCCACATCTACAGTGCTATTATCACGAGCAATGCCTAGTTTCGTGCTTTACAGATTGTGCTGAATTTGGTTTCAGCACAGGATAAACCTTTTTTTTCTCAGAACAAGCAGGGATGTTTCAAGTGTCATTCAGTAAACTGGCTCACTCACCAAAGAAGGCACATAGCTCTAAGGATGACTAATTCTCAATGAGTTTGGAAGGCACTGGGTGTCTGCAGGTGGTATAAGGAATCCAATATGTCAAATTAGTCCTGCGTAGGTTTTAAGTGGGTTTTAGGATTCATTGCTTGCCTGAGCTGGACTGTCAAATTTTATCTTTTAATTTCTGATATGGAGAGAATATCATGCTTTGAAACTTGGGGTTAATTTTAGTTGCGTGGAGCTGTAAAATTTCTGGAAATGTGACAAAACTACATTTATAACAATTTAGTTTTCTTCAGAAACCCAAGGTGTGCCTTTGTAGGATGTATCCACACTAGACCAAATGCATGGCTGGGGATAGCTGGAATATAGCCTGCAGTGGATTAGAAAGCTCCTAACTAGCAGTGCTTGTGAGAGCAGCTTTGTGACTAGGATACTGCATGGAAATGAAGGAGATTTGGGTCTGTTCCCAGCTCAGCTACTTCTTTGTGCCACTCCAAGTATTGGTTTGCCCTCCAAACTGGGAGAGGATAATGCTGCCTTACCTGCTACCAACCTTGTGAAGATAAAATCTGCAATTTGCCAGTGAACTGCTCACCTATTATTTGATGAAAGCTGTGCAAATTCCTCAGTGGACAGAAAAAATATTTAATTTCATCTCAGCTTTCGGTCTGGCATCTTTTCCTGTGACCGTGATGACTCCTGAGAGTCAGTAGAGGAATGCATTTCCTTTGTTAGGAGTCTGAAAAGCTCAAACTATCTGTCCACATGCTGGAAAAGCCATTTGTCAGGCCAGCAGTGCCTGGCTGCCTGGCTCAGCCTTGGAGGCTTTGCTCTGTACAGGCAGTGCTCAGCAGCTACAGGTGCTTGTGAATTATGTCAGCCCCAGCCAGAAGGAACAGGGGATGCCTCATGAAGGAGTGATAAACAGCCCAGCAGCAGCTCACTCCCCAGCATCATGAATCACACTGGGTCCTGGCAGCTGCATTCACTCGCTGCTAGCTCCAGCTCTATGCCTGCCAGTCAAGGGAATTGTCTGCTGTGGTGGGAGCAGGCTGGGGGATCTCCTGAATCACTCTCAGGTTGAGTTGTAGACTCTGAGAAATCCCTGCTAGTGTCACCACTGCTCCTGCCCCTCTGAGGCGTTTCCCACCTTTGAAAACACTTTTTTGAAGCAGGGGAGCATTTCTTGTGAACCCATCACCCTGGCACTACCAGGAAATGGAGATTACATCTCCCTTCATAACAGTCTGGGGCTGGGCGACAAAAGCCCTTTCTCAGGCAGGGCTTAGTGAGCAGATGGTGAGGTGGTGGTGGAGAAATGGGGCTTTTGAGTCTCTCACAAATCTTGGGGCAAAGGAGCGGGGCTGCCCTCACTGCCTTCCCAGCCAGCTTGTGCCTCAGCCTGCATCTGCCACCCTCCGTGGGATTGTCTGCTGCAGAGATGAGGACAGATGGCTTTAGCCTGTGCTTAAAATACTGTCTGAACCCAAGGAGAGTAACAGAGGAAAAAAACCCATGTGGAGTAGGAAGCAAGAAAGCTGGTGACAGTAAAGTTAAAGCATTGTCAAATCCCTCCATGAAATCTCTTCTGGCAGCTACTGCACAGGGGCACTGAGTGAGCTGAAGGGCACTGTGTGCCACCAGCCTGTATCAGCTCA
This sequence comes from Muscicapa striata striata, assembly GCA_030060385.1. NCBI lineage: Eukaryota > Metazoa > Chordata > Aves > Passeriformes > Muscicapidae > Muscicapa > Muscicapa striata. Next base: position 482,255 of record JAREIS010000246.1, read on the forward strand.
GGGTTTGGTTACAAGCTCTGTCCTCCTGCAGGTCTCAGTATGTCAAGTTTCCCATCTGTGAAATGGGAATAATTCCAGTGACACCACAGGGACAGCAGAGGTAACACTGAGCCTGACAAAGTCACTATGGTTGGGGTCTCCCTGTTCCTGCCATGTCCCTTTTCCTGCTGCTTCTACCCACACAGGTGCTCTGCCACAGTGCCCAGCACAGCAGGGAGCTGCTGGCAGTGGGCTTTTCCTGAGAAGCTGGTCTGCTTTTCTGCCATCTGTGTCTGTCCTTCTGTCCCTGCTCCCTCTCTCCCATGGCAGGTGCCACCTTTCTATGCAGCTTCCCAGGTGGGAGCCCTGGCAATGAGCTGTGAAAGGAACCAGCTTTAGTCACAGCAGAGATTTAGGCTGGCTGCTGGGAGAAACTTTCCAAAACTCTTAGAAGGGGTAAACAGTCTGTATTTATTTATGTATATTTTTAACTTTCTGTATGAAACTTTCTGTGTGAGGAAGAAGCTAAGTTAGGAGTGAGAGAAGAAGATGAGGATGTTTGTTTGCACAAAGGTATGGTGTTGCCTCCAAACCTGCCTCTCATTTTGCAGTCTGTACTTTGTGGCTCCTGAGGGCAGAAGCCCAGCTCTCCCTGTGGCCACACTGATGCAGAGAGGTGCAAGGTGCTGCTCTCCAGCTTTGATGCAATTTCAGGTGACTATGGGTGGTGCAGGAAGGATGCTTCCTCCCTGTGTGGTGCAGGGACAAGGAAAGATTGCCTCCTGTGCCTCTGCATCACTATCAAAAGGCTGCAGTTTCCCTGTCTTGGGCATCTTTGCTGCTCCTCTGTGAGCTCTAAGTGGATTTGTTTGGTGTGCTGTTAATGTGAACTCCCTGGGGTTGTATGGATTTAGCTCTGCTCCTTTGGGGTACATAATTTAAAGCAAAAAAGAAAAGAGAAGGAAGAAAAGGCATTTCAGGAGAGGAGGAAGATTGGAGATCAGCTTTCCTGCTTGTTTCAAGCCCTGGAAGGTGGCTGGGGTTATCCACTGTGCAGCTGGGTTCATCAGTCTGTAGAAGCACTTTATGTGATATTTAAGTGCTAAATGAGTACAGTCTGAGAGATAATTGTGTGACCTGGCTGGCAGGGGGCACACAGTGATGTGTATTGATTGACACTGCTGAGATGTGAGCAGGGCACTGGGTAAGGGGAGACCAAACCACCAGCCAGCCTGTGCCCATTCAGCAGGTGTCAGCAGCATGATGGCTCCAGCAGCCATCACCTTTTCAGAGGGATAATTTAACTTGCTTGTTGTTTTTCTCATGACTGGGGGTATGAGGGACACGGGCTGTTGCTGCTGTGTTTGCAGGGGCTGGTTCCAGCCTTGCTGGTGCATGGGTGGGTTCCTTATCAAATATCCTTTTTAGTATCAGAAGTTGCAGATACTGATCTGTTTAGAGGAGAGTGGAGTTTCCGGGACAACTTATTTTCTTCACCTGCTCTTGCAGACACCAATTTTTGGGCTGCCAGTCATGAGCTCTGTGACTGAACTCTGAAGCTGTTGTGTGTGCTCCACCCTCCCTCCATTCTCTCCACCCTGCTCATCTGCAGGGAGCGTGTCAGAGCTGCTGAGACTGACAACTCCATCCCCATCACATCTCTCGGAGGTGGCAGAGGATTTTGCTCCTTGAGCAGAGGGGTTAGGATGGCAGGTTAGAAAAGCTGTCAGTCTTGGTGGTCATAGTGAAGATGAATGGGTGCTGCTGACCATAGCTGTTTACCCAAAATGTAAAATGTGAAACTTTGTAGCATCAGTCTGGTGGTGTTGGTTTCAATGAAGCATTCATCCATGCTAATGAAATAACTCCAGCAGAATACAGAACTGTTTCAATTAACAAGCTAATCAAGCCAATAAAACCTGTCAGTGCAGCGATAGTGTTTCAGTGCTGTGGTGTCGAGATTAAGGCACCACCAACGTCCACAGCTCTTCTGGAATTGCTGCTGGAAGGATGTCCTGGCTGCTGCTGTGGGTTCCCCATCCATGGGAGCTGTGTGCCATTTCCAAAATAAGGATAGCTGCAGAGTAGCAAGGTTCAGCCGTGGCTGAGCCTGCTGCCTTTTTGCAGCACAGAAATACTGTTTTTATGCCTCTATCTGTGCCATTCCAGCAGCTCCAGGCAGGGCTGCAACCCCTGGAATACCCCAGAGAAATGGTCTGGAGCTGGATATATTGTAGATAGCCAGGGCAAACCCTCTGGGTTCTGGCTTTCCTTCCTCACATAGTTTCAAAAGAATTTCTCTGGTGTGGAGGGGTGAGGGGTCTCTTGGGGTGTCAGGATATTTCTAGGCAGACAAACAGCACTGCTGGAAGCTGGGCTGATCCTCCTGGATGAGCACAGAGCTCCTCTGGAAAGAGGCAGGTCCAGATCCTGGCACCTGCTCTGGCATCTTCCTGCTGTTAGAATGGTGCAAAGCAGCCCTGGGGCTGTTGAGTGTCAGAAGGTGCTCCAAGCAAATCAAAGGTTTGTAGTTTGGAATATTCCCTTGAAAATGCTCAATACAAAATCCATAGTCTGTAGCTTGTGAGCAAGCTCGTCACGAGGCCTGAGTACCCCAACCACGGGCCCTGTTATTTACATTCAATTGAAGATGTAGGTCATACAATAGGTTTTTTCTCTTTCCTGAATGGCTGAACACAGAAGGCAGAATCCAATTTTCAGTGGCAGCAGACCTGATTACAAATTCAAATTTTTATTTCTTTGAGTGGTTTTTGCAACATTTGCATTGTAATTTGCTGTTTCTGTAAATATGAGAGGTTCATTTGCTGGGATATTCATCCAGAGGAGATGCAAGAGGGCTACAAGAATGAAATCTGTGGGTGCCTCTCAGGAGAAAATGGTTTTGTCACATCTGGCAGCTCTTCTCTCTCACCATTTTCTGCATACATGCAGCTGATGTGTGTGCACCTATCACCATATATTTTTTAATGCCCAGCTGTTATATATATAACATCCTGCTGCTTCAGCAAGGGGCACAGTTCATGCAGAGTCCGTGTTCATCCTTTCAGGCTGAAATCATTCACATCTGAGGACAAGGAGAAAATTTTCCCACCCAAAAGGGAAATGATGTTGCATTACTGAGTGACCAGCCCAAGTAATAATATAATCCTAGAAAAATGCAGTTCCCTTGAGTAAAGGAAGCTCTGTAAACTTCAGCTCCTCCAAGCTGTTAGTGTAGCTGTTGCCTGTGCTGTAGTAACGCTGCTGTCAGACCTGGTTTACTGAAGTGCTCTGGAGAAAAGGGGGAAAAGGGGATAGGAACCAGTTCCTATATAAAATGAGGACCTCTTGTAGGATCTGAATGCTGTGAAGTGTATAATACAGGTTTTAGGACCTTGGGTTACATCCTTTATTTGCTGATAATTTGCTTTTTGTCTTGGCTGGGTGCTGGAGAGGGTGATGACACCCATGGTCATGAAGACTTGGAGAAAGGGCAGGCAGAGCCAGGGTGAGCACAGGGATCAGCTGGAGGAAGGTAAAATGATGCAAGGTTTCCCCTCACTGGGGTCAAAAGTCTGGCTGTATAAAGCCAGGGGAGAAAGAGATTCATTTTTAGAGCTGTGTATGGGCAAACCCATGGAAGAGAGAGACATTTGAGAAAGTTCCTCTGTGAGTAATACCTGTGGTTTGTTCTCTTCTGCTTGCCTCAGGATGGGTGGCATTAGTGTGTGCCATGGCTTATCTTGGGCTCTGTGGATGCTGAGTGTGGACAGGTCCCAGGGCCAGGGCATGGACCAAGCCATGGGGACCCCCCTTGGTCTGGGTGCAGCAGCTCCCCAGCCTGGACACTCACTGCAGCCTTCTCTACTAAAGTGCTGGTCTTCACAAAACCTGTAGGAACCTGCTGTCTTGGAGGTCTCTGCCTTACAGGCTAATTTCCTTAAATGTATGAGAGCAAACAAAGCTGTCTCAGGAACTTCATCCCTTCAGAAACCAATATGAAAAGTGTGAGATACAAAAATATTACTTAAAAAGTGCCTGAAATGCAAAACCAGGGTGGTATAATCTACAAACTGCTGCTGCTCCCAAGCTGCTGCCCCCATTTCTCTGTTTGGCTTTGGATGGAGCTATTTCCAGTAGCCTGTCCTCTGTGCAGGCAGGGCTGTTGAGAGGGGTTATATCTGCTTTTGCATCTGCCATGCCCTTGACTTGGAGTCATTTGATAAATAGGTTTGCAGTTGGTTACTTAAGCATCTCCCAAGCTGCAGTCAGCATCTCAGCTGTGGGCGAGGGAGCACTGCTGCCAAAAGTCAGGATCTGTGTCAAGAGCCTCCTAAGATTTGGCTGTCTTTCCTTAAAACCCCAACTCCTGGAGTTGTCATTACAGGAGAATCACTTAGAGGGGTAGAAAAGGAGCATCTGGCTGTTGAGGTGGTAGATAAAAAAGCCTGGGAAACATTAGCTGAAAAGCTAGGAGTCACAGAAGAAGCCCAGGTTGGGTGTATTTAAAAACGCCACCAGCTAAAAGCTGGTCTCCAGAAGATTTTGTGTCCTGGCAGAAAGGTTGTTTCTGACACCCCTGCTTGGCAGGGCTCTGCCACTACATCTGCAAGAGAAGTGCAACCCTCTGCATGTCCTGCTTTGCTAGAAAGAGAAGAAACGTGGAGATGTGCAGGGTAACACAGCAGGAATGCCGAGGGCAAACCCAGTTGCTCTCTGTCCAGCTGCCTGAATACCTTGTGCGAGTGCCTTGACCTTGGTGGATTGACTCTGCACTGGGAAAAACAAGCTCATTCTGCCTCTTCACTCTTTGCATGGCCATGAAGCTGGGAGGACTTTTAAAACAGCTTCTGCAGCATTCTGGCTGAGGGTGATCATGTCACTTAAATTGTGACCAAATGCTGCAGGTCCTTCCCTTTGCCTTGCAGTCCAAGTCTCTTGGGCTTCCAATTTGGTGCTTGGAAAAAATCCTCTTGAAGCACCATGACCTTTGCAGTTCTTTTGCCAAGGCAAACATGGAGATGTTTGAGGGACCTTTTACACAGTGGTTTGATGGCAACAAGGCTCTTGCCACTGAAGTTTGGGAGAAAATAACCTTTTCTTTTTAACTCTGAGATGAAGTCAGTGGGAAAGGAGTGAGGAGGAATTTTAAGTGGTTGAAAAGAAAGGCATGCAAACTGTGCACAAAGGGTTAAGTCAGCAGGGTTAGCTGTTGTCCCAGGGGTACAGCCCAGGCTGCATTTCCCAGCAGACACCAAGTTGCACACACACATCTAGGGCGTTTTCTCAGCACTTCTCAGCACGCTGTGAGGGCAGAGGTTTTGAAGGCTGTTACAGGATCAGTCTGACCTCTCGCCTCTATAACCAGGGAGACTCTGTGGTAATTTCTGATACCAGAACCACCCTTAGATTCATGTGAGATCTCCAGAGCGTGGAAGAAACTGCAGGCATTTTGGACTGATGGACAGCCTTCTTTGGTTACTAGTAGCAAAGGAGGGCTCTCTTTTTCCTTGAAGATCATGCTAAAAGGCACTTCTGCATCTGGAGTGACAAGAGGAATTTAGATCTATGGAGCACAATTATTCACGTCACTGCTTGTTAGGATGCTGGTGTTAACACCCTTCCTCTTGTGGAAAATCTCTTAAACCCTGAGGACTGATGTGAAACGTCATGCTCTGGTGAACTTTGCTGAAGCGGGGATGAATCACACTAAGTTTGCCTTCAATATATTATCCAAAAGATACCTTTTGTGATAGCCTAGCAGGAGGGTACTGCTGCCCACCCACCCAGAATGTCAGGATCTGTTTTGGGGGGAGGACAGTGCTTTCTGGAGTACATATATGTATACATATACATATGAGTTGATGTAGGAGTTTGGATATTTGAGAGGTTTTTCTTTTGGCTTTGGTTTTGAGTGCTCTATAAAAGCAAAAGGCAGGTCTGTAAGGAATCCCAAGACATTTCCCAAGGGATCTCAATATATCTCACCCAGAATGGCAGATAAATATGCCACTTTTTAAAAAGTGAGATGGGTTTCACTGCGACTCTGAATAACTGTCCTGCTACATCCAGGCTACTATAGGTAAGAAAACACTTTCTTATCAGGGAAACTGTAGCAGCTGGTAATTAAACCTTCTGCAAAGAAATATCCCAGACAAGTGTTGGCCAGGTTTGACCCTGCATTACTTGTAAGATCTCACAAATTGACAAGGTAATTTAGCAATCTGGGGAGGAAACACGAAAGGTAACCCTGCCTATTGAACTGGTTTCTGTCCTGTGATGGGAATGATTTCCAGGAGTGGAGGCATCCACAGACCAACTGCGCATGATTTGAGTTCCTTGTCAATTGGAATCAAGGACCCTGATTGTGGAGCATAATGCTGCTCTTGTAATTCAGCCTTTATCTTTGTGCTGGAGCTGGGTATAATTGTATCTGTGTCTGGAGAGACAAGGAGAAGGGTTTCAGTGGCTGGTGCTCACAAAGGCATCTTTAGAAACCTCCTCACCCCTGGTACAAGCTTGGTAGGGCTTAAATGAAAATACCCCTGAGTAGTTTTAGACATTTGAACAGCCATCATTGTTTGATTCAGATTTGGTTACAAGACTAACATCTAAATGTTAATTCTTTTTAGGACATTATCAGCTCTTTCAGCAAAGGCAGAATGGGGATGCAGTATTAGACCGCCAGCCAACCCTGCAGATAAAGGCCCTTTGAAAGGATGTTTCTTAGGAGGGAAACATAATCAGAGAATGCAGAAAATCATGAAGATGATCTCTTCTTAGGAACAGGTAGCAAATATAATGCATGAAGAAAACGAAATGAACCAGGAGGTTTTAAATTGGGGAATGGAAGTAACAGCAATTTTGTGGCCTCTGAGGACAGTCCCCAGCATGCAATCAGAGATCCTCATAGTCCTGTCCTGCAAAGTGCTGGTACACCTGGAGATTTTAGGGTGTTGGATAAACTGTCACACACTGGGTTAAGACTGAAGCTGGTGGTCACTTGAAGGCTTGGATGTGCCAAGGCAGTTGATGTGTGGCTGTTCTATGCTGGGTAATCTGTATCTTTGGGTGGGCAGGTGGGTTTTGGCACAGATTTGTCCTTTCAGTCCCCTGTGCTGCCTTGCTCACCCCACCATGCCCAGATGCATCGAGGTAGGATGTGCCCTGACCACGACTCCCTCTGAGCCCACAGTGACATCAGTGATGCTCAGAGGGTGACAGCCCAGTTCTTCCTTCCCCAGCACCCATCCCCACTGCTGGCCACATCTGAAAGAAGGTGTCTGTTTTTTCAGCCTCCCCAAAACCTGCAGAAACGCCCTGGAAGTGGTGGATCCCTTCCCCCCATTCTCAGAAAGGAAACATGTGGCTGCAGAGGCAGTGGCAGAGCAGTGCTGGCTGCCGGGTGGGACCACTGTTCCATCTGCCCCAGGAAGGGCTGCTCCTCTGCTGTTCCTGCAGTGCCAGGGAAAGGTCTGGGCTGCTCCTCTGCTGGCCCTGCAGTGCCAGGGAAGGGCAGGGCTGCTCCTCTGTTGTTCCTGCAGTGCCAGTGAAAGGCCTGGGCTGCTCCTCTGCTGGTCCTGCAGTGCCAGGGAAGGGCAGGGCTGCTCCTCTGTTGTTCCTGCAGTGCCAGTGAAAGGCCTGGGCTGCTCCTCTGTTGTTCCTGCAGTGCCAGGGAAGGGCAGGGCTGCTCCTGTGCTGGCCCTGCAGTGCCAGGGAAGGGTAGGGCTGCTCCTGTGCTGTTCCTGCAGTGCCAGGGAAGGGCAGGGCTGCTCCTCTGCTGGTCCTGCAGTGCCAGTGAAAGGCCTGGGCTGCTCCTCTGTTGTTCCTGCAGTGCCAGTGAAAGGCCTGGGCTGCTCCTCTGCTGTTCCTGCAGTGCCAGGGAAGGGCAGGGCTGCTCCTCTGCTGTTCCTGCAGTGCCAGGGGAAGGGCAGGGCTGCTCCTCTGCTGGTCCTGCAGTGCCAGTGAAAGGCCTGGGCTGCTCCTCTGTTGTTCCTGCAGTGCCAGTGAAAGGCCTGGGCTGCTCCTCTGCTGTTCCTGCAGTGCCAGGGAAGGGCAGGGCTGCTCCTCTGCTGTTCCTGCAGTGCCAGGGGAAGGGCAGGGCTGCTCCTCTGCTGGTCCTGCAGTGCCAGTGAAAGGCCTGGGCTGTTCCTGCAGTGCCAGTGAAAGGCCTGGGCTGCTTCTCTGCTGTTCCTGCAGTGCCAGGGGAAGGGCAGGGCTGCTCCTCTGCTGGTCCTGCAGTGCCAGTGAAAGGCCTGGGCTGTTCCTGCAGTGCCAGGGAAAGGTCTGGGCTGCTCCTCTGCTGTTCCTGCAGTGCCAGGGAGAGCCTGGCCCATCCCTGGGGGAAGCAGGCCCGGCGCCATCCTGCGCGCTGCCAGCGCTGCTTCCGGCGGCAGATCGGGGCTGTCATCGAGGAAATGCCATTTACATCATCATCCTTTCACAGAGGTGGGGGAAGGGACCTGGGGGCCCTTATCTCTTCTGGGGATTCATTTCTCTTTAGGCTGCTTTATTGCTTTTTTTTGTCTGTTTGCCTTTTTCTTCATCCCTTCACAAGTCTCTCTCCCCTTGCTGAAGGGTAGGAGCCATGAGAGCATCCGTGGTTCCTGCTGCCATGGCATCATGCCCTGCATCCTACCTTCAGCTGCATGCCAGGCTTGGGCTGCCTTCAGTTTTCCCCTGGGATGGGGTTGCATTTTGCTGGTCTACATGGAGGGAAGGATCCACTGAGCCTTGTATCTGCATGTCACCAAATGGCATCTACCACTGGGCAGTCTGATGATTTTCCTGCATCCAAGAAGGCTCCTTATCCTTCTCATCCCCACAGTGTCCCTGAGAAGTTGCTCAGTTCCCAGGCTGGTCATCATCCCTGGTGTGACTGCCAGCCAGCAAAGCTCTTTGGCATGTGCTTCATATTAAGCACAGGGAATAGCTCCCTAGGGAGCTCTTCTTAAGTGCTTTGCTGGAGTGAGGCTCTGGTCAAGACACCTGGACCAAAGCCCACCTGCACCAGGGAGCAGCATGGTTTGGCCCCCAGGGACCACCTTTCAGCGTTGCAGCACCCTTCTCCTACTCCTTCCTCCATCTTCCCAGTGTTTATTGTCCCTTCCTGGGTGTGGGAAGCAGTTCCTGGGCTCAGACCACTTTGGAGCAAGGACCTGTGGTTTTGTTTCCAGAGTGGGATGTGAAAATACAATCTTATTTTCACCTGGGTCTGCAAAGGGCTGAGTCCTCAGTCCCTGGGGCAGATGTCTTTTGCCATACATCTGCTTTGTGCTGCCTGGCATCACTTTTTGATAGGCATTGAGGTTTTGTGCAGAAAAATCAGTGTTTCAGCCCATAGTCCTCGTGGTTTTGAGTAAAAACCCAGGTAATTACAAATACCAATAGTTTGGGTGGTTTTTTTCCCTGTAAGATCTGCATAAGTCAAATACAAGTCACTGAACTTATACTGGGAGTAAATAAGCTACATGGAATGGCTTTGGTTATCATGAGGTCACACAGAATGAGCTAATGCTCCCTTCTGGCCCAGAAATTAGACTTTTCAGACAGCAAAATTCCATCCTGCAGGTTCTAAGCCTCTATCACCTTTCCTTCCAGGGGAGCCCAAGCCCCAGGTCTGTGCTCAGCCCCTCATAGAGATGCTCACCCCTTATCACCAAAGCACGGCCCTGCTTGGGGCAGGGTTCTTGTATTTCCAGTTTAAATGAGTGTGGGCAGCTGCTGGGGATGAAAGAATCCAGTGGGTTGTGAAGCCTGGCTGACAGGCAAAGTCAGTGAATCTCTCCATAACAGCAGTGAACTTGCTGCCCTGGAAATACTGACCCCTGTGAGATTTTCGCAGACAAATTCCAGGTTTCTGGAACTATTTGTGTGAGAGGTCTGGAGAAAGCCATGTTAGAAATGAAGTTGTGTGCTTGCAGAAGCTGAGAGCAGCATGGTCCTGCTCCCTCCAGCCTCACCAGCCTGTTTCTCTCCAGTTCACCAGCACTGTACACACCACCATGGATTTTTCTTTTTTTTTTTTTTTTTTCCCCATCTTTTTTTTGCAGCCAGGATGTTTTTTCTTGCCTTTTTATTGTTCCAGTGACCTAGCAACTCCACTTTGGTGGAGTCCTGCCAGGAGACTTCCTCCCCAAGCCGTCTGATAGTCTCCAGCAGCACTGCCCTCGGATGGGAGCAGAAGTTAAAGTGACATCAGGCTGGGTCCCCATGTGGCTTTTGCTCTGGCCTCATGAGTGCTGGTGAGGGCAACGTTGCCTTCCCAACTAGGAAAGCTTCCAGGGGACTTAAAAAACCCCAGAATAAGGAAGGAGAAGCAATGCAGGGGTGATATTTTCTGTAATATTTCTGCAGGACATTATAGAAAAGCCTGGGGGGTTTAGAAGTGAATTTGCTGATGCTGGGATTTAGCATTTGGGATCTGTGGTGCAGGCATAGCTGGTGCAGGGTAGCTGGGGACACTTCAGCATCGCAGGGTTGCAGGAGAGGGGATGGAGAGGAGGTGGGAGTGCTCAGAGAGCTGTGCAGTTAGGGAGATTTATTTTGGCTTAGTTTTATTGATGTTTACTAAAAACAGTAAGGAAGAAATCCCTTTGGTAAGTACTTCTGGGACCTGTCAGCTGGTGCTGCCTTCACTGCCCTGGGCCTGCGGGGGCTTTTCCCACATTAACGCTGGAGGAATGCTTCTAGGGCAGGATATAAATGAGCTGTCAAGCAAGAAAACGTGGCTGAGTTTGGCTTTCTGCTCAAGAAAGGCCATCAGGACGTGGGGCCTGGGGCACTGGAGGTCCAATCTCCACTGGATGGATGGATGGATTGAGATTTTACTGGAGCTTTAGCATAATTATGGCTTTTTTAACAGTATGGTAAGTCGTGGCTTATCCCTGTTGGAAGTGGAATTTTATATAAATGTGTTTTTCAAAGACTTGAGGATAAACCAGGACTTTTTTTTGGTTGTTGTTGTTTTTGTTTTTATTCAGTTGCTAGAAGCTGCTTAAAAACAAAAGTTTATGAAAACAGGTTCAAGAAGGTGCCCTGTGCCCTGGGCTGGTGGTTTTCAGGTGGCACAGGTGCTCCCATGGATCCATGTGGTCTCAGGGATCTGTGCATCGAACCAAACCGCCCAAGAAAAATGAGTAAGAGGCTTAGGATTTCATGGGCTTGAGCTGGCAATCTGGGAGCCTGCACCTCCCCAGGGAAAGGTTTAGGACACCAAAACTAAGAGGCTGTAAACCTCTTTTTTTTTTTTTTTTTTCTCCTAATGGCATCTCCGAGCATCAGAATCTGGAATGGTAAAAAAAAAAAGTGTAGGAAGCAAAAATGGCCTTTAGCATCCTATGAGTTTTTACAGGTCCTGGAAGGGAGGTGGTGTGGAAGTGTAGTGTTTTTGTGTCATAAAGCAGAACTGCAAGCAAGGTGCTGTGGAGTGGCACTGGAGTGTCTGAGGACAGTGCTGATGTCCCCAGCTCCCTGGGCACCCATTTCTGGAAGTGGCCAGGTGGGATTTTACCACATTGACCTTGGCATTCAGAGCTTGCAGGGGCTGCTCCTGGCATCAGACCCCCATCACTTTTCTTGAGCTGACATAGTAAAGCTCCAGGCACCTTTTTTGCCTGCATAAATCCTTCCTATTATGGTCAAAATGACTGAAGGTTCTGTGAATTGCTGTCCTGCTCTGCCTGGGGCCCAGTGGGGAGAGGATGAGGAGCAGAAAGATCCTGCCAGGGAATGTGTCTATAGGGTACTGCACACAAACCACCCCCCACAGAAGGGTGACAGGCTCTGGCAAGCCTCTCCTCCCCATACACCTTCTCTTGCCACCTGTCTTACTCCAGATGGAATAATTCCCTGTATTGATATTTAAAAAAAAAAAAAAAAAAAAAAAAAAAAAAAAGCAGAACAGGGTTGACTGCATGTGGTTAAAAATCTTTTGCATTTTCCCTGCACTTAGTGCACACAGGGACCTTCCCCAAGCTGCATTACCCACGTGTTTACACTCAACTGACCCATCTCAAGTATGAATTTTTTTAAACTCCATTTCAGCCCCCCCAGCTCCCCTCCCTCGAACTTCTTCTTTCAGAGCAAGAACAAGGAAGGAAATTGAAAATCCCAGAGAGCCCTGGACGGTCCGGATTTAGGGCTGCAGCTTTTGTTCGCACAAACTCGCTTGGCTCGGGAGCGGTCTCCACCCATGATCCCGACATCCGCAGCCGCCGAGCAAAACACAGCGAGCCCCGAGCAGCTTCTCCCGAGCAGCTGCCTTTATCCCTGGCCTTATCCTGCAGCCAGCCACGGGTTTGCTAGCAGAGATGAGTTTTCTCTCCCCTCCGCGAGCCCCGGGTGATGTTAGGGTTATGCAATGTTGACAGATGTGGGGTTTGTAATACAGATGTGGGGTTTGTAGTTGTAGCTGCCTGTCCTCGGGAGGAGCCCGCTGCAGCTCGCCATGGGATGCTCCGGGGTGGCCGCAGCCCTGGCAGAAAAATCCATCCCCATCCCAGCGGGAATGCTCCCCAGGGAATACCCACCCTCCCGAGGAGGGGCTGCTCTGGACAGCCAGTGCACTGCTCTTGGCTTTCCTTCTGTGCCAACTCACATTAAATTTGTGTTTCCCAGTAGAAAGTATTTTTCTGCCGCTTGAGGGGAAAAAAATCCCATCTGCAGGGAGGCAGTGGGGCTGGAGAGCTTGTGGCACGCCTTGCCTGGCTGCAATCTCCTGACAAATGCTGTCTGCTCCCTGCCTGAAGATGTCTGTGTGTGATCAAGCCACTGCAGAAAACTTGCATTATTGTGCTTTTTGGTGTCGTGCTGACCCATGGCTGAGTTGTGAGCACCACCTAAACGCTGCCTTGGTAGCAGCACTGTGCTGTGTCAGGGATGGAGACAGAAAATTGTTGGCCCAAAAGAGATTTTTCAGGAGTCTCACAAGGTAGATATCCAACTGGGCTGCCAGGGGCAAGCCCAAAGCCTTGAGAAATCTGCTGGAACTTGATCTGTTTGTCCTGGCTGAGCTATATAACTCAGCTCACAGCAAGCCACGGACTTGTTATGCTTGCAAAGAAAAAGTAACTTTGAGCCTCGACCTGTCTGGTGAGCATCACTGCTAGTTTTAACTGGGAAGGAAAACACCAATCCAGTGGGTGGCAGGGTTTTGTGCTGGAAGTAAAATGTTTCTCAATGGCTGTGGTTATGTGCAGTTAAACCATGCAAAGCTGTTGGCAGCTTAGGATGTGACAAAATTGTTAGTGACAGATTGGTACCTCAGCTAAAGGGCCACTCTGTTTTAAGCCTTTAATGCATCAGGGGAGGCCAGATGGTCCCTTGGGGATTTTTTTGGAAGAAGTTTGATCTGGTCCATCCGTTCCAGAGGAGGGTCGTTTTTGAAGTCTTAATTTCTGTAAGCAAATCGAAGGGGATATTGCGGTTATCTTGCACTTCTGGCAGGCTTGATGGATGTGAGATTTCATGTCTATTTTGTTGAACAACACGATTTTTTTGGGGTTTTCTTACTACATGCTGTGGGTTAGAGTGTGGCTTATGCTCTGCACCCACTGAACTGGGGAGCTGAGCATGAGGTTTTCCTCCCTGCACCAGGACCTGGCATGCCTTGCAGGGCAGAGTTAAAAATGCCAGATGACTCTAAAAAGCCTGTGTAAATAATACCTTCTTATTCAGCCCCTCCACTGCCTGGCTGCACTCAAAGCCAGGTTTGCTGGCGCCCACAATAAGGGGAAGAGTTTTGCTTCAGTTTATTCCCAGCAGCTCTGCAGAGCCAAAAGAGGATAGAGAAAATTCTGAGGTGGATTTGCAGGGCAAACAATCACCAGATAAGCAAACAGCAGTGTTTTACTTTTGAGCTGGTCTCATTCAATCAAGGAACATAGCTGAAGGCAATGCTTGCTGGCATTTCCAGGATTACTTTTTAAGAAGTGGCAATGAAATGCCTGCTGCAGTGTCATGCTGTATATTTTAGCCTGCCTGAGCAGTCCAGAGCCCTTGTTGACAAATGAGCTGGCAACCTGAGAAAGCAGATTTCCCTCTGTCTATCCTCATACCCTAAGGGTTTCTTTAAGCATCTGCTGCTTTGCCTTCTCTCCATGCAGCAAAGCTGGCCACAGGCTTTCCAGTCAGCACAGGCTGCACAGCTGAAAGCTTTTAGTGAGAGGGGGTGGAGAGAAATTCAGTGCACTGCCCTCCAGCACAGCCACATTTTTGGGGGCTGCTATAAATGGACTTGTGGGCTACAATTACAGGCTGAGTATTGGCTTGCAAATGAACACAGCAAGCATCCCCTGCCATTTCCCATCCCCTTGTCCAGCTGGTGAGGACCAGAAGCTTTTCCCAAAGGCAGGAGGTGGCTCACAGTAGGCTCTGGGTGGCAGTGGCTGCTCAGCATTGCAGCCACTGTGAGGGCTGCCAGGAAAGGTAATTTGGGGGGCTCTGCTCCACCACAGCTCTTGTCTCCTTGGCCCAAATAGGGCTTAGACTCTCAGGATGAAATACAGACTGTCCTACCTACCCCTCTGTTTTTTGGTGAGTTCCCACTGAAGGTATTGCAGATGGTCAGAGGACACTTCTGAAATTGCTACCTCTGTTATGTACAAGACAAGGAGGAGGAGTCCCATAGGTGGTTCTCTTGAACACAGTTTTGTTACAGAAAATGTTTGGAGGCCCAGAACAGGTTTAACCTTCAAAATCAGAGCTTTTGGGCAGAGACTGACTACCTTTAGCTGCTGCCTGTGGATGTCATGCACATGGCAGAGACTGCATTTTGGTTGTAAGGAAGATGGATAAAACAGGGACCTTGCCCTTTCAGATTTGACTTCTTGTGGGCTTTGAAGGTCATCTGAGGCTGCAGTGCCAGCCAAGCCTTGGGACTGTAACATAGGTGGTGACTGCTAGTTTTTGGGTGAACTGATAGGCAGGGAAATCCTCACAGCCCTGGGAGGTACCATAAGCTGAAAACCCTGATTCCCTGGACCACCACCCACGCACAATCTTTATATTTTTCGTCTTTTCCATATTTTAAAAAATATTTTTCTCTTTTCATCTTTTTATTTTTCATCTTTTTTCTCATATTCTGCTAGACATTAATGTTAAAAATGCCAAAATATTTCATCACCTTAGAGTGGTTTGGCACTTAGGTGGGCCATATAATCCATACTCTGTCCCCAGTGTCTCATGGTGGCTGGATGGGTTAAACTTACCCTCCTGATTGCCCTGCAGCTCTCAGTCAGCTTCATGCCAGCTCTCTGGAGGTGATGGGACTTAAGGTCAGCTGTCCAGCAAGCACTGGCCAAGTGGAGAGAGGGGAAGAGCTGTGGGTCCTCTCCCCTCCCATATCACATTCATGGGCTGTTCTGGGCTGTCAGCTCTGGACACCTTCACATTCCTCCCATGGACTCTACACTGTGAGTATTTCCATCAGTTATTTGTGTAAGACTTTCTTTTTGCTCCTTTCAAAATTTATTTCTCCTGACACAAAAAAAATCCTGAGGGTGCTGAATTGAATTAGTCCTTTGCACAGAGGTGGGTTTTGGTATTTGATCCCACAGACCAATCTAGTTTCCACTGGTTCAAATCCAAAAATAAATTTCATGTCTGTGTTTTGATTATGCAAAATTTTTCTTTAGTGTAAGTAAATGAGCTCAGAGCTTGGCCTTGGTGTTACTGCAGTCAGCTGAGCCTGCACATCAGTGCTGATAGGTTCTAAGCTTTTTTTCTTGTCTTTCCTTTTAGCCATTGAAAGCAGCCATCAGGAGAGAAGTGCAAGCACAGAGATGAGGACTCTGGGTGCCCCTGTGGAGCTGGTGACGATGCTGGCTGGGAGCAGGGAGTGGGCATCACTGCCTGCCAGGCACGGGGCAGTGCCAGCAGCAAGCAGGGTCACAGGGCACCCTGCCTCCCCTGCCAGTGATGGGGATGTCACCCCTCCAGGAACAGGATCCCCAGAGAATCCACCTGCTGGGACAGAGACCCACCTGCCCACCCACAGCCATCCTCCTGGTGAGTTTCATGGATGTGAGAGTCCCTGATAGTGTTCCCAGCCCATGGACTGAGCATAGCCTGAGGGTTAGGAAGTATTCCTGCACCACAGCTAGAAATGCAGATTTTTGAGAGAAATCCAATCTCATGAAAGCTGGGCTTTGTTCTTTAAACATTACAATGCAGATGACTCTCAGGAGCTGCCCCTGTTTGTCACCACCCAGCAGTACCCAGGGAGTCCTGCCCATCCACTGAGCTCAGGGGCTGTGCAGCAACTCCTCCCAGCAGGAACTGAGCCCCTTTGCAAGCCCAGCCTAGGTTATAAGAACTCAGCTTGAGGATACCTGACCAGCTGTGATGATGATTTGTAGCTGAGGTCCTTACATGGAAATCCTTCAAGTGAACACTTACTTTTGGGCTTATTCATAATCTTCAGTCATAAGTAAACCAGTGTACTCTTTTAATCATGAACTGAAGTTCATGCCCGTTTCTCACAGCAGCAAGACAAAGCTGTGCTGATTGCCCTATCCCTGCCTCAGTTTTTTCCTTTATATCCCCAGCTTGAAATAAGATATAAGCATAGATGTTTTCTTTATTTTTTTGTGATTCCTTGGTTTTTTTCAGCTTAGGGACTAGAATGTGGAAATGGCATGCCCAGGCTGCCAGCTGTGGGCTGTCCTGGCACCAGCTCCTTACTGCCTTCTGCATTTTTAATGTCTCTAAAAAAAAATCTGTTTCTTGCCATACACAAATGAAGACAATGTTTAAAATGCCATTATTTTTTGGCAACAGAAACCCTCTGTTCCCATCAATCCCTCCTACAGTTAAACTATGCTCTGTTAAACAGAGGAAACATGAGGGATGCAGCTGTGACCCTTCCTATTGCATGTAGGGCTGGGTACCACTGCAGGTGATGCTGCTGCCACCCAGCTGGGACAAAAGAATTTTCCAGGTGAACATGACCCTCTGCTTGTTGCTTTCCAGACCCTGGAAGCCATCACCATGCTGCAGGCAGGCAGGGGAAAGGCAAGAGGGCTCTGGCTTCTCCCAAGACCCCTGCAGCTGCTGAAGGGACAGCACCAGGCTCAGAAGCTGTTGGCACAAATTCAGCTGAGGGGACACAGGGAGGGCACCACGGGGGCTGGAGCGTGCCAGGGTTTAACCACACTGTGAGGACAGCACTGCCACCTTCATCTTCAGAATCTCATCAGCCAGGTGAGCTATCCCAGCTCAGCCTAGGAACACTGGGAAAGTGTTCCAACACCTGGGAACGAGGTGAATGCAGCTCCCCAGAGCAGCCAGCACTGGTTAAGCCTGCTTCTCCTGTGTTGTAGAGCTTTGTAGATCCAGCTCTCCATTCTCACCATGCACTCAGGGCAGTTTTCTGGCTTGCTTTATGAACAAGGATGGAGAGAAGAATCCATGGAACTTCTCCTGGTATTCAAAATTATGAACTTATGAACTTGGTGCAGCTTCCAGACACAAAGTTCCTGTAGGCACAGTGCAGACAGGGGGGCTGAGGGGCAGGAAAGGGTGGCAGTGTGCAATGGTGTGCAGGCAGCCAAGCCCATCTCTGGGCTCTCATCTGCTTTCCCCTCTGTTTTGCAGGCACTGACAGCCTCTCTCAGCCTGTGAGCAGCTGGCTGGGCACAGAGCTGGGCAGCAGCCCTGCCATGGGCACTGCAGCTGCTTCACCCAGCCCCTCAGGGGGCAGCCCCAGCACTGCCCTCCCTGGCCCCCTGGGACAGCCCCAGGCCTCCTCCCAAGCTTCAAGTACCCAGCACAGCATGCTGCACCCCAGGGGTGTCATGGGGAACTCCACAGCATCACCTCCCACAGACAACTCTTCCAGAGGTGAGCTTTGCTGGCCTTTGTTTCACAGCTTTAAAAACCCATTTTATAGTATTTGCTTTCTTGAAGCAGTGGAGATGCTCTGTTTTGCATGCACTCTGTTTTTTATTATTTGGATGGTTAGCTAAAATTCCCTGCTGAAAGCAGGAAAAAGCAATGGAAAAAATAATTTGATCCAACCCCCAGCATTTTCCACTTTAAAAAAATTAAGTTCTTTGGATGTTATCACAGTGTTTTCTGCAGGGTGGATGACTGCAACTGTGAAATATCTTCACTGTGCCAGTGCCAGCTGCAGAGCCAGGACAGCTCTGAGCTCCATCTGTGCCCAAGTGGTGACAAAGTGGGGCTGGAGGTTGGGAACCCACACTGGGTGGGGTTTGCCCTCAGCTGGACAGGGTGAGATACAAGATTTGTGCATAACAATTTGCTCAGGGCAGCAAACCTGAGATCCCTGGCTTGCTCCATGGTTTCCCCTTGCTTGCTCTGCAGCAGCCAGTTTCTGGAGTTCCCAAAAACAGAGACCTTGCCCAACTCCACATGAATACTGAACACCTCAGTGTTGCCAAATCCTTATCCTGTGTCCAGGGCTCTTCAGGAGCAAACACATCTCCAGGCTTCTCACAGTGACACATCCCTTCCCTGTGTCAGCTGTTGGGAGCACCACTGGGGCTGCAGCAAACCTGAGATCCAGTATCCAAAGGACAGTGCCCTGCTAAGGCCTGGGATGTGTAATGAGCTGCAGGCTCATATGGGAATGTGGCTGTGCTTAGGTCTCCTCCCTTTGCTGTGTGATGCTGTGCTCAAGCCACAAAAAAAAAAAAAAAACCAAAAAACAAACAAACAAAAAAAACCACCCCAACAGAAAAAAACCCCCAAAAAACAAGTGCCTGAGCCTATTTCCAGTAATATTAGAGCAACGGTGGGATTTAAAGGCAAATCCCCACAGTCCTTGTCCTGTGGGGTTTCCTGCTGTCTGGGCCACACCACTCTCACAAAGCCTGGCAGCAAGCCCTGGGTTTTGTGCAAGGTCTTCCTGCAGTGAGGGGAGTCATGCCTCTCCAAAGGAGCACTTTGTCCAAATTGAAAACTTCCTATGCTTAATATCTATATGTGCACTGTAAGCATCTGGGAAGAAAAGGGATCCATCTGTTTATAATTTCATGTGTATAAATCCATTTCTTTTATTGCCCTGTAGCCATTGGAAGCAGCCACCAGCCATCCAACAGCTCAGCTCCAGAGAGGTTTGGTTCGGATTTCCCCACCACCAGCACCTCCACTTCCACAACACCCACCAAGGGTGCAGGGAGGACATTAAGGTCCCTGCCAGCCAGCACCTGGCTGGTCACCATGGCAGAGATTTCCACCTCTGAGACTGAAATCACCAGCTCTTCAGCCCAGAGCCAGACCCCTGGGATGTCTGTGGGTGCCCAGGGTGATGGAGGCAGAGGTGTCACAGACACATTGCTCACAGGCTTGCCATCCCCTTCAGAAAGTGCTTCCACAAGTGAGTTTTGATAGATAGCTGTATACCTCAAAACTCTTATTTAAAGGGTCTTTATTAACAAAATACATCCTTTTTATTTTAAAGAAAGGAGGAATAATATTGTATTTGGCACATTCTGTACATTTAAAAACATTTCACAGAAATGAAAGTATGGATAAATATTATTCTTGTTGGAAGGGGAGGATAGATTTTCCTTGAAAACTTCCAGTTGAATTTTGCAAGAAGTAACTTCAGCAGATCCTATTTAGAGACTGCTCCTCCTCTTAATCATTTCCCAGTATTAAATATTTCTGTACTGAATATTCACACATACATTGTCTACATTTACTGATAGTGGGATGAAACCTACCCAGCAGTTTTTATTTATGTTTATGCAGTTTTGTTGTCCTTCTCTTCTCCTTTTTCAGCTTTTAGCAGCAATTATGAACCCCCCAAGAGCATCCCAGGTGTAGAAGATGTGATGCTGCACTTGGACATCCAGGGTGCTGATGTGTCCAGCAAGGCAGTGGGGACACTGATGTCCCCAGAAAATGGCCACACAGCTGGGATGACAAGGGACTCTGCCACCAGCACCAACCCCACAAGCTCTTTGGGAGGGGTCTCCTCTTCCTCAAGAGCTGGGACACATCATCCCAAGAGCTCCCAGGAAGCTGCTGATCTCCCAGGCCCTCCTGGGGGCCCTTTGCTCACCAGCTCCCTCTCTGCCTCTGAAGGTCCTGTCCGAGGTAAATTTGTTATTCTGAAAGCTGTCTGCCTTGGGGCTGGATGAGATTTCACATCACTGTTTTTCTTCAGATATGGTCATCAGTCATTGTTGGATACATGCATGTTTTTATTTCTGGCTACACTGAACTGGCAGTGGGGTGGGTAGGAAAGGGGAGAGTGGAGCTCAGCTTTTGGGTGAAAAAGTGGAAAACATCAATGGCCTTGTTGCCAATGAAACTCCTGTCCTGGGAAAACATTGCTAAGAAATGTGTGCTCACACTTTCCCTGCCAGAGACACTTGCTGGGGTTTTGCAGCTGTCACCTGGTGCTATATTTGCCATGCAGACTGGTCTGTAGGACATGGGTTTGAGATTTTTCATGGCTTTTTGTAAGGCACATGTGCCTTTACTTATGAGATTCACCTCTTTGCAGAGAAACACCTTCAGTGTCTCAATGGGCAGCACAGAAATGGGTGCTGAGCCAACCGTGGTATGTATAGCTCTGTATGCATAAATCAAACCTGGTTTTTTTGTCTTCTAGGTGTCAGAAGCAGCCACAGACCAGTGGCAGAGAAAACCTCCCTCAGTTCCTCTGCCAGCAGCACTCCCATTTCAGCCTTGTCCAGCAGTGGTGGGGGGCTGCCCTGGTCTGCCAAGGGCTCCACGTCCAGCAGTGCCATGCCCAGGCACTGGGCAGCCCAGTCCTTGCCCACACCTTCTGTGAGAGACACCTCCAGAGCTCAGGGCTCCACAGCAGGGACAGATTTCACCAAGGTGGCAGACTCCTCCCTAACACACTCTCACTCTCCTTCAGAAGGTCCTTCCCCAGGTGAGCTCATGTTAGAACTGAAATATCATTTTTCTTGCAAGCCAAAGGAGGACTTCCTACAGCTTGCACTTGCCTGACTCTTTCCTGCAATGTAGAATATACTGTTTGGAAGGATGCAGTGTGATTTGGTGTCTGAAATTATTCAGTTCTTTCTTGACCAAAAAAATGTGCTTTAGATTTTTTACAGAAAGGGCACATGTGTGGAAAGTCTCATTATGCCAAGAAAAATTATTAACTTTCAAATCACAGTCCTTTTTTTACTATCTCCAGTTGCTATCTGCATGTTACAGACAAGAGAACTAAGCAAGTGAGGATTAGATCATATGTCCCTGTGGTCCCAGGGATCAGACTTCAGTTCTTACCTTCTGCCCTACTTCTTGGATCATGCTGCTTCCCAGAATTTGAACCAGCTCAACAAATTTAAGGCAACTTTGAATGTGGTCTCTGAGGTCCTTCATGCTGCTGTTTGGTCATAGTTCCCACTATAGTTCTGAAGGGGTCTGATCCCTCTGATCCTGTTTCTTCAGACTTGACCTTCACACTGCTCAGGGCAGAGCCTTGTCTGAACTGATTTCCAGGCTTTTCTGGGTTGTCACCATATTTGTTCTAGCAGCATGGAGTGCACTCAGGCACATAATGGTGAAATCAAGTGCACAGCATTAGTATTTCAACAGTTTTTATATAATAGCACTTTTGTCAGTATCACACTGTTTTTTTAGTAGACAAATTTTTGTAGGAACGATTTACATCTTTGGAAATTGACATCTCATATTTTCTACTTCTGTTTGTGCACTTGCTGCCTCTGCTATGGGAAGAAAGCTCATTTTTATTTATAGTTTCATATGTGTAAAAATGTAAGTTGTTTCTTTATCACATTTTAGCTACTGGAAGCAGCCATGTGTCATCCAGCATCCTGTCAACAGAGAGAAGAACCAATTTCCCCACCACCAGTACCTCTGTTTCCACAACAGGCACCAAGGGTGGAGGGAGGACGTTGAGGTCTCTGCCAGCCAGCACCACCCTGGCCCAAACAACAGAGATTTCTACCACTGGTACTGAAAACATCAGCTCTCCAGGCCATCCCCAGTCCTCTTTGGGAACCCAGGGTGGTGGTGGCAGAGGTGCCACCCTGTTATCCTTGAACCCCTTGCTCACAGGCTCAGCATCTGCTTCAGAAAGCACTTCCCCAGGTGAGCTGAGAGCACACATCAGACACCCACCTGGGTGAGGGAGAGTGAGGGAGTGCTGGAAGGTGCTGGATGATGGCACTGGAGATTATGGATGAAAATTTCAACTTCCAGAGAAAAATGCATTATGTGTTTCTCACATGTAGTCAGCAGGAAAAGCCATCCCTACTGCCGGAGCAGCCTGGCCTCAAGATTTGCTGTGTTTTCAGGGACAGCACAATTTCAAGTCTGCCCCATTGGCTGTGTTTATACCAGCAGAAGCAGGAGCAGTCATTCCTGACTCCCACCCTGGGGTGCAAAGGCAGTATCTACTGATCCCATACATGCCAAGCTTTCTTTCAAGTGCCAGGGATTTGGGTGCTGTGTAACCTTCCCCTCCCTCTCTGTGGGTGCAGAGGTGACAGTGTGGGTGTCTGGGTCCCAGGTCTGGCACTGGGAGCAGCACTGAAGGGAAGCAAACCCCAGAGTGCTCCCATAACTTGTTCCTAGTGCCCTCTCCAAGGTGCCCTGCTGTGAGCAGCACCTCCCAGCACAGGAAGGAGCTGTGCCTTCACAGTTAGCATTTTCTGCAAGATTGGATTTTCTGCCATGTTGTCTCTGTGCCCTCAGCCTGAGGCTGGTCATGGAGATCACACCTGCTTTTTAATATGTGAGGTGCATAAATCATTTTGCTTTGCTCTTTCTCAGCAGACGTGACCTCAGCAATGGGAGGACACCTGCCTCACACCAGCACACCCAGTGTGGTGACAACTACTGCCAGTGAGGAGAGCAGCACAGTGCCTGTGTTGGACACCCATGGAGCTTCCAGTGCCACAGGGAGCTCCTCTTCCTCTTCCTCTGCCCCCCACACCAGAACCCTGGACACAGTCCTGCTGTCCTCATTGGCAGCAGAGCCTGGGAAGCAGAGTCACATTTCACAGAGCAGTGCTGGACTCAGTGAGCTCCCAACAAAGCTGCTGCCTGTGTTTTCTCCAAGTGTTTCAGTGCCTTTACCTTCAGCCACACTCTTCATCCACAAGGAAGGGACATCTCAAGCCCCAGGCAGCCGCAGCTCATGGAACACAAAAGCAGAAAGCCTCACATCTCATCTGGACACAGATGGGGACACCCACACTGGCCCTGTCCTGTCCTCCACGGCATGGCCTCGAGGGACACAGGTCTCCTCTGGCAGAGCAGGGTCCCCAGAGCCCAAGGTCACCCTTTCATCCAGGGTCTTCACCTACTTCTCAGCTGCTGCTGAACCCTCCAGTGAGTTTTTCTGAACTTTGACTGCCTCTCTCTTCCCCTCCTCTGCAGGATTGCTATGACACAAGTTGCAGGTGCTATGGGCAGCGTTTATAAGTGGTCTTGGTTCTGCCCAGTGGTGTTGCATATCTGCAGCTGCTGATGCTTAACAAGAAGGGTCTCATTTGTGAAACATGTAGCTTGTTGCTGTAGGACACATGGACTGCCTGTCTGGGTTGGGGTGATAATTATGAATAGCATAAACATACAATTATGATTCTAATGGTACTGATTGCTCGGTTTGGGCACCCTGTCTGCTCTGAGATGATAAAATCAGATGCCTGCTTTTCAATCCTTTTCCAGCTACTGGCAGCAGCCATCACTCCCTGGGCAGCTCAGGTGCTGAGAAGAGGATGTCCAGCCCCATCGCCGATCCCGTGCACGGTTCATCCCCGCCTGCGGGTGCCGAGGAGGGGATGCTGCACCCAGTGACAGATGGCACAGTGGCCAGTGGCATGGAGAGCTCTTCTCTCCAGGCTGCAGCTTCCAGCTCTCCAGGGCTGTCTGAGCCAGCCCTGGTGGAGCAGGGCAGGACAGCCAATGCCTCCTCCAGCAGCGGGGCTTTCACAGGCTTTGCGACAGAGACGGTGTCCGTGCGTTCTGCCAAGATACCCACTTCCTCTTCCTTCCAAAACGATCTCACTAGTGAGTTGGTGTCTCCTGGTCTACATCTGGGGGAATTCACATTGTCCTGTTCTTCAGTATGTTGTACATAAAGTTCTCGTTTATTATTACATTCAATACCACCTGTGGGTTCACTCAGGGGGATGTTTCCATCAGAGGGCTCAAAACCAGACCCCACACTGACTGGGCACTATTCCAGAAGTGGAGCCATAAACCCTTCTGTTTTGATGGCTGCATTACTTTTTTTTGCATCCTAGCTGGTTTCTGTTGGGTGATGCTTTCAGAAGTGTTTCGTGACGACCTAAGTCAGCTGTGGAATTAAAACAAATTTTCAATACCATTTTTTATTTTTTTTAAATTGGCTGAACTTAGCTGTACATCCTGAAATTGGTATTATAAGATTGATTGCACCTTTTATAGTAAATAATATGATTTTTTTGCAAGCTGATGTGCTGTTCATTTGGATTTTCTTGGCTTCAAAGTTTTGAATCACTGGGTTCACAATAAGCTGCAAATTACCATAATGAAATAATTTCATCCTGCAGAGGCATGAAGTTCACTGTGTCTAAAAACAAATTGACTGAACAAGATGGATATTCCATAGATGGGAATGGAGGATAAGACGGAGAGGATATGAATTTTGTAAATTATGTGTGATAAAGATAACAGTTGGATTTCCCTGCTTAGCTTGCCACAAATATCACAGAATGTTAAGAGCTTGATCATTTTAGGAAAGCAGTATGTGAAGAACAGTGATTTGGAAACCTACACATTTCATGGGAGTCTTGTGTCCATCAGGGTTCACCATTTTAGAATCAATAAAGGAGTGCATAAAACTCTTAATCCCATAACCATGCTTGGATGGTACTTAAAATTTTTAGAAAATCATGGACAGGTTCACAGGCAAGAACATCTTATTTTGCAAGAAGTTCTAATATGACATCAAAATGCTTTCACATTACTCTTTCTAATGTTTTTTTGTCCTTTTACTCCAGACTCTTCAGGGAGCCATCAGCCAGTCAGTAGCATTGATGCTGAGAAAAGGACCTCAGTTTCTCACACAGACGGCACATACATTTCAACCACTTACACCAGAGGAGGAGAAAGGACCCTCCTGTCTATCTCCAACAGCAGCACCTCTGCTGACTCCTCAGAAAGTTCCACCTTTTTTTCTGAAATTTCCAGCCCTTTTGATGCCTCACAATCATCTGTGGCTCATGACAGGCAGACCAATGCATCAAACAGCAGCAGTTTTGTTGAACCATCTACAGAGCCATTGCTGGTGCACCCTTCCAGACTGTCAATATCTGCTTCTACAGGCACAGAAAATACAACTCTATTCAACACTGACTCTGAGTTGTTGACCACTGACAGATCATCTCTGTCTTCATCAGCCTTTCCAGCCTCTTCCTCACTGCCATCACTGCAGCACTCGCTGTCATCAACGCCTCCACCAACCCATCTGTTTACACTGTCGGAACCACCTGAGCCACGCTCGCCCTCTGTGATGGCATCTTCACCTCCTCTGCCATCCTCCTTACCCACTTCCTCCTTGTCCTCCCCATCTTACTCATTAGCATCTTTATTGTCTGTGTTTTCATCACCCTCACCCACCTCGCAGTCCAGTGACAGTGACCAAGCGAGCACCACTGTGGCCACGAGTGTGGTCAGGCAGGTGCCCTCCACAGCTGCCACAGCCAGGAGCCCACCCAGAGAGACCAGCAAGCCCAATGTCACACACCAGCCCCAAAAGAGCAGCACCTCCACACCCACCAGGTCACCTCTCCCCACGGCACCCATGGAGCTGCTTGGTGGGCAGGTGGTGTCCGTGTCCGCTCCGGTGACAGTGACAGAGGCAGCCTCACCTGCAGATGCCACCACCCAAGTGCACAGCTTTGGGAAGGCAACACCCCTGCTCACCACAGCCAGCACTGCCCCACAGGCTGGGCCAACAGATGCACCCCTCAGTCCCTCAGCAAGTACAACAAATCCCAGCAGCACTGTCCCTGCAGTGAGCACGGTGAAACCTGCGGTGCTGACAACGCCGCCCACCCCAGGGGAGGCCAGCACCACCAGAGACCACAGGACCCAGACACCCCCTGCCACCAAGCACAGTTACACCACTGGTGAAAGCACAGAAGCCATGGACCTCACCACTGCAAAGCCTGGTAAAGTCACTGAGGAGAACATCCCTGTCACAAGCCCTACTGAAGCCCCTCCAACCACCAAGACCACTGTGAGCATCACGACGACTTTGGCTGCTACCAAACCAACCACTGCTCCTCCTCTGAGCAGCACAGCTGGGCTGAGGACACCACCCCCAGCAACAGGTGATGTGTACAGTGGCTCTCACCTGTGCTGGGGTCAGGAACAGCAGGGCAGGAACACCTGGGTCGCATTTTAGGAGTTTTCAGAGTTGTGTGTGCACGTATGTATGTATGACAAATCTGTTGTCAGCAGGGTTTGAGGGCAGTAACTCATCTCTGTGCTGGTTTTTTTAAGCTAAGGGTTTAGCAATTAGTTGAAGGCCTGAAAAAAGGGTGAGCACTTTGGTGAACATTTCTGATAGAAAGATTAAGCTGAAATTTGACAATTTTGAGCAAATAAAATTGATTGGCCTTACAGGTAAGCACAGGATGCACTTTATATTTGTCGATAGGTCAACAATAACAATGGATAATGATTGATACCTGTCTTATAAATGAGAAAGTACAATTGGCCAGCACTTGGTATTTGTGCTGAAACTACTTCTCATAGTACAACTTAAGGTTGTTTTCTCCCCATCTCACTAAATATTAAATCTTCTACTTAGGAGTCTGGTGGTTCTTCTGGTAGGCTGTGTAGTCTTGCTGAGTGTGTTGTTACAGTAATTTATTATTACTGCCAGTTTCCTTATCTTCTCAAGTAAATACATTTGCTGAAGTCTTATATAAAAGGAAATTGACTTTGTGTTTGAAGTTCAGAGCCCAGCCATCATGTTGCTGTAGGATATTGTGTGTACTAAAGACATTAATCTCAGTGAAATATTGGCAATAATATGTATTCCATCCAATAATTAAATATTTAAAGGTTACTTTTCAGGCTGATTGGTTTTAATTATAGCTATAGCTTCGTTCAAAAAAAGATCAGTTTACTGGAATAATTATTTTTTTTAAATTGAAAAATTAATATAATGCATCCTGTTTAGCAACTGATTCACACTTTTGCCAAATTATTCTTTCATTTGAAAACTGAGATTTGCCATTTACCGGATGCAAAAACATCCTTCTGCTGTCTTGGATGCTTTGCACATGGGCAATCCCTGCCCTGAGAGAAGCTGTCCTGGTCTCTGCTGTACAAAGCACAAATTGAAGGATGGCAAAGGGAAAGTCATGGTTTTAAATCACACCCATTAATTTCTGGCTGCTTGGATATATTCTTCAGAATTTGCAGTTTGAGTTGTGTAATCTATGAAGTATCTGAGATGTCAGTCCTCAATGCCCTGAGACACCGTGTTACCACAGTGGTGTCTGCTCCCCAAGCTCCTGCTCACTGCAGGAAGGGCACTGTGTGTGGCACAGGCAGGAATCCCTGCTGGGACCATCCCAAGGCTAGCATGGAGGAGCTCTGGAAAAGGAGGTGATTGCAGCCAGGGCTGCCTCCACCACTGCTGGTAATCTACAGACTGGATGAGTGCTCAAGCACTACCTTGGGACCAGAGAAGCAGGGTTTGGATGAAAAGGGCAGGAATTTGGTGAAGCAGCCCATGCTCACATGTCTAACTTGGGCTGTTGAGGTTCCTTCTTTGGTCTTTTCATACATAAATTGCTGTGTTGTTTGTCTTTGGAAAGAACCCTGAGATCTTCTGATGAGCAATGCTGTAGATCAGTTCATATTAACATGGATCTGTGTTGGACCCCAAGGGCTTTTAAATGAATATTCAAGTGGTTTATATTTATTCTTTCATTTCCAGTAGAATAATTAGGAACAGCATAAATAGCAAGTGCAAATGATGCAATGAAGCATCTGATAATGCTTAAGAAGTCACAGATGGGGAGCCAAGTTCATCTCTTTCAGCCCAATAGTTGATGACTTTTATGATTCTGGAAGTATAATCTGTTTTGTTGATTTTTTTTTTTTTTTCTTCTTTTTTTATAGAGGTGGATAAATGTCTTTCCAACCCTTGTCCTGCGCTGGCCACCTGCAACAACACCCATGGCTCCTATATCTGTCAGTGTCCTCTTGGATATGAGCTGGAAAAAGGAAAGTGCAATTTAGGTAAGAAAACAAAAATGAAAAACCAGGGATGGAAATAATTATCTTTAATCTTCTAAAATAAATTGACTTAGGCTCAAACTACTTCAGGAGCCTAATGTTCCTCCCAACCACCACTTTTGTCAGAGCCTTTTAATGTTTATACAAGTGTGGTGTCTAATCCCTATTGTGTTGGGCTGCCTGGGGAACAGGCAGAGTTATCTGAGTGTTTCTTAAAAACACAGCAGTGGAGAGGTGGGCTCAGGCTTGTTAGTGGGGACAGATGTGCCCCTCTGTTCCTGATGTGTTTTAGACTCCCAAAAAGCATTCAGCAGCTTGTCAGCCCTGCAGACTCCTGTGAAGGCTCTTGGCTTGGGAGAAGTGAGTGGGGCCATTGTGCAATCTGGCTTCAGTGGGATCAGCCATGTGTGCAAAGTTAAGCAGCCGTGAAAGTCTTTGTAAGATCAAGGTCTTGTTTCATACCTTTAGCATTTTTTGAGAAGCACAGTTATTAGCTGGAACTCAGGTTCTGACCCCTTCCTTTCTTTTAATGGACTCTCAGTCTCAAGGACTTACAATATTCCATTGTAAAGGGGAATTTGTTTTTATAGATTTTTCTTCTGACCCTTAATCAATGAGGATTAGAGGAATGGAATTTTTGCTAAGGAGACATGGGTGAGGTGTCCCTGAAGAGTGTTTTGAAACGTTTCTTCAAGTTGGAATATGTCAGCTTCTAATTTAGAGACTTGTTTTGATTATGCCTTGAACTGAGGCATGGGCAGACTATATAAACACTGCAAAGGTGATTCTCATAATAATTTTTTCTGGAGTTGTTACATCAGAGATGTCTGATACACAGTTTGTGGTGAAGATAGGTTCAGTGGATGGGAAAAAAATGGGAAAGAATTGGAGACCTTTTAATGCTATCTGCAACTGTGTTTGTTTTTCTGGTGGAACATAAAGCTGGAGTTCTGAGTTCTCATTTCCACTGAGTATCTCATGACACTTAATACAAGATTTAGGGGTATTATCTCTGCAAGTCTGGACAACTCAGATTATTGCATTCTGCTGCTGTGAATCAAATATGAATCTAAGCACAGAAAAATGCATCTTTTGGACCTCTTTTCAAATGTCATTGCTCATTCCCTCCAGCAGTTTGAAAAATGAAAATGTCCTTTCTACAGTGCTTTATTTTGACTTGCTGATTTGATTTCCTTCCACTGCAGGGAGGAGTTAGAGATTTGACATAATTTGACCTCAAGTTATCATAAATAGCTTTGGTACCTGACACTGTCTTCTTATTAAATTTACCCATCTCTCTGTGTTCAGAGATCTATTTAAGTTAGTCTGTGCTTCTGCATGAAATGTATGAACACTGAAGTGAAATGCTGTCTGTTCAGCAGCACTGAGCTCTGGAATTTGACTGGGACTGTGGGAACATTGCAGCAACCCTTGGGAAAAAAGGCTGTCACTCTGCTTTATTGGGGCAGTGACTCTCAGATCTGAGTTTTCATTATGCCTTGTAAAGCGATTTTTAATGCAAACAGCCTCTCATGTAAGGCAGATGAAAGCACATCTACACGAGGCACTGAGATGTGTTCCAACTAACTTGTCTTATTCTACTTTTTAGTGAGAATATTTATTGGCCAGGTTCCCCTGAAACTTAATATCACCCACGGGAAGTACACAGAGCTCTTCCACATTGAGAGGGAGATCCTGGAGGTGGTGAGTGTCCTTGCTGGGACTTTGGCAATGCTGGTGGGACAAGTCCCCTTCACTCCTCTTATGACTGTCACATTTCCCAGCCATTCAGTTGTAGCCATGTGGCTCTTGGGCAGTTGAGACCCAGCTCTGGACAGGCTGTTGGCTTCCCCACAGGCTGTGCCATCAGTAGCTGCAAAAAGACCCAGGGGCTGGGGTAGGTTCATCTCTGTACAGTCCTTCTCCAGATCACTGCTTGCACAAGTTCATCCTGCTAGTGGGTCCTGGCTGGGTGCACTTCATTCCAGCTCTTTGGGGCAGGTGATTTGGAGATGCTGCCAAAGGAAGGGGGTGCTGGGTGGAGTCACTGGGATGCTGCCTGCACAGCTTGTGCTGGGGAGTAAATACAAACAACTGCACAGACCCAGGGACAGGGAAAATCTGCTGTCTCCAAGGGTGCTGTTTGAAGTCAGCCTTGCACAGGGCTGATGCCCTGCTGACATCTGGCTCATCCCTGACCTTTGAGGTCATTACACAGGCAGATGCTCATGTCAAACTCCCTGGGGCTTTGCTCTTGCCCAAGGCTGTGCAATGGTAACTTTGTTCACCCCTCACTGGCAGCAGGGCAGTGCATCTCTCTTGTAGAGCAGATGAACCTCTGGGGTGCTCAGAGCCCTCTTGCAGGCACTTCTGGGAAGCACAGGGGGTGGTGTCAGTGACCCAGGAGGACTGTCCCATGCTACATCTCGTGGGGCTGCCTCCTTCCATCATCCCCTGGGGCACTAACAGCTGCTCTCTCCCTCCTTGCAGCTCAATGCATCGCTGTCAGGCTTGCCAGGATACCACCACTCCACAGTTAAGGCAAGCAGGTAAGGCTAAGGCTACTAGGGGAAGAGTGAAAAACTTGAGCATTTGGGATCTTCAACTTGAGATCCAGACTCTCCATTTTGAGTCAGTGCTGGGCTTGATACAACCCAGCCTGGCAGTGGTAGAGGGCATGAGGAATGCCTGAGCAGCTTGCCAGGCTCACCTGGTACACTTCTCCTGACCTGGGTGCCTTGGGAATGGGCTGCCCAGGAGGGGTTTATGGCTGGTTCCAAAGTGAGCTGCCAGCATCCCTTCCAGCTCCATATTCTCCTCTCTGTGTATTGGTTAGTCTTGGTTTTAAGGGCTATTAGTGTGCAGCTCTTTCAGTGTGCATGTAGTGCTGTCTGTGATAAGCATCTCTTGTGTTGATTGCAGTCCTGTGTATGAGTTGCTAGTGATGACTTCAGACTGACCTGTGATACTCAGGGCTGTTTTGTTTTGTTTTTTGTTAGGGAGGCAAATTTTGTGCATGTTTCAGTGCAATCCACGTTCTCTTTAGCATCCAACGTGACTTTCTTCGATGTTATCAGCAGTGTGAAAAGCTACATTCGAGCTTGCAAATCCCCCACTGAAGCCTGCCAATTCATCTCCAGCCTGAAATCACTCCACAGAGGTAAATGGCATCTGGAAGGACTATGGCAGGAGGGGAAAGGGATGTTTTATTTGGCTCCTTTTATAAAAGGGGAAAAACGTTTTGTCATTTGGAAAAATCCCTCTGAATCTTTTTATCTTACTTAAATGGGAGTCATCTTAAGAACCTCCCAGCACAAAAGGGATCCAGATACCATGCCTTATCTTTGCCACATGTGTGAGAAATCTGCCTCTCTGTGAAATTATTGTGCAGCACAGGATTAGAGACCTTGTAGGGCAGCCTTTCATCTCTGGGATGTGACACTGGGCCCAGCCAGATCAAAAAACCCTAAATCTTAATTTCACACACATGGCCGGGAGCCAGGGCAATGGTGTGAAAGCCAAGAGACAAAACCCCGCCAGTGAACTCAATTAGAGCTGCTGGAGGCTGCATGGTGAGCTCTGCCCTCCTGCCTGCCCAGTTTCAGTGTTGCAGGCTGCAAAATTGTTCACAATCAAGACCTTTTGATTTCTGTGCTGAATCCTCTATCTGCCCAAGGGAAATGTGGATGCAGCACAGAAGGATGTGGGGAAGGACACCAGTGTTGTGTGTGACCTTCTCCAGGTGAATCCCAATGCTGTGCCCTGGCATATCCCAGCTCTCACTTCCTGAGGGAGTGATACAGGAGATTTATCTGTGAGAGATTTATCTGGGAGAGTACCTCAGGATCCCTGAAAGAGTTTCCTGCAAGGAAACTGCTGCACGTGGTGTTTTGTGACTTTTGGGCTCAAGGCTTTAAGGTTTGGCCTCAAGGAGGATGAAGGATGGCAAAACTTAGCCTGGATTTAGTGGGAAACCCCTGGTATCATTTTGGCAAAGTACAAATGAAGATGAGAAATTTAGTGTGTGCTTTTATTGCAATGTGCTGTGTTTTAAAGCTATACTCTGCCCATGGATTGCTTTAAATTTTTTGGGGTAAATCTGCTCAGATTATACCTACCCATTACCTCTGATACAGTGCTTCTGTAAAGTCAACTTCTAACTTGAAATAAGCAGAATAAGAAAAAATTATATTTAGTGTAAGTACCTAAAAGAAAATATGTCATTTAAAAGAAAAATTGATTTAGCAAGGAGAAATTTATAAAATGAGAGTGCCAAATGCGTGACATATTTTCCATAAAATCCTATTTCTCATGAATATTTATTCATTCCATTTAGTCTGACCTCGCAGTAAAAACCATAAATTTGATGTCACAATTTCCATCATTTATCCACAGTTTTGCTGAATGCTCATTGTAACAAGTCTGACTTTCTAAATTAAAACACTGCTTCAAAGTAATGTAAATGGAAGTATGTATTTTTTTTTGAAAAATGAAAAAATCCAGTGCTTAATACTGAAATGGAAAAGAATTGGTTTGCTATAAGCAAAACGTTTTGCTTGATATAAACTTAAAAATTGATTTGTTGAACTGTGTCAGGGGATGAATGTGTTTGAGCTTGAGCCAAACCAGAGTTCTCTTTTTCATTTCCCCTTCTGCTTCCGAACTGAAACATTTATTATTCACTCCCTCTATTAGCCTGTACAAATGATGGTAGATACACAAGAAATGGTGACACAGGGTAATGCTGACTCCCTCCTAATGGAACAAATATTAATTAAAAAAAAAAAAGAAAAGAGAGAGAGAGAGATTAAGAGATTAAAGCAGCACATCAGCTGAATGGGATGCCCAGGTAAAGCAAATGTGCATAACTGTAGGTTCAAAGAGAGCCATGCTGATTTTGGCCACCTCTTCCCAACAGCTGGCAGCTTGTGCAGACAGAAAGATCCTGAATGTGACAAGGAAACTTCAGAATGCACCGACTTTGATGGAGTTGCACTCTGCCAGTGCAAAAGTGGGTACTTCAAATACAACAAGATGGACCACTCCTGCAGAGGTATTGCTCTTTATGTGGTGTATTTTTCCTGAATTTTCCTCAAAGTTTTTGTTCCAGTGG
Source organism: Muscicapa striata striata (assembly GCA_030060385.1). Classification (NCBI taxonomy): domain Eukaryota; kingdom Metazoa; phylum Chordata; class Aves; order Passeriformes; family Muscicapidae; genus Muscicapa; species Muscicapa striata. The sequence continues at coordinate 515,571 of JAREIS010000246.1, forward strand.
AAATGAGTGTGTGCCTGCAGTGCTGTGCATGCAAAACCCTCAATATTATGAATAAATATTAGCAGCTCAGGTTTCTTTTATTTAGTTAGGGGGCTTTTCAGCAGACACTGAAGACATAGTCTCTCTCTAGGAATAATATTATCTCTTTCTGGAGCATGCTGTGAATCACAGTGATTGAGGAGAGGGAGAAAGGGGCCTGACTGCTTTGGGCTCCAGTTCAGTGGCACAGAGCAGAGATGATGTGTGTCCCTGCCTGTTTTGATTTTGTCTGAACTCTCAGTGAACTCAGGGGAAGTGCTTTAAACTCAAAAAGCTTATATTAATGCATCATCAGTATTTTAAAAATTTGTATGTGAAAATTATTATGAATTTATTTTTCAGCTGAGTTCCAAATAGAAATTTTAAGCTTAAAGATTGCATTATTTTGTAGCTACTCCAAAGATCAACAAATCTGGTTTTGCTGCATTTTAAACAAAGTCTTTAAATGCCAGTGTTCAGAATGACTTCTGGAGGATCAGGATGTCCATTCCCTAGTTTGTGGTTGCTGTAAGGCTTCTTAAGAACTGCAGCTTTCTGATGGCATATCAATAACAATTGCAGTAATGGTAATACATTGCTTCTGGCACTGCCTGCTGGGTTGCTCTTGAAATAGGCAGAGATATTTTGTTGGCTCCAAATCTGAGAGTGAGAAAAATGTGCCTGGAAATAACTCATGTACTACAGAGTCTGGGAAGGAGCTCAGAGATGGGCATCTCTGCATGCCAGGTCATGGCCCTGCCTCTCCTTCCCTTTGTGTTTTCCTCCTTCCCCTCATCTTGTATGTTGGAGGAAGGATTTCTTTTGGGAAATGTTGAGCATCTCCATCAATCCTAGAGAGTCAGAGCTGGAATTCTGTAGTGTGTGAGGACCTGAGCTGAAACTTGGGAGCCTTTTACCCAATTCTTGTTCCATCATGGACAGTGGGGACCCAGGGAAAGTTACTCCATTTGCCTTGTTCATGTCTCTTGCCAAGCAGTGAAGATAAATACCTAAATACCTGAAAGGCTGTGAGGCACTTGGATGTGATGGTTGCAGAGGTCTAAGAGATCCAAGACTTGTACATGTGATTACTCCATACTTAAGGAAATTGTTTGCTGTGGAAAACATAAAATCCTTATCTGTAAACAGTGGGGCCTCAATTCCACCTTCATTTCACTGCTGTCAGTAGGAACCATCTTATTGACCAGCCTGACAGTGTCTGAGGGACAGGGCTGATGTTGGGTTTAGGCTGTAGTGTAGGGGAATAAGGGCAGCTCTCACTGCATGGTGACACAAGATTGGTGCCACTCTCTGAAAAGATGCCAGATTTTCATTATCACTTGTGCCCATCTGGGCAAGCCAGGTAGCTGGGGTTTTTTAAAGGCTTTTCCAAAAGCCAAGCTATGGCCCCCTTTTGATATTTAGGGCTGTTTTGCTGATAAATATAGCACACAATATCCCAGCCTCTTTGAAAATCTCTGCCCTTTTAGTGCCTAAACAGGAACCGAGGTCTCGTGAGCATCCGACCCTCATTGTGGGCTGTGAAAAGGTGGTGCCCCAGCTCCAATTATAGTATTTGCAAATAGGGAAACGGCTATTGTGCTGCCCTGTCCGGTCTCCCCCGTGGGAAGGCTGGGAGAACTGGCTGCCCTGACCCACAGGATTTGTTCTGTCCTCCTTGTAGCATCTGTCCTCAGGGACACGCTTGGGAAAGCAAGCCATGGGCCAGGGAAGGGCTGGCTCTGAGCAGCTCCAGCATGCTGGCCAGGGCACCTCTTGCTGTGCTGCTCAGTGTCTCTGGGGCACTGCTGCTTTTCAACCTTCTCAGTATCTTCAGGGCTGTTTCAGTAGCAGAGCAACAAACCTGCTGTGCCAGCTCTTCAAGGGCATGCTATTTTTACTAGTACAGAGTGTTTCTGGAGTGAAGCAAGGAGCAGCAAAGCAGGTTTCCAAAGAGACCCCTGAGTGTCTTTTGGGAAGGCAAAAGAGTCCTAGGCTGAAGAGCACAACTCGATATCATTGCCTGGCCCCTGACACTGAGGCCTTTCCTCTGTTCCCTGCTTGTGTTTGGAGCCTTGCCAAGTGAGTGTGACAGTGAGAACTGTCCTGGGAACGTGTTCAAAGGAGCAGGAAAGATGCCAAAGGAGAAAGCAAAGTGGCAGGAAAAGACACAGGGAGGAGAGGAAAATACATAAGCACCAAGTTGTTAAGTAAGACATAGAAATGCATATTCAGGATCTTGCTTTTCCTCTTTCCTGCTCCTATATCCTCCTGACCTGAGAGCTCTGTGCCAGCGAGGTCCCAAGGCTGCTCCTGCCCATGGCACAGCTCCAGCTTTGAGGTGTTTGTGCCTCACACACCTTACTGGGCTAGGGCTGAGCTTAGGGTGGGCTCCAGCACCTCTCTGCCTTCCCCTTCCCCTTCTCCTGCCCCTGCTCCTTCTCAACATGCAGAAGGTGCTGGGGCTGGGGCTGTGCTCCTTAGAGAAGGCAACTCCAGTGAGCTGATGCCTCCCTCCCTTCCACTGCATATTTTGTTACTGTGGTTGACTGTGGTAGAATGTTCACTCCATAATGTTTTCAGTCTGCTTTTGTTAGCAAGTGAAAGGAGCAGCCCATCCAGTCTCCTTTTGCTAATGCCTCAGTGAGATGAATGAGCCAGGCAAGGATCCTTTGGGGATTTGCTATCCCTGCCCTGGCTGTTTGTTGACTGAGGCTCTTAACTATTTCACAGTTACCTCTGGTCTTTTCCTTTATTAAAAAAAAAAAATTATTTTAGAGGGAGAAAAATGTATCTAGTGCAAAATGCATTACAGTGCAATGCAGCAGGGGGCTGTGTAATGAGCTTCACCTTCCCCATCTCCAGCTCTGGAAAAATAAATGGGATGAGGGAGGTGGTGAAGGAATGGTGGGGATATATAGGGCAAAGAAAGGTGTGCAAGACCAGGTATCATGGACATCAGTCCCCCCACCATCACTGGTGCCAGTTGCTACAGCAAGTCTGTGTCTACAGGCACAAAAGTGATGTGAGTGCAGCAGTCTCCCGTGTCCACAGATCCTGAGGATGTGATGCAGGCAGAAGATGGGAAATTTTGTTATCCCTGGGCTTGCAACATTTATTTCTGGGAACTAGAAATCAAAAGGGTCAAAGAGAACCTGTGAGTGTTCAGAGAAAAACTGCATTAATTAGGGAGACTCTCAGTGGCCTTGGCTTTATTAAGGATAAAGGAGCAATTTGGTGGTGAGAAGGAGAAATCTGATCATATGACCTTTTCCAATCTAATAAGTAAATACCCAAAGTCTGGAATTTGACACTGGGGTAATTCAGACCAGAAAGAAGGTGAATATTTTTAGTGGCTGAGGAAAATTAACTTTGTGAGCTTCTGACCCAGTGCTGTGGTTGATTGTCTATCACTGAAAATATTAAAATCAGTCTTGGGTGTTTCTCTAAAATGTAGCTCCAGTCCAAATATTTGATTTGAAACTGGGATGAAATTCAGGGAAATTCTGTGACAGTTTTAAGCCAATAGTGTTTGAGAGGGGGAAAATCCATGAGTATTTTTGCTTTCATTGAACAATTCCCTGTGGAATGTGCTACAGGGGTTTTCCAGACCCTTGGGTGATGTCCTGCAGACCCCCAAGTGCTGCTGCCTGTGCTGGCCCTGGCTTGTCCCTCTGCCCAAAGTGGCTGTGTCACCCCTGGCCAGCCCTTTGAGTGACTACCCTCACTGCCTCTGTGGAAGGCAGCAGATCTGGCAGAGCTCAGGTGGGACTATTGCTGAGGAAAGCAGTGATCTAATCAGTAATTTGAACCTTAAAGTTGTGTGTCCAGTGTATCATCCCCTTTGCTGTTCATGAAAAGCGTAGTGCAATTTCCTCAGATAGTTTAGGATAGCTGTCCACAAGCATGGAAATTACTTTATTTTGAAGTGATGGTTCTAGTTTTTGACCAACATTTTGCACATAGCAGTTTTCTGGATTATTTAGACCTAATAAATTCAATTTCTATATTTCTGTATTTTTTATTGTATGGTCAAAATGATATCTCAAAATTTGATTTAGCTGCAAATTTGAAAAATCAGAAAAGAAAGTGACATAAAAAAAAATTAACATCCCACTTTGGGTTACCCTGTCTTTGCCTAACATCTTGTTGCAGTACAAACATTTAAAGTAATTAATAACCTGCAACAATGCTAAAACAGCATAATTTAATGGGCTTTCAAAATGAAAACTGGAGGCACTTGTGGATTTTTTACATTGCTATTTTGTGTGAAGCAGTACAAGTGTGGAATGAGTTTTCATCTGGGCAAGAAGCAGCTCTGCTGGGAATTACATTGCCAGCAGCCCTCCCTGTGCCAGGCTCCAAACTGGCTGTGCTTGGAAGCCCTGAAATGGTTCCACCAAAGCCAGGGGAGGTGAATTTAGGTGCACAATGTTCTCCCCAGAGCAGAGGCCACCCAGCACCCCATCAAGGTGCATCCATGGCATGCCTGGGGCAGTCCCTGGGTGGTGCAGGTGATGCTGCCCTGGAAATCCCTCCCGGCTCCACTGCGGGGTGCTCATGGCCCTTCTCTCTGCTTTCAGCCTGTGACGATGGATTTAAGCTGGAAAACGAGACCTGTGTGAGGTATGGTGACTGTTCTGCCCTCCTCCTACCCCACCATCCTTGCTCTGGTGACCTGTTGGCACAACTGAGCTGCTGAAACTCCCTGTTGTTCTCTGTTCCCAGCTGCCCTTTTGGCTTGGGTGGATTCAACTGTGGAAACCGTGAGTACCAAATTTCATTTATTTTATTTTCTACAGTGTCAGAAGTAGGAGATTTGAAACAAGTAGTTTCAAGTGACTAAAATGCAGTAGGCACACGCTACTTGTTTCAGTGCTTTTTGTTTCTTCATTTTCTGTTGAAAGTCATTTTGTGGACCTTCTTTGACAAAATTGACTTAATGTTATCCCCTAAGGAAAGGAGATCTCCTTTCCCTATATAATTTGCCAGGACAGCACATAGAGTGGGCAATCTTGAAGCAAGATATTTGAAGGTGAATCCACTTGAGTTATTCTATGTTATTCTATTCTATTAATATTCGAATAATATTCTATTATTAATTTCTATTCTATGATATTCTATGTTATTCAGTGAAGGGAATCTGTTCCTTAGGGAAACAAGAACTTGTTTCTATTTCACTTGAAAGCTTAAGGCTGTATTGCTTAGGGGGAGGGTGGAAGGTGGGAAATAAACAGCTAATCCCTTGGCATGGGATGGTGGATATGTTACAGTGGGGTTTAAAAGCACCCTGCTGTTTCTCAGCCTCTGTCTCTCCTGTCTGCAGCCTACCAGCTCATCACGGTGGTGATTGCAGCTGCAGGAGGGGGACTGCTGCTCATCATGGGCATAGCACTGATTGTCACCTGCTGCCGGTAGGTACCACTGCTTCCTGCAGGAGCTGGAACAGAGGCCAGCCAGGGCCAAGAGGAGTAAAGAGGATATTTATTGAGGGTCCTTCAAAGGCCACACCCTGGCAGTACCAGTGTCACAGTCGTGGCCATGCCTGGATGGCTCCAGGATGGAAGCAAAAGAGGGCTTGGTCACGAGATCTCACATTTTTATAGGTTTCAGTCCATTTGCATACAGAAGTCAACTATCTAATTAATAGCCACAAATCATGAAGTTTCATCCTCCTTGCTTGCTTGCTTGCCTGCCCTCCTCTTTTCACGTTGTTTGTGCCTAGGGCCTGAAGTTTGAAGAGGTTGTCCTTCAGTCCCCAGCTGGAATAGGACTGTTTTGTCTTTACCACGCTGTGAAAAGATCCTTGTAACCCTTAATATAAAGCTAAAAGCTGCACACCCAAGCAGAAGAGAAAAATTTAGAACTTAAGGCATCACCACTGCCAGGCCTGGCTCAGCCAGGGTACCCTCCCTGTGGATTGCACCACACTAAGAGCTCCACCTGTGAACTCTGAAGGACTAAAACACAGGATACCTAAGGAATAAAACACAGGGGGAAACATAAGCTAAGCAAGTGGGTTAATCAGAGATACTGAAGTATCACGCTGGGCTTTCATGTGGAGAATTTTAAATTTTTTTTTCCCCAGCAGCCAGGCTAAGGTATGGACTGGGTGTCTCTTAAAGGTACACCTGGAAATCATGTCCTCTAAGGATGGAGAGGTAGGGGAGTCCTTCTCACACAGAGCTGTAAGGCTCTGAAGCCCAAAGCAGACTCCAAAAGTGCAAGCTAAGTAGAAAGGAGCAGTTTAGGCAACAGGAGAGGTTGCTTGCCATAGCTCAAGCCTTGTTTTGAGTGTATTTAAGGCTATTTTCATTTACCTTTATGGACAAGTCCTGCATGTGCTCTCACTCTGTGTGCCTCTCCCTCTCACACACACACTCACACACATACACACCTTGTTCCCATGCCAGCTGGTGGCTTTGGACAGGATGTGCTTGCCTAGGAAGATCTGTTTTGTGATTTATGTAATCTGAAAAGGGATGCCTTGCAGTAACACCCTCTCCCCACCATTGCAGTCCCCAAATCTAGGATTTCAAAGCTCACTGATGAAGCTGGCAGTTGGATTTGTCAGTAATATGGATGTGGCCGTGGTTTGGTTGTGCTCCTGTTACCCCACACTTTGAGCCAGGGGGATGCCAGCAAACCCCAGCCTGGAGCTGAGGTGTCCCAGAGTGCAGATCTCCACAGGGATGGACTGATGTTCTCGTGAGTCCTGGCCTTGGGCAGCTTATGTGACTGCCTGAAGGATACCCTGCTTTGAACTGGAAATGTCACCAAAGTCCACTCCTATACCATTATAGTCCTGGAGGGACATTGGGTGTCACTCAGGCCAGCTCCCTGCTGGTCTTCCTTCTCAGGAATTAACATAGTGCCTACAAGTGCTAGAGTTAATAGCATGGGAGCTTCTATATATTTTTCTTCCTCAATTTCCATGTTTCTTTCATTGACTTAGATGAAGACACATGTTTTTAAGAGACAAGGGGCAGAGCTGCAACGAGCTGGAACAGGAGGGGTTCAAACTGAATATAGGGAAAAATTCTTTCACCAAGGGAACAGTAAGGCAGTGGAACAGGTTGCTAAGAAAGGTTGCTGTGTAACTTTGGAGATTTAAAATCCCACCAGATAATGCCTGAGTTACAAGGTCTGATTTAATATCTGACTTGGCTTCAGTGCAGGTTATTGGACTATACTCCTTCTGAGGTGATCTTTATTCCCAGACAAGATTCATAACATCAAGTAATGATCTCTCCTGAGATCATATCAGAAGTGTATACAAGATAGCAGGATAAGTTGTAAGTTTTCACTTTCCCTCATTCTTTTATAAACAGGAAGAATAAAAATGACATAAGTAAACTGATTTTCAAGAGTGGGGATTTCCAGATGTCACCCTATGCTGAATACCCGAAGAATCCCCGGGCACAGGAGTGGGGCAGAGAGACCATCGAGATGCAGGAGAATGGAAGCACCAAGAACCTGTTGCAGATGACAGATGTGTATTATTCGGTATCTATCCATAGCTCAACTTTTAACCCTTTGTGCCTCATACAGGAAAGAGATACTCCTTTGTTTTTGGAAGTGCAGATCCCTTTCCTGCAAGATAAAAGGGCAAAAAAATTGTCTTCCACAGACAGCAAGGCACCAGGAGTCCTATGGGCTCTAGCTATTCACCTAGTGGTGAATATCAAAAACAGATGTCATTAACAAGTGTCTAGGGATATTTTGGTAAAAATGTCCAAAAATTCCAATCCTAGAGTAGAGAAGGAGAGTTAAAGGTTTTGGATAACCTGCTTGAGTTCCTTGTTAGCAGTTTTCTTGTGTCCACCCTCACTGATGAGGTGGAAGGTTGAAACCTCTGTCTGGGGAACTTTGCCCCAAAATAGGAAGGTGCTGGTCAGTGAGGACCCATCTTTTCCACCATTCCTTCCCTCAGCAGGGTACATAAGGAGCATCCCTTCAGCTCTGAGGGAATAAGGAGTAACAGGCTGTGTAGGGCATAGAAAGACACAAGCACAAGATGCTATGTCATGGTTGGTACCATCTGCTAATGGCTGCATCCAGAGCTGTGGTGCTGCTGTATCATCTCTCACCCATTTTCAGCAACATGTACTTAAGGTGTGTGTAGGTTACTCATGGGAGTGAAGGTCACAGGATTTCACCCAAATCACACATTCTAGTCTCCTTGCTTTCCAGAACAGAGAACAGCATTACTATTTTCCTGGCTTGTATTTTAAGTTTTTCAGTAAGCAAATTTACTGGATTGCACAGCAGGGAGTCAAATAATCCTCCTTCATGCTTCCACTAAGAATGCGATATTTGAAAATGAAAATGCTTTTCCTAAATATTTTTTTTTTAAAGACTCTCATTATGCTGGAAACTAGAAAGTGAAACTTTTTAGCAAGCAGTAGGTGATGAGGGCTTTGCCTGAATCTGCTCTGTAACAGATTAAACCAAGAGGCTTCATGTTATTCACTGGGTGAAAGAATTGTACAGTTTTGATCTAAGACACCAGTGTTCCTCCACCAAATGTCCCCAGGATATTTATTTAGTTACAAGAAGGGAAGAGAAAGGTGGGTCAGATAATTTTGTGTTTGATATATAATTCAAGGGCCTGTGCTGGGAGAGGAGGTACCTTTGGTAAATGGGGAGAGAAGTGCCCAGGTAATACTCAAATCAGGAGATTAACTTTGATTTTCTAGAATTGTCTCCTTTAAGGATGGTTCTGGGTGATGTCCTTTTAATGAGGGTTGTTTCAATACCTGAGCTCAGCTGTAGATTTTTTTTTTAATTAAAAATTAACTATGTACTTAGACCACACTTGGCAGAGGCAGGTAAACTTCAAGTCTGCTCGTTTGCCAGATGTCGAAATTAGGTTTCATCATAATAATCCCTTCAGGCAATATAGAAAAGTCATTCTAGATTATAGAGATCATTAGAGATCACATTGCTCCCTCTAGCTACTGAACCAACAGCAATGTGGTAAGGATGTGCCTGAAGGAGGATTTAAGTGTGAGAATAAGACTCTTTTTATTTAATGTTTTTTGCCAATACAGCCAACTGGACTGAGGAATCCTGAACTGGAAAGAAATGGAATTTATCCTCCCTACACTGGTTTGCCTGGATCTCGACACTCATGCATTTACCCTGGACAATACAATCCGTCCTTCATTAGTGACGAAACCAGAAGAAGAGACTACTTCTAACAGAGTGGAGAGGGAGTGGGAGATTGACACAGTTGTGTGGCCCTTAACCTCAGCTTCAATCTGTCTCCTGGGTAGTTCAGGCCACATCAATCTTACTCTTCCCATTTAATAGGAAGGACTTTGAACTTCATGCTGAGCATTGCTGCCCTGAGGGACGGTCACAGTTGCTGAGCATCAGAGAGGAGGAGGAAGAGGAGGGAATGGCTCAAGAAGCACATCACTAAAAGACCCAGAGGGAAGCTAACACATGTACTCCTTGTTTGTTCTTCACTACATGGGCAAGCATGGATCAGCACAGGCAGAAGAGCTGTGCCCAGCACTCTGCATTGAATACCACTAGGGAGTGTCTTGTTTACAGATCTCCTTCACTGTTGACTCTGCTTGTCTTCCTAGCCAGCCTTCATGCAAAGATTCACTGTGCAGCTGCTTTTGGTCAGGCAAGTTTGTCCACTCCCTCTTAGACCACTGCCTTGCTGTTGGCTTCATGCATGTCAGGATAGCTGGCTTGTCTTCTGGCCCTCACCTTCTTACTGGTAAAAGTTCTCCAGATTTCTGGGTCCTTGCTAAAGCCCAGTGTCTGGCAATATTGGCTGAATTCATGGGTTGATTGTCTCCAAGGGGTGAAGGAAGGTTAGTCACACCACTGCAATTTTAATGGAAAAAAGGCACAGTTGCTCCTCTGTGCTGCTTTGAAAACCTTCTGAAAGTAGGGAATGTTGTTTTGTCAACCAATGTTGTTCAGAAGTGATGCCACTACACACCATCATGGTGCTTCCATATGGGATCCTTTGGGGCTCTGTTTCCCTGTAAAGATTTAAATGCCTGTAGACACAGCAATACAATATTAAATAATTACTCACAGGGAAGAAGATGAGCTGTGAATTCAGGATGCTTTTTATGAGGAATTTGTGAAGGAATGATAATGCTTGGCTGGGCAGAGGAATCTGAATTCTGGGCACTGAAGGTGGGATTCAGGACCCACCTTGAATTTGTAGGAGCTGTGGAGGCTTTTAGTGCATTGGAAAAGAGGGCTGTCTGCAGCCAGTTGCATTTAAGGAAGAGAGAAACATGATGCTTGCAATCCTAGCATAGCAAAGGTCACTTATGTTGAAGTGTTTTTCTTTCTTCCATCCTAGTTTCGAGTGATTCAGACCAAGTTTCCTCACCCAGGTGTGTTCGTTCATATTAGCAGAAGCTGAAGAATGTAAGTTATTGCATTTCTCACCAAAGATTAGTTTGAAACTCATGGACTGTGTTCTGACCTAAAGTGAGTGTTGAAAGAGATCTTATTAATCACAGAACCCTGGAATGGGTTGGATTGGAAGGGATTTTACATATAATTTTTTTCCAACTCCTCTGCCATAAGCAGGGACACCTTCCACTAGACCAGGCTGCTCAAAGTCACATTCAACCTGGCTTTGAACACTTGCAGGGATTGGGTAAATTCTCTGGGCAACCTGTTCCAGTGCCTCACCACTTTCATAATGAAGAATTTATTTCTTATGACTAATCTAAATCTACCTTTTTTGCTTTAAAATAATTTCTCCTTATCCTATCTCTACATGCCCTTGTGAAAAATCCCTCTCCAGCTTTCTTGTAGACTCCTTTAGTTACTGGAAGCAGCTCTAAGGTCTCCCTGGAGCCTACACTTTTCCAGGCTGAGCAGCCCCAACTTTCTCAGACTCCTCATAGGAGAGGTGTTCCAGCCTCTGACCATCTTTGTGGCCCCCTCTGGCCTCATTTCTTCTTATGGGACCACTGAACACAGACAGCCCTGCAGGTGGGGTCTCAGGAGAGCAGAGCAGAGGGACAGAATCCCCTCCCCACACTGGTTCTGGTGCCACTCAGGACACAGTTGGCTTTCTGGCCTGTGAGAGCACATTGCTGGGTCATGTTGAGCTTCTCCTCAACCAACACCCCAAGCCCTCAGGGCTACTTTCTATTCTCCAACAGCTTGCATTTTTGCTGGGGATTGCCCCAACCCACATGCGGGAAATGCAATTAAATATAATGAAGTATATTTACCACTTATCTTTACTGCCCTGCTAATCTGCGTCACCCAAACCCTGTTTAGATATCAGCTCCAGATGCAGTTTCTCCTCCTGAATGTGACTGGGCTTTTAATTCAAGGTGGCTGCTTGTATGAGGATAACAAATAGCACAGTTCCTTAGTCACTCACCCATCATATCTGCAGTGTGTACATAAGCTGATACCCTTTCTCCCCCAGCGTGCTTTAAAAGACACAGTGCCTACAGGTAAGTTCATCAGGTTCCTCAGCTCATTGAGGATCACAGGGTTCATCCCCCAAAGTGCCTAACCCCAGTTCAGGTGCTGATGTGTTGTGTGGCTGCTCACTGGAGCAAACCTGGGCTGATGAGGAGCTCTCCATCAGAGGGCAGGTGCTTGCATCCTACAGATGGTGTGAGTTCCCAGATCCATCCCAGCACTTTAAAGGCTGTTGTGTTCCCCGTCAAAGGTCAGTAACTGATGCCCAGGGGGAAGTGAGATAGCAACAGGCAATTATTAGCTGTGTTGGCTTAGAGGTTTCTGGTCCCTGTTCACAGTTATTTCTGTTTCCTCAAAACTTCAACACAGGAAAGGTGCCATGGATGTGCTTGAGAAGGCACAGTTTGAAGCACCAGCCATAGCACACAAACACAGTGTCTTTTTTATGCCTCAGCTCTTGTCTTCTGTGTAGAAGCAACAGTGTGAGCTTGTAGCAAAACAGAACTTTATGGATGCCTTGGGCAGTATCCTTTGCACTTACAGGAACTTTTGGTGACGATGCATGCAACTGTGTGCCTGTCTGATCCACAATCAGCCTTGCAGCTGGTAGTACTCAGCTGATCTCAGCTGTAGGGGGAAAAGAATGGATGCTTATGGGAAGTACAGATGCCTAAGGAACTGTATTTAAGGAAAGCTTTACTTACAGTGTCCAAAATATTATAGCAGATAAAGCACAAGAATTGGCTGCCACACTGATCAGAGTTTTCATCCAGGACAGAAAGGATTGCCTTTCCTCTGGTATGGAACAGAGTTATGTCTTTGTTACAAAAGAAGAGAGGAAGATTCAATTCATGATAAATCTAAATCCAAACCCTATAGATAAGCAGTGGACTTAGTCCCTTTTTAGTAAAGCAGCTTGTGATAAGGAGGTGTCCCAGCAATGATGAGAATCCCATGATTTAACCATGTGCCAGCATTTCCTCAGATGGGGAAGCATTTAGGCCCATGCTTACAGGAAAAGATGTTTGACTGCTTGGTTAGTTCAAAGACTAGGAGATGAAGTTCTGCATGTCAAGCACAAAGGACAAAATATGACACACCAACTCACAATTGCAGATCAGTCCTTCTGCACAGAGTATATGACCAAAACTTCTGGTCTGTATCTCCCAGCATGTTGCAATTGCAAGGGATTTGAGTGGAATTGAGATAGAACTATTTCTAAAGAGAGCACGAAAGTTTGCAAGTAATTAATTTTAGTATCTTAATGGTCTTCAAATTCTTCTTAAATTGTATCTGCAGAGAAAGATTCTCAGTAAATCCAGCAGGATTTTCTGAGTGAGGACTACAAAACTTGGAATTTTCTGAAACAGTGTATTGCACTGAAATTTTCTCTCTGCCAATGGAGATAAACATTGGGGCATTTCTGATGAGGTTTGTCCATTGCAGCTTGGCTTTCTATTTAGCTTGTGTAAGAAAGGAGTCACAGAGCCAATGCACAGTCCACTGGAGGAGAAGGAAAACAAAGGGTCCCTCCTGATCTGGCACTCCTTCTCTGGGTGTCTTGGGAGGCCCTGCTCAGCAGGCAGGAGAGGGGTTTAGGCAGGAGGAGTCAGCACCAGATGAGTGCAGGTATTTTCCCCCACAGTGTTCAGGAAGTTTTTGTGAAGGTGACAGAGACAGCCTGGGGTGATTCAGCCCCTGTGTCTTCACCAGCCCATCTGGTGCAGTGTTTCTATCTTCAGCCAGGCACCACCCAGTGCCAGCTCCATGGGGACAGGAGGGGTGGGTGCAGTGCACTGTGCTGTGTCACAATTTATGATGGCTGTTTTACTGCAAGTGTTCACTGCCTCACCCAGCAGCAGGGACTCGCCCAGCCACAGCAGGGATGCAGGCTGTTTCACTGCAGGCTGTCCCTGTGTAAAGCTGCCTCCAGGATCCTCTCTGTGCCTGCCATAAAACAACACCCTTTGGCAGGGCAGTGGGGCTGGTTACTCCTCTTGGGTGTAAGAAGGGTCTCTATGTGTCCTCAAGCCCACTTTCAAAATCAGATGCTCTTCAGTTCAGGATGTCTAAATACATGCAGCTTATTTCTCATCTCTCTTTTAGATTACTTCTAGCTACCCCAAAATGAAAATTTTGAGCACACTGGGTGTTTTTGCCAAGGGGAATCACTCTACTATCCGAGAGAATAAGAGGGCAGTGGTATGTTTATGGTATGGAGAATGCAAGTGGTTCAGCCAGATGTAGGGAAAGGAAGAAAGACTACACCAGCACTGCTCATAAATCTGCTCTTGCTCCTAGCTGCTGTGGAAAGTGAGGGGAGCAGTCAGCAACGTATGGGACGTATGGGCAGTTGTGTGGGTGTATTTTAAATTAAATTTGGGGGAAAAAAAGCTAATTCTCTTGCTTGAGGGGAAAAGTTGTGAGAGGCATGTGGTTGCTGCTATGGTGCTCTGCCAATTATACTGACAAAATCTCTTACCCACAAAAATACCCCTGACAGTCAGCATAGGAGAGAGAGGCAGTTCCAGTGAACTGATCAGCAAAACACAGATTTGAGGAATCTTTCAAAAGGCATCTTAAACATACAATCTTCCTGTGTCCTGCTGCTTGCCCTGTCCAATCCTTCCAGCTGCACTGGGAAAATCAGGGTCATTTTCTCACACTGTGAAACCTCACAGCCCTGAATTGGGCTATAGATGGATAAAGCAGGCCACGTTGATGCCCTTTCCCCCCACACTGGAAGCGTTAGGTTTTATAGCAGCAATGAATCTCATTGCTCTTGTGACATTTCCCGTAAAACCCACTGGCACAGTCGTGTGCTGAGTTACCACTCATGAAAGTTATCTGCCTCCACACTGCTGGGTAGTAAAAGGTTTAAAAATAGCAATAAATTGCAGTTAGAGAGAGGTTTTTACCATTGTGAAGTTGTGTGTGCCAGTACTTGTACAGGGTGTTTGCTGGGACCTGAGTGAGTGCAGAGTGGGTTTGCACACTGCTGCAGATGCTCCAAGCTGCTTTCCTGGGACTTCTCTCTGATGCTGGTCAGTGGCCACATCCATTCCAAATCCAGCTGGAAGTTTCATATCCCAACAGTAATCTTTAGCTTTCTTCCTTAAATTAACAAGAACGGATGCATTCTAGTTAAATGCTCTTCCTATGCTGACTAATGTTTTTTCCTCTTAACACACAAAGGATGTAATCCAGCATCCATTACAGTGGCCGAGGTTACTCTCCCATGGATTGTAAAGAAATTTTTTTAGGCCTGAATTACTCCACCACCAGGGTCACCTGCTTGTAGTACATGCCTTCCCATGGCTCTGTGTGCCTATTTCTGTGATACTGTTCCTGCCTTTCTGTGTCATATCTATATTTTTTTAAGCATACTTATTACTGTAGCAGGACGTGTGTTATGTGAGAATGAACAAAACAGCTTCCTGGGAAGGGAATGAATGTGAATTTTGTGTAGTTGTTTTACTGGTCAGGCAGCCTGTTTCCTATCATGTAATAGCTAGGGGTGTAGAGATGCTTCCTGCTGTCACACAATATCAACTGTTCTGCAGATCTTACCTGTCCCTTCAGAAATTAAGCAAGATCTCCTAGTTTCAGAAGGGGTATGTCCTATATGCTTGTAAGAGTTTGGGACCTTTTCAATGTACATTTAATTCTTCATTCCCTTGAACTGCTGAAATTGAAAAGCAGAAGAGAAATTAATGAAGGAGTAAGAAGTACCAAAAAAAAAAAATCCTTACTTATTTTGCAGAAGTGTGGCTTCAATGCTGTGAGGTGATGTGTGGGATGACACCTCTTCTGTGTCTAGTCTGTGTTGCATAATATCCTTGCTGAGGAAACACCTAGAGAGGGTACCTATGTTCCTCCCAAACGGTATTTAAATGTAAAATCACTCAGTCTCTATTTCAATGAAATGCTAAAAGGGATGAGAGTCTTACTTGGGTTAATGACAGCAGCAGGCAGACCCCAGGTCTGCAAAATCTTGTATGAAAAAGTCCTGTGGAATACAGTAAACACTGATCACTTATCTTGAATATGGCTATAGAATTTCCTGGACATAAAAAAATCTTCAATAAAATCTGCTAGGATGGGTTTACTTTAAAGAAAAAAAAAAAAAATCTCAACAGGATAAATACTTCCTACCTTCCTTTTTTAAAGGAAATTCTGTTAAACTCAGTCATTTACTTTAAACCCATTATATTCCACAGGACTTTCTCCTAGTGGAAGGTGAAACTTGGTGTGTAAAATCATAATGATTTATTTGAGCAGCTTTTAAAATTGCAGTAGTAAAGCTCACCTTTTGTGACCTCTCTTTCAAAAGATAAATTTTCAGCCTTTGTTTGTGCTCCTTTACAACCTGAATGTAAACCTGCTTTACATTTTTGACATTGCTCTGTTTCCTTCCCTCTGTCTCTGAATGTTTGCTTCCAAGTCTCTGGGTTCTGAGGACGTTTTCCAAACCAGTATTATTTAAAGTTGTATTATATTTTCAGCCTCCACTAATTATGCAGTACTGTAGTAGCAAAATATAATTTTTAAGGATTGGATTATTTTTATACCTGCATCCAATATTATTAATTCTGGCGTTCTAGTCAGTATCATAAAAGGATACAATAAAACAATGAATATTACTATGTCCCTGCTTTTTTATTGTCTTTAGCTTCACCTGTAAAGGGAAAGATATGTAATTTTTAGGTGGTTTTTATTATTATTATACATCTAATCCAGAAAATAAGAAATTGAATAGAAAAGAAATTGCTTTTGTTCTTCTGATGGTGCTTCCTAATCAAATTAAAAAGCAAAGAGGAAATGGGTATGTTCTGTTAGTTGTGCCAAACAAAATTCTGCTCAGCTGAAATACAAGTTGTGTTCTGATACATTTAGCTTGGTGGCACCTAGCAACTCAGTCTAATTTTAATTTTTCCTCAGTTTAATTTTTGCTGAAACTGGTAATGTTGTGTGTTTACATGTGTGAGTGCTGGAGGGGAGGAAAACCTCAGGAGAGGCAGGTGCAGCAGGGCTGTTTGCAAGGGCAAAGGACTGGACCTGACCACCATGAGATCAGTCCTGTCCCAGTAAAAACCACCAGGGACAGTGAGGGATACCCAGCTGAGTGTCTCTCAAAGGAAGCAGGAGGGCACCTTGAATCCAGATGAACACCAGGTCCAGCTCAGGCTGCTGAGAAGAGGCATGATGTGGAAGAGCATCTGCAGCAATGGCAGGTGGGTTCATTTGGGGCAATTTTTCCCTGTGTTGCTCCAGAGCAGTACAACTGTGACAGAAATCTGGGACTAAGGTGGGATCCATCTGTTCTATGAAAAGTTAGGTGGCCAGTTTGAACACAGCACCTGGCTCCCCCAGTAGCCATGAAAAGAGAGACATCCACACAGAGCAGCTCACCCCATGGTAAGAGATTGCTCACCACAACTGTTTCATGTTAATCTACTTTCTGTGTGATGCTGGTATCTTTTAGGAAATTGACAGTGTAAAGCCATGGGTCACAACATTTCCATGGGACTGTGTAAAAGATCTTTGGGGTTGTGGACAAGCACATGATTTAACAGCCCTGCCCACTTTAGATTTTCATGCCAGTGCCTCTGAGAGCACTGAATGCATCCATAGTGTGTGCCCTCAGACTCTTGGGAGCCACCTGAAAATAAGTTTAAGAGCATCTTCTTCCCCTGATTATATGTGAATCTGTATCCATAGCTAAATATTTGATTTAGATTTCTGAAGGTTTGTTTTTTTAATTTTTAGCTAATTAAAATGTATATTTCAACTTATATATGTCACATATAGTGAAGGAACCAGATTTACATGAAATAACAAAATGTATAGGAATCTAGTAAGGAAAAGGATTAAAAAATGTGCAGGAAAAAAGTATTGAGCCATTGCACATAAAGAACTGTAAAAGGGATTTTTTTCTTACTTTATGTCTTCTGACAGCATGATTGCCTCTTGATTACATACCCTTTCTAATAGACAGATAAGGTCCTTTACCTTCAATATTTCATTTTCCTGCCATAAACAAGTATTGACAATACTTGTTACTAAACATGGCATATTTCTTAATCCATAATAATTGTTCAGTGCTCTTGATTGTCATATCTGAGTTTTGACACACAACAGTTTGATTTTACAGCCTCTGGAAAGTTATCGAGTTATTTCTGCAAAGTAAGCTTTCTCTGTAGTTCCTTGCAGGATATCACAACTGCTGTGGCTGTGTGAGTCTGTCTGGACTAACAGTCAACTTTTTATTGTCTAGATGTGTGCTTAATGACTTAATTAGTAGGTGCAGCACAGCTGCTATTAAATTGGTATCAGTTATCCTATTTTGTTAATTCTCTGTCTGTTCTCCTAAACCACCCTACCTCTGCAACTAATTCCCCTACAAATCACTAAGCAATGGGGCACAGAGAGCCTGTCACCCTCCTTCCTGGAGTGTCACAAAATGGACAGGGAAGGGAAGGCAGAGATGAAAATTTCTAGTCCATGAAGATGTATGTCTTTCAGTGCATTATTTCCTGGAGGACCTGGGGCCTTTTGCTTTGCAAATGACTCACACTGCCAATGTGATTGTAATAAACATAAACAACCAGGTAGGAATGGTAGTAAAGTTTAAAAATATAGGTAATACACCAGTTCCTGGTGTGCATGCACTGCACAGAACAGTTGTAATGTGCAGGACTGCACACTCAACCAGTGGTCTCTAGTGTAGGCAGAAAAGCTGCACCATTTACACCACCTGGCTCTCATTTTCAATAGTGCCCTGAGAAGTTCTTTTGGTCCCACACACTTGCTTCACAGCCAACTGGGAGATTTTAAGACCTGGATTAATCTAGCTGCACCTTGAGGCAGCACTGGAAAATCAGAGTATCATGAAGACTGAAGAGTGTAAGTCTGGGAGAGGGACATTGCCAGAGGATGGGTGACACACAGCTGTGCCCCTCTCCAAGAGCCAGGTTTGTCCTCCTCTGCACACCCATTCCCACCTGAAGGACCTGCTGGGGTCTGGGGCTCACAAACTGAAATATGTTATTCTAACAAGACTTTGGGATTAGTTTTGGACATCCCCTGAAGCTGGGAGGGTGGTGGCAGCCTGAGGTGGAGGCTGGACACTGGCCAAGCAGGGAGGCACAGCACACTGGGGACAAATGTTTCCCAGGCATTTCCTTCTCTTATTCTATCAGCTTCCTGCAAAGCAGTTTTAAGGAGGGGCCTGGAGGAATTGAGTGGTCTGTGATGGGCAATGTGCATGGGAGGGAGCAGCAGCAGGGCAGGAGCTGAGTCCAGCATGGCCTGAAGGAGCAGACAGGAGAGGGGGGCTGCCAGGGGGTCACTGTGGGGACTAGGGGCAGGTGTGGGGAGCAGGTTGTACTGGAGGGACTTCAGGGACACAGATACAAAGGAAGGCACAGGCAAACCCCCCCTCCATCCCCATTTCAGGCTCAGCATCCTGAGGAGGTTCACAGAGAGACAAGGCCACTCATTCCTTGTGCCAGCAGAGAGGCACACAACTATTTTTGCTGTCTGTAAGCCAGCAGAGTTTCCTGGTTCAGTGCAAGTTAAAAGTTTAAGACAGCCCTAAGCTCAGGAATGACTTGAGTAATACTTCTGCTCTCTCTCACCCTCCTTCATTCAAAGAGATACACCCTCTCAATATAGGAGATTACCCAAGACTGCATTTCTTGTTCTTAAAACAGAAGATTAAACAAAAGCAGATGAAGGGAGAGGCATTTACCACACTGAGCTGTTACCTGGCATTCAGAAGTGTGTTCATAACCTGCTGTGTTGCTGGCAGTGGGGTCTGCCAGAGGAGACCAGCTCCATAACCATTAGCAGTGGCATTGCAGGGGATACACTGGTGGGTTGTTTGTCCTTCTGTTGTCTAATAATGATGGCATAACCTGTGCTTACTTCAGAGAAAGGCTTTACTGGCAGTTGTGGCAGGATACAGTCACTCAGACCTCCAAAATGAAAGAAATTACACCTTTGCCTGAAAAAAAGGAACTGGACATCACTGATCTGGCCTAGCTGACCTCAAGCAGTGCATTTAATTTGCTGACTGGGCACAAAGCAGAACAAACACTTGGAGAACTTGGGGAGGGGAGGCAGCTAAAAGTAAGAGACTTTGGGATAACCAAATCCTGCCCACAGAGACTTTTTTTTCCCATCTTTGTCTCTCACTGGCCATTTCAGAAGCTTCCTGGAATGCAATGTTAAAAAATCTCAATCTCCAACCTGTTTTCCTTCCATCACAGCAGCATTACCTGCTTCATGGCTTTCTAGGCTTTTTATTTCAAGATCCACTGCAGGCTTTGTGCTCCAGCCTGACCATCCCTGGTTACAAATGTCTCCCTGGCAGGAATACTCTTCCTCTCAAGAAAGGGAGGCTGCCACCCAGAAACAGACAAAAACACCTGCTGGCTGTCCTGCCTGCTCCTCCTCATCTTTGCCCACCACTTTAGTGAGCCTGCAACACACATAAGAGGGCAGCAAACAAAACAGCCATGATCACTGCCAGAAGGGCCATCAGTCCTGTTTCTTTGATGTCAAAGGTGCAGGTGTTTTCTGTTTCTTTTTAACCTGTTAAACAGTAAGAAGTGCTTTAGCACAGGATTTTGCTTATAAGAAAAAAAAATTGGAGTTTGAGGAATGAAGCTTGTCTGTTCTGGTAATTTATTGGAAGGAAAGTGAGCATGTGGATCCCAGGTACTTTTTTTCCAAGTGCATAGTTAGCATGCCTGGGGATGGGGTCACCTCTTCCACTTTTTGAACAGATTATGCTGCACCCTTCATTTAATTTGCATGGAAGGTGTTGGTATGGAAAGCTGGCAGGGGATAGCTGGTGCACTGTCAGCTCCCATGTCAGCTTATTTAGCAGTAAGTTCCTTGTGTCAACAGATCTCACATATTTATGACTTAAAGAAAGAACACTGCAGATCCAGAAATCTCCTCCCAGCCTGAGGAGGAAGGAAAACACTGCTTGAATTTATCATTTGCCACTTACCATGACGTCAGCTCAGGGCTGAGCTCTCTACCTGTGGCTGGGACCTTAAATGAGCTGACACCAGAAGAGAAAGGCACTTTCTCTCGGGCTTAGCAGCAAGTGGCAGCAGCAGCAGGAATGGCAATGAGACACTCTGTGCTCCTCCTTGTGTGGCTTGGTCTGGTGTTGAGCCTTTTGAAAGGTAAGAACCACTATCTCCTGTTTTGTGATTTATCAAGGCAGCTATTGTGTGGCAGTGAATGGGTTTTCTAGTACTTTCAGCAGCTGTTGAGAAGTCAGTTGTGATACACAATTCAGCATGTCTAGATTTTGATTAATTAATGATGAAAGATGTCACTGCAAGCCAATGGCTTTCCTTGTTAGCAGAACAATGGAAAATCACTGGTGCTTATGATTAACCAAATTAAGCCTATTCCAAGAGCAGTTTTCAGGACTTTCATACTATACCCAGGTAATTCAAGCTCTGTTACAGTCATAACAAAAGGTGCAAGTGTTCCACCTCAGTACCTTTTTGGCCAGAGGCTCCTTAACCAACCAGTCTGGAAAGCAGCTCGCTCTGAGCTGGCTCACAGAGCTTTTGTTCCTTCCTGTTGAAATAAGTTAATGGAAACATAACCACCAGCTTTCAAGAGGGTTGCACTGTAGTCTGTTCAAACTAAAGGTGTCGTTTTTAAGCCACTTCATGCATTTTCTGGCATTGTGCCAAAATTGGAAGTTGAGGGCCAGAGCCTTCAGCCAAACTTGCCTTTTCCTGATACTCAGTGAGAGGTATGAGGGGGTGAAGACATTAGCAGAAGTAAAACATCTATATGTAGAGTTTTGTCACAACTTGAAGCTGTGAGAGGACAGGAACTCCTAGCTAATAGAAAGATAACATTGCAGAGATATCAGCTGAATTAAGACCTGTTAAGCTTGCAACTGGTGGCAGTTTTGGGTCTCTGTCGACTACTGTGAATGAACAGATGTATTTCCAGCAACACCCACAGTGTGCTACAGACCCATTTTCAGCTGTAAATCATAAGCATAGAAGTCTTCAAGACTGTCAGTTGGTTGGTTTTCTGATTGGAGGCTTGTAGGTAACAGCAACACGTGAAAAATCTTGTGCTGAGACTTACTGAAAGCAATACCCGTCTTTCACTTGATCAGACTTTGCATCAAGATAAATCTGCCCAGAAACCATTTCATTCTAAGCAAATATTGTAAAAGCTTTGCAGGATGTGTCCAATTGAATAGTACTGGCAAAGGCCCTGCCCTGCTCAGCTGCCAGATGTCTCTGCTATTGTACAGCCTTGGTGGTAACATCCATTTGTTTATCACACTAGTAATGCCCAAACCCATTAACACACCCTGTCTCCATACATAGAAGGTTAGGTCTAGGCACACAGAGCCATAAATTAGCCACCTTTACTCAGGTTACCTTTGTCAAGCCCACCCACAAGGTTCAATTGCAGCTCATGCACTCTGCTGGCACCATGGATGCTGCTCTTCCTGAGTCCAAAGGGTACTCCCTCCTGGACAATGGCAAGCCAGAGCCTCCCAGCTCTAACATTTGTTTAAAAAGCATTAGCTCTGTAACAGGCTGTTGCTCCAACATCCATTGCCTGTGGCCACCAGAGATTCATATTATCACAGTTATTAGAAAATATCTATTTACACTAACTGGGGAACAAATAATGCCATTTATAGAACTCAGTGACCAGTGGAAGCAGGAGACCTGGCAGGGAACTGGCACAATTGCTCATGTTTCCCCTTCACCTAGAGGAGGCTAATGGATGATTTGTCTTTTTCATGTGACTTTTCTATATGACATATATTGGCCATCAGAAAAAAAGTGTAAAAGATTTGTCCTCACTTTGGATTTTCAAAACCCTACAAAGCTCTAGAAAAGTGGGGTCTATTTTTCAAATGTCTGCTGAGATAAGCACAGTGTTATAGTGACATGGATTTTAGCCACAAATACATTAGTCTTTCAGCTGCATGCTTTTAATGCTTTAGATACAATTATGATTGTAGCAGCATTCAATGACAGTAAATAAGTTTTTATATATAATTAATATAAAAATGATTAATTAATAATTATACTTAACTAATCAAGATTAGTTAGATTACATGATCCAAACTGGCCATTTGTCAGTATCAGACATTTATTAGCAAGGCTGGATTATAATTTGTTCTTCTTACAACTAGGAAAAACAAAACAAACAAACAAACCCCTCAAACCTGAACTCATTCTTTATATCAAGAACTAAGAATAACACAGGTTAAACAAAGCAAAACCAAACAACTAAAAATAACTAACTAATAAATAACTAATATATTTTGGAAGAGTAAAAGCAACAACAAAGGCTGAAACCAAAGTATGAGGAAGTACTTTCACCAATTGGCTGTTATCAGCCAGGTTTCCTTTATTCAGAAATAATGATGGCAGGGAAGGAATAGAAAGAGAAAAGAAATAATGTATACTGTCAGAAATGCATAGACATATAGTCTAGGGAAAGACAGTCTAGATACTGCTGCTGATGGTCTAGCAGAAGCATTCCTGGAACAGAAATAGCAGCTGTCAATGCCCACAGGAATCTGTCACAGCACAGCAGTGTGTGTTGGCAAAGGCAGTCATTCTCCCACTGCTCTGGAAGAGGACAGGTGGAGTTTCAAAGGATGCTCCAGTAGTGCTAAGTGCAGAGGCTGTGTGCTCATGGATGGGATGCCTCAGAGCCTGCTCTGACAGCCTGTGCTGTAAGGAGAAATGTGTGTTGAGCCTACAACTCAGCATTAGTCACCTGGAGGGGAAAGGCAGGCAGGGTGCAAACCTGCGACTGGTAAGGAGGAGTCCAAGAGCAGGGTGTGAGAGAATAATAACACCTATGGCACACAAGGCCTGGGGACAGACAAAAGGGTGAGGGAAGGCTGCCCAGAGGTGTGGCTGCTCAGCCACACACAGGTCCCCCCACTTACCTACTCATAAATTGTCCTGAATGCAAAGAATGCTTCCCTCTCTCTTCTTTTCCCTTTACCAGAAGGTGCTGCTCAATCAGCTAATAGCCCAACAACAGTGACACCAACCACAAGAACTACAGGTAAGGAGCAAAGCCCTCAGGCAGCCTCTTCTGGAAACAGACCCAGGGAGCTCTGCAGCCCCCACAGAAGCTCCCCAAGTTCCTCTCCCAAGGGAGACAAAGGTGCTCAGATCAAGGTTGTGAATACACTCCACAAATCCCTGTTTCCCTGCTGGTCTTTACTGCAAGGGGGAAGGATTGGGGAAGAATAGATAAGGTTTCACTTTTTGTGTTTTGTGCCTTTCACTCCTGCATCAAGACTGGACAGAAGGGGATCCTTGTAGAGATACCCAGGGGAATCCTGTGACCAGATCCTGCAGGGAGCCTTGTCTGGGGCTGGTTGCTGCAGGATGTGACACTGGGGACCAGGGGGTCATGGACACATCAGGTGTCACAGGCATCTCAGCCCCTGAGAGCCAAGAGCTGGGCAAGGGTGCTCAGGGCTTTGACTGCTCAGCCCCACAAGGATCCAGTGCACTTACCTGCTCAGCACATGTACTAAACACACAGAATTCCCCAAGGTTCTCTGAACACACACTGCTGGCAGTGCTGACTTGTCTCTTCTCTCCCCTTCATCAGTAAGCAGTACTCCAACTGGAACAACTCCTCAGTCAAAAGTGACAACAAGCCCAACACCTACAGGTAAGGAGCAAAATGGCTCAGGCAGCTTTTTGTGGTGACAGCTTGGAGTAAGCAGGTCCTAGGGGGCTCTGGAGCCTCCTCAGACAGGAAGGAGTTTTCCTGCCTGGGTTTCCCAAGTTCCTCTTCCAGAGGAGCCAAGGCTGCCCAGATGGTGGCCGTGAACACCTTCCACTGTACAGACTGTTCCTGCTGGCCTTTGCTGCAAGGAGAATGTGTTGAGGGAGACTGGAGGAGGCTGCTCTTTTTGTGCTTGGTGCCTTTGACTCCTGCATCAGGCCTGGATAGAAGGGGATCTCTGTAGACGTGCCCAGGGGAATCCTGTGACCAGATCCTGCAGGGAGCCTTGTCTGGGGCTTGGTTGCTGCAGGATGTGACAGCTTTGGCCACCACAGGTGTGGCCATAAAACACAGATAAACTGGGGACACCACAGTGTGTGAGGTCCTTGTGTTCAAGTGCTGCCATTGGGGACCAGGGGGTCATGGACACATCAGGTGTCACAGGCATCTCAGCCCCTGAGAGCCAAGAGCTGGGCAAGGGTGCTCAGGCTTTGACTGCTCAGCCCCACAAGGATCCAGTGCACTTACCTGCTCAGCACTTGTCCTACATACACAGAATTTCCCAAACCTTTCTGAACACACACTGCTGGCAGTGCTGACTTGTTTCTTCTCTCCCCTTCATCAGAAAGCAGTACTCCAACTGGAGCAACTCCTGAGTCAAAAGTGACAACAAGCCCAACAGCTACAGGTAGGGCACAAAACGGTTCAGTCAGCTTTTTGTGGTGACAGCTTGGAGTAAGCAGGTCCTAGGGAACTCAGACAGGAAGGAGTTTCCCTGCCTTGGTTTCCACAGTTCCTCTTCTAGAGGATACAAAGCTGCCCACTTAATGGCCATGAATACCTTCCACTCTTCAGTCTTTTCCAGCTGGGCTTTGCTGCAAGGAGAATATATTGGGGTAGATGGGAGGAGGCTGCTCTTTTTGTGTTTGGTGCTCAGGTCTTTGACTGCTCAGCCCCACAGATAATGTGGGGACACCACAGTGTGTGATGTCCTTGTGTTCAAGTGCTGCCATTGGGGACCAGGGGGTCATGGACACATCAGGTGTCACAGGCATCTCAGCCCCTGAGAGCCAAGAGCTGGCCAAGGGTGCTCAGGGCTTTTCTCAGCCCCACAAGGATCCAGTGCACTTACCTGCTCAGCACTTGTCCTACACACACAGAATTCCCCAAACCTTTCTGAACACACACTGCTGGCAGTGCTGACTTGTTTCTTCTCTCCCCTTCATCAGTAAGCAGTACTCCAACTGGAACAACTCCTCAGTCAAAAGTGACAACGAGCCCAACACCTACAGGTAAGGAGCAAAATGGCTCAGGCAGCTTTTATAGGGACAGCTTGGAGTAAGCAGGTCCTAGGAAGCTCTGTAGCCTCCTCAGACAGGCAGGAGTTGCCCTTCCTGGGTTTCCCAAGTTCCTCTTCCAGAGCAGCCAAAGCCAAAGTGTTGGCACTTGTCCTACACACACAGAATTCCCCAAACCTTTCTGAACACACTGCTGGCAGTGCTGACTTGTCTCTTCTCTTCCCTTCATCAGTAAGCAGTACTCCAACTGGAGCAACTCCTGAGTCAAAAGTGACAACAAGCCCAACACCTACAGGTAAGGAGCAAAACTGCTCAGGCAGCTTTTTGTGGTGACAGCTTGGAGTAAGCAGGTCCCAAGGAGCTCTGGAGCCCCCTCAGACAGGAAGGAGTTTCCCTGCCTTGGTTTCCACAGTTCCTCTTCCAGAGGAGACAAAGCTGCCCAATTGATGGCCATGAATACCTTCCACTCTTCAGTCTTTTCCAGCTGGGCTTTGCTGCAGGAGAATGTGTTGGGGTAGATGGGAGGAGGCTGCTCTTTTTGTGTTTGGTGCTCAGGTCTTTGACTGCTCAGCCCCACAGATAATGTGGGGACACCACAGTGTGTGTGATGTCCTTGTGTTCAAGTGCTGCCATTGGGGACCAGGGGGTCATGGACACATCAGGTGTCACAGGCATCTCAGCCCCTGAGAGCCAAGAGCTGGCCAAGGGTGCTCAGGGCTTTTCTCAGCCCCACAAGGATCCAGTGCACTTACCTGCTCAGCACTTGTCCTACACACACACAGTTCCTCAAGGCTCTCTGAAGAGGCAACACTAAACAGTGCTGACTTGTCTCTTCTCTTCCCTTCATGAGAAGGCAGTACTCCAACTGGAACAACTCCTGAGACAACAGTGACAACAAGCCCAATACTTGGTAAGGCGCAGAACGGCTCAGGCAGCTTTTTGTGGTGACAGCTTGGAGTAAGCAGGTCCCAGGGAGCTCTGTAGTGCCTCAGACAGGAAGGAGTTTTCCTGCCTGGGTTTCCTAAGTTCTTGCTCCAGAGGAGACAGAGCTGCCCAATTGATGACCATGAAAACCTTCCACTCTTCTGTGTTTTCCTGCTGGCCTTTGCTGCAAGGAGAATGTGTTGGGGTAGATGGGAGGAGGTTGCCCTGTCCAGCCCCTGCCCTGGCCCTGTAGGGAGCTGTGCCTGGAGCAGGGAAGGAGCTGGGGCACACCCCTGCTTGGGGCTGGGGCCAGGAGCTGTGTCTGTGGAGCTCTGCATGTGTCCATCCCAGGTGCTCTCCACTATGTCCCATCCCAGTAGGGCCTTCCAGTGTAGATAAAGTGTCCCCATTTAATGCTGTTTCTCCCTGCCACTCTTCCCTGAGGGCCCTTGCTGCGAGTGGAATGTGCTTGGAGGAGTTCACAATAGTTGTTGCTTTCTGCTTGGGATCTTTTTCATCAGGATAAAAAAAAAAGTCTTCACTAGGTTCTCTGGAAAAAATGTTTGGAGATTAATCTTATAGGAAATGAAAATTCTTTAAGTGTTTTACCTTTTATTTTTTGGGGGTATGAATGAGAATTCCTATTTTTTTCCCCATTTCACAGAAAATGTCTCATCTATGAGAATATACTTATGAAGTGAAGTGTAAAAAACCAGGCAGCATGAAAAACAGAATTTGATGTCTTGGAAGTGAACTGTAATTACCATCCTGTATATAAGATGTATAGAAATATAACTTTTAATTGCTTATTAACCACTTAAATTGTGTATAGCCATAAAATGCATGCTCTAAAACCTTATATAAATAATATATAAAGAATATAAATAATTACTCAGAGAAAATACGCTATTATGATTCACTTTGTAACCCTCATTTTATCAATGTGTTTACAGTAAAGGCCTGTGCTCTTACACTGTCACAAAAAAGCAAGTATGTACCAGTGTAGTATTAAAGACATACAGGCTATTGTAGTTTTTTTCTAACAGTCACTGGTTCTGGCAAGCCTTGATATACTTTCTTTCTTTGATTTGGTTTTTGTTGTATTAAGTAGAGTTGAACTGTGAATGCTCAGTATGACAGATAATGAATTTCAGCCATACTCCTCACTGTGATATCCTGCTGGATTGTGTAGGGAAAAGTTACTATACATTAAACAAGCAAGATACAGCTGTATGCTCTGCAATTGCAACTATACTCTCTAAAACATACCTGGTAGATTCCTTTAGCAGAAGTACATATGAACTATTCTACATATGAATTACTTTATGTATGAACTGGCTATTGCAGAAATTCATAGAAACCCTAATGTCAATATCTTTCATCTTGGTATTAGTGGACTTCTGCCATGGAGATCCTTGTGGAATAAATTCGGCTACATGTATTTCCTTAAAGAGCAATTATACTTGTGTGTGCAAATATGGATTCTACTACAGCAATGAGAATTGTTACAGAGGTGAGTTGCAGAAGGACATCAATGCTTTCAGTTACCTGCTCAGGTGAATTTTACTTCCCATATTGCTTGTTTTCATGTTATAAATGAAAACAGAATCAGTCTGGGAAAGTGACTGCTGAGTGATTTCTTGCTTTGCAGACA
Organism: Muscicapa striata striata; assembly: GCA_030060385.1. Taxonomy (NCBI): domain Eukaryota; kingdom Metazoa; phylum Chordata; class Aves; order Passeriformes; family Muscicapidae; genus Muscicapa; species Muscicapa striata. The sequence goes on from JAREIS010000246.1 coordinate 543,672, forward strand.
GCCACTCCTACAATGACCTAGATTGCTATCTCACAAAACAGTGACAGCCAAAGAGGTTAATGTTCTAGAAAAAGAAGGTGAATTCTCTGTCAGGAGTGCAGGGGATTAAAATGAGTGAAAAGCAGGAAAAAATGCAAGTGTAAACCTGACATCAATATTAATGACAATGATTTAAAAAGGACCAAACTTATGAAGACCTGTGAACAACCAGATTGATTTTCCCATTGCTAAACACTCATCACAGTCCTGTTGAAATGCATCTCTGAAATGCTTCTGAAGGCCAAGCATGTGAGAAAATAGGGCTTCTTATTTAGGGATCAGCAAGCAGGATTCTCACATTTACTTGTGAGGCTTAAGAAGCAGGTAGATTCTGAACTACTCTTTCTGTAAACCACAGTAAACCACATTAGCTGCTTAATGGTTGCAAATTTGGAGTCCTTAATACATATTGTTTTCTCACTAAATTCTGTAACAACTCACAAAACCTTTTAGCTTCAGGCCATGCTGACAGTTTAATGTTATTCAGTTTTATAATCAGGACAGATTGGTTGGGACCAGGATCCTGCCTTCTTCCCCAGCAGCCAAAGTACATCCCCCATTGTGACTGAATTGATTTGTCCCCAACTGATCCCTCCTGCACATGAAAAACAGCACTGATTTGCTTTCTGCATTGTATTTCCCCATCCCTGAAGGCTGGAGAACTCTAAAGTGAAACTGGACTTTCTTGAATGTTTTCTAGTTTACACTCTCTGTTCTCATTTCAGGGAAAGTATTCCCAGCAACCATTGCAGTGAACACAAATTACACTGATAGTGTTCGAGATGTAAATTCCACTGAGTATGAAGACCTGTTCAACAATCTGTCAACATTTGTGAGTAACTTCACATTGGTTTAGACCTATTTATAAAAGACTTGAACTTTGCTCTCAGATGGCTCCTGCTGAAGGGAAGGGAATCCCTGAAGTAATATCTGCATTTTTAGTACCACTTCTATTCTGGGAAGTCCTCACATAAATTGCTCTGCACCTTTCACCATTCCCTCTGCAGAAACAATGGGGCTGAGTGAAGTTTTCCAGCCTATTGAGTTTCTCCTCTCTGCTGTTTGCTGAAGGCTCAATAATACTCAGTGGTATGAGTAAAAATAAATAACTTCATTTTTTTTTTAAAGAAAATGATTGGTTACACACAGGACAAACTTTTCTGAATTGCTGTCCTGCTGTGTCTAAATACTGAATAATAAGTCTCTTGCATAAGTCTGCCACTATTAGTATTTTAATGTTATTAGTGAAATGGATAATGCACACTTTTTATAATTCTATGATTATGCATAAAATCTGGTAATAAATCTCCTGGAGAAATAAGATGGTCAGTTTAATTTATGCTGCCATGTTGAAACAAGTGAATTTGCTTATTTCTCTTTCTGGCAGTAAGGAAGAATAGATATGCAACTCTACCAGATATCTGTTTAAAATGTATTCATCAGATGTTAATCAGGAATCATCAAAAATGGTTATCGAATTATGCATATTATTATATTGCTTACTATGAATGTTGTATCAGAAAATGACCAAAACTTGTTCCTCCAGAATGTTAAAAAATATTTTCTCAATTTTTTTGTCCATCATTTTTTCATGATATGGCTGCAGAAGGGCATCATATGTAGGACTAAAATAGGTACATAATAGAATGCAAAAGTGAAAATAGCATAGAAAAATAATTTGAATTTTATTACAAAGAAAGATAGATAGTTTATCTATCCATAGTTTATTACAAAGGAAGGTGGATAGTTTATCTTTCATTTCTGTTGAATTAGACATCTTGTCCTCTTCTCATGGTGCCTCCTGCTTGTGTGGCAGTTGAAGGCAGCTGCCTCCACTGGTTGTTCCCTGCTTCACATGGGATGAGGGAGAACAGTGACTTTTCTTCTGATCCTGTTCAGCTCCCAATGCTTTCATCAGTGCTTCTTCCCACAAGATCACCCCCTGATGATCCCACTTCACTGCCTCTCAGGGACAGAGCCATTTGTGAGGACATTGACTTCTCCCTCTTGCCCTACTTGTACATAGACTGGTGCTGTGGAGACACCCTCCTGAGCAATGGGTTTGCAAAGGGTTATCCATAACTATCAGCCAGTTAACCTGGCCTGACATTCATTCTCCATCCCTGCACTGCCCTCTCATATTCCCTGTTCTTCCATACCACTCCACTGTTCCTCTTCTGCAATACCTTGTCTAGTGGATTTAACACATCACCTTACTTTATTTGTGCCTATAGTAGCATGTTCTGTATTAGAACTTCACTGCAGAAGCCTCAGTGGTTTGTGTGATTTTTTCCTGATGCTTGCCTTGAACTCCAATTTTTTTCTCTTTTACAGTTTGAGGCTGCCTTTGAAAATCTAACAGGCTATGTAGAAACTGTCATTGTGGAAATTCGGTAAGTTTGTTGGTTTGTTTTTTGCACATACAGTTCAATAAAAGATATGAGGTGAGTTCAGCTCAGAATGCTTCCCCATAAAGGAGGGATGCTGGCCCCATTTTTACCCCAATATATCAGTGAAATGGGCTGGCTGAGGCAGCTCCACACTGGATGTCCTTCTAGCACCATGTGGGATGCAGCACTGTGCTGTAACTAGCAGTCTCTGTCATACCTGACATGTCTGAAATTCTCAGTTAACTCCAAGTTCCTATGACCACTGGGAGTGCTAGCCAGCTTGGAGTCACAGTTTAATTTAAAACACATCCTTGTTACAGGAGGCATAGAAAATGCATTTTATTGTGCATTTGCTGTTGTCTCCTGATGGCAGGTTGAGCAAAGATGCTACTGGATGGGTTGTGGTGACTGTAGCTGTGGGCATAGGGCCCTTGCTGCTCTAGGTAGAGATGAGAGATGTTTCTCTTTTCCCATCCCCATCTGTTGCAGGTTACTGTACCCAGAGCTCTGCCAACTTCTCTGTGTTTCCTAACCCCCATCAAGCAAAACCTGGCATGCTAGCACACAGTGTCAGCCCTTTCAGGGCACCCCAGGGATTAAGCAGCAAAGCAGAATGTTGTTCTAATAGAGGGGGCAACAACTTCCAGTAGAGTAGTTGTGATTTGGGGGACAGTAACACCTCAAGGAACTACAGCAACCTGCCACTTAAGGATATTTGATTTGTGTACATATCCTGGCAGCATGAGGTTTAGCTGAAGAACAGGGAAGTCACTGTTGTTCTCCACCTCATGCCAGGGAGGTTGCTGTGAGCTGAACCCAACCCAGATCGTGTGTAGTCTGCACAGATACCTCTACATTGCAAACAGACCCTTCTGCATTCATTGTGGTCATACCCTGAAAAATCCTCACCATGCTGCAGGGTGGGCTCTCCACATCATGCCTGGGTGACACCACATGCTGGTGGAAGCCTGTGGAAGTTAGGGTCTAACAGATGAGGTTCTCCACACTGCAGCTGGCTTGAGGTTAACCCAGTTAGAAGATGTCAGTTGTGTATCAACAGCACACAAAGGAGCAATGTTGTCAGCATTAAATCCAGCAGCTACCTATTAACACCTGAACAACTGGAAAGATGGCTCTTAGTGTATTCCTGAGCAAGACTTACACTCATTTTCAGGTTTCTTGGCAACTACCTACATTATAGAAGAAAGAAGCTGAGGGAGAGAGGGAGATTTGGCAGAGATTTTCTCTCATCTTTGCATCTAGCTTGCTATCCATATGGATTATGTGAGACTTTAAAATGGTACTGTCTGTCCTTTTCAGACCTCCGAGCAAAAGCAGAAATTCTGCTCCACTGAGTGTAACAGTGACAAACCTGTTCACGTGGGACTCACCTGAAGATAACAACACTGTTTATTCTGCAGTAAAACTTGCAATAGAAAAGGAAAACCAGTCCTATGTTGAGTCTTACCTCGGTATGTAACTTCTTGTTAGGGAAGTCATTAATCAGCAGAAACAGAGGTTCTTAAAACCTGGTTGGAAGATTTCTGAGGGCAAAGGAGCCCATCAAAAATAAGTCTTGTTGATTTTAAGGAGCTGAATGTTCAATCTCAGGTAATTTTGAAGATTCTACCATTCTAGGTAGAATGTGCTAGGCTCTTTTGTTTTATGAAGGCTTCCTTCTTCCCATGTAAAGAAGAAAAGAAAAATATTTATTGCCTGGTAAACAATGGTGTGGTGATTTTAACCTGCTACATGTTAAAAAAGGTGGGAAAAATCAGGATAAAATATATACATATATATATTGTGCTTCTGAGAATAAGCTGGTGTTTTACTGGCAAAATAGGATGACACTCTCTTTAGACTTCTCCCATAATAAGCAATGGTAATTGAAATGAGGCCTCACTGATTAAATACTGAGCTAAGGGATTTGTTGATCTAAACCAGTGAAGTCTTGCTCTATTAAAGGTGTAATACTGGGAGAAAGAGTTTCTAATTAAAATAATTTTTTTTTTTTAATCCTTATAATTTTTTTTTTTAATATAAACTGCTATTTTGAAATCAGCTTTCTTAAAAGGCATAGCTAATAATTAAGAGTCCATTTCATGGCTTAAAGCCTGAGTTTGGCCTCTGAAGGTGACTGTATCCACCTCAGCTGTGAGAAAGAAATAGAAAACCACTGGGAGCTCCCAAGGCACCAGTGCAGTCACATCCCCCTACAGCAGGCCATGCACTGAGGTCTTTAAACCATTCCCACCACAAAGACATGGATCTAAAGAGCAGCACACTGGGCAAAAGGATACTAATGCTGCTCATGGAATAAGCTGCATGCCCATAAATGTTTACATCTCTCTAGAACTGTATGGGATCTGGGTCTCACAATTCAGTTGTGGGAAAAATAGGAGAATAGTTATGGGTTTTTATTTGGGAGAATAGTTATAGTAATGACTGGAGTCAGGAAGGTTTGGAGATAGTTGTAGGAGGCTGAGAAAAAAAGGTCAGAAGATGGGATGGAAACTGGACCTTAACTAGTAAAGAACAAGGAGGAAAAAAATGGCTGGTCCAAAAGCCTGCAATATTGATGTCCCAAGAAAAGAACTTAAAATTTTTTCTATTCAGAATTACTAAATTAATTGGTTTGTGATTTACTGGGCAAGTGCACTGCTTTCTATGAAAGGATATTGAGGTTTGCTCCCTGTTTCTCTTTTAAAGAGGCAAGACATTGTGATATTTATCAGTGTGATACTAAAACCACAGTGTGTAAAGAGGGCACATTTCCAGAATGCAAATGCAAATCTGATTTAGAAAAGACAGAATGGGATGATCGTTCCTGTTCAGGTAAGAACCTCTCTTCTTTATCTATCTCTGAAAGGCTGACCTGCTTATTCCCTGTCTTGGTCCCTTTTTGAGAAGGGTGCTGGGCCAATGTGCTGACCTCTAAAAATCAGGGAATGTGCATCCTGTGAAGAAAACCATGGAAACACATACTCACATTTCACTTTCAACAAATATGTAATTTTATTCCAGTAGAATTAATTATTAAATCTTGATAAAATCATCATTGAAAACAGTGAGTAGGCAAGTCCTTAACTGCATTGTTAGAGTTCTGGTAAGAACTGAAACCTAAATGGGTAAAGGATGGAACAAATTGAATCCTATACTCATGGCTTTCTCTGCTAGGACTTATTTTGGGAATAAGTTCTACATGTTGCTTGAAGGCAGCTGACAGAACTGAAGTCTCATGGTGCACTACAGTGACCTGTCAAGGCTCTGTCCTTTGTTCATAATTCCAGGCTTGCATTACCTGGATGTAGACAGGCTTTTGTGAGAAGAATTATTTCTGTCATTTTTGGTAACTGTTAGTTGTTAGGGTTTTGTTTACTTTCTCATTTTGAGTCTGTTAGTAAGTGTGCTCTGTTTATATTTAGCTCATATCACAAAGCCCTGTGATGTACCTAATTTTCTTCAAAATACTTTATTTTCTTCTTATGGAAACTAAAATTTTCACACTACAGAAGCAAAGAAATTGTCTAAGATGTAAGATTTTTTTAAAAACAACAAATAATTCAAAAATCCATGATAAAGTTATGAAAGCTGGCTACAACAAATCCCAGTGATGTGATCCAGTGTAGGCCTTTGTGGTCCCATGCCTGTCTAAAACTGATACAGTTTTCCATACAAATCAACTGCTGTGAGATCAAACTTCAGGCCATTGCTTGGCTATGGAAGATGCAGCTAAGCCAGATTTTGTTTTTGATGAAGTGAGATGATTTTAAAACAGCCTGTTTATTTCTAATTTTGTGATTTTATATTTTAGTTTTTGTTTTACATTGCTACAGTCCTAAAAAAGCCATTCTGATGCTTTAAAGCTTAGGAGAGGGTGTGTGTGTGTGTTTCTAGAGCAATAAAATAATCCATCTTCAATTCACTCACGTTTTTCTCCCTGAAAACACAGCTTGCAGTAAAAACTGTTCAGCAGCAAAGCACAAGTACTGTGTAAAAGAAGCAGAGGTTCCAACATGCAAATGTATGGCTAACTTTAAAACTCAGTCTGGAGACTGTGTGCCGTGAGTACTCCCTTCTTACTGCATTCCTGTGCTGTGGGTGAAGGTAGGGGAGGAGAACATCTGTCAGAGGGCCAGCTGCAGTCCAGGACAGGCTGCAGCTCTGTGGATCACAGAGGTGCCCAAGGGGATAGCAGGTGGACAAACTCCCCTGGTGCCACAAGCTGTGGCATTTTCACTCCTTGGCACTGGTCTTTTGTGTGCACTCATAGCACCTCAGGGGAAAGGCAAGGAGACCCAAGGTCAGCTGTGAGAGAGTGGAGAGGATAAAGTGCTTCAGCACATAAACACAAACTACTCCAACAGCGTGGCTGAGCCATGGGAGCTGCTTTGCTGGAGTGTTAATAAGCAACAGGCATTAGGGCAAGACGTGCCTCCAATCCCTGGAATGTTTGCACTGGTATCATAACTTTCAGACTTGTGTTATTCCTGCTTGGTTTTCTCTCTGAAACGATTTCTGTCAGCTCAGGGTCAGAGCAGAACAGTGGTGTTTGCTGGTGAGGCCGAGTGAGTGACTGGCTGTGGTCTGCTCTCTGTGGATAAACAGAGACTCACTCCCCACTTCCATTAATTCAGCTGTTTTTGTAGTTATTACTGCTGCAAATTGAATATTTCTTACCATGAAGTTGATATATTTTAAATATAAGAAATGCTATGGGAGGAAGATGGAGTTTCCAGTCCTTATAGACATTATTCTGAGGCTTTTGTTAAAGACATTGCATGGCAATTCCAAGTGGCTCAGAGGTGCAGAGTTTAGTTCTTTAGAAAAATTAAGTCCCTTTAACATTTTTCAGACTGAGAACCTGAAACTTTGAGTGCCGAGATCACCAATCACTCTGAAAATCTCAGATTGTTTCACTCTAATGAAAGTAAATAATTTAACATTAAGTTAAGGTTAGAGGAAACCTGTAATGAACAGACTTTGTGGAGAAATTTCTGACAAGAGGGGAAAATATACTATTGTTCTGTGAACATAGAATCAGAGAATCATAGAATGGTTTGGATTAAAAGGGACCCTAAAGATCATCTTTTCTTCTTTTCCCCTTTTTCTTTTTTCTCTTCTGTAGTTGTCCAGTGGGCTATTCTGGGGAAGAATGCACTGACAGTAAGTATAAGAATTCTGATTTTTAATTCTTAAATTCTGATTTTTAATTATTACCTAATAATGCTTAATCTGTCTGAGATGACAAAAAATGTAGTAGACTTTAGAGGTGCCACCATTCTGCATTTATAGAAGGAAAATGTTGGGGGCGGAGGAAAGAAATTTCTCAGTTGCCTTATGTACCTAAGGCAAGCAAAGAGCCTATTTGATACCTAACTACACAATTTAACATCAATACTAGCTTAAACAACCCCTACATCCTCCCAGTTGTTCATGTTCCTCACCCATACTATGTGTAAAACCATTTAGTGCATGGCATTAGAAACTAGAGCTGGGGTCAAAATAGCCATCCATAAGAGATGGTCTTTAATGCAGATCCTTAATTTACATCTTTCTGTGTCCAGAAAATGTTACAAGCACCAGGAACCTGGAAATAAATCCCCTTCCCTTCCCTTCCCTTCCCTTCCCTTCCCTTCCCTTCCCTTCCCTTCCCTTCCCTTCCCTTCCCTTCCCTTCCCTTCCCTTCCCTTCCCTTCCCTTCCCTTCCCTTCCCTTCCCTTCCCTTCCCTTCCCTTCCCTTCCCTTCCCTTCCCTTCCCTTCCCTTCCCTTCCCTTCCCTTCCCTTCCCTTCCCTTCCCTTCCCTTCCCTTCCCTTCCCTTCCCTTCCCTTTTTTTTCAGTATTCACTGGGAGTTATTAATTGACACATTTCTTGTTTGCTGTTTTTTCCCCCCAGATAGTGAACTCATCCTTATAATAGTGGGCACAGTGTTTGGAGCCATTATCCTGAGTTTAGTGATAGCAGTCTCTATTATTTCAGTCAGGTAAGAATATTTCTTATAGTGAATAGAAACTGCATTGCTGGGTGCTCATAATAAGGGTTTTGCACTAGGCATGCTGTAAAAATCTCTTGCAAGCTTCAGAATGACTGAGCATTCAAAATAAGGTGGGACAAATCAGTAAGTTGGATTTAATAAATAAGACTAAATAGTCTTCTAAAATCTCCTTTGTTCTTTTATCTCCTCTGAAGAGCAAAACACAAACAAAATCCAGAGACAAGGAGCCTGATAAAGTCAGGGTATTCTGACATGAATACCTCTGATGACAGACCAAGCATGTTCCCCAGGGTCCAGACCACTTCTGGCCATGCAAACCCAGGATATCAGCCAAACAACCCCTATGAGATGCGTTCCAAAAACAGGGATCATTTTCCAGAGAGGGATTATGATGATATGGTAAGTGTTTCACATAGTCCTGTGGGAATAGAATTCCTGAATGGTAGCACTGTAGGCTACAGACATTGTTGGAACCTAAGCTCTCCTCTGTACATCCTCCCTTGGTCTACAAGACCAAAGTGATATAAAGACATGCAAACAACTGTAGCTGCAGCTGAAACAATTTCTTGATACAGAAATTTTCCTCAATGCAGAGATCAGCACTCACAAAGGCCTTTCTAAAGCCTCAGTATTCATCCTTGAGGCACAGGAGGGATATGTGAAAAGCAAGGGTCAGAGCCAGAGCTTGGCTGCCCAGTGGTCTGTTGTGTCATAGGATATTTGTCTGCACTGGCCAAACCCATCCCTCATTACAGGTGTGCCTGCAAGCATCCCAGACTGCTGCCACCTGAGCTGCTTTTAGGCTGCTGCAGAGCCAACAGGTGCTGCAGCCTCACACAAGGTTCACAGCCAGTTTAAAGTGGGACTGATGCCCAAGGGATTGTGTCCTCCCACTGCCTGCTGCTGCCTCCTTCACAGCAAGAGCAGCTGCAGCTGCTGCAGCATTGAAAAGGGGAAAGGTGTGAAGTGCCATGAATAATATAGAAATTTTTGCACTGCTGTGGCACAGGGGAGCCTGGTCAGCAGAGGTGTGTCATTACGTGGAAGGCATGTTCTAAAAAAAAACCAAAAACAAAAAAAACCAACAACAAAAAACTCCCTGTTTTATCTTTGAATTCTGCAAGGGAGCCACGGAGGAAGCAGAGGCTTGAGATTAGCTCAGTTTGGGTTAATAATATCAATGTTGTGGGATCAAACTCTCTATGAGCCATTTATGCAAGTGTTGGACTTGATGATATTTGTGAGTCCTTATTTCTCTTCTTTTCTTGTCTAAAATTTCCCCGTAGTATGAAGCATCACGGGAGCCCAGGGGCTTCAGGACACAGAGCAGATATTGACCAGAGCAGTAGGAGGATGGATGACCACCACAACACTGGGTCAGAGCAAAGACTTTCACAGCCTCTCACCAATGCAGTTACTTCAGCAGAAGAGACAACAACACCCTTAACCCCAGATTCTCTCAAGATTTTCTAGAGGAAGACTTGTGCTTGAAAGAGATCATGGACAACTTTGAAATAAGGGAAAAATGTTAGAGAATAGGGAGAAGAAGAGGACTCCTTTTGAAAGAGCTAATGTGCTCCAATAAACATTAGACTTCTTCAATGGGGCCAGTACATTGGCATGAGAGTGAGTGTACACAAGATACCAGGATTTTAACCCTGCTGGTTTTCAGTTTTTCTGGAGGATGGTCCAGGCAGTATGTGTGATGCTAAAAAACATAAGTATCCATAGCTTCACTTGGATTTGTGCTCACCTAATTTGAACTATGGCTTCAGGCAGATAAAAACTGTTTTTTGTGAGAACCTGACCTGTTTCACTTTACTGTATTAGATACAGGTTTTTTCACCCTCCTCAACCCCCCAGTATTTCCCATTTGAAACCATTCTGGTCAGATCTGTGCTGACATGGGTTGTGTGAGACAATGGCACTTGTCTGACCTTTTCCACAGCTTCCTTCCCAATACAATGGCAAGATACAATATCTTCAAACAAACACTATTATTTTCATCTTGCAAAACTGCATTGGTTTTACATTTTTAGCTCCTATGGAAAGTGTTAGCACTTTTTTTTCTTTTAAAGTCTTTATGTTTGAATGATAATAAGCTTGGTGTTTGGGGTTTCTTAAAATTTCTTGCATACAGTCAATAAATCTGTCTGTAAAATAATTTATACATTACTGAATTTTACTGAGTGTGCATTATGTATTGACTGGCATTAATATTATAATTACATAAAATACTTATATGCACCCGTATGTACATATATTTATAGGTTACAATCATTTAAAGCATCACTTAATTCTATTGTATTTTGTGTTTTGGTTTTTATATATGCAGATTAACTTTTCCTATTAAACATTATTTTTTTCTCTGAACCAAGGCTTTCTTATGTTCCTCCCAGTGGTTTAAGTGCTTTTTTTTAAACTCCAGAGACTATTTTATGCTAAAAATTGTTCAGTGTTTAGACCAGTGTGCACAGACTAGTTACATGAGCCCCCAACTTTCACACAGAAGTTCAGAAATACCATTAAGTATTAATGAAGTTAAAATGTTTATTGTTGTGAGACTGGCACCAATATTCAGTGGTTGCTTTTGGTGGGAACTGGGTAGTTAGTGCAGCTGGATCTCCTTTGAAAATGCTGGACAAGCTGCTCTGTCTGATGGCAGCTGTTAATGGCCCAGATGAACAGAAGTGTCCTTCAGCTTAAATTACAAGTTTGGGGGTCTGTGGCAGAGAACACTGTATGTGGCTGCAGAGATTTCCAGGATGTCCATGCAGATGTTTGTTTCCAGTCTCTCCATGATCAAAGCCAGCTCCCACTTGCCAGTTAAGTGATTGAAAGCTTGGCCCTAAATAATCCTAATCTTTTCATGTGGCTTCTGTAGCAAAAGAAGGTAGGCTGTGCTTTCTCAGGAGTGAGAAAAGGTGCCATTTTCTCTCTGTTGTTTTTCTTAGGTTTCGTTGTTTCTTTTCTCCAGCTCGCTCCTGTCCCCTTTGCTGCTGTCACCTAGCTGCCATTGGCAGGGTCTGTAAGGGACAGGTTCTGGTGGCCTCAGCCAGCCCCACCATCTGTGAGCATCTCTGCATGCTCAGCATGGCTCTGTGGGAGCGGGGCTAGCTGGGCTGGACTGTTCATGATACCTTCTTCAAAGGGTGGGCAGGGATTTGGGCTTGTTTTATTGACTTTTCCTCTGAGAGTACTGTCCTGTGAGGAGCAAAGCAAGGCACGATGGCTACAGTCATCACAAGAGGCAGAGAGCCCCATTCTTCCTCCAGCTAGAAAAGCCCTGCAAGCTGGACAAGCTCCCTCCCCAAAAATTTAATGTGTGCCCCATCATGCCTGTTGCCCCCTTCTTTTTCTTTGACCCCTGTGTCTTTGTTACTGTGTCTCCACAATAACCTGGGTGAAGCAGGTGCTCCCAGCTTCTAATCCTTCTGCTCAGTCCTTTTCTTTCCCCCTTTTCTCTGACTTTTCAGCAGCAGAAAAGGTTCTGCTGTCTGCAGCACTTTGTTGATCCCATGCAGACTCCACTCCAGGGAAGTTTGCATGTGGTGAGACTCTGGAAAATGGATGGGATAAAGGCAGAAACTGGCCAAAAGTCATGAAGCTCAGCTTCATTCAGCTGGCTGCTTTTGCTTGGATACCTCCTCCTCCTCCCAGTCTTTGTAGGGCAGACTGAAACCTGGGTTTACATGGAGCTGAATAAAAAGGTTTTTCAATATCAACAGTAGCAGCTCACTGAAATGGTCATCGTGGTCTCTTTCACTGAGGTAAATTCCCTGGCTCCATGCATAAAACACATGTAACAGTAACCTGCTATAGAAACACGTGGAAAGGCTTTTAAGTGTTATGTCCCATTCTTTTGCAAAGCAACAGTGGTTGGAAATGCAGCTGAATGCTGAACGAGAAACTTTATTGCAGTAAAACTTTATTGAGGGTGTGATATCCCTGCATGTGCTATCACTGGTAATAAAAGCAGCAAAAATAATCAGGTGTTTTCATCATTTAACTGCAGAGGAATTTTAATTGCTCTAATTCAAAGCTAATTTCTGCAGCTGCGACCAGTTCTCATTTAGCCCGTGCTGGGGAGGGGCTATCAGATACCACTGCAAGCCTGCTCCTTTTTAGCATATCAAAGGCTGCTACAGTTCTTTTATCTGCACTGGAATTCTGTACCGAAAGGGCAAACTCCCAGGTATTTCACTTCGGTTTGTCTATTAGCAATGTGTGACTATTCTGGGAAACCTGATCATGGAAAATGCTCTTTGTTGAGTTTTATGACTGCTGCCTCTTGACTCATGCTTTGTTTCAGCTGCCATCCTTCAAAATCCAAGTAGGCACAGGAAAGGAGCTGAGCTGTGTCCTCACTGTCAGTGTGAGTGTGGACATGCCTGCAGGCAGGCTGAGAGGCTCCAGGGACGTGCCACAACCCATTTTGCATCCTGAGTTCTCCCATCCACCTTTTCCCTTGAGGTGCAGTGTGTCCTTGGGAAGCAGAGTGTCCTGCTGGCACACAGCCCACAGAGGAGGTGGGAAGAGGCTGCCACTCAAGTCTGCCACCAACTTTCATCCAGACCAAAAGTCACTCTGGAGAGTGTAACTGCTTGGCATGTCTGCACAGAGTGTGCTGAACACTGCTGAAGGAGCTGGGACACAGGTTTGCCTGGTTACAACACCTATTTGCTTGGGAATATTAGGGTAGCTTCAGTCATATGCCATTCAGCATTTATTTAGATATACCCAAACATGGGGTGGGAGGGACGTGGTAGGTGCTGTGGATGGCAGTGGGGTAAAAACCTGAGTCTGAGCAGCTGCACCTCAGGAGTGCAGTAGGATGGCAGGGTAAGAATGGGTGGGGTGATCAGGCCTGCTTGTTAGCACTGCTTACACCTGAAACCTTCCCAAAACTCAGAGCTAAACCCTAGCAAAAGCCCAGCATCCATTGCACTTGAAAGCAGCACCTTTCAGGCCTGAGATCAGGAAGCACTTGGACTTTTTCTGGTTGCCTGTTGGAGGAAGCCACCCCTTGTTTCCCTTTTTTTATGCAGGTCCTGCATGTGATGTGCCAAGCTGGAGGCATAAACAAGAGAAGTGAACAGTGAAGGTCAGATACCACTGCAGACCAAGAGGCTTGACTTCTCACTTCTTGTGTACCTTGAGTTTGATGGCTGGCTGTTTTCAAGGTGAATGACAGCACTCCTTCCAACAGGAGGGACAGGGGTAAGGGAAAAGGAGCCTCTCCTCTAGCAAGAGGTTTTCACCTCCTCAGCAGGAATGGCTTCCCAACAGAAACTCCTGGTATGGAGAGTGTTTGGGGAAACTCAGGTGGGGGTTGAAGGAATTCAGGCAGGTGTCCTGGTGAACATGACTGATCCCAGCTGATTTTGGGGAGACCACCTCAACTTCATCCCAGGCTCAGGAAGGTGACTGGACCTTGGAACAGCCCAGAGACAGAGGATCCTGCTGGTAATTTGTGGTTCAAAAACCCACAATCTACAGCAAGACAAGCCTAGCACTGCCTCATCTGTCACTCCTGTGAGAGGAGGACTGTCATTTGTCAACTGCCAAGTCATCAATTGTTATTTTATCCAAATTTCCCATCCTCCACCCTTTTAGTTTTAGCCCAGTAATGCTCTCTGTTTCAATGCTGTATATCTGGTGTTGGTGGGGGGGAGATAGAGTAGCTTTGCTTACTAAGGGTTCCCAGCAGAGTTAAATTGATCTCTCCCAGGTTTTGGGGTGTGAGATGAAAATACTAATTTTTATAGCAACTTGTCAAAAAAAAATTCCCCAAACCCAACACTAAAAGCCTGAAGTGGTCTAAGAACAAAGAAACCCATAAAACATGTCAGGTTACAAATAAACAGGAAAGAAACAAGAGCTAAAAATAAGATCTATAAATTGCTTTGCCAAGGATGCTCTAGCTCTGATAAAAGCTCTTTAAATATACCAAAGCCACAAAGGCAGCTAGGAAATCAGTGGGAATGCTGATGACAAGGGTATAGAAGTGGCAGATGGATGATGTAGCAGAGAAAGTCAGTGATAACTGTGGCTGCTTTTACAGCTGGAGCTGTTGGGGAGCTCCCCATGTCTGCCAGTCTGCAGTGGATCAGCTGGAAGAGCTGGAGCACTTGGAAGGAGAAGGACAAGAGGCACAGTTGGTGGACTTGCTGTCACAGGATGCTGTGGATACTGCAGGTTCAAAAAGAGATTAGGCAAATTCAAGGATGCAAATGCATCCTTGAGAGCTGTATCCCCTAACCAAAGGATGAGAAAGTGGGGGTGCTGGAGGAAGGGCTGTAAAACAAGTTGGGGGACCCAAGACAGCCTGTCCTAGAGCAGTCAGGTCTGGATGGACATCCTGGACCAAAGGGACATTTCTCAGCTTCTGAATGAATTGATCTGCTTTATTCAAGAGCAGCAAGGTGATGCCTGTGGCATATGTACATAGTGGACCTTATATACCCTAATTATGCCCAGGCTCATAAAAGAGAGGCAGGGTAAGGTGCTGTACACTCATAAAAGAAACAAGTGGAAAATTTCACAAGCAGATAACTGAAAAAATACAAATTTTTTTTTGCTTTTAAGTGTGGAAGATGCTGCCTTTCACACACAGACTCCAAAGAGCAACCTCTGGAGAGCAAAGTCTATTCCTCTTCAGCAGAAGCAAACGAGACCAACAGCTCCTACTCTCCCTCTTCTGGTGGAAGCAGAACATTTTATAAAGGAGCTATGCCTCACCTGCTTCTCACCATGCCCAATCCCCTGGACACTGCCTCTGAGCACCAGGCAGTGTCCCCCAGAGCACACACTACACTGGGTGACATCAAGGGGAGCAGAGAGAAAACATCTGTCCAAACATGGTGGGGATTTCCCTGCAGGAACTGGGAGACTTGCAGGGTCAGATAAAGTGAGAAAAGGAAAATAGGGTACTGAGAAAAATAAAAAATGTTGCTCAGGATCCAACATTGCTTTTGGTGGGCATTTATGGCAAACAATCTGCGTTTTTTTTTTTTTTTTTTTTTTTTTTTTTTTTTTTTTTTTTTTTTTTTTTTTTGATGTGTTCTGAAACTTTAATACCACTCATAGCACCCTAAGGGTCATTTGTCCCAGCTGGTTTCCCTGTTTGGGCATTGTTTGGCAGGCAGTTTTCAAAGGTGATATTTACATCTTCCCACAGTAACATCCATCACATCTTGGTGGGTGGGAGGGCAAGGAAGGCCCCCAGCCCTCCTGGGAAACTCCCCTTGACTCTCACTGGTGGCACTGCTGCCTGCTATAAGGCATGAGCCTGATTGAGCATTTGGGGATCTCTGCCTCTCCTTTAGTCATAGATGTCTGGATGTAGCTGGATAAAGAAAGTCTGCTGCATAAATGAGATTTTGGGGGGGGGGGGAGAAGGCTTTCTCTCAAGATTTTTTTTTTTTTTTTATCCATAGAGATCTTTTATGGGGTAAATCAGCCAAAAGTTAAAAGAAGAAATGTTTCATATCTGGAACAGTCAATGAATTCAAGAGGTCATTATAATGCTAAAGTTCCTAATCCCCTCTCAAGCAGAGGAATGTTTAAATTGGTGAGAAACAGGGGTCAAGTCCAGGCAGGTATTTCAGTGCCTAACTTGTACTGACATTAATGGGAATTGGGGTCTCTGGGGAGGAATTGTGGACCTGGGCCTGTATATCATTCCTATAAATGAAACAGGGCTTGTGTTGCACATGTGTACATTATTATTCTTTTCAAAGCAAGGTCTTTCCTTGTAGACTCTTTAGCATTTCTCTACTATTTTGTCCTTCCAAGACTGGTGTGAACAGATTCTGCAGCAAGCTCATGCTGGGCAAAACCCACTTGCCAGAAAAAATAAGCAAAAAACCAGAGTCCAGTGATTTATTTCAGATAGTGATTAAATATCCAGGTGTCAGCTGTGATTAGAAAAAGCTGCAGGGCCATTGTGAGGTCCCAAGTACACAGATCCAGGTGAATTCCTTGGAAACCTGTCTGTACCTCCAGAGTGCTGTGCTCACCAAGGTGTTAGGACTGGAGCTTTTAGTCCATTCAGTGGGAATTTTGGCAGAGATCTGAGTGGAGCCAAGCCTGGTTGGCTCTATCTGCTGGCATTTAAAATCGTATTTAAAGATGCTTCCCCTACATGCAGCATACAAAGGGAATCTCTTTGGGCTCTCCTTTTATAAGAAACCCCCTGCCAGATGCATCCAGCATTTACTCCTGGTTTTTGCAGCTCTCCCAGAGTGCAAACCAAAGTGGGACCAGTTTGTGTGAGGCAAGATGTGCAGGAAGAAGAACAATTTCCAGCTCACCGTGCAGGGTGGTGAGGACAGACCCTGTCAAACCCTGCTCCCATCCTTCCTCTCCTCCACAAGATGGAGCTGGCCCTTTGCAGGATAAGGCAAAGCCTTTTAATGAGCTCCCTTTCCTTGGAGCTAACCATTAACAGACTCACAGGTTTCCATGGAGCTGCTGATTTTTAACCCTCTCCTGTGTCCCAGCCTTGCCCATCCCATGCCAGTCCCTCTGATGGTGCATTACACAGCTCTGGGGGTTGGGGTGTGTTTTTTGGGATGGCTCATGGCTGGAGATGTCCATCACCCCTTTCAGTGATGGATCAGTGAGCTCCTGCTGTGAACAGCCTCTCAGGCTGTGCCTCCCAGCCCGCTCCAGGGGCTGTAGGCACAACAAAACTTGGCCAGGTTTGGTCTGGCTTCAACATAAAGTCTCAACTTTATGTACCATAGAGGCATGAGGAAAGTCTGCCCATTGTACCTCCCTCACTTTCCAGCCCAGCAGCTTCAGGCATGGACTAGCTCAGAGATTTTTCCTGAACTCTGCCTTTTCTTCATCTATTAGAGGATCAAAACCTGGCAACGCCACTTTAGGTGCTGCTCTCTGCTTCCCAGAAATGTTGCAATGCTGCTCTTCAGCAGGTCAGGAGTTGTTTGGAAGTAGAGCTGCTCTTAAGTATCTGATAATAGAGGTTGGTCCTTAGATGGTAAAAAAATCTATTTTTGTAGCAGGCAGCAGCAACATGTGCTGCATCTTTAACCAGAGAATAGAAATAGGATTAAATTTATGATAGTAATTTTTGGTATGTGGTAGTGTGTCGATTGTATTTTTTACATCTTCCTTGGAAAAAGGAGGAGACAAACTTTTTCCATGGCAGTGAAAATCCCATCAGCCTGGTCTGTGGGCTCACTTGTGGGAGGAGGCAGCATGGGGATGGCAAAGCTGCATGCTGCCCACAGTTTGTGTCTCTGCTCCCCTATTTCCCCATCATGGCACAGCCAGGAGGAACCAGCAAACAGCATGGTGAGGACCTAGAAAGGAAAATGAAGTATTTTCCTAATACAAGCACTGCTTGTAACATGGTGGAGGTTTCCTAGGTTCAAATGAGTTTTCTTTTTATTTCACATCCATGATCCTACACCCCGGGTTGACCCTAGCTCTCCTAAAACTCCTTTTTATTAGAACCATAAATCAGTCCAGTTTTTTCACCATCTGAATTCCAGTTTGGCCATCCTTTGTTGAATGGAGAGCTGCTTGGACCAAAGGGATGTTCAGGACCTGCTGTGCACCAGCAGTGCCCCAAACCAGGCTGCACCTGGACTCCCCATCCAGCCATCTGACTTCTGGAAACAGGCAATCTTAGATGTCTTAGCTGGTCTTTCTTGCACACCAGAGAGCTTCCTGGGATCCTGAACTTACTGCAAATATGGTGGTTGAATGAGTTATACCCAATAATGTGGCTGTAATGAGTTACATCCAGACAGATGATGTTTCTTCCAGCTGGAGCTGCTAGGATGTAGCAAACCTAAACTTATGCCACAGAGTCTAGAAATGGGAGAAAAAGAGATATGCCAGGATTTTGCTGCTGAAGAGTGCCTGTATTTTGTGAAACACTAAGGCAGAGGTGGATCTTCACCCTGAAACAGGCTGTGGCTTTGTGCAAGGGCCTGGGAGTGGCTCAGACTGATGCAGAGAGGAGAAGAAATCACCACTGAAAATCCAGAACCTCTTTAGTGCTGTGGCAGACATCTAGATGTGACTCAGATGCTTTTATCCACCCTTTCTGCCCCAAGGAAGATATGACAATGAAAACCTATCTGGAGTATCTCAGGTAAAGAATTTTATTTGTTTTAACTGATTATAAAAGAGCCAAAGAATCAACTTATAATTACATCACTTTCAAATCTGTGCCCAGGTCAGATACCTTGAGTTTATGTCCTGCTTTAACCACAAATTAAAGTGTAAGTGATAAGAAAGTGAACATAAAGATCAGGCCTTTCCAGGTGGGGATTTTCCTCTCTCTTTTACAGCAAAACTGTGCAATGATACTGAAAACCCAAGTCCAAGGCCTCTGTGGCATGAAAATACTTGAAGGAGCCTGAGGGATCTCAGTCTCATGGACTATGTGGTCCTCAAGGATGGCATTTTGTAGACAGGAGACATGATGGTCAAGGAGATGATGACCCAGGCTGTGGTGACAGCTGCTCCTGGAGACCAAGGGAGACTTTGCTGTAGGTCATCCTTTCACAGTCCCCAGGAGACAGAGCCCTTTTTTCAGTTCTCTTCCCAAAATCTTGGTGCTGCCTCAAGCTTATCTTCTACTGAGTACATAATAATCTTATTGAGACATGGGCACTAAAAGCTTTTTTTTCTTAATCCTTTATTCAGAACAAGGGAAACCCAGGAGGAAGATCAAGGGGTTATTTTGTTTCATACATGAAACATCTTTTTTTGGAGTACATTCTGCCACCTCATCCTTGACTCCAGAAAAACAACCAGGACACATTGCCACCTGCAAGCAGGAAGGTTTTATACCAACACCTTCCCCATGGATCTCATTTCAAGCCACACATAACCCCTGCTCATGCCTCATTTCTTGATCTGTGGCCAACCCCAGGGACACAAAGCTGCCTTCTTTCCCTGGAACTGAGCTGCCCACCTCATGTTCACCACGAATTCCCCCTCTTGATGTTACAGCTGCTCACTTGGCCATCAGTACAATTACATCCTGTTCTGCTGCTGCATGTGGGGCAAGAGAACAGTACCAGCTTCAAAAAAGGATATTTATGCTCTTCTACACTCTTCTGACCAGGTAAGCCACAGCACTTCCTCCCAGGAAGTGGGAGGCCCCAGGGGTCTTTCCCTGTGCACATCACACAGTGCTCTGTTGCTCAGTGGTGCTATACTGGGGTAGGATAAACTGCCTGTGACTCTCCAGGACCTTCAAAGAGTTTGGCTTAAAAAACAGAATGACTGAAAGCAGATGTTGAGCATCAACAACATCTTACTGCTCAGAAAGTGCAGAGCAGCAGCTCCTGACCTTCCCCTTCTTGTGGGGATTCTCGTGGGGGCAGTGGGAGGAGGACAGGGCAGGGTGACCCCAGGTGCTTGTGCCAGTGCCACAGGCGCTTGCAGAAGGACAGAACTCAGCCTCAGCTAAATATAACCAGTGACTGGGAGCTCCTGCACCTCGCCTGGCTCTGGTCCTGCTGCAATGCATTCCTCCTGAGAGCACTGCCTGCTGCCTCAAGGCCTCTTCTCTGCTCCTCGAGATGCCACAGCTGACTCTATGAAGGTGGTTTCCTTCCCTCCAAGTAGTTTCTTTACCCCATGGCCCTGCTTTTCCTTTTTCCCCCTTGCATTCCTTTTTCACCACTTGCCCCTGGGCATCTGCTCCTTCACCCAGTGTTTCCTGAGCAGCATGGCCCAAGGGGTGAGCATCTCCCTGCTCCTACAACTAGGAATAGTTTAAAGCTCTCAAACATGAGTCTATCCATGGATTTTTGTAGTTGTTGTTGTGTCTTGGGGTACTTGGGCAAGGCCAGATGATCCAAGAAGGGAATTCTAGGTCTACACAAGGCAGTAATGCTCATATTGGATATTTTATGTCTTGCAAGAGCATCAGGATCTGCTTTTTTTTTTTTTTTTTTTTTTTTTTTTTCCCCCTACAGGAATATTCAAAATATTCCACAGAGGAACAACCTGGTTCCAGGTCCCCACACACCACATCTTGCATGTCCAGGTCAGTCCCAACATGGCCAGTATTCATTTTATTATTAAAAAAGGGTGACAGCATGCACCTTATTGTGTTTTTGGGATAACAGAGAGATGCTGTCCCTTTCCCTGTGCACAGTCAGCAGCTTGAGGGCAGCTTGTAGGTTACTGCCTCTCCCACATATCACACTCCTACCATGGCAGAGGTCTTGATGAGGCATTTAGTGATATTTTTGCACTGTTTGCAAGCAAGTATGGTTGTGGTGCTCCTACAGCCACACCAGGACTTGTTTTGATCTAGCAGCACTGGGACAGTTAAAATGTTACAACTTCTGTATGTGTGTATTTCCTAAAACAACAAATAGTCACTTTAAACTCAAACCTGGTATCTCGGAGGAGTTTCAACAGGTTGAAGAAATCAACAAGGTTTGTGAAAGCAGTGCTGGAAATCAATGCAAGAAAAGGGAGACCTTGGCAGGTGGAATTACAGTTAATCACTTCAGTCTGAGAACAGCAACACAACATAGGTGTTTCAAAATCTGATGGTGAGACCCTAGTAGACATGAGGGTGTCATGAAGGTCTGCAGGTCATAGGTAAGTTACCTGTTACTATAAACTGCTTTTAAATCCAATGATCAGCTCTAGGGACGATTTATGATTTATTTTAAAAGCAGAAAAATGCAGAAAGCTCTCCAGCAAGCCAAACACGATCATAATCCGATGCTTCCTTTCGATCTGAGGTGTTGATGTCCCAGGCGGTGGGGGCGTGGACCGTGCCAAAAATCCGTCAGTGAGCGCAGCGCTGCCCGGGTGCCCTGGCTCAGAGAGCCCGTCAGTAAATAGACACAGCCTGTTTGCGCTGAGAAAATCCCTGAAGCAGGGAAAACGCCACGTAAGAGCAGGCAGTGACCCGTGGGGAATGAGTGCAAGCCCTGCTGTGAGCGGGAGAGGAGGGCGCGCATTCCTCGTGTGCCTGCGGGTCCCTCTGTGTGCGTGCCCGTGTCCGTGTGTCCGTGTGCTGCGTCTGTGTCCGTGTGTCCGTGGCTGTCCGTGTGGGTACACGAGCATCTGCAGCGGCAGCTGTTGCGTGTCCGTGTCCGTGTGTCCGTGTCCGTGTGTCCGTGTCCGTGTGTCCGTGTCCGTGTGTCTGTGTCCCGCTCCGCGGACCGGGCTACGCCTCCCTGCGCGGGGCGGGGAGGCGGCGGCGCACCCTGGGGAGCGGGACAGACACACGCCCGGACACACGGACAGACAGGCACACGGCCGGCGGGACCCGCTCGCCGCCCCCGTCCCGTCCCGTCCCGTCCCGTCCCGCCGCCCCCGGCAGCTCCGCGGCGCCGCCCCGCCTCCTCCTCCCGCCGCCGCCGCCGCGGCCGCAAAAGGCGGCGGGGAGGGCCCGGCCGGGAAGGGCAGCCCGGCCGCCCCGGCCGCCGCACCATGCCCCGCCGAGGGCTGCCGGCCCCCGCCGCCGCCCGCCGGCCGCCCCGCTCCTCCTCCTGCGCCTCCTCCTCCTGGCCGCGCCGCTGCAGCCCGGCAGAGGTAAGGGCCGCTCCGCTCCCGCCGCCCCGGGCCCGGCCAGCGCCGCTCCGGAAGGCGGCTTGTCCCCCAGACCCGCCTGGTGCTCTGTGCTACGGGCTGCGTTCTCTCCTGCTCCCGCCCCGCTCCCCGGTGCCTCCCCCCCGGCGCCGCCCCGGCGGGACGCGGGCCCCTTCTGTCCCCGCTGTCCCTTCTGTCCCCGCTGTCCCTTCTGTCCCCATGCCCGGAGCTCTCCGCGCATCCCCGCCAGCCCCGGCCCCATCCCGGGGACCCGCGCTCCGGCAGCGCTGCGGGGCACGGACCGCATCCGCGGGGTGTTACACCTTCGCCTTAAAAAGCACGGAGCTGCTATTTATACCCCTCGCTCTATATATATTCCTAATGGATAAGCGCTTCCCCGGAGCGCTGTGTGCTAATCGATGGGATGAGGAGAAGCAGCGGAAAGCCACGCGCGGGCTGTCGCCACCGGACTCCAGGCTCGCACCTCGTATCGTTCCGCTCTTGCACCTTGTACGGTCCCCACTCGTCCGCTGGCACCCAGAGAGAGACAGGTCCTTGTCCCCCGTGGGGATGCTCTCGGCTTCCACACACGCACGTGAACCACAGTGCAGTTTGTAACTCTGCTCCAGCAGAACTGGAAATAGTGTTTCCCTCCTCTCTGAGCGCTTGGGGAAAGTTTTTCATAAGAAGGAAACCCACAAAATGCCTAAGTCCACCATTCTAGTACGTACTCTCAGCGCTTGATATTTTAATGAGTAATCTTAAGAAGAGGCTCAACTTGAAGAGTGCCATGGCATATGACTGCAAAAGCTTAGAAGAGGTTTTCTTAATTTTATTTTTTTTTTCTGTGCTTGATCCGTGAAATTGGTGGTTCAGTATTGCCACAGACCATCTTGGGTCTCTTAGAATGCTTATTGCAAGAACAGATGAACTGCTCCTTCTGCTCCTTTTTAATGCTTAGCTGTATAAAGTGCATAATTTTTTTTTTTCCCCCTCTCCTCTCTGTCATCCCTAAGCAAGCCAGTACACTCATCTCCGTTTGAGGAGCTGCCCAAACTAGGATTTCTTGCAGAACAGGTTTAAAATGAGGTCTGATTGCCTGGAGCATCTTTATGAGTAAATTTGCTGAGTACCTTTCATCAGAGTTTCTTATCTTGCTCTGCATCTGTAGTTTGATGTATTAAAATCTCCCCTGTCTAGTGGGATACACTGTTTTCTTCTTCTTTTTGGGCTCTCCTGCAGCTCAATCCAAGCAAAGGATGTCATTTGGAGATGTTCTTTGTGCTTGCTGGACACTACTGTGCAAAGCAAATAGGCTGCAGGGCTTAGGGCTGAGTGGCATCAATATGAAGGACTGTATGTGGGCTGTGCAGATCAGCAATCCAAGCAGTGGATTATTTACCTCCAGAGTAATCTCAGCTAAATCCTGGATGGAATTTCCCCCATTATAAGAAGTTTAGTTGGTTTTTCAGGAGTGGTTTTATTATGTATATCACAGTCCAAAGAGCAGACTGAGTTCCTTTCAGTCTCAGTGGGTGACTTGCCCCAGCATCTGCAAGGATCTGGCCTGGCATGAGCATCATCAGGTCCTTGCTCTGCCTGATTCAGGAAAGACTGCACTGAATCAAGCACAGCAAAGACTGCATCTGGAAAATCCTGCGTGTTTCTACTCCAACTCAGAAAGCTCAGGTTTCAGTCTAAAATTGGAGGGCTTCACAAGGCTCTGTTTTCACAACAATGCTGGAAATGCTTTAGTCTTGGTATGGAGTGGAAAGAAAAGCATACTTGGAAACTTCAAAAGCTGCCACCCGGAGGAATGTCACCCCATGGCTGGCCACAGGGGCGTGGGCTGCCTCGGTCACGGCACGCAGGGGAAGGAGCAGACCTTGGTTTTCATTCAGCTATTGCTGTGACTAAGGAAACTCTCAAAAATCCAGCAGTTGGGAATGGAGGTAAATATTTCCATGCGGATGGGTGAGTGAAGCAGTGGGAGAGCCAGGCCTGGGTAGCCAGGGTTTGAATGCAAGTATTTTTATATAAAGCCCATTATTTTTGCTGTGTTACCCTGTGCACAGCTGCCAGAGCAGCAGCTCTCAAGGAGAGGCTTTGGGCCATGTTGTAGGGTTTGCAAATGCAAGTGTTAAGTGCTGTCTAAATTTTAACTCAGTTGAACAAGTTACATTTTGCTTTATACTACTTATTTATGTTTTGAGCTCTTGTAGTGTCCAGGAGCTGGAATATAACTTCTGAATGCGAACAAGGAAT
The DNA here is from genome assembly GCA_030060385.1 of Muscicapa striata striata. Lineage (NCBI taxonomy): Eukaryota > Metazoa > Chordata > Aves > Passeriformes > Muscicapidae > Muscicapa > Muscicapa striata. Next base: position 567,912 of record JAREIS010000246.1, read on the forward strand.
GAAATGCCTGGGGATGTGGTAACAGCCAGAAGGAAAAAAAAAAACCCACACTCTTAAGAAGGCTCTTGTTTGGTATGAATGAGCCCAAGGAGCCTGTTTGAATGAGAGCCATAGAGAGAGTGCAGGGCTTGTCTCTCTGGGGTTAGAGTTAACCACCTTGCGGGCAGCAGAGACCATCAGTGCAGGGCTCTGGCACGGTCAGGCCTCTGCCATGACTGAGGATGACTGACAGGACCTACTTATCCTCTTTTTGTTTTTAGTCCAGGGCACATTAGGTTTTGCTCCAGCTGTCCAGCTTGATTCACTGCTTCCTGTGCTCACAGCTCAGCCCCTTATGGGAGCGACCCAGGCAGCCACTGCTTTCCATTTCTTGGTCCAGTATTCACAGGGGATACAGCAAAAATCCTTCTTCCAGAGCTCTCATGGCAGAAAGTTCTTGGGTCAGGAGAAAACTTCGTGGGACTCTTTAGCAGCTATTGGCAAGTCTGCAGAATCTGCAGATTACACCCAGCAGCAGCGTGGTGTGCTGGTATCTGCAGATGCAACTGGCTGAAAATAGAGGCCTGACAATGCTTTTATTGACATTTGGGTTGGAAAAAATAGCAGACTGGGAGTTCAAGCCTGAGGCGTTTCATTTGGAGTGTGCAGCCTCTGTGCTGAAAGCTCAGTTGAAGATTTCTTTAATCATTTATTGACAGTGGAAGTTAATAGCTGCACCGGGGGAGCTGGGCCATCCGTGGTATGGAAGGGCACATTCATAGCCACAGGCATGCTTGAACAAGCTGCTGCATTCAAAGCCCATACCATTGATGTCTGCTTTGGCTTTGCTCGTGTGGTTCCACTTCATTTTTAAAGCCCAAAGCGCAAATTGTGGATTTTTTAAGGGAAACCTGCTTGGGACCAGCAAGCCAGGAGCAAAGAGCATCAGCCTGGCTGGTGCCCTGCTGGGATCACAGGCAGGGAGAGCCCTCAGTGCCTTCCACCCCTGCTGCCTTGGATGTGCCCCAGTGCAAACACACTGCAAGACTTAAACTGGATATCCTGTGGAAACGTCTCTTGTAATAAAATAAAAGTAGTTTACTGCAACATGAGTCCACTGTGAGAATCACCTGTGTGGGAAGGGGAGATGAGTATGTTTCAAGAGTGCTTTAATATGAAAATTATGTGGAGCAGCCCCCCTTCCCCATATATTCAGCTAGAAAAAATGAGAAGATATGTCTAAAGATGTGACTTTAAAAGTCAGCATCTCAGGGGCTTTTGGACAGCCATCTCCATGTTTCAGACTGGTCAAACAGTTACTGCCTTCTGTCCACAGCAATGGGAGTATTTGATTAGGCAGATGAGTACCTGGACTCTGATTAACCAGATACCATTGAAAAAGAGTAAAGAAAAATCACCAGATTCAGTTATATTTTAGAGGTTCTCAGCATCCTAAAGCAAGTTATTGTCCTTTTCATTACCTTAGGGAAGGAAAAGCAAACAAGACCTCCTTACAGGTGAAGAGAGATTTACAGCTTCTCCTGCCTTTTAGGCTCCTGGGAGATTATTTGCTCTTGTTTGAATTTACAGTGTGTTTAGCATTAAGAATGTCTCAGAACCCCCCTAAACACTGCTTTGGAGTGGAATAACCATTCAGCCCATCCTGTTCTCTCTTGCTGAAGGTCTCAATCTGTGCACCAGTGGAAGTGCCACGTCCTGTGAAGAGTGTCTCCTCATCCATCCCAAGTGTGCCTGGTGCTCCAAGGAGGTAGGTGGGCACACCTTTGTCTTTCATGCTTTGTGTACTGCTGGAAGGGAGCATTTCCTGACTCGTGCCACAGGGGGTGGGTGAGGGCAGAGGATGCTCCATGCCGATTGTATTTTGGGTGTATGTGACTCCTCAGCTCTTTGACATCATAGGAAATAGGTCTTTGACCCCACTGGCCCCCACACACCCTCAACAGAGCAGCACTGTTCCTTCTGTCCCTTCAATTACCTTCTTGTTTTCTGTGGGTGCTGGGTCCCTGCATGGGCTTTGTATTGCAGGCAGCCTTGCTCCAAAGCTCTCTCCCCAAAAAGCCCCAAGCCCCTGGCTAGTGTCCTGCTACGTGTCCCTTGTCGTGTGGCCTGGCACGGGCTCTCTGTCTGTAACAAAGATAATTCTCCTTTCTGAATCTGTTGTGTCATTTGGGGGGTGACCTATGCTTCTGGCATTGGTGCCATGAGCTGCACAGAGTAACTGAGCTCTTCAGAGGGAAAATACATCCTTGTGTTGATGCTGAAGCTGCTTCCCCATAATTCAATTGTGCCTCCTTGTTTGTGAGGAATTGCAAATACCTCCCCCTGCTCCCTAGGGGCTGCTCATGAGTTTAGATCTATACATACAATCCAATATGTGTCTTATCAAGCAGACTTTGAATTTCTAGAGAACAAGGTGTGTGAAAGACCTAATAATGTTTGATGTATAGAAAGCAATTTCCTGCTTAGTGCCAGTCCTGGGTGTTCAGGAGAGAAGTATGGATTCTTTCAGATGCATGGAAACATCTGAAAAACAGGTCAGTGTTGGAATGTGAGAACCCCAGAGCAGTGGATGATCTTGAACCTCAGTGGGCATGGCCAGTGGTGATGCTGTTCTGTTCCCTGCTGACCCTTATTCCTCTGTGTGGCCATTCCTGTCCCCTTTTGAGCACTCAGTTCCCCTTCCAGCTGCAGCTGGTGCTGAGCTGAGGTTGCAGGCTCTGTCCCCTCTGCTGTTCCATCCTCCTCCTGCCAGGAGGGGTGCAGAGGGATGCAGAGCCTGGGGCTCTGCCAGCTCCAGGGCAGAGGATGGGGTTGGGGATGGAGATGGATGTGGGGTGAAGGTGGCTTCCAATCCCTCTGCTCTGGCTGGCTCTTGGGGCTGCCCCAGGCTCTCCAGGTCTGTTTCCCTGGATTTTTCACTGTCAAGCACAGTTGCAGCTCTCCAGGGAAAACCCTGTAATGCTACAAACACCACACTGCCTGACAGTGTAATGGCTTTCGTGGGCTGTTTTTTTCCAGCAAGGCAATTGGTGTGCAGCAGGGAAAGGGTAAAGCAATAGATCTTGCTTCTGAGACATCTTGTAAACAGCTGTAAGTGCTCCTCTCCCAGCCAGCTAATCTGTGGTGGTGAGATTGGATCCAGGAATGCTGGCTATTAAGCTATGGGTACCCAATAACTTGTGCCTTTTTTTGTTGCTTTTTTTCTTACTTGGCATCAAAAGACAACTTTCTGCACAATGCTGCTAGTGGAAATGTTTATCTGATGGTCACTGTGACCACTAATTGTACTAATGGGACTGGCAGCCTGACTCTTATCCTGCAAACAGGATAGTTAAAAAAAAAAAAAAAAAAAGAAAATTCCTAACTGGAATAATGGAGGGGCCAAGGAGGAAGATCAGTGTTTACAGGGAAGTCCTGTAATACTTCCTGACCTTTAGCCTGCAGCAGCTATTTAAAAAGATCCAGTTCAAGGTGTTTTGTGCCAAGGGCTGTGTTTAAAAGCTGCTGTTCCCATTACATGCTACATGCTAAAACTTAGCAAGTTCTTATTCTAATTCTGTGTTTTTGTTTGTTTGTTTTTTTTAAGAATATACTGTTTGAAACTAATTACTTCTCTTTAGCTGAGATCATCAGGTGAGGTAATAGAATTTAAAAAAGATACCTGGAGGTTTTTCAACTTCAGAAAGTTTTTAAGTAATATTATAAATTCTATAATACCTGCCTTCTTTTCATAGTCATTTCACTACCTTATTCCCCTTCCCTCTGCTGCAGCCAAGTCAGGTTTATTAAGTTTATCAAAGAGCTCTTAATGTGTTTTCCTTAGCTTTTCACTGTCCTTTGCTGTCTATGTTGCCTGAGTGCATATATGCCAGTCAAATTTTACAGCTCTGCTGGTCTTTAAATATTAGGGGTAAATACTGGAGTGTGTTCCACAGATGGCAGCTGTGTTGTAGAATCTCAGTCAGCTGATTTTTGTGTATATTGTGCTCCCTTTGCATTTACTTTGCAGGTTTGGGAGCAAATTGGGCCAGCTTTTATTGACTTTGTAAGCAACAATTAATAATTTTGACAGGAAATATATATAGTAGAAGTCTATCAGTACATGTAGGGTAATTCTATATATAATGTATGCAGTATGTTTAGTGATGTCTGTTATATGGTTTGTATATATATAGAGTAAAGTTATATATATAATTGCATTGTATAGTTATATGTATAATTGTTCTTCATATATGTATAGCTTTTCCTTTGGGGAAATATTTGGGGAATAATATCACTGGGTGGTACCATCATCCCAGTTTCTTTGGGAGCCCTATCCCAATGGTTTCCCAGGAGGATAAGGAGGTCCCTTGAGCTGTGAGGGTAAGGGGATGTGCACAGATAGATCTCACAGCAGAGCAGTCAAGGTGCTGTCACTTTGACTGCCACCTCCTAACCTGGTACAGGGTGCATCACCTCCCCAGGCTTGGTTGGACTTCTTTGCACTTGTGCTTGTGTTCAGCATGTCTGTTCCCATCCAAAGGGTGATGATGGACGAGCTGATGATAGCAGCCTCTGGTGTGCAGCAGCCCCAGAGCCTCCAGGGGCTGCTGAACTAACCACAAGTCTTTGTGCTCTTGGAAATTTGGGAGCAGACATGGATTCTATTGGCTCATGGAAGAATACCTTGAAAGGCAGGCCTCAAAGGTGGTGATTTCAGTGGCACTTAGAGGAGGAGGTGTCAATATGTGGCCTTAACCATCACCTGAGCATGCCTTGGAACAGAGTTGTCTGAGGGAGAATGGCTCTTGGGGGGATGGAGACTGCTGCAGCCTTTCCATCCATGCTGGAGTGAGGAATCTGCAAGCTCTAGGAGAAGCTGGAAATGATGGGAAATTGCTGATGTGGTGCTTGTAAAATCTTCTGACTGGAAACTGCAGAGTGGCCTGTGGGGTTGCTGTATCTCTGTGGCAGCCTGGTTTCCATGTGTGGCATGAGAGGATGCTTGTTGGATTTTTTGCAGTGGCACCTGGTTGCCCAGGCTGAGCAGGACTTGTTGGGTTTGCTGGGGAGAACAGGGAGCTCTGGAAGTGGCTTCAGTGCTGTCCTCTGAGCTGCCAGGGCAGCTGTGATAGCCAGGTGGGGGTTGTGATTGTGATAAACCTTCCTGGGTGATTACAGGGGGTGAAGGTCTTCAAAAAGAGCATTTGGGAGTACCAGAATGAGGGAAATTTCACTGTTATGTTTTCTTTCTTGCTGCTTTGGGGAGCAGTGTACCAGTGTGCAGAAGCTCCTCCTGTTTGTTAGATGAGTTTGTTGAGTGGATGGACTGTGTTCACCTGTCCATTATCTATGTGGATGCATTTATGTGTGTCCATGGAAACCAGAGATACACATTAATTAAACTGAAGTTTGCTTTTTGAGTAAGTGAAATTTCACCAGTGGCACCCTCTGTTTTCCAGCAGGTGCTTTTACCCCAACCTCTCCCATCTCAGAAATGTATGCCAAGAGAATGAGGAAAGAAAATCAAGGATGTTCCTAAAGGGAACCTGTCAAGGGTATTTTTTTGTTTGTTTTTCTTTTGTTTTGTTGAGAGTTTTTTTGGTTAATTTTTTTTAATGGAGAAAGTAGGCATGTTTCAGACTGAATTAATGCAGAATTGAATTGATTAAAGCAAAAAATGATTGAGACCTTCAGCAAAAGAGAACAGGATGGGCTGAATGGTAGGGACATGCCTAGTCAGGAATTAGATATTAGATACAGTGAGTGCTATTCTCCAATTTTACAGCATGAACCAAGCAATTTGTCTTAAAGCTGTCAAACTGATGAGCATGTAATTGTCACGCTGTTGTCTCCATTCATTCTGTCTGCTTGTGTGCATTTGCCTTTGTGAGCTTGTTAGCACCCAGGCTGGACCATGATGTGCCTGGGGGCTGGAGCAGCCAGAGCCCCTGGCAGGGGCTGGGGGATCTTCCAGAGGGCTCCTCGGTGCCACCAACACAGTTTGGGGTGGTTCCCCCTTGTGAGGGGCATTGCTGCATGTCTTGCCCAAGCAGGCCTGCAGGCAGAGGATTGGCAGATAAGTGGGCACACTGAATTGCTGAACTTACCCCAGGGTGTTCTCTGCTTGGGGAAAATTGGGGTTTGAGCCAGTGTGCTGTGTCTGAGCTGCTGTGGGGGTGCTTTTTGGTGTGGTTTCTCATGAGCTGCCTGGACCTGTGCAATGCCCTTTATTCCCCAGTGCTCATCCTTTTTCCTTTTGCTAAACCTCCATGAGCCTTGATTTTCTCTGTCACAGAAAACCTTGCCCTAGAGCTGGATGGTACCTGGTAGCCCCAGTTTTGACTCTGGGTTTTGTGGACCTGTGGATGCAGTTTGGGTGTTTGTTTGCAGGGTGCAGTGGTGATTGCTGGGACTTCCCCAAGGCCACTGTCACCCCCTGCTCACTGTGACTCTGCTTAGATAAGAAATTAAGATGATATAGGGGTCAGTCCTGCACCCCTGGGTGCTGAGCTGCACCACCCTCCCCTCAGGCATTTACACCTATGAGGGTGGGTATTTTCTTCCACCTCAGGTAATACGGCTTTTCACAGATCAAGAAAATAGCTGGATTTGTTTGGAGCTGCAGGTTAGCAATTGCTACCCTTTGGCAAGTCCTCTGGACTCATTTTAGAAGAAAGTTTAGAGAAAATAGCTGGATCAAGCAAGGGGGACCCGGGGTCAGGAGGAGTGAAAAGGTACTGCTGACCTCAGAGTTGAGTAGGAGCTTTCCCCTGAGCTGAACTTCCTTTAGAGTCTTTGGAGCAGACCCTGGGAAGGCTTGGAAACACCTGATAGAAGCTGCAGTTATGTGAGCAGCCCTAAATATTGTCCTATTTGGATGCTTCTCTCCAATATTAATTACTCGAGAGTAACTACAAGTTTCCAGCTGTGCTCCTGGGCTGTTTGTATTGCTTTTTGCAACACTTTTTTGGGTGTCCCTTTAAATAAGTGACAGCAGAAATGAGCTGGCAGAGCTGTGGTCTGGGTACTGGGAGGGTAGGAGAGCATCTCCCCCTGGATGCCTGCTGCTGGGTGGATAGAGAACACCTGGACCACACCAGCTTTTTGCTGTTTTCAGGTAAAACCACATCCGAGGGAAACTTTCTCCAAGGCTGCCTGAAATGTGCGACTCTGAAAGGCTGGGCGCTGTTTTCAGTTTTGTGAGGGATTCTGAATTTTTATTTTGTCATGATGGAGATGATTTAAATAGTCCCAGTCCTCTTTTTTTGGAAGTTCATCTGTTTACACAGCGCGTTCCAAGAAATTTGTGTTCGTATCCATCTGATGTGCCGTGGTTGGTTTCTTGGCTGGACCCTGCTGCTGAATGCTGGAATGCAAATCTCTCATTTTTCAAATAGCACTGGGACCTTGTAGTGAGAAAAATGCAGCTGGAAGCCTCTGTCTGTGTCCCAGGGCCCTGTATCCAAGCTTGTCCTTGTGGGACCCCTGGAGATCACCCCGTGAGGATCTGTCAGGAGCCTCTCCCTCCTTGGTGTCTCTCCTGTCCTCTGCCATGCTGGATTTTCAGAAATAAGTGAGGTTTATTCAGCCCCATACTGGTTTTGGCTGAATTGCTGAAGGAGGGGCTAGCATGGCTGCAGGCATCTTCTCTGCATTATTTCATGTCATTTTAGTCCCTCAGCCCTGGAGCTGAAGAGGGTTGTCTCTATTGTTGTAGTGCAGAAATAAGTAGGAATCTACTGTCGAAAATCCAGTAAGTTTTGGGCATGTGACTTGTTCCCTTTGGCACTTTTGGGGAGAAAATAAAGGGCATTCTAACAAGCAGGCTCTTTGCAAAAGGGTGCATTGTGTTCCTGGCTGTTCCTGAGTGCTGCCTGCACAAGGCTGCTTTGTGCACCACGCACAGGGCTCGCAGAAAGGGCTGGAGCTCTGGGATGGGTGTTGGGAGACTCCTGGCCATCCTTTGGGAGTGGGACACTGCCTGCACCTTGCTGCCTATGTGGGCACAGACTGCATTTTCACCAGCTCCTGTGGAGTTTCTCCCACATCCCTTACTCTCCATGCAGTGCTCGTGTGAGGATGTGTGGTGTCTCACCCAGGGAATAGGGAGCCACCCAGCCAGTGTTCAGCTTCACATCTTTACTTGGCCCTTTCTGGGTTGGTGGGTGTGTCCTGCTTCCCTCAGTGCCACCTTGTCCTTTCTTCTGTCTTTTGCAAAGCTTCTTTGAGACATGCATGTGCATAAAGTAATAGGGATGGCAATGGGCTGTCCCTGCAGCAAACCGAGTGCTTTGCTTTGCTCTCTTGTGGCCAGGGCTGGGAAGAGGTGCTGCTGCTGTGGCTGGGCTGAAAACACAGGCTTAGCTTTCTGTGAGCAAATTCAGTGTTCAAATCCTCATAGAATTTCCTTTTTTGGTTGATCCTTTTGAAAGGATCAAGGCTCAGTGCAGACTCCTTCCAAGTACAGTTATCACAAAGGACACCAGCTTCTCCTTCTCATTGCCTAGTTGTTGGATACCAGCATGCCAAAACAAAGCCCCTGCTGTGGGATTGATGAATTCCCCTTGTGATAATTGATAAATGATTCGTGTTAATCATAGAAATTTTGGAGTTTGTATAAACCAAAATACTTAAAATAAGAAAAGAACAAGGACCTAGATAAAGGGGAAAATATTATTAAACCCATTCTAAGTCCCCCTGTTATGAATTTTGTATATTGAATATTGTATACCAGTTTGTAAAAAAAAAAAAAAAGAGGTTTTCCACAGTCTGAAAGGTCTTTTTGCAGAATCAGATTTCCTGCCTTTGTGTAATCAATCACAAACTATCTGCTAAAGATCAGGCTTCCTACTTCTCCTGGTTTTTTTCTACCAAGACCAGATTGTTACATGACCAATTGTCCAAAGAACTATCCCATGGGAGTTTGGAAGTTTCTTTGACCACCACTGCTTACCTTGCAGAAATACTACAACAAAACAATAGCAATTATTGATTACTACAAGGAAAACCATACCATAAAAAGGGAACTGCAAACCAAATTCGAGGGAAGCGTGGAGCGGGCGGTGACCCCTCACATTTTCCCCAGCGTGCTGCTTGCTCTGTCTATATAAAATAAACCAATCTAAATTTTGCTGAATATCAAGACTTTGTTTCTCATTTATAAAACCCTCCAATTTCTTTTTGTCCCTTTTCCCCCAGGATTTTGGCAGCTCCAAGTCCATCACGTCGCGGTGTGACTTCCTGCAGAACCTGCTGGCCAACGGCTGCGCCGGGGCCATCGAGAGCCCCAGCAGCAGCAGCAGCGTGCTGCAGAACGTCCCTCTGAGCACCAAGGGCTCTGGCCACACGCACCAGGACGTCACACAGATCACACCTCAGAAGGTCGCCCTGAATCTCCGTCCTGGTGAGTCCCCAGTGGCTGTGGGGGAGGGAGAAAGGGTGAGGACATGCCAAGAGCATGCTGTGGGTTGTGGGCTTGTAGCCCACTAAAGCAGGTGGCTGCTGGCCCCTTCCATACCTTTGAACTTTGGTGGTGTGTCACAAACAGGTCTGGGGCTGGGGCACGTGTCCTCTGTTGGGCAAGGTCAGTCAAAGCCCACCCATAACTGCTACCAGTAATGGTCTTAACACTTGCATGTGTTTAAGAGGAGCCTGCTCAGCTTCAGAATGGAATCACTGTGTGGAAGGAGTTAAAATAACTCTGGTTCCTCCACTAAGCTGACAGGGCATGACTCTAAACTGAGACAGCTCCGGCTATAAATTGAAAACAAACCCACATATCTGTTTTCTGTCAGTATGCAAAAGAGCTATGGGATCAAGGCAGAAGATGGAGATTTGAACTTGTGACTCAGGCCTTGGACTGTAGCCAGGTCCCTCTTTCATTCTCCTGAGCCATCACTTTTCTTCAATCTCTTCCTTTTAATTTAAAAATTAGAAGGGAATGGCTCATTTGAGCTATGCGAGCATGCTTGTTATCCAAAGTTTTTGCATGGTGGGGGGAGGCTTTAATGTGGGTTTAGAATTCTTGCAAAAATTTGGCAGCTGACATTTCTGAAGAGGGAAAAAAGCTCTTTATTGCAAAGATAAGAAGCAAATATAAAAGCTTGATTCATTATAAGCGATTGGTGTGGGTTTCTAAGGCTTACAGTTTTGTGACAGCTCTCACGAGCATACAGAAAAGGGAAATATTGATGCTTTGCCCAAGAAAAACAGAGGTTTGAGCTGGTGCTTATGCTATCAGTGCTCTCCCAGAGCCTACCAGCTGCTGCAGGAGTTTTTGTTTTAGCTGTGTAAATTAGAAGTTGTCATGTTTTTCAATTAACTTCCTCAGCTGTCATTGGTTAGACCCTCAAATCTAAAAAAAATTATTTCAAAGCCTTAAAATCAGATACCACTGTACTCGGCTGTACATACATCTGCCACTGGATATTGTGTTAAAAAAGGGAGCAAAAGGGAGTTGTTATTACTGCTGTTCCTTGAGGCAATTCCTGACTGAAAGGGCTGGCTCAGCTTCCCCATCTCACCTCCTGTACATCCACCTCCACACACAGTGCCCAGTGCTCAGTGAATTCTGCTTTCCCAGTTCCTGACAGCTTTGCCCATCCAATGTCCACTGCTCCCATCAGTGTGGGGTGTGGGGATCCATCTCCCTGTGGCCTCCTGGGGTCTGTGCTCTTGGAAATCTCGTGCTGGTGTGCTGCTTCTGCCCACCCTTGCAGGGACCACACTCATGGCCATCCTCAGTTCTTTCTGATGGAGAAGCTCTCCAGGTCAGGGCTGAGCTGCAGGAATCACTCTGAGCACCCCACAGCAATTCCCACACTGAGCCAGTGAACTCCTGTCCCTGTGCTCCTCTTGCAGAGCAATGGAGTCATTGCAGGAGGGACAAACCTAGGTGTTTGTAATAGTGTCTCCCTTTTTTGTTCTGTTTCTGATGTTGGGCAGCACTTCACCTTCAGGCTGATGACTTCCTAAACCCTTGCATTAGCAGGCCCAGTTTAAATTATCCATTAATCCTTGAGCTTGGGAAAACAGGTTTCACCCTGGGAACCCAAGACAAAAAGGAGACAATGTTGATTTAATTTTGGGCATGAGGGGTGTTCTATTTCAAAGATGAATTCATGCTGCAGTCTGTGGCAATGGTGATCTTTTATTCTTAGACTGCTAAGCAGAAGCAGAAGGGAGTGGATTGTCAATTGTTTGCTGTTCCCACCCAGGCAGTTTGATCTCATCATCCTGTGGCAAAAGTCGCATCCCCAAATCCATGTCCTCAGCTTAACTCCAAAGGCCTTTAATTGCGTAGATTTGGATTGAGCATTTAGTTTTTATCATATTGCTTTTTAATCTTGATTCCAGCTATAGTGTGTCCTAGTTAAATGAAATAGAAATAGTGTAAAAGGACTTAAAAAATGAATGGATGCAAGCTGTGCTGCCCATCAAGCCATAAGCCTCACCAAGCAGGAGTAAGCTGGATAAGCATGATTGTCGAGTTTATGTTCTTAAATTGACCAAAATCAAAATTTCCAGTTTCTGCACTGCCTCTGCATGATGGTATCCAAGAAAAATTTCTGAATTAAGCTCCGAGTTTAAAACTTTTCAGTAAAAGCCCTAAGGAGAGGATGGTGGCGACAGTGCATGAGGAAGGAGGGGGCTGGATTATCCCTAGAAGTATGAGAGTAATACTGTCCATAGAGAATAATAAATTCTTTTGCACTTACATCTACATACATTAGCGATATTTTCTCTGTCACAGTTGGTTTGTGCAGTTAGGAATGAAAGAAGAACCAGCCACAGGATCCTGTTGGTTTTGGTGCTTCTCAGGGACTAATAAATTTGTAACTATTAAGAGAAGCATGTTTGATCACAGCATCCCAAATACCCTTTCTGGCAGGAAAAACAGTGTTTTGGAAATGAAAATGTTGCAAAATATGGAGGACACATCCCCTTTTCTGGTGGGGAAAATATGTAGGAATGAAAAACATGGGCATGGGAAAGCATTTTCCCAGATTTAAACAGATTTTTGCAGCACTGAATTAAAGTCAAGCTTGCAGTCTTCTACACTGCAATCGGTGCCAACAGGTCTTGTGCTGCATGAGTTATGTTCTTCTTTGTTTCCCCACAAAATGCATGCAATGTGAGGCCCACCTGGAGCACCTGCTGTGCTCCACATCCCAGCCCTGTGTCGGGAATGTGCTGCTCCTGCTGGACAAGAAAGCTGGGGAGAGTAAGGAGGAATATTTATGGCTTGATCTTCTTGCTTCCTATAGTGCTGGGGCACTATGGTTTGCACATGGTGCCTCCTGCAGCCCTGCCTTTTCCAGGGGGGTTGTGGCAGATTGCAGGGAGATGCTGGAAGAGAAGGGGGGTGTTGTTTGAGGAGCTCTAGCTTGGTGCAGCCTGACCCCAGGCTGCAGAGCCCCTTGTGCTGTGCATTGCCAGCAGGGCAGTTTTGGGATGCTGCTGGTGGGCTGGAAGTAAGTGGGAGCAGCTGTGCTGCTGTGCACAAGGAGGAGAACAATAAAGCGGTTAGGGAAATGTTTTCACAATACTAAAAAATGTGAGTTCCATTCCTGGGGAAGAAGAGGAGAAGCCATAAGTGTTTTGCAGAATCTGCCACTGCCCCAAGTTCAGCGTTGTCCATGAAGGGCTGGGAGAGGGCAGAACTGGGAGCTTGGTTTTGAAAGGATCCAGTTCCTTGGGGCTGAGACCCCAGTGAACTGGAAAAGGGGCTGAGGTGGAAGCTGGGAACATGGAATCTCCAAACCAGCCTGGCTTCTGAGGTTGGGGTTTGCAGTTTTATTTAGACCCCTCCATTAACAAAATGAAAGGCAAACTTTTGCCACCTGCTGTCTGGCTCCACCAGGTCCATCTGGTGTGAAGTTGAGCTCACTCTGAAGACATTTCAGCTGTTCTGAAGTGTAGGTGTTGCCTGTGGTGGCCTTTCCTGGCACCCCTTCCAGAGAGCATCTCTAGTGGCAGCAGTGTGGCAAAGGAGAAGGTCAGGGACAGGCTTTCCTCTGCTTCTCCTCACATCTGCACAGCCTGTGACTCAGCCCTGTCAGCTCCTTCCCTTGTGTTCTTCACTTCAGGAAGTTTCACCTCTGCCTCAGTGCTTTCCTGGGTGACCCTGACAACTTTCTTTTCCACTTCCCTTTTGCCTTGATTTCTCCAGCTCCATTTTTGGGGGCAGCTAATTTTCAAAGGTGCTTCTTCTGTGTCTGCTTCACCTTGACTTCCCTGCACAGCTCAGAGAACAGCTTGCATTTACCTCATGCTGGCTGTTTTCTCCTGATCCTCTTCCTTCTCCTGCTCCACCTCCTTCTCTCTTTTGTGCAGGACTTCTTGGGCTGCTCCTGGTTTGTTTTGAGAATGTACTCAAGTAAGTGTGGGCAGAGTCCCTGTTTCAGTAGTCTGTGAAATATCCATTTAAGGTTCACTCTGCTTTTCTTCCCTGTTTTCTAGGAAAACATCTCTGGAGTGCACACAGGGCAACAGTGTTTTTCATGTGTCCCTCCCTTAGATGTTCTCTCTGAGATGGAAAGACCCTTTCTGATGCCTCCAAAGAGCTGAAATACAGACATGCACTCCATGTCTTTTTCTTGCCAGCCAGTGCACTACATAGCTTAAGAGGACCCAAAGTCAATACCTGTTTTCCTGTTAGTCTCCTAAGGGATATATTTGGAAAAGCTTTTTGCCCTCACCCTCTTCTTTTAAAAATCAATCTGTCTGCTCTGCAAGGGAAAAAAAAAAACCAAAAGTGTGCTATGTGGATTTGTGTGCGTGCTGGGAGTTTCCTTTTCACCTGCCCAAGCTCTGTGTGTGCAGGTGAGCAGACCTCGTTCCGAGTGCAGGTGAGGCAGGTGGAGGATTATCCCGTGGACCTCTACTACCTGATGGACCTGTCCCTGTCCATGAACGACGACCTGGACAACATCCGCAACCTGGGCACCAGGCTGGCTGAGGAGATGAGGAAGCTCACCAGCAACTTCCGCCTGGGCTTTGGCTCCTTCGTGGACAAGAACATTTCCCCTTTCTCCTACACAGCACCGAGATACCAAAACAATCCCTGCATTGGGTAAGTGGTGGGTGCACCCTGAAGGGGCAAGGCTGTGTTTGCACAGAGCCTGGCTGCACTCTTCTTGTGCCTTTTTGCTTTAAATAATGAGCCACACTTCAGCCCTGGCTTTTGGGAATGATGATTAGCTGTGGCTGTCACAGTGGTACCTGAGCAATTCAAAATAGGACAGCTTCTAATTTTGCTGTGGCTGTTGGGAGATCACTGCATCTAGACATGGGAAACTGTTGTACCAGGGAGCCTGAAGCTATTTTTAAGTACCTGAAAAGGATGCAGACATAGTAGGCTTTTTTTACAGCCTTTAAGGAAAAGGAGCCAGAGCCAGAAATTCCTGATTTCTGATCCTAGCTCTGAGTCATAGTTTGGCAGTTGAGTAAATCAATTAAGCTTTTTGTCTGCATTTTACAGATAAGGAGACCAAGGCAATGTAAATTCTTCTCAACAAAAGTGTTTGGAGGAACTGTGATTTGTGATGGCCTATACTGCTGATAAATGAGTTTTTTGTAGAATGTTTTTAAGGTGGCAGGCAGGTTTTTTCATCTTTATTGCTGGAAGGAAAGCAAACTGGCAGTTACAAAAGACACAAATGCTGTGGTTTACTTTGTGGTGGTATCAGAGCCTTAGTCCCTTAATTTCCTTTTTTTTTTATTTTTTTTTTTTGTTTGATTGTGTCTTTGCAAGAGTCTTTTTGTTTGCCTTTTAACCACCAGAGATCAAGTCCATTGAATTGAGGATTATGCCAGAGTGAAATTGGATGTAGGGAAGGATGTCCAGGCTCAGATGGGTTTGGGTGTTGGAATTGAGGGATGGATGCAGCAGCAAGTGCCATCCTGGGAGAATGTCACCACTGACACCTCTGTAGTCCCCATCTTCACCTCATCCATCAGTGGGTGCTCCCTAGTCATGTAAGGGCAGTGAGGATAACCCTTTCATTTGAGCCATTTGTGGATACTTACATTGTAAGATCACCTCATGCATGGATGCCAAGCTCTGTGCATGCTCTGAGAGGCAGATAAAGACAGCTTGCATCAGCTGTGAGTTTCTAGGCCAGCTCTTGGCACTGACCAAGCACTGGCATCTCACTGCACATTGCTTGTTGACCAGAAAAAAAATTATCTGTATTCCCTTTTCATCAGTTCTGTCCAGAGTGGAAAGTCAAATGGATTTTAACACTGAAAACTCTTGCTTTAATCATGAGGTGAAAGTGACCACAGTGAGCCAGGAAAGTGTCTCTGCCACAATGGCATTGCATGCCACACTCTTCATGTGCTTCTCCCAGAAATTTAGCGTAGCTCTGTGGGATCCCCTCAGTCATCTCTGTCATTCTCAGTCTCTGACACCTGCCCTCAGGCTGGGGACAGGCTCCAGCTGGAGAAATCTTGGAAACTTTGTTTGGCTGGTGTGTGATTTAATTGGAGTGACATGGCATTTGCTGAGTGAGACATGCAGGAGGAGATGCAAAAGGAGGAGAGGATGAAACTGGACAGCTCAGCAACAAGGTGTACCTGAAACTTCCAATGACCTTTAATCAAGAACATCCAGAGCTGTCACCTCAGCTTTCCCCACCATGATCAGGCTACCTGCGTGTTCCTTTGGCTTTACCCAGGTGCTTGCTTTTCTTTCTGTGGGTTACTTTAAGCCAGCCTGGTCTTGGGAAAACATTTAGGAAGGATTGCCCACGGCAGCTCATCTGGTAGGTGCTCCCCTCCAGCTGCCATGTGTCTCCATCCAAACCAGGGCTGCTGGCTCCCTGCTGGAGTCTCCTTCCCCAGCCTGCTCAGTGCAGGGGCTCTGGCTGTCACTGCTGCAGCGACAGGCTTGTCAGGCATGGTTTTATTTGCAGCTATTTCTGGTATCAAAACAAACCATTCAGCATCTAAGAAAAGCTGCAAGTAAACATGATCTGCAATTGGTGCTTTTTGACCCTGGTCCAGGCTCTCCCCTCCTCTTCCTTGTGGTGGTGACTGACTTGCAGGTCTGGGTGGAGTCCAGCCCTGTTTGCCTCGTGTCCTTCAGCACCTCTGCTCCTGACTCAGCATCCTGATGGGCTAAGAGCAGCCTGCTGAGACCCTGCAGTGCAGAGGTTTCAGATATGGCAGGCTCCTTGCCTTGCCCTGGGTGTGAGTGCAATGCTAGTCTGGACATGGATCATGGATCAGAAGGGATGGCTCTAACTGCCAGCCAAGCCCAGGACAATGAGATCTGCCCCATGGTTTGGTGTGTGTGTGGCTGTGTGGATGGAAATCCCTGCTCTGGAGTCCCCTGTGAGAGATTCGAATTCTCAGTGATGGTAAATTTTAAATACTCCTCTGTGTAAAAAGCTCCTTGCAATTTACCCATAGTGGGTCATATGTCAGCAGAGGCTTTTAATTGTACTCTGGGTTATATGTTTAAAGATAAGAGTGAATTAGTGCTGGGCCAACTCCTTTTAAAACATAGTTCTTCTTAACCCTTCCCATCCCTCTCTCCTGCACACATTCACTTATTTCCCGTGCCACAGGAGCTGCTCTGCTGAGCTCTCCAGGTAAGCACCAAAACTGCCTTCTCATGGCTCTGTATGGAAAAAAAAAAGGTTTCCTGGTAGCCTGCCAAGACATTTCTCTGCCTTAGGGTGCCCCTCCTACCTTCTGCTCTAGTGGCGCCCTGGGAAACAGAGATGGTGTTTGCTCACCAGCTTGCAGGGAGAGTGGGAGGAAGCTTGAGCTGGTGTTGGTTATTATTCCATCTCGTACTGGGCAATTGCCAGGTGATGTGCAGGAGGTGTAGGGTGGCTTGTACTGGCAAGAAAACTTGATGACACAGTGAAAATCTGTACTGCAGAAGAGGGGAAAGGTAGCTCAGCAGTGATGCTCCTGCCCTCTGACACCATCCCACTGGTTCTGCAGGTGTGGGACACGGCTCCCATGGCCCTCCCCAGCTGCTGGGGAGGGTGGACCTGCCAAAACACAGCCTCTCTGTCACTGGGTCCATCCTTGGCTGCAGATTCCCAGTGAAAACCACTTTATGAGTGCTGAAACTGCAGAGCTGCATGGCCCAGGGTGGGCTGGTGCTCCGTGTCTCCACTCACATCATACATGGAGAGAGATGTTCAGTCCTGGTGGGATCTCTGGAAACTTCATCTTCTGAAAGTCCCTGAGGGGAAACAAAACAATATGGGCTTTACTGTAGGGTTTTGGAGAAAAATAGCCAGAAACTGAAGTGCCCAAAATATGAAGCATTGTGAAAACATTCCAACCCTCTGAACAGAGTTTTGGAGACCAACCTGGTAGAGCTGGGAGCAGTTCTTGGCTGCGGGTGTGGTCCCTCCCAGCTGACCACTCCTCTGCTCTTCCCACAGTTATAAGCTGTTCCCCAGCTGTGTCCCATCCTTTGGCTTCCGCCACCTCCTGTCCCTGACGGACAAAGTCGACCGTTTCAATGAAGAAGTCCAGAAACAGAAAGTTTCCCGCAACCGAGATGCTCCAGAGGGCGGCTTCGATGCCATTTTGCAGGCTGCAGTGTGCAAGGTGAGCTCCCCTGAATTCTGCAGGTTTCTTCTGCTCTGTTCTTGAACCAAGGCAAAGCTTCAGTTTGTCATTTCTTGGAAGTAACTACTAAATTTTTTATTCGAGAAACTGAAAAAAGCTTTTAAAAGTAGAGGCTTTTGTTTTTATGTGCTTTTGTGGATAAACAGGCAAAGGAAAAAAAAAAAGTTAGTTCTTTTTCTAGTTTACAGGGATAAAAATGAGATTTTGCAAATGCAGGTTTAGGGCTGATATTTCATTACACAGTTAGACCTCTGATGCTGAACACCTGGGAGAGAATCCTTTAAGATTCACATACACTTGTGTTCAGCAGCTCTGCACATCAGCTCAATGTGTTTTTCAAGGGTGTGTCAAACACATCTTGCAGCTGTTGACCAATGTTGAGGGATGAGCTGGTACCTACTGCTGATACTTTCCCTATTTGTATGTGGGGGGATGATCTCACCTCTGGGTGCTGATAGCCTGCTCTCCCTCTGTCAGCAGAACTGGAGCAGAGTTCATTAGCTTGGTGCCATGTTAGCCATGTCCTTAGGGTTTTTGGAGATGCTTGCTTGAATATCTTTCTGGAACAAGTAGTTGGGTTGCTCCATATTCCTTTGTCATGGATGAAATTGTTTGCTCCACTCTGACGTGAATCTGAGCTTCCCTGCTCACCAGGAATGGCTCTGTTTGCTATTTCCCCTGTTGCTGCAATTTGCTTTGTGTTTGCTTCACCCTTTTGTAGTCCTTTTGGTTGGGCATGTTTTCTTCTGGGTCTGAATTCTGGGAGCTGGGAGATAGGCATGGTCTGTGGGAGCGACGGGTTGCAGGCATGTGGGAAACCAGATCTTTCCTTCCTTGTGCTGGCTCCACTGTGCTTCATGGTCTTGGCAGGACTGAACCTGCCCCACTGGGGCATCTTCCCATGGATATTGTTGTTGGCACAACTGCAGTGCTGCTCCCAATAATTGTCTGGATATAAAGTGCCTCTCAGTTTTGGAGAGGTGGCTCCCATGGTTAGAGCAGGGATGGCTCAGGATGGTGACTCAGTTGTGCCATTCACCATGTGGGTTTTTGTACTCCCTTCCACAATGTTATTGCAAAAACAGGCAAGTATTTCCCTATGATGCAGCAGTACTTCAGTGTGTATCACAAAGGCTCATTTATGAAGTGTTGGTGGAAGGCAGGAGACCTGCAAGATATTTCCTCTATATTTGTGCCAGTCTCACACTTTTGGTAAGAACCAAGATCTTTAACTGTCTTCGAACACCCAGCTTGGTCCCTTCTAAATTTAGAAGATGAATTTAGATGCTGGTACCATCTAAATTCAGGAGTGAGCACCCTCTAGGAAGGGTGAGCAAAGGTGAGCATGTTCACATGCGTGGCTGTTGGCATGATGTGGCAGGTCATGACAGCAAATTTCTGCAGCCACAGCAGTTAATTAATTACAGGAGCTTGGGTGTGGGAAAGGACGTCCATGGGACTGGTGTGCAAGGCAGGAGAACAGGCTGTGCCATGACTCTGCTGCACTGGCAATGCCTTGCTCTGGATAGAGCAGCTGCCTCTCATCACAGCCATGAGCAGACGACTCTGTCTGTCCAGAGTTAAAAAAAAACAAAATTTCAGTGCAGCAAAAATGATTGATTGACATTAGGATGTTTGGTCCCATAGCCAAAATGGGAACTTATTGCTTAATTTTCCTTGTGGTCCCTAAGCAATGGCCCAGACTGGTCAGTGGCTGTGGGTTGTGGTGAGACTCAACACCACTGAGAGGGGTGGGGGCTGCAGACATCCGGGGTGGCAGTGAAGTGCAGCTTGCTGACAAGGATGTTCTTGGCATGGAGTTCTTCATCCTGCAGTGACTAATGGAGTATCATGGGGGTGAAAACCCCAGAAAGAAACAGTAATTTCTGTTGACTCAGGAGCTATTTTTCCTCCATACAAGGAGAGCAGCATAAGGGTACCTTGGTGACTTCTGAGGTGTGTTTCCTCAGCACTGCTGTGGCACCCCATTGCATCTCACTGGCATGCTCCAGCTTTTCCAGAGTAGTTCTCACCTTAGAAAGTCCCCTGCCTTGGGGACATGCAGCATGTTGCCCATGAAGTACTTTGTGCTCAGCATCAAGGGGAGAGCTGGTCTCAAGCCATGGTGTTTAAACAAGGTCTTCTCCCCTTCTGAGGTGTCAGAAACAATACCTCCTGTGTAGGCTAGATGTTTTTACACTGGAATGCATAGCAAGCATTTCTTTTGCATGAGCTGCCTAAGGACTCTGTACCACTTGAGTCATTTTTTTGGCCTGGTTTTCAACCCAAGGAATGGGGAAAGTTTGTACAGCTAATAGAGACTAAGGAGCAGGCCCAGGGTTTGGCTCCTTTCTGAAAGATGAAGATATGGTAAATGTTATTCTCGAGGCAATGAAAGAGCCAGAGACAATAAGCCTTTATTCTGATGCTAAAATAATATGCCAGGAATATTAATCAGCCTTCCATAATTACATTTTCCATTTGCAGTATTTTGATTTTTTGCCATTCTCTAAATGCAAGCCTCATATGGCTCAGTGGTATGTGTAAGTTTCAGATTTTACATGCTAAGATACAGTGAGGAGATAATGCTAGATTGGAAAATAAAGCATCTTTTGGAATGGTTTTGATTGGTGTTTGCTAGACACTGGCATGTGGAGATAGCCACTGAGGTGCTTTCAGAGCAATACCAAGTGAAGGAGGTTTTGACTTTTGATCCCTAAGGCATACTTGCCTTGCACCTGCATCTCTTTCTTGCTTCCAAGAAGGTTTGCACCTGAGAAACTGGTGAGGTTTTAGACAAATTGATGAATCCAGTGGGATCTCCTGGCAACTCAGTCTTGGCAATTAAATGGCTTTTATTCAGTGCCCAAAGTATAAATGTAGGTATTTATTCAGGCAAGGAAATACAGGCTTTGCAGCCTTTTCAATAGTATTTGGAGAGCTGTGGTGAGGCAGCTGTGGCAGTTTTGCCAGTCACTGTTGGCTGTATGGAGTGAGAAGCTGATTTTTTGGGGTACAGAATGCAACTGCAGCTGGTAGTAGGAGTAGGAGTGGGATCTGTAGCACCCCCAGCCCTGTGGAACATGTTACTCTGCTTTGGGTCCAGTCCCACCCCTGCTTTAAAAATCCTTATCCCAGAAGGATCAAAAACCAGATGAGGGGGTAGGCATCAGTGCAGGGTTTTTTGTTCAGCAATCCCAGTCCAATAAAAATAAATTAAATTCTCCTTGCTCTTTAAGCAGAGCAGAGTGCTGCTCTGGGTTTCTCAGTGGAAACTCCATGCTGAAGAGCTGTATTTTCCAGTGCCTGGAAGCTGCTGGCAGAGCCAGTGTGAGATGCTCCTTGGCATGCCAGCCTCCTTGGGGGCTTTTTTTCATAGGTCTACAGCTTGTTTTGGTGTGGGATCAGCACTGGCTCAGCTAGCCCATCCAAGGCACCCTGATTTGATGCTCTGTGGCATTACATACTTTCAGTGCCTAGATTTTGACACTGAGACTGTGGGTGCTCATTGCTTTTGGGAGTGAGTTCCTGAACTGAGCTGCCACAGCAGTTTTGGTATTGTTTATATGGGAAATTGTGTCAGAGTCACGGAGAGTTTGACTGCAAAGGAATGCTGAACCGATGATTTAAATGTGGGCTTAGCAGGCAGGTGACCAGCACCAGCACCCCTGAAGTGGCTTTGTAACTGCTGCTTGAATGCAGCTCCTTTTCTTTGTGTGCAGCACATTTCTAAGGAAATGAAACTCAGATTAATCCTTCTAATCTCTTTGGGAGTTTCTTGGCCTTAATCATTTAAAAAGAAATCAGCTTTGGATACTCAAAGAAAAGTGAATTGGATGGGCTTCTGTCCGGTGGCTGAGTAGACTGAAAACTGCCTCTTGCATTATTAGAGCTGTAATCACTTTTGGGTTGAGTTCTTAAGAAGTTACATTTTGGCATGAAGTTTTAGGTTTTTGTCCAATGGGGTAACTTCAGTGGAATGAATCCTGCTTCCCAGAGCAAAAAAGTCCTTATTGCTTCCTAAGCTAGACTGTAACATGCCGGTGCATGGTAAAGGATGTGTGCTGCCAAAAATTTCTTCCTATGGCCTTATATACATCATGGGGGTCCTTAAAACATCAATAAAGAAAGTAAACCTTCTGTAATTGGGAGGAAAAAGGAATCTACTGTGGAAGAGTGTCCCTGAAGCAAGAGTTATATTTATTGGAAAGATCAGCAGGCTTTGGGCTATGACTCACATTCGGAGGTGAAAATTGCGCTGGCACACGATCCTGCACCCTTCTGCCTGCTCTGCCCTCCTGCCCTGCCCACGCCAGTGCTTTCCATAGGAAGGGCCAGCACCTTCCTGTAAACAGGACAGGGTTTGGGTTTTGCTAAATATGCTGAGCATAACTCTGGAGGAGTTGGCTATCTCCATCTGCACTGTGTTCCCATCAGTGAGCTTCTACTAGCTTTTCTCTTGTGCCTTCCCAAAGGATTTGTGTGGTGGTACTCTGAGCCAGGGTCTGGAGGGAGGGGGATGCTGGAGGTGTGTGGGCAAGGAGGGCATGAGGCTGTATCTTTGCTGGCAGATGGTCAGTGTGGCCAGCCCCAGGGGAAGCTCCAGACAATGGGACTTTCTGCCTCCACTCTGTGCCATGGCAGGATCTCCCTGCTGTGGCAAGCAGCAGGACCACTGCCCACCCAGCTTGGCAGTGACCTGGCAGCAGCAGCAGCCACTGAGCAGACAGGGTTTGCTGCAGTGCTGTGGTTTGCAAAAATTTGCTTTGGGCACCTGTTTCCTTCCACTTCCATTGCTACAAAGTGCTTCAGTGTGCTGTTAAAGGTACAGATCTGCTTCTCAGGCTGAAGAAAACTTGGAAACCTGGGTAGCTCCATGGCGGGGGAAATGTTTGTAATCTAGATCTTATCCCTTTATTTGAAAAAAATTTGTCCATGTATCTGTCTTCATGAAAAGACAGTGCTACTGTCTGGTCCTTGCACGGAGGGACCAAGGAGGGGTCAGAGGACCCTTCATGTGCTGTGCTGGACACCTCAGTGCTTTCTCAGGGACCACTACAGCATGTCTTGACATTGCCATGCTTTAAAATAGGCAGGAATTTCTCAGAGCAGCCCTGTGCAGATTGGTTGTGTGGGATTATGGGTTGTGTGGGTCCATGTTCTGCTCTGGCTGTGTGTACCCCTGCCCTCCTGGGCTGTGGTGCAGGGGGATGGAGCTGCCTGGGGCATGTGTAGAGTTACAGCAGAGGCACCATGGCTTCCAGGAGATGTGTGCAGAAGGGGATCAGGGCAGAGTGCCTGGGCATGAATGTGGGTGCACCAAAGCCAGTCCCCTCAGGCAGGGACCTCACTTTGTCCATCACAGCTCAGAAAGAGCCTTTATGAGCGGGCAGTAATGAAAATGCTGAGTGGGGATATTGCAGCTCTTGCTGTTGCATTGGCTGCTCCACAGAGCTGAGGAAACAGATTAAATGTGTGTGGAGGAAGTTGGCAGGTCTCCTTTGGCTAAAAAAGCAGCTGAAATTCTTACTTCTGGATCTGGTAGAGAAGGTCTGGTGGACAGTCCGCATACCTCCTCATGCTTTTTAAATTAAGTGTGTTGGAAGGAGATGCTGGGAAACGCTGGATAGGCTCCTGACATTTTGTTTTTGTACCAGGGACGGGTGGACAGGAGCATGGTACTCTCCTAATTAATGCTAATGGGTCTGCTGCTGGCCAGGCACGTGGCTGGGGCCACGTGCAGGGCGAGGGGTGCAGCGTGGGCTCGGCAGGGCTGCTCTCAGGGTGTGCTTTCCCCAGGAGAAGATCGGCTGGCGGAAGGAGGCGTCTCACCTGCTGGTGTTCACCACGGACGACGTGCCCCACATAGCCCTGGATGGGAAGCTGGGGGGGCTGGTGCAGCCCCACGATGGCCAGTGCCACCTGAACGATGCCAACGAGTACAGCGCCTCCAGCCAGCTGGTGAGTGGGGCACGGGGCCTCTCTGGACACCAGCCAGCCCCCGCTCCAGCAGCTTTTGGCAAATGCAGTGCCTGGTTTAACCCAGCTTCTGCAATTTGCAAATAAAACTTGCTCTTCCCTTAGGCATTCCCCTGTAGAGAATCCTTCTGTGATTTTCAAAAATGACTTGGTGAATTCCTTCAAAGCTCATTGCAAGGGATGGAAAAGTAACTTGGTGTCCTGAAGAGCATTACATTTTGCCTGCAAAGTGTAGAGGAAACATAGAATTTGTCATTCCTTTTCTGAAATATGGCTGAGGACTCTCCAGAGGACTCTTCCTGAGAAGGATGTATCTACCTTGATGTGGCTACACTAGCAAGTACAACAGAATGCTCCTTTTATTCACAGCCTTTGAGCACAGCACTAACATAAGCCTTAATAATAAACAGGCAAACTAGCCCTTTTTAAAAATTGAACTCAGTGGAGGAAACTTCTGGGATGAGTGAGCACTTGACTGCCACTTCATTATCCCATCCTTCTGCAGAATGGTGCTTTATTCAGCAGATCACATACACTAATTATGATTTTTGTTCCAGAATGTTGCCCTGTGAGGGGAGGGGAATCTGGGGGGCTGTGTTAAGGTCAGAAGCTGGGCTCTCCAGTGGAACCCCCTGTGCAATCCTACCAAGTGGATGTATGTGTAAGGGAGCACAGTCCCTGAACTGGCTCCCTTATGTGTACTGAGGGCTGGGGAGCTGGCATGGGGATGCTGCCTTGGTGTTTCCATGTTTGAATCTCAACCAGCCTTCTAATCTTCAAGTAAATGAGATGTTTTTTTCCAAGGACAGCACCTCAGAAGCAGGTGGGAGTTTCAAACTCAAGCTAGTCTCTTGAAACTGAGCCCTGGTTCTTTATTTTGTTGCTAGAGCAGAGTCCTCCTGCCATCCTCTCTGCCTGGGAAATCTGCAGAATTAATTGTAATCTCTTTATGGTCCCAGTATGCAGAAAGAACAGGCAGTGGATGCTTTGGGAGAAAAAATTGATACATGTCCACTTTCTGCCAGTCTAGATCTCCCTGCCTTGCACCTCTTGAGGTAACAGCCATTTAGCACATGTGCATCTGCTGATGGCAAAACAGAAAGGGGAAAGAAACAAACCCAGTGTTCAGGGTATTGCTGTGGCTAGTGGTGTTGTCAGTCATGTACTCTAGTGAGGAGTGCAGCAGAAATATTTAACAGATTTCTACTACTTCAGTTGGGGTTGTGCTAGTACATCAGGGACTTCATCCCACAACAAAACACACCATGTGTCTGGAATGAATTTTGCTGTTGGGAAGAGAAGAGCAATGAAATTAGTCTTTGTTTCTGTGTTACCCACCAGTCTTTCTGCCTGTTTTTCCCCCCTAGGATTATCCTTCCCTGGCACTTCTTGGGGAGAAACTTGCTGAAAACAACATTCACCTGATTTTTGCTGTTACAAAAAGTCATTACATCCTATACAAGGTAAGTGCTGCCGAGCTGCCTGGGCTGGAGGGGGACTGAAATGCCTCTTGAGGCTCTGGGGAGTGAGGCAGTGGCAAACACATGTGTGTGTGCAGTGGCAAACAAACACGTGTGTGTGCAGTGGTGAGGGTGCATGCATGTGGCCACAGGCTGCCCAGTGCAGGCAGGCAAGGCTCAGCCCTGCTAGTCCTTCCAGCAGAAAGCACTAAAGCTTCTTAGAGCAAACAGATCTCTATGTGTTAGGGAGCATGTGAAGAGCTAAAATAGAGTCCATGTTAATCTGGATGTTGGGATGGTGCCAGCGTGCAGCGTGCCAGAGAGCAGAAACCTGCTCAGCCCATGCTGCAGTGACTTAATCCCATTACCTAATCGTGCTCAGCCTCTCTGCCCAGCTGTGTTTTTCCATCCCAGAGTCCAGGGCCCTGACGTGCCACACACAATTTGAACTCTCCTGCCATTCCTGCTCTCCCCTCCGAAAGGGAAGTTGACCCAAGGCACAAAGAGCAGCCTGTGCCTGGAGCTGCCCTGCAGGGATTTGCTGCTCTGAGGATGCAGGGCTGGTGTTTCAGGCAGGGCTGCTTTTGGGACCCTCTGCTGAGGCTCGAGCAGGAACAACAAGCAGCCGTGTTGCTATGGTCAGGATGCTGCTGTTAGCCCAAGGGGAGTGGGAGGGCTGAGCTTGTTCTCCACCCCCTCTCTTGGGATGCTCAGGGTTGGGAGGGAAGTCAGGACCCAGCCCTTCCCTCCCTGCAGTGCCAGCTGCTGTGCTGGGTCTTGCCAGGTATGTTTGTCCCTGTCCCATGGCCATGAGCTTTGTTTAATGTTTGACATGCTTCATTAGCAATGCTTTGCTTTAATGCTCCACATTAATGGGAGCCTAACCATGCCACTGTGTGATGAGGCAGTGCGTGTGGCCTGTGTCCCTGGCATGGGGTCAATCCTTCCTCATCTTCAGATTTCTTCTCTGCACCTCAACATTTTAATTTTTCTTCAATTTTTTTTAAATTTAAGAACTTTACCACTTTGATCCCTGGAACAACAGTGGAAATTTTGCACAAAGATTCCAAGAATATCATTGAGCTGATCGTCAAAGCCTACAACGTAAGTGCATTTTCATACCACAGCTGCTGAAGTGAGAAGTGCTGAGAGCTTGGCCAGCTCAGCTCCCCACAGTGAGCTCCACCCAGCTGGGCTGCCTCCCTCCCCTGTCCTCTCCACACTGCTGGAGCTGGGATGTCCACCCTGGAGAGGGAGACAAGGTGTGTGAGGGGGAGGAGCAGCATGGATATCCAAGGGAGCCTGTGGGAGAGCAGAAATTTCACCTCATGTCTCTTGTGTGCAGAATTACCCACAAAACACAGCCCCCATCTAAAACAGATCTCTCTCAGAGCACCCTAACAGTAGGTAAAATAAATTATTTCTGTATCTGATGTTCAGAGGCCTCTCAAGGACGGGATCAGGTCCAGATAAGGTCCAATCCTTGAGCTGCTCTCTGTGCAGCCCAGGTTGGTTTTCAACACCCTGTGAGTACCACCATGCTCCCAAAGGAGCCCTGCCTGTGTGGCATTGCCAGTGCAGCCTGCCCTGCCACAGTGAGCAGAACAGCAAGGGACCTGGAGTTGTACTGCTGACCTGATGTTGTTCATCTCCATGGAGATCAGGAGAAATCAATTAGAAGCAGCTAAATTGCATGTTCAGAGCACAGTTAGTGTCAACATTTGTGCTGACTTCTCCCTGAATCTTTATGAGTCAGGTCTTCATGATTCTGCAAGGATATTTCTGGGTGTTGGGTATGGAGATCTGACCCCATAACAGGTCAGCCCTGCTCTGGAGAAAGAAATAGGGGAGCATATCAGTGTAGCAGCTAATTTCTACAGGATGATTTGGGGTGGAGCAGTGTCCATAAATTAATTGCAATTGGCACACACAGTGTTCAGCCCACAGGCAATGGATGCTCTGTATGGTCCCAGTAGAACCCCATGAACAGCTTCTCTGTTACTGTAGAGAGTAGAGAGATGGGAAATTATTCCTTTCTTTCCTCAAGGACTGTTTAGATTCACCCAGCCAAAACTCATCTATTTCCTGTCCATTTCTAGAAGCATTGGCTCTTTGCTGGCGTGTGAACCTTGCTTTTGTCATCACATGTACTGGCAAGAGGTTTGAATTAGCACTTTTCCTTAATCTGGCCTCTTTGGTGAGGGCAGGGAGAAAAGGGATGGAGCTGGAAGCTGGCTTTGGATAATAAGCATATTTGTACAAAAAGCTACATTTTGAAAAACTTTGTCGTTTTTGGACACCACTGGTATAAAAATCAGTTCCAGCCATTGGATGAATTAAACAAAACAATGTTATTCTGAATTAATATTTATAAACTTCATTTTGTTGTGACTTAAAAAGTCTGTGTATGCAGCAGGGCAGAGAGTTGAGAATGAGAAGAAAGGGATAGAAGCACACCAAAACCTCACAGATGGAAAATGCTCTTCACTTTGAAAAGTTTTTTCAAAGAAAGAGATTTTTCAATATTTTTTCCCGTGGTGCTGTTTCCAGCTGACACTTATGAAAGGGTGCTTTTTGTTCGGCTTTTTCTTCTAAGAGGGAGAATAAATTTTTCTGACCAGTTGGGTGAAATGAAGAAAGTAAGACAGAATTAGTGCAGTTTCAAGTCTTCTCTGTGCTGCACAACAGACGTTGTAGGACAGCTGCCAGTGGAGACTCAGGCTGTGCACTTTGCTCAGGAGCTGGGTTGTGGGGAGGAGAAGGTGCAGATGTGCACAGGAAGATCTGACCTTCAATTCAGAGATATTCTGTTTGTGGTTGAGAAAGTTTTCTTCCTTTTTTTGTGCACCCATATGTTTTCAGAATTAACTGCAGTGTCCATTACACCCAGCCTAGAGGGCATAGGCCACCTGCAGGGTGGCAGGCAGCTCCCTGTTCTAGTTGTGATCATCAGAGATCTTCTGTGCTAGTTGAGTGTCAATGTGTGTGCAGGGGTGATTTTTTTTCATATAGGTGCAGAGATGTCCTACCCACCCTCTGGAAACACCAGGAGAAGAGACTAAAGCAGGAGAAACCCTTCTGTCTTTGGGAGCTTGATGTTTGCTTTCCCATTGTGTTTGCAGAGTATTCGGTCCAAGGTGGAGCTCACAGTCTGGGACAGCCCTGAGGACATTGGCCTGACCTTCACTGCCACGTGCCAGGATGGGCTGTCCTATCCCGGGCTCAGGAAGTGTGGGGATCTCAAAATTGGAGACACGGTGAGTCTGCCTTTCAGTCTGTTCCCTGGAGAGGCTGTTTCACCCACCCCCCTCGGTTGATGAGTGGTCCTGGGCAATAAAACACAGTTCTGCTCATTTTCCTCTGCTTTCCTTATGATGCTGTAGAAACCCTCAGAGAGTGGCTCTGTTAGAAGGAGGGTGGTGCAGGTCAGCCCAAGGTGAGCTGTGAGGAAAGAGGGAATACAGGCATCTCATCTACAGTACTGAGCTAAAGGTCCTGATCAGGCAGCAGGATGCAGTAGTCAAAAATGGACTTTTTTCCCTTAATCACAGATATTCACATCACACTTTCACTCTGTGAAATTTCATGGGCAGCAACCTTCCTCTTCTGTGTTCAGTTCCTAGGTTATTGGATGGCAGCACAGACTGAAATAAATGTTAACGTGGCATAATCTATCCTGTGCTTTTTAAAAAGCAGTGAAGCTAAGCTTGGCTTGTTTGAATTGAGTAATAATGCAGATAAATTAGTTGCTGGGCTAGGGCTGGAGGGCTCAGGTCAGTGGGGAGCCTCCTCCCTTTCTTCAGACTTTTGCTGTCTGAGGCCATGGGTGTGGGTTTGTTAGCAGCCTGATTGCCTTATTTGAGAAGAGTGATTCTGCAAACATACCAGAGCTCTCAGTGCTGTGGCATATAAAAATAGTTTGAAAGAGTCAACAGTAGTTGGAGTTTTACCCTGCCAAATAAGGATCATGTGAGGTGTTAAACAGGGAGGTGGCCTTGCTTTTTAAACTGAATTTACTGGGTCTTGGATAGGTGGGCAAAAGCCATCCCTGGAGCTCCTTGTTCCTACAAGGAGCAAGTTCAAGCAAAACTTGACCCCCCAAGGAAGCAGAGTCAATCTGGTGATTGATCCTGGGCTCCCAGCTTCAGCAGGAGCAGGGGGATGGCAGCTTGTGCCATAAAGGGTCTGGATGTGGGTGCAGCAGGAGCTGGCACTGCTCCATCTTAGGGACATCTTGAGTGTCAAGGTGCTTGCACAGGCAGAGATGCCACAGGATCATGG
Source organism: Muscicapa striata striata (assembly GCA_030060385.1). Lineage (NCBI taxonomy): Eukaryota > Metazoa > Chordata > Aves > Passeriformes > Muscicapidae > Muscicapa > Muscicapa striata. The sequence goes on from JAREIS010000246.1 coordinate 597,215, forward strand.
GCTCATGTACCTCCACCTCCTCTTTTCAGTTGCTTTCTGCCCTACTGCTTCCACATGGCTCAAGATTTGACTCCTGCTAAGAAAGTTTCTCCAAAGAGGATAATGCTGGCACTGGACCCTAATCTGCCAGGGTTCAGTCCTGGGGCTGTGGGTGTCAGTGGGTGAAAGGGAGCAGGATTACCCTGATCTCCTTAGCTTGCTTTCTGATCTCCTCCTCTGTAATTTGAGCTTCTATCCTAATTGCTTCAGGCCTTGGGAATGGAAGGGTGTCAAGGGAGATTTCCTGGGGGTGCAGCTTTCCTGCTGTGTCTTCATCTGCACATCACCCCTTGATTTGTGGGACAGTGAAGTCAGTGAGAGCTTGAGGTGACCCCCAAATGTCCCCAGAGAGAAAGCATTCCTTCCTGAGGCCTAGGAAAGGGTCTCATTTCCTTGGAGTCAGGTTAATCCTCTGTGCTAACTGGCAGCTCCGGGCAGTGCTGGCCAGCCCTAACAAAGAGCAGGATTAAATCAGGGGCCAAGCAAGCAACCTAAGCATGGTCTTCGTTTTCTCAAGGAGAAAATCCCTGGCACTGGATTGTAGCAATATAAAACGAATAGGGGGGTGATGTATAACCATTTAATGATGTGTACAACCCTTCTGAAGCCAGGCTTGATAGAAGCATCCATTAAAAGTGGCCTGTGAATAGCATGCCAAAAGCTTGAGGCTGTGGGGCTGATACACATTTCCACATGCAAATCAGGAGTCCCATAAAACCTTCTAAATCCATGATCTTATAGGCACCTTAGGTTTTTGCTGTGCTGGTTAGATCTTTGAGAGGGTTTTCCATTTTTAATAGCATGAAAACTGGGCTATTTGCTAGGGTTTTGCCTTGTTGTTTCATGGGAATAGGCAGGTTCCTTCCCATTTCACAGAAACCAGTGGGAGAAGCTGTTGTGAACAGCTGACAACAGACTTTTAAAATGCTTTGGATACCCAGCCCCTTGTGGGACTGCCAGATGTTGGTGCATTGAGCTGCAGGTGCCTTTGCTGGATGTGCAATTGTTTGGGCCTTTTTTGCACACCTGGGAACAAAGCTCTGCCGCACTGAGCTGGGCCTCGTTCTGTGGAATTGCTCCATGGATTTTCCCCAAGACATTTCCCTGAAATAAGTGGGCCAGGAGACCAGTCTCCCTTTTTAAGACCTTTATTAAGGACAGCTTTGGGTGGGGAACCCAAGGGGTCACATACACTGCTGCTTGCTCCTGGGCAGTGCAGAGGAGGAGAAGAGCAGCTTTGTCTTTTGACAGAGCTGGGTCTGCTGTCCTCATGGGAGTTCTCAGGAAGACACTGTTGGTCCTTAGTCTAGGGTTGTCATTTTAGCCAGGTGCTGTCCAGGTTATGGTGACCGGGTGAGGATGGCTCTGGAAGATGATTTTCTTTCTTCAGCTGTTTTCCTCACCTGGGAGTACCACGTTCAGTCCTTGATATTATGTTACTTCATTATTTCAAAGGATGTTTACCCTTAATGGCACTCCCATAAGTCCTGCTGTCATATGCTAATTTAAAGCGGATGATGGAAGTGAGCATAGGTGTAGGATCAGATACTGGAAAAAGGGGGAGGGACAGGAAGCCAGGAATAATGCCACTTTACAAGGACTCAGAACATTAACAACAGTCAACATTACATACCACTACAGACATCAACAATTTAAACACAACTTAGAACAATTCATATTCCAGGCTTAATTGAACCAATTACTTATACCATTCCCTGCTGGGGAAGCAGCTCTATGGCCGTGCCTGTTACTGTGCTGTCACGATCCGCTCAACCCGAGCGGGGGTCGTGATGGTTCGTTCGACCCCAGGGTGCAAAAGACAAAAGGCAAGAGACTCAGGTTTAGTTAAGCAGAAAGCAGTGATGCAGTTTATTGTGTTACAATTCAGTTTTGCAGTGGGGGGTAAAGGAAACAAGGTAAAAAGGAGAGAGGGAGACAGAGGGGAGAGAGAGAGAGGGAAAGGATGGGATATAGCTACCAACAGACAGGACGCATCCTCGTGGTCGTCCGATGAGACGCGTCTTCAATCCGTTGGGGAGAAAGAGATCTCAAAGTCTTTTTAGGAAAGTCATGTTTTATAGTCCTTTTCCAAAGCGAGTGGCCTCTGGCCAAAAGGTTGGAAGGTTTATGGACTACTGTATGTGGAGATCATTGCTCCAAGAAACAGATGGAACAGGACGCTACAGGCAGTACCCTGCTTGAGAGCAGAGTACCATGGCAAGCTCCAAGCACACCTACAAACAGCCCTGGGCAAGCATCTACCTCGGCCAGGCCAGAACTCCGGTTCAGGGCGAGTGCTGGGCTCCCAGGTCTCAGTCTCTGATGATGGCCGTGAGGCAGATCAGACAAAACTTTGGACTGACTCTTACACGCACCTCTCCCGCAGGTTTCCTTCGAGGTGGCGGTGGAGGCGCGGAGCTGCCCGGCCGAGGACAGGCCGCACACGTTCACCATCAGGCCGGCCGGCTTCCGCGACACGCTGGAGGTGGCCGTGGCCTACAGCTGCCGCTGCGGCTGCACCGGCCGGGCCGCGCCGGCCAGCGCCAAGTGCAGCGGCAACGGCACCTACAGCTGCGGGCTGTGCCAGTGCCAGCCCGGCTACCTGGGCGCTCGCTGCGAGTGCCAGGAGGGCGCCGGCGCCGACTCGCAGCACGCGCTGTGCCGCGAGGCCGAGGGCAAGCCCCTGTGCAGCGGCCGCGGCGAGTGCAGCTGCAACCAGTGCCTCTGCTACGAGAGCGAGTTCGGCA